>JANHGO010000041.1:10061324-10141055 GCA_024606505.1 Aquila spilogaster | reverse complement strand
CTCTGCTAGATATATTATTTGTCCATGTCTGAGGTGTCCATATGGCAAAAATCACCTCAGACTCCCTTTATAGTCAGTGAAAAACAGGTACTTTTAGGGCATAAATCATCTGGAAGATGTCTTCTTTAGAAGGAGATTAATTGCACCCTAGAAGTATCTATTTCTCTCTGTTGACTACAAAGGGAGCACAGGGTGACTAGCTCCTATGTAGATGTTTATACTGCAGGAGTCTAAATTTGGGTAAGATGAATACCATACTAAGTGACTTTTCAATAGTCAACCAGAGGGCTGCGGTAGGTCGGCAACTGAGTATTGTGGATTAAACTCCAGAGAAGCACTTGTTCATACCTGCATTTGGTCACAAGAATCTCATCCTTTACTATGGCACAGTGTCATCTGAGAAATAACCCACAACCTCACTTAATCCTTATGGGAGAGACAAACCAAGATAGTGGGGAGGCACACCCCTACTTTTTCTTTATACCTGTCAGCAAAATTTGTTAGCAATAGTGTGTGTGGTCTCCAGAAAGGCTGTGTGCTGGGACGTATCTCTGAATTGCTGTTGTGACTTTTCATTTGCTTAAGAACCTATATTCAGTCTCTGTGCTGCTCTACCAGGCTTTTCTGCCTGGAATATGTCAAAATCCAGTAAATTGGCACTTCCAGTTTTAATCTGTGAATGGCTAAATTACTTCCTCTTTGCAGCTCTGTTACGGGGCTTTGTTGAGTGACTGAAATAAGAGCAGATTCTGTAAGCCTCTGCCAAGACATTTAAAAATATTAGTACTAAATAATAACAATAGCATCATTCTCAAAGAATTTCATGCAGTGGCAGGTTAAGACAGTATACTGAACATGATACATGTGAATTAGCCAACTTGTTATGCTCTTACAACATTGGCTCCATTCTAAGAGATAATAAAACCAGAGGAAAGACTTTGGCAGGTAGGCTGTGCATATATTTGTTTTAAAATCTTTGAGAGTATATTGGCTGCCATATGATCAGTATTAGGTTGGGAGATGCTAAATGCAGCCTGTTTCCGAAAGTCCTGGTTAATGTCTGGCAGATGCTCTCTTCAGTAACACCAGCAATGTCTGCTCTTGTGTAGCAAAGTGTTTGTCCACTTGTCTCTGCATCAGCTGGTACGTGCAGACAACTGGACAAAGTCTGCTTTTGGCATATGCTCTGAAATAAAGCATCTTTGATTATGATAACTACAGAAGGCTGCCCAGATGTGTCTGCGTCCTGGATGGAAAATAACTCGTAGGTGTAAACTAAGACATATCTCCCGTCTTGAGCTATTTTGGCCCTCCCATGAATCACTTAAGCCCTTTGTTGTGCATTGAAGCATATGCAGCTTCTCAAGTAACTTTGACAATTATGGTGGATCTTTGTATTGCAGAAGAGAGCTTGCATTTATGTTAACAGCATTGCTTGCTTTCTTGTAAGAACTTTTAATTCTATCACACATCTTTCTTCTCTGCCTTAAAGCCCAAAAAAGTTAGTTGAAATGATGGAAGCAAGTATCTCTTCAGCCATATGCATTCATATTATTAACAAATTTACAGATACCTTTCTCACAGGACAATGAAACAGTGCTTTTGTTCCTACGCTCAACCGGAACACCACTGCTAGAGATGCAGAGATAGCCTAAAATCTTGGGGCTATGTGACAATATGGTACTTACACTAACAAGTTAATATGAGTCACACAATAAAGACAGAGAACTGAAGTCAGTGGAAGACTGCATATATAAACAATGAGTTCGACATCAGCCACAAGGACAACAGACAAACTTTCCTAGACTCCTGGCTGTTCACCCCAAGCAGACTCTGCTCATTCCCCAGTGTCCTATGCCATGCAGCTGTGGCTCCCATCAAAATTAGCCCTTGCAGGCTCATTTGACCAATCGCTTCATCCTAAATCTTCACTGTGCACAGTTTGCCTATGTTAGCATTTCAGTTCAGAGCAGAAGTGAGTTGTTGAATTCACTGCTGAATTCTGACTATTCCCATTTATTGTTCTGATTGTTTTCTTTCACCATGTTTTGCTCCACATTGCTGAGCAGCATGAAACTAAACCAGAATCTGAATTCCAAATATCCTTCAGCTGCATACAGGTGTCTGCTTCATGGAACAAGACCAGAACTGTTCTGAAGTGAAAGAGACTGTTAGATCTTCAACAACTGTTTTGCTCTACAGATCCTTTTCTGTTAGACCTCATGACTTGCTAGTGTAGAGCTTTCCAAAATATCCTCTTGTGTTTTTGAGAAAGAAGGAGGTGACTGTGCAGTTAAAGTGTGGGAACCTGTGACAGAGTGTCTGTGGCTCAATGAACCAAACACTACATGGCTGCACTGGGGCTAGTATGGCACTACGGTTGAGAAAAATGTCCAAATCCAGATCAATTTCTATGTCTATTTTTGTGTTACTTGGATTCCAGTTTGATGTAGATGATAGTAGTGCCCTCCATGCATTACTGCAGTGGTAGGTTTTGCTTTAAACAAAATATGCCAGGTCCATACTGTGCTTAGTTCAGTCTTAGAATTACCCTACAGCTACAGTGTAGTATAACAGCTGCCTATCCTGAACACACACTGCAATATATCTTCCACATCATATTTTAAATTAACTAATGCTATAGTGCCTTAGCTTAGGTTTTTCACAGTGGAATGCACTTTACAAATTTAGCTGTATAAAAATGTAACTTGTACTGTAAGCTGATATATGTGTTTTGTAGAGATAAGATGAAAACTTGGTATCTTGGGACTGAGGTTCCAGGATTCACTTCTAAGGTCAACATTTAAGGTACATAGAATGAGTCATTCTTTGGCTACTTAGTGAGTGTTGACAACTTACCTAGGCAAAAACCTTAATTTTGACATGGCTGATGTGGTTTAGATGACTCCAAACATAGCCACTAATGAGGCAAAGCTTCCAGTGAACTGAAGAAAAATAGAAAGCTTTCAACTCAGTCCCTTGAGGAGTGCAACAATAAATACATTGAGCAAAATAGATTCAAAATAAGTACATTGTATGAGTCAAGCCAAGTTTATCCTTCCTTTTCCAATAAAAACAAAATTATGAAGCTGTGAAGTTATATTACATAGTGGCTCTAGTAAAGCATCTGTCAGTTTGTCATAGAAAGAAAAAGTGCACTGCACTAAAAACTGTGCAAAGGCCTTCACTAATGCTATGTATAAACAGCAATGAATGGTGCTGGAAGAGAGTCCTTGTGGAATCTGGAAGAGGAGTAAAGAACATAATAAATAACTCTATTTACTGATATTAAATTAGAAGAATTTGTGTGCAGTTAAGATAAAAGTAATTTAAATGGTTTTGGAAATCGGATAGAATTGTGAAAGAATACGGAACAAAGGGATTCAGTTTAAGTCAGACTATGAGAAAATCTTAACAGATCTGGCTGTGTTTTCATGCTTATATTTCTTTACTTGGTTTTCAGGATTTCTCTCTCCCCTCTGGCACCTCCACCAAGATCCCTCTACCAGACCTCCTATGCTGCCGCATGCAATCTGAGCTGATTTTATCCAAAATTAATGCAAGTATTGGAAGATACTGCTAAAGGAGTGAGATGATCATAGAATCATAGAATTGTAGAATTGTAGAATCGCAATCATAGAATCATAAAATCACAGAATGGCTTGGGTTGAAAGGGATGTCAAAGATGAGCCAGTTCCAACCCACTGCCATGGACAGGGTTGCCACTCACTAGATCAGCTTGCCCAGTGTCCCATCCAACCTGGCCTGGAACATCCCTCCACGGCTGAGGCATCCACAGCTTCTTTGGGCAGCCTGTGCCAGTGCCTTACCACCCTTTCCATGAAAAATTTACCCCTGACATCTAATCTAAATCTCCCTTCTTTTAGTTTAAAACTGTTCCCCCTTGTCCTATCACTATCTCCCTGGGTACAAAGCTCATTTCCCTCCCTTTTATAGTCAGGAGGATGAAGAGGCTGAGTTCTGAGAGAAAGTGGAAACCTTATTTTGTGAATTATTTTCAAACAAGGGAGAAATCTGCTGTTGTCAACAATAGAGACTGAGATCAAAACAGGTACTTGCAATTGTTTTCTTTTCTATGAAGCCATGACAAAAATCAAATCTCTAGAAGGGGTGGGAAGTAAAATAAAGCTTAGTTTTAGTATCCATACATCAGCTTACATCCTTCTTTTCTTCCTTTTTCTACTTTTTTAATTGCTCCCTTACTGATTTCCTTTAGCTTTACTGGCATAGTGACTACCAGTCTTCTGGTCCAAATGACCTATATCCATTTACCATCAATATTGTTCCAACTCCAGGCTTCCTGACACCACTTTAATGTGAATTCCAGACATCAGCACAGCACTGCAACATTGATCTGACTGATACTTAGTAATGTACAAAGAGAACATAAACAGATGTTGACCAATCTTTTCTTTAAACCCCCTCAGATATTTTTCTTGTCAAGATAAAATATTGTAACGTACAGTGTATTTTTTTTCTGAAGAGGGGGTTCATTTAGTAAATTTCACATTTATTTAAAAAATATTTTTTAAACCCTGCTTAGGAAAGTACTTAAGTTCTTGCTTGCTGACTGAAATTTAAAGCCTTGCAATTCCATATCTGGTGGAGCTCTTTCTGAATATTCAATAACCTGAAATGGTGAATTCCAGTACACTGGGTCTGTGTGGCCTCTAACATCTATGACAAAGTGTATGACTGCATTGCTTGTGACCACGACCTCTCACCACTTTTCTAGAATACAAGCTCACTGTCTATGGCTCCTTCCCAGCCATGGGGACATATAAATCAGCTGCCTAGGTCAATAAGAGAAAAAATATCTGATCTTTCTCTCCTTATCCACTGCTCTCATCAACTTAAGGATGAACTCTTCTAAAATTTCATCCAGTAGGGAGACCTACTTCACTACTGAAATATTCGTATCTCTTTGCTTTCATTTTGAAGTTCTGTTTGTGGCTCTCTCAGTGCTATTTTTTTTTTTTTCAGTGCCCCTTCTTGATTCTCCTGAAACATTACTTTATCACATTGTCTTTTTGACAAACTGTAATGTTGTCAAGGTAATAATTTGCCTTTTCATGACCTGGTGGACCCATCTAACAAACTCTTTCTTCAAACAGTAAACTCCAAATAACACTGTTCAAAGACATAATGATTTTATAATGGTGAACAGAATGCATAAATTACATGGAAATTGTCTTAATAATCATCTATTTTTTAATAACTTCTGAAGTCAAAACTCTTAAAGTGAATCATATCCTCATCCGGCATAGTACCAGTCCAGATACACCAGCTTTTGGCACCTTTCATGTCTGCAGTACACCATAACACTAATGGGACATAAACTTCAAGCATATGATATGAATGCATTTAAGAGCACCTTGTATTTACAAACTGTTAGATATTCTTTGTACTGAGCTCTGTTTCACACATCTGATCTTTCATACTGTCATGACTTTAGCTGGGATAGATTTAATACTCTTCATAGGATCTCATGTGATGCTGTGTTTTGGATTTTTGATGAAAACAGTGGTGATAACACACCAGTGTTTGCAGTTATTGACAGCAAGGATCTGGGGGTACACAAGGAACTGGGAGGGGACACAGCCAAAACAAGTCATTAAAGAGACATCCCACATATCTAGGCAATAAAAGCTGGGGTGAAGAAGGAGGAAGAGGAGGACAATTGGAGAAATGGCATTTGTCTTCCTGAGAAAACATTATGTGTGGTAAACCCTGCTTGGAAGTGACTGAACATCTGCCTGTTGATGGGAAGTAGTGAATTTATCCTGTGTTTTGCTTTGCTTGCTATTTGCTTTACCTAGTAAAAAGCCTTTATCTCTCATGCGTTCTCGTACTTTACATTTCTGATCATATCCTCCATCACACCAGGGGAAAGTAAGCAAGCAGCTGTGTAGTGCTGAGCTGCCTACTGGGGTTAAATCACAACACATGCTTTTCTTTCAGGTTGGCAGAGGACAAACCAATGGTATTAGATGTCAATAGAGGCATGTAGAAGAACTATTAATCTTAGAGACTTTGCATCTTTGGGCATTATTCCTTGTTACAGTTAGTTGTTATAGAATCATAGGATCAAAGAATCATTTAGATTGGAAAAGACCTCTAAGGTAGTCTAGTCCAACCATCCACATACCACCAATACTGGCCTCTAAACCATGGTCCTTAGTAAAACATCTACAAGTTTCTTGAACACCTCCAGGGATGATGACTCCACCACATCCCTGGGCAGCCTGTTTCAGTGCCTGATCACACTCTTGAAGAAGTTTTTCTTAATACCCAACCTGAACTTGCCCTGGTGCATCTTGAGGCCATTCTCTCTAGTTCCATTGCTAGTTACATGGGAGAAGAGGCTGACCTCCCCACCTTGCCACAACCTCCCTTCAGGTGATTGTAGAGGGCAGTAAAGTTCCCTCTAAGCCTCCTCTTCTCCAGACTAAATAATCCCAGTTCCCTCAGCTGCTCCCTATAACACTTGTTCTCCTGACCCCTCACCAACTTCATTGCCTTACTCTGGACATGCTTCAGAGTCTCAATGTCTTGTAGTAAAGGGGTTCAAAACTGAACACAGTACTCAAGATGCAGCCTCACCAGAGCTGAGTACAGGGGAACAATCACCTCCCTGCTCCAGGTGGCTGCACTACTTCTGATACAAGCCAGGATGCCACTGGCCTTCTTGGCCACCTGGACACACTGCTGGCTCATGTTGAGCCAAGCACTGACCAACTCCCTCAGGTCCAGTTTTCCAGCCATTCTGCCCCAAGCCTGTGCCATTGCATGAAGTTGTTGTGACCAAAGTGCAGTACTCTGCACTTGGTCTTGTTGAACTTTATCCCATTGGCCTCAGTTCAGCAATTCAGCCTGTCCAGACCTCCATGTAGGGCCTTTTTATCCTCAGGCAGATCAATATTTCCTTCCAACTTGGGGTCATCTGCAAACTTACTGAGGGTGCACTCAATCCCCTCATCCAGGTCATCAATAAAGATACTAAACAGGACAGGCCCCAATACCAACCCCTGGGGAACACCACTTGTGACTGGATGCCAGCTCAATTTAACTCCATTCACCACCACTCTCTGGCAGTGTACCTGTCCAGGCCAGGGGCTGCCAACTTTTCCAGGAGAATACTGTGGAAGACAGTGTCAAAGGCTTTTCTGAAGTTTAGGTATACTACGTCAACTACGCCGTCCACTAGTCTAGTCATCCAGTCATAGAAGGAGATAGAATTGTAGAACAGAATCATAGAATCACCAAGGTTGAAAAAGACCTACAAGATCATCCCATCCAATCGTCCACCTATCACCAATAGTTCTCACTAAACCATGTCCCTCAACACAACATCTAAACATTCCTTGAACACCTTCAGGGTCAGTGACTCCACCACCTCCCTGGGCAGTCCATTCCAGTGCCTGACCACTCTTTTGGAAAAGTAGTATTTCCTAACATCCAGCCTGAATCTCCCCTGGCAACTTGAGACCATTCCCTCTGGTCTTATCACTAGTTACACAAGAGAAGAGGCCAACCCCCGGCCCCCACTTCCCTTCAAGTAGTTATATGGAGTAATAAAGTCTCCCCTGAGCCTGATGCAGCTGGTAAGGCAGACCTACCTTTCATGAAACCATGCTGTCTGAGTCTGATCCCCTGGTTATCCCACACAGACCAAGTGATCTCACTCAAGATGATCTGTTCCATAACCTTCCCCAGCACTGAGGTCAATAAGCTAGTCTTAGAAGCAGTGTGTGAATGAGAATACCATTAAGAATAAAGTATTTAGTCTGAATTTCCACTCATTCAGAACATTAAGCCTAATGTAACCTGTACTTATTGTAGTACAGGGAAAAATTTCACAGTTTTTCAAGGGTTGATATTCTACATGACAAGCCTTCATTCTATTTCCTTGCATGAAAGATGAACACTTCAATCACACTTCATTAACATGAACTAGAATAACACACAGTCACAAAATGTTCAATTTTCCTCAGTATGTGACTACATGTGACTAAATGTTTTGTCAGTATTTCTGTTTGCTTTCAATGATTTTCCCCAGCATATTCAGCATACAGACATTGTGTTCCTTTGTCATTGATGGCTGTTTCTGACAAAGTGTTAGGTTCCTATACGGAGCTACCTGTGTGGTCTCTAAAAGTACTAAGCTCTACTTTTTCTCATTCTTAGATGATGAATAATCTTTCATCTTTTCCAATAATCTGAAGAAATGCTTATCCTGTTCTTCCTCATATTTTGTGCACTGAAATGAATAACACCTCTATTTTAATTTCTTTTCTATCGAGCTGATTGCACAATGACTTTTCTCCAAGCTGAACTTTTTAATCTCCTGTTTCCATCTCTTACTTATAGTCTTGGATATTGTACTTAGCAAAATGCTAACATAGTCCTAAAATTTGATTGCCTAGTAGTTCAAGGTGAAGACTGTAGAGATGGCTGGAGTTCATTTTGAACTACCTGTACATCAAGAATACTTAAATGTAGATAGACAGATATATATAAATCATACTTTTCACATTTTCTGCTTAGGACAGGAAAACTGCTCCTTAAGTATTGTTGAAAGAGGGAAGTGATGGTACAAACTTGGATTAGAGCCTTGGACTGCTGTTGCATCAAGATAGAGGAAACAATTGCTGCTTTGATCAAAATGACAAGATTACTGCCATTTATTTCTTCACACATATATGGAGCGCATGGAACCCCCTAGGATAAAAAAAATATATTAAGGTGAGAGGTAACTTGAAATACAGAGTTACACAGAGAAGGTATTTCCTAAGATCTGGATAACCAGAGAAGAAAGTCCATTCAGCAATAACAAGAAGGAAGGCAGTGATCCAGAAGATATAAAGTATTTTTGGAAGACACAGAGAATAGGTGAGAGGGTTGTCATGGATGAAGACTGTGGCAGAGGTGGAACAAATCTAGAGACAGTAATAGGTGTCTGTGACGGGAAAAAAACAAGGAAGTCAAAGATGACACTGACAAGCTGATCATGAAGAGCACTGAAGCAAAGCTAAGTACAACAGCCATGCCCAGAGGAAGGCAGAGATTTTCTTGGTCCATGAGGTAAGAGCAGTAAATATCATGACAAAAAAGAGGTAGCTTGTTGAAATCTCCTTGATGGTAACACAAGAACGTGTAACAGACAGCTGATGTCGTAAGAGTTAATAAGTGGGTAAGGTTAGACATTTAGACAAGAATGAACAGTAAAGGGAAGAAGCCTGAAAAGAACAAAAGTCTAAAATATTAAAAAAAAAACCACAAATGAAGATCATAAACTGCATTTAATGACCCTTCACCTGTGAATACAAACTGCTAAATCACAGCAATCAAAGAGGAGTCTGATAGGAAGAGGTTTGATGAGAGGACCTACTGAGATTCTCAGCGGATTATTTTGAACTGAGGTATGCAAAAGGCAAAGGAAGTACTGGGGAAGCCACCATAACTTAAAAAAGGTTTTTTATTTTTCCCCTGTAGCCAAACCTTTGCAACATCACTGGGGGAAAGATGTGTAAGAATGGTATGAAATTGCCCAAACAAGAATTTTTGCATACTTAGAAGATTTTTTTTTCAGGCAGTATCTTCTGGCCAGGTAAAAACTTTGGCAAAAGAGGATGCATTGTAATTCTGACTTCTTTTAATTAATGAAGAGGAAGATATGATACCTCTAGAGCTGTAGGATGTAAATTCTTGATTGCACTATCATTCATTTTCAGTTGTTCTATCTCAAGATTATTCATCTAATTTCCTCTGGATTGTCTCCTCCCAGTTCATCTGCTAACAACTCTTAACAATAAGAAAAGCTAGCAGACATTTTGCACTAAAAACGCACTACATACCTGTACTGGTATTTGGAAGACTTTGGTCCGTTTATAATGAAACAGTTTCAAACTTCTGCCTTCACATCTTAGTTTCCTAAGTCATGACAGAACTGCAGTTTATTATTCTGTCCTCCCTTACAAATCATTTGGATGTATACGTAGAATCACGTGAAACCCAGAGGGAGTGGGAGTCATCGTTAGCTTGTTTCACTGAACATAAAATAACTGTGCTTCTTAATCATACTCTATGTAAATTCTAGCACTTTATGACTTTATTGTGTATAATTAAAGTTAGGAAAGGAAAATCACTACATTTTATTAACATGACTTGCTTTATATTTTTCAAGCACAATTCTTTCAGATTTATGGTGAGCTGCTGTGCTCATACCAAGTGAGAAGCCCTGCAATCAGCAGCAGGGCATGGATGCAGGTTGCCTACTTGCTCTTTGAGGCTCTCCAAGTCATAGTAAACATCGTGAAATGCACCTAGCTGCTCCCTGCTTTCCCTACCAGAGGTGGCGGCAGACCTGGGGGGTTACAGTACATTCCCAAGGGAGTTGCAGAAGCACAGAAGCATACCTTGACCTTGGGGAACATCCTCAAGGCATTCATCTTTCGGGAATAATCTCTTAGTGGGAACAATTCATCAGTACTGCCAGCTAAGCACTGTGCCTAGCAGCGCTTTTGAAAGCACAATTAATAATTGCGAGTCAGCTTTCAGCAGCCAGAGCGATATTGTATGGAGAAGCATGTGCAAATACACACTCTTAAATTTCTTTAGAATACAGAAATACTACACAGGACAGGTTTAGCATTTTAGAAAGTTTTCAAGCAAGAGCCAATCCTTTCACCAAAACATCTAAATAAAGGATTCAGTATATGCAGTGCTATTGATGGTTCTGTGAGAGACTGAGCCTTTGAAGTTTGTCACCGTCTTTGAATCCTGAGAATTCTGTTTCTGTCCATGTCACTGCCACCCACATGTGTCTATGTGTCTGTCTCAGTCTGTGGTTTCACTTTAAATTGTCAGTTTTCCTCATGGCAATCAATGCATCATCCTCAGAACTCTGCAGTCAACAGCAAGGAGAGCTATGAATAGCTATACCCTGTGGATCTCTGCACAGTGTCGTTGAAGGAAGTGCGGACATCTGCACCTTTGCATTATGACTAGGCCTATAAACAGAATGGGATTTGCAATAGAGAAAGACGAATTACAAAACCAATACATTAGACACTTGCCTTGTGTTTGTGTCCTCAGTCTACAGCACTTCAGCATTGCTCCATCACAGAGAAAAGTCTGAGTATGTCAGCAAGGACAACAACATATCACTGGTATCAGCAAAAAAACATCCTTGTTTTTGTCTCACTGGCTATCAAGAAAGGCACATATGCTCATTTTACAGACAAAAACTGAGTTTAAACTATTGCAGTGATTGCATGCAGTGTATTTCAGCCCTTTTTAAAAAAGTAATATAAAATTCATGCGAAACATAAGATAAGCATACTTAAGTAGTTCCACACAGATAAACTAAGTGCTATTTTAACACTTACGGAACATTAGAAACATTTACAAAGATGATAATACATCAACTTGTTAATGAGTAGATACACTAGAGGCACATTTTTGTCCTGTCACAAGATAAAGTTGGTTTTATTTCTCATATCATTGTAATTCTGATTTCCTAGAAGCATGAAATATTTTTTGCACTGGAAATCTTATCTTAGTGAACTTGGTAAAATTAACAGAATAAGAAACGCATTTCAGAGAGTGCAAAAGAAACTCTTCACACTGAGTGCTGTGTTGTTTTGACTGAAAGTGAAGAATTTGAAGGTGTGAAAATTAAATATGCTTCCAGATTACTGTACAGAAAACCCGGGCTGGATTTTAGACTGCTAATGCCTTCACTTCACGAACATATATTTTCTAGTTACCTAGTGAACTACGTTTAAACACTTGTTTCTGTGAACCGGTTTTCCCTTTGGAGGCTTTCAGGAGCCTGTCTTTGAGTTGGTAGGATTGATTTGCTAGGAGTCCTGGACACAACTGTAATTGGAGTGTCAAGGCTGATGATGCTCATCTCTACTTGTGATAACCAGTACTTTCACTGGGATGCACAGGGTGGAAATTCCAGGGCAGCAAACGTGTATGCTGGTCCTAAAGGAGAATCTAGTACTATCAAAGACTCTTACGGCAGAATCTCTCAGATTTGACTTGGAAAGACTGATGATAGCTCAGTTCTCAGGAACTAGGTGTGATTTTTCCTTCAGAGTCCATTTTGGTGCACTTAGCACTGTCTGTTAACTACTGGGGCGAATCAGCAGTCTTCCTGATTATTTCCAGCCTACTCCAAGTTACACCAGGTGAAACGTTGGGAGGGAGCTCCTGAGACATCTCAGTTCACTCTTGAGGATCTAAAAACCATGGACAAAAGTATGTCCTTCAGAGGTGTGGGTATAAAAGGAGACTCCTTAAAAAAGACCGTACATGACACCAGTGGCTGCATAACATCAATAGATCTGCTTTTCTGTCATGATGTCTCCATTTTAATACGTTTTCACTTAGTTCAAATAATATGTTAACTTCTTATAAGTGTAAGGTCTTGCATGGACTGAAATAATAGAATAATTTAGCTTTAGCTTCTATTGTAGTATAATGTAAAAGGTCATTTTTTCTTACAGGAAAAACCAAAGAAAATGCTCAGACTTCTTAAAAATAATTTTCAAAAAAGAAACAAACAAAAAAAGCCAACCAAAACCATAGTCCAAGGAGCTGTCCTTGCAGCATTTAGATATTTTTGTTTTCTTTTCAAGAATCTTGATGAGGGACATCAGGATAGAGCAGGTTCTTTGTTTCTTAAGTGTTCATCTGCCCCTGCCATTTACAGGCCTTGCTCTACAATCTCATAACAAAGATTACATTAAGCCCCCAGGAAGCTATTTTTGTATCATTACTTAGCTAAGAACCATGTTCTGACTTGGTTTCCTTTCCCTAAATCTACCAGGTTTCCTATAAAAAGGTTCCACGTTTTGGAAAAGCAAGCACTGCTGTAGTTTTTATCCTCTGAAAGGAATTGCATGCAGTCATTCCCATCCACAAAGATACATACCAAAACTCATGGAAGGTGATTTCTACACAATCCATCGTGCTTTTTGATACAATTTGCACTTCTGTAGCACAGCTGTAAATGATGGTGTCTCTAGCCAGAACGTGCCAGAACCGTGAGTCCTCAAAAGTGACAGAGAACTGGTTAGGGATGATGGTAGGTGACACCACTGGCCTCTTCTCTGAACAGATCAGTATAGGCCATTGACTCAGTAAGATTTCATATGAATTTTGGGTTTGATGAGTAAGACAGGAACATTTTGTCTTGATATGAATGACTTCTACTGGAAATAAATAGAGGAAAATCGTGGCAAATGCAATCCCATAAGTACTGTTTTTTACATAAGGTTGCAGGTCCAGATTTACTCATCCATCCTGCATGCTTTGCCCTGAGCTCATGGTAACAAACAGTTCAAGGTACAATGTGGCTGCACTGCAGATTGAATTCTTCCCAGCTGATGCTGCTGTGGCCCCCAGACAACAGTGGCTGCTCCCTCTAAAATTATTGAATTGCTGGCCCAGCCCACCCCTCGCTGTTCCAGTGCTCAGCAGTTCCTACTCATATTTGGCTGAGGGCTAGAATCATAGAATATCCTGAGTTGGAAGGGAGCCACAAGAGTCATTGAGTTCAACACAGGATCATCCAAAATTCAAACCCAATGTCTGAGAGTGCTGTCCAAATGCTCCCTGAGCTCCGGCACTTGGTGCTCTGCCCACTGCCCTGGGCAGTCTGTTCCATGCCCACTGCCCTCTGGTGCAGCCCCTGTCCCTAACCCCCAGCTGCCCCTCCCCTGACACAGCTCCATGCCATTCCCTCGGGCCCTGTCACTGTCACTGAGAGCACTCTGCTCCCTGTGAAGAGCTGCAGCCACCATGGGGCCTCCCCTCAGTGTGGGCTGCACAACCCAAAGGACTGCAGCTCGTCCATCTTGCTCTCCAGATCCTTCAGCATCTTTGCAGCCCTCCTTTGAAGTCTCTCCAACATCCTCTGGAGCTCAGCCACGTCCTCATCTTCACCTCTAGTGCTCTCAGTGCTGAAGATAGCTACCTCAGGCAATAGTTCCAGAGAATTTTTAAGATCCACTTTCATTTAAGTTATTAATGATCAAAATTCATCCTTGAAGATCTCAGGGATGCATCTTTTCACTTAAAAGTAAAAAGATTAAAATCAGTCTACTTATTGTAAAACCTCTCTCGTATTATTGAATAACATCTCTAACACCTCTTTTCACCTGTTAAGTGAACCTATTAATAAAAACTTGCAGTAAAACTAATGTCTATCTGAAAACACATTATCTCATATAGTAACAAGCCTCCAGTTTAGCAACAACAGCAACAGAAACTGATGGCTTCTCTAAATTTTGTGAACACAACAGAGAGCGACTGAGTTTTTGGAAAGATCATAAATCTCTCAAAACCATTACTGGGATTTTTTTTTCATGAAATATCTCTTGCTTATGAGAGTGCTCTGGTGCACCCTTCTTCAATCCCATACTTCTCTGTGTGAAGACAGCTTTCAGGAGATGTCATACTCTTGACTACATTTTGTGCTAAGTCAACTTGTCCAAAGGATTTACAAACTGGTGCGTAGGACATAACTTGACGAGCCCTTATGTAAGGACAGATCAATTTTAAGCATTCACATAGCATCTGTGAAAGTTTGAAACTTTCAAAACTGTGAATGCCCTTTCTGATGACACAGAAGATGAAAGGCTCCAGGAACAGAAGCTCTCTGTTCATTGCTTTCTCTATTCGACTCCGGTGAGTTTCTATTAGAATCAGAGGACAGCTCAGGCTGGGAGGGAGCTCAGCATGTCTCTGCTCCAACCTCCTGCTAAAAACAAGGTCAGCTTTGAGGTCAGATAATTATCCTCAGGACTTCATCCAGTCATGGCCTGAAAAAATACAAGGATGGAACTGCACCACTTCTCTGGGTTAACTGTGTCCCTGTCTGATTATCTTCATGGGAAACAAGTTTTGCATTACACTCCATCGGACACTCTTGCGATTCAACTTATGCTATCCATTGGCTGTCATCTTCCCACCCTATACTATTGTGTCCATCTCCACCTCTTTGATGACCTTCGTATGTGCACTATGGGCTGCTTTTAGGTCTTCCTAAGCCTTCTCTACTCCAGGATGAACAAGTTCTCAGGGAGCTCAGGGTGGAAATGTGGAGGGAGAACGGGAATGCAGCAGTAGGTCCATATTATGGGGCCTACTGTACTATCAGGGCTTCTGCACTTTGTGCTGTGAAGCTAGAGACAGGTAGCTCTGCTGAAAAGTTAATGATGTAGTGGGACCATAGGTCTTTAACCAACAATTTCTTGAAGTAGAACTACACAGTGCAGAAAACCTACACTAAAGCAGCCTTTACCAGGAAACTAGAGGGAGATTTACAGTCACTTCATGCTTCTGTAAAATAGTCTTAATAAACCTGGAAGTTTATCAAGCAAGAAGTTAGAAAAAACAGTTCAGTGCAACAAAGCTATACGTCCAGAACTAAAAATATATCTTTAAGTGAATACTGCATTTTTAAATTAAGAAGTTGGACATAGTCCTACGGAGCCCAGTTTAAGGTTTGGCATTAAGCCTGCAAAAATACTTATTATGGTCAGCCTCTGCTACTGAAACATTTATTATGGCTGGATGTAGGCAGGCTTGGTCAATGTGAAAGATGCTTCTAATCTTCTTTGCTCTTGATGAGTATGTTTTTCACCATGTTCCCATTCAGCAGAGTCTGTCTTGCTGCAGAACAGCCTCCCCCCTCCCACCCCCATCAGATTTTATTACTTAACTCACAGATTTGTATGAAAGCTATTTTTGTTCCTAGCTGGGTGCGAGGAATGTTAAAAAGTCCTATTTCTTTTTCATTTTTTTTTAAGATAATTACTATGCTGGTGTTGCTTGTCTGCATTTTATTTGGGATATGTTTAAATTTATAAGTTGATAAAAGCAAGTTTTCTGTTTGATCATTAAGTGGTATGAAAATTGGTGAAGTAAGACTGCAAAAAATGGTAACATAAACACCTAATACTCCTGGTTAAAAAAAATCTAAAAAAAATATGAGTAAGAGAATATTTTATAATGATTTCCTGTATGGGACAGGGGGCTGAAATAGATCCTATAACCTCTTGTCATCATTTAGACAAGGTTCTAGTTACTGTGTGCCATGTTGATCAATTGTGCACTGTACCTGGCTTTGTGATGTAGTTTGTATTAAGAAATGTAGCTTTCCTTAACTGGAGAGAAGTACCTTGGACTTAAACAGTTAGTTACTGATTCATGAATGAAACTTTGTATAGTCATTCACTGCATGCTTCAGATCCTATCACATGGCTACCTTGTCCAAAAGGAATAAGCCACCTCATAGTAGTATGTTTGAGATGATACTTTTTACAAGGGATATGTACATTTATGTTTTGGGATACAGACACAAATGAGACAGAGACATACTGTCTTCTCTAACTTTCTGTTTACAGTACAAAATACAATTTCTGCATATTCAAGCCTTTCTTTTTTTCACTTGAGCCATTTTCTGTGTGACGTGTTTTGACGGTAAGGAGAAGAACTATCTGTGTATATGAATATTTTTATGCTAATGGATTTTTTACCTTGTTAGATATACCAAAATATATTTGGAACAGTAAGCTATGATTAACTTGAACAGTGGATAGAACAAATACCTTGCTCCTCGTGGGAACAGCTGGACATTACTGCAAGTCCAATACTAAGAACATTCATCCTGTGTCACTAATTGAAAGAAAAAGAAAGAACTACTGCCGTTCAAAACTAACTTTAGAATCATAGAGTCATTAAGGCTGGAAAGACTTGAACACCTCCATGGACGGTGAATCCACAACATTCCTGGGCAGCCTGTTCCAGTGCCTCGCCACTCTTTCTGAGAAGAAAATTTTCCTAATATCCAACCTGAAACTTCCCTGGCACAAATTAAGGCCATTCCCTCTCATCCTATCACTGTTACCTAGGAGAAGAGGTCGACCCCCACCTCACCACAATCTCCTTTCAGGCAGCTGTACTGAGTGATAAGATCTCCCTTAAGCCTCCTGTTCTCCAGACTGAACAATCCCAGTTCCCTCAGCCACTCCACATAAGACTCGTGCTCCAGACCCTTCATCAACTTTGTTGACCTTCTTTGGACATGTTCTTTAATACATCTTCAAGTATGAACATCTTAGAAAAATATTTGTTAAAAGTATTAAGGAAGCTAACAATTTATCTGTCGTGAAAAGAATATTTGTGCTAGTTGTTCTATATAGCATACCTTACAGGTTTTTTTTCTTCCAGCCTATCTTTGCCTGCAGCTTTGGCGTATCAGGATGAGCACGTATTGCCACTAGGACTACTAGAAGCATGAAGAACAGTTACAGCAAGTGTCTCACTCAATCTATGTGGCTGGAGTTTGCCCAGAACGCATGGGAGCATGGAAATGCATGGAAACTTCATGTAATGAACTCTAACAACTCCTCACTGAATGCATGTGAAGAAAGACTTATTTTCAAAGCATTGAAATTGGCCGCATCTCAGCATCTGTTTCTATAGCAACAGCTAAAAGCACTACTCCAACACAAACCTAGTGTACATGAAATAAAATGTTTACCTTTACTCTAGATGTATGCTCAATACTCTTTGTGAGAATATAAAAAATCACATCACGGTCATGAACCAATATGCAGAACAGAATGCAGATTACTCCTAAAAAATTGGATTGTTCTTGGTTCTAGTGATCTGTGTGAAAACATAGCAATTATTAATGCATTTTCTGTGTTCTAGTGAAAGGTAGCTTATCTGAGATGTCTTCTGAGCGTCAAAAAGAGCTGAATATAAATCCAGTGTTTATTTTGATATTTTCCAACTTTCACATTCTTGTAACAAATTATTTTGGTTACTCAGCTGATGTGGTGGAGAGTCATATTTTAGCTGATAATCCCAGTTTTTCCTTTCCAATTAAAGCAGTCCTTTTAAAACTGCATTTATAGCCATCCCAGAGCTTCATGAATGGGTGCACACGTGGACCTCCATAGTTTCAGGAGCTCACAGTTTGTAAATATCACTCATCTTCTCAGATTGGAAACCTTCAGTTATCTATTATTCCTCTAGAACTTCCAGGAAGTTTTGTTAAAAGCTGATATATTTACCAATACATGATGTCTTCATATTTAATTTTATACTTCATTCTTGAATTCTGCATACCAACCCATCCTAAATAGAAGGTGAAACTTCTGACCAACTTTAGATGGTCTGATCAAGCAATCAGTGTGGAAAAACACAGACATATTCATATCATCCCTTCTTCCTTTTATGAGTCTGAGATGGAAAAAGTTACTGAGCAGCCCTGTATTTTTCTAACTGAAAAGGAAAAAGGGAACTAAAAAAGATCGCTAAGTGACAGTGCAGGAGGGCATGATGTAAACTTGTTATGCTTCTAAGCAATGTAATTTAATATGTGAGGAAGACGCCCATCATCTGGTTGTGACCATCAATGTTTCTGACACAAATACAGATTTTACGCAACAAAACAGTTTGCTCCCAATTTTAGGTTAAAAAGCATTATCAAATAAAAGAGTGGGCTTAGCAATTACACAGCATCTAGAATCTTACATCAGAAATAGAAATAACCCAGATTCAGAAATAACTTGCAGGCACATCAGTCAATCAACTAAGGGTGCTACTGAGAAAAGATCTAAATATCTTAGTCACAACAAAGACAACTATTTTCAGCAAGGGCTCTCCAGATGCACATTCTGTTTGCAGCTGCAGACCAGCCCTGAAAAGTGAGGTCAATTGGGTTTGGAGGGAATCCAGTGTGAGGATCTGAATGAGCTCTGCAGCCTAACCCTCCATCTGAGGATGAACTACTCAACTTAACTCAAGATTTCTGTTCACTACCGTCATCATGGTTGTTGTGAGGTGCCTCAGCTGTAAATCTGAGCCATAAATCAGTTTCTGTTTAGTTTAGCAGAGCAAAAATGTGTGCAGTTTGGTTTTTTTTTCCCTGCCACTGTTCAGAGGGCCCCTAAGCAAAGGACAATGTTTTTAATCAGCTGAATCATGCCAAGTGATGCCTGTTAGTTGTGAATCATGCCTCTAAGTTGTGTTCAGAAGCTCATGAAGACAGGTGCTACTGCATGAGAAACAAGGAAGGTGAGAATACTAAGGGGCATTTCCTCAGTTGGTATAAAATGGCTTACATCCACTGACCTGCTGCATTTCAAATTGGCTGAAGAGATGAATGATAGTGTCCAAGATTTAAAAATGGAATTAAAGGACATTGGATGGGTCCTGGGCAGCCTGACCTGGTGGCAACACTGCCCATGGTAGAGGTTTGGGGCATGATGATCTTCAAGGTCCCTTCCAATCTAAGCCATTCTATGATTGGATAATTCTATGTCATTTAAAGCTGCAGATTTAAACTTTAATTGAGACAGGTGTACAGGCTATCTCATAGAAAAAGGGGAGATTCTTATCCCTAAACTTGGCTGACCTGCCTTCACCTGATCATGTCATTGTACAAATTTATTGCTGAGTCCAATATTATCCCACATTCTCATCAGCAATCTCAAAACAAACATAAAATATATGACATTTAATTAATGGTTAACAGAAACACTGCCAGAGTGGTAAGGACTCAGCAGGGAACAATGACAGTGCTGAATGCTGACACTGACTTTGCATTGTTCAGGTTGTAAAATACAGCCATGATGAGCAGATGAGCCATTCCTAGGTGCTCCCAACACCATTGTACAATCAAAGGGACAATGGATCCTTACTGTCTGACAGAGGAGGCAGGTAGCCTTAGCATGGAAGGCATATGAGAGGACTACAGGAAGGCTAGCTACAGTTTAGAGGTTGCATATGCAAAAGCAAATTGAGAGGATGAGCACGGAATGAGAAAGCTCTCCAGTTACCTTGCTTATTGAAGGGACATTGAGACATGGCTAATCATGAAGAGTGAAGTCCTCTTCTGAGCAAAAAATTGAGAGCTTTACAGACCTCTCTTGCAGTGGTTATCCTTAACAAGGACTGGTGGGACGCTAAAGTTAGTTGAGTTAAACTTGAAGGAAGACACACAATTTTTTTACATGAGGAAAAGATTAAATATAGGGTCACATTATCAAGTGGAATGGCAAGTTCTCCATCTCATTATGTTTTCAAAATGACCTGGAAACCTTGGCAACTGTTGTACTTCCTGCAAGTGCATCTGAAATATCACTGTGTTTTAATGATCTATTCTTGCCTTAGTCTCAGTCCATAAACAGGGCAGTGGGCAGCAGCTTCTAAGACCACATGACAGAATTGCTCTGGCTGTAGACAGCTCCTGCTATTAATAAAGACAAATCTCCCCTTAGTAAAGGCAGTCTGAGGGCTGGGGAAGTTGGGGACACTCTGCAGGACTGATTTCTTCTACAGTTTTAAGAGCAAGATCCTAACAGCTTAATGCAGGGTCCTTTCTCCCTTCCAAATGGATGGTGATGCGTCATATTGCTTTGAGCCCTTCACATCTCACTTTTTTAATTAAGGCTAACAGTTACGTCCTAGTTGATGTGTGAGGAAATGTCTTTGTCTTAAAACTTAAGCGCATCTTTCACACTCAGTAAAAAGAATACACTGTTTTCTTGAATTCCTGGGAGACTCAGTGGACTTTCAACAAATTTACACCTTATTTCACTTGATAAAACCTCTGCTATTGTGATGAAGTTGTTTTTTCCCTGACGAAGGAACCCAGGTTAACTGGACACGAATTTTTATGGCAGAGCACTGCATGTGCTAGCTGGACCTGGAAGGCCTGTTGTCACAGGGTTGCTCTGATTTCCCTCTATACTAGGCAGATTTTTTTTATCAGAATAACTCATGGCTCTTACCTGTGTATAAATATGGGACATATAATGCATTTTAGTGACTGATTTGTTAACTGTTGGCTTGTGCACATCTCTGCTTCTGTTTTCTTGGATTACCCTGATCTTTCAGTTGTTCATACACCTTCCAGGCGGTTCTTGGATCACACAACAGCTGCCAGCAAACCTCTTATCCACCAGCCAGGAGTTGTAGGTGTGCTCCTAGAATCCTAGAAACATAGAGTTGAAAGAGACCCACAAGGATCATTGATTCCAACCCTTGCATCCACACAGAATCACACAGAAATCAAACCCAATGTCTGAGAGTGCTGTCCAAATGCTCCCTGAGCTCCAGCAGCTCGGGGCCGTGCCTGCTGCCCTGTAAAGGCTGTTCCATGCCGTTCCCTCTGGCCCTGTCGCTGTCACAGAGTGCAGAGCTCAGCGCTGCCCCTCCGCTCCCTGTGAGGAGCTATAGGCTGCCATATGGCCTCCCCTCAGCCTCCTCTAAAATGAATCCTGCTGAATCCCATGGTATTTGAGGAAGAAATTAATCTCTCTGAGGCTAAGGAATGATCCAAAGTTCCCTACTGGAAGAACTTGCTGGTTTTGGGTCACATATTTAGAATGGCCTCTCTACTCCACTCTCGTGAGACCCCATCTGGAATACTGTCCAGTTCTGGATCCCCCAACACAAGAAGGACATGGATTTGTTGGAGCAAGTCCAGGGGAGGGCCAAAAAGATGATCACGGGGCTGGAGTCCCTTCCAATCCAAACCACTCTATGATTCTATGATTCTATGGAGTGGCACAGTTGAGATCTCCGGTATGTAGGAAATACCAGACAAGATGTGTCTGCAAATAGCAAAAAAGGCCGAGTCATAAAATACAGGACTCAAATTTAAGCATGGATCAGGAAAGAGAAGAGTTAACTGAGAGTACTAAGGTGAAATTCATAAGCTTCTCATGAGTTCGTAACATTGGCTTTCATCAGGGTCATTCACACAAAAAGACACAGAATCGTAAACAAAGCCTGGAGAAGTTCAGACATGGAACACAGAGATACGCACTTCTAAAAACTTTATTTTCCCTGGAAAATAATCTACGTAACTGATCAACTGATGCTCTAAAAAGAAAAAAAAAGAGACGGGAAGAGGGTCACTGAAGAAGCAACAAATGTGGTAATTCTCAGAGAAAAAAATACGTTAAATATGTTTCTGGACAAGCCAACTGACCTTTGCCTGCTGCCAATTTTCTTTAGCAGTAACTTAAGCTATGTATTAAACAGCAAATTAGATTACCCCCCAAGGACTACAGAGCTCTTGTCTTCCTTTCCCAAGTGCTGTTACTTGGCACAATAAGTTAAAATAATTTTAAAACAATAACAAATAATAGTTTTCCAAAATAAACATGTTTGTGGAGTTATCTGGAATGTTTTTTCAACACTTCTGTTGAATTAATCAGTGTTAATGCTTTAATTCATCTTTCTTAACATTCATTCAGCAAAACACTATGATCAATTGTAATACTAGTGGGGAAAAGTGAGGATATGTATCTTTGCCTTCAAAAATGCAACAGAACTGGTGGAACAAGAGCAAAGTCCATAGCACACCACCACTGAAGATGCCTGAACTCAATGCTGAAGTGCTCCAGGGATTCTCAAAAACTCACGTGTAGCCTTGAATGTATCCTAAATGTACGTTTGTTCTGAAGGGCGTGATATTGCCAGGCAGTTTTGGAAGTCTAGTTCAATGAAGAAGACAAAGGAGTATTTGTAGATTATATATTTCTGTGCTTTCCTCTCCTGTAGGTGATGCTGACATCTTCACCTAGCTGAGCTTCATATGATGCTAGGAATGGGCCCTTTCGTGTGCCTGTCCTTAGTTCGATTATGTTCTTTTTGTGAACCTCACCTCACCTCACCTCCACTCACCTCAGAAGTGTGATTTTTCATTTTCCCCAGTCTAGAGCAGAATTTGACTCACTGGCTATGGACATTGCCTAGAGATGGGGGAATGAAAGGCCAGTGACATTTCACAAAGCCTTTCTTCATGGCTGCTGAGAGATAGAGATATGGCTCAGTGCATCAGAGGCAGCAATGTCTCACATCTCAAGAACTGAATGGGAATATGTTTCTTCTGGTACAAAGTAGTCCAGGCCAGCTGATCTTCGAAGTGTGTGTGAAGTTCCTGCTTTAACTTTTGAACTCCAGCATTGTTAACGCTGGCCAAATCTATCTGCTTATTTCTTAAGGTACTCCAGAACACGAATACATATTTATTGGATAGTAATTCTGGGCTCTGCATCAGTCGAAGATTTCACTGTGATAGTGAGCCAGAAATTGCCCACAGATAGAAGATGCTCACAGAGTGATGCAATTAGTAATGCTGGAAGCAGAAGCTGTATTTTCTTTTAGTGTGGCGGGGTGTGTGTGAGATGAGCCATGGCTCTCAGCAGCACAGGGAGGAAGGAAGATGATGCTGATGTTTGGTCCCAGGGAGCTGTTGCAGTATTTCCTTCTCCAGAAACTACTGAGGCAGAGAAAAGACTGAAGACACCACATGGAAAATCTCTAAAATTACTTTTAGTGCATTTCTGTACAGTCACAGAACTGGAGGTAAAAGAACAAAATCCTCATGCTTTCAGATCTCTTCTGGGGAAGGGAGGAAATGATTTAAACGTAAATATTATAACCATTAAAGAAGAAAATGGGTTCCTGAAATAAAACAACCTCATTTTCGTCTATTTTCCTTCTAACTCCCACTTACAACTCATTTACAAGTAGGAACTTTCCAGTTCCACTTCAAAATTCTGTACCAATGTTTACCAAATATAGTTGACATTTTCACACCAGATAGTGTTTTGTTCAGTATATATAAAGTAAACTGATCCCTGCTTTAGCAAGTATCCTTATCACACAGGAAAAGTTTTACTGCTTTTGCCTATCATGCAGCCACATTGCATTAGAAGCACATTGACACTTACTTATATCATTACATCTGAAGAATTTAAATCACTCTGAACCTGTTAACTATATCTGAGATCATTCTTCCGATTTTTCTGGACATTGATAATCTAAGGAAGAGATTTGTTCATGAGCACAGACTATGTCTGATCTATCCTTCTGTGGAGATTTCCAGTGAGGAATGGTCAGCCTGTGAAACCATCCTAAGTACAAAGCTTTGAAAGTAATGCCTCCTGTTTATTTCCATGGAAATGACAACAGCTACCATGAGCACAATAACACTTCTTGATAGAGTGAATTCTCATCTGGAAAACAATAATTTTCAGTGTAGTCACCACCATTAGCTATGCATTTTTTACCAGCGACAAATGAGAGCTTGCTTGCCCCTCTTGTAAAAATCTGCACCAGTGACCCATGGTTTCACAGCTGCTATGATGGTGTTATTTCTAGGACTATGTTGCTCATGCTGTCCATCCTACATTGGTCCAAACAGATGTAAGTCAGAAAGCACCAGACCTGGATAACATGGTGGGTGTGGAAGGACAATCCAGCCGAGATTGACAGTGTATACCATGGACTTCAAACTGGTATGGGGCCTGGTGTTATTGTGTTGCAAGAGAAAGGTTGTCTTCTCTGATTTGATTCTGGAAGTTTGAGCTTTCAGCTTAGTCAGCATTGCAATGTACTCATCAGAACTGATGGCTTGTCTGGGTTCCAGGAAATCCAGAAGGATCACCACTTTCCTATCCCAAAAGACCATGCTCATCACTTTACCTGCTGAGGGCTGTGTCTTGAACTTTTTCTTCAGTGGGGAATTCACGTCACCACACCATGAACTGTTATTTTAACACTGGCTTGTAGTGATAACACTGTGTTTCATCACTGGTAACAACATAATCCAGGAAACTGTCAACTTCAGACTCGTATTGGTTCAATGGCTCCTGACAAACTTACATATGATGTTCTTTCTGTTCCTGTGTGAGCATTCTTGGGACCCACCTGGTGCAAACTTTGTGATATTCCAACACAGAGTTTTTCCTTATATCCAACCTGAACCTCCCCTGGTGCAACTTCAGTCCATTTCCCCTTGTCCTGCCACCTGTCACCAGTGAGAAGAGACCAACCCTGCACTCACTGCAATCACCTTTCAGGTATTTGAAAAGAGCAATAAGGTCTCCCCTCAGCCTCCCCTTCCCCACACTAAACAGTCCCAGTTCCTTAAGTCGCTCCTCATAGGGCATATTCTCCATGCCCTTTACCAGCCTTGTTGCCCTTCTTTGGACCTGCTCCAGCACTTCAATGTCCTTTCTGTACTCAGATGCCCAAAACTGAACACAATGATGAGTACAGGGGGAGGATTGTTTCCCTACTCCTGCTCACTACACCATTCCTGATACAGGCCAGGGTGCCATTGGCCTTCTTGGCCACCTGGACACACTGCTGGCTCATATTCAACCGACTGTCCATCAGTACACCAAGGCCCCTTTCCGTCAGGCAGCTTTCTAGCCACTCCTCCCCAAACCTGTAGGGTTGCCTGGGGTTGTTGTGAGCAAAATGCAGGACACAACACTTGGCCCTATTGAAACTCATACAATTTACCTTGGCCCATCGATCCAGTCTATCCAAGTCCTTCTGTAGTGCCTTTCTACTCTCTTGCAGATCAACACTCCCTCCCAGCTTGGTCCCAACTTGCATTTCCGATGCAGTGAAGCCAATACTCAGCTCCATACACACTTCCCAGGTTGTAATCCACTGATTTGCACAGATCACCTGAGACACACTTTGTTTTGTGGTGTGACAGCTGTGCATGGCCCTTCAGAATGTGGCTTGTCTTTCACAACTCTGTCACCACTGCTAAAATGCACAACCCACCACCTCATTGTCCTCTCATCCACTGTTTGGTCTCCGTAAATGTTCAGTAAGCATCAGTGAATGTCAATGGGTGCCATTTTTTCTACATGGAGGAATTCAGTGACACACCTTTGCTTCATACACACTTTCATGCCAGACCATGTTCTGCCAGACTGCCTCACTGCTGTCATCTGCCGCACAGCAACAACATATAATGGGATATTGGTGGGAAGGGTCAGCCTCTACTGCCATATCACCAACATCTGCTTCTGATGTTGTGGGCCAACATAACAAAATAAGTGGCATTAGTTTCGAAGTACCCCTCGTAAATAAGTAGCACCAATTCAGTAACACATTTTACTCATTTCTTAAGAAATTCTGTCAGACCTCATGGCCTGGTAGGGGCAAGGGAGCCTCAGCTACATGGTACCAGTGCAAACAGTAGTGAGGCTGAGCCTGTATTCCCAGTAAGCACATGCACACCAAAGATGTATAGATACGTGATGTGTATGTGTATATGTCTGTGGTGCTGGTCGCAGAGATCACAGGAGACACAGGAAGAACTCACACAAACAGGAGGAGTACCACTGGCCTCATAGTGCTCCTGTCTCTGGTTGAACGGGACGGAGGCTCATTAGGGGGATTATAAATGTGTAATGAATGTACACAGGTGTGTTACAATCCCTCCAGCAGCTGGGCTAAACACTTACTCTGCCCAGTAGCTGTCTGTGGATCTCAGTGTTCCCAGTTGCTGGCATCTGGAGGTACAAGCCTGTACACTCCAGCTGCTGGTAAAGACCCCCCCCTTGCAGACTCCAACACATACACTTCCCAGTCAACCACAAGACACCATGGCTTCTTGGACAGATGTGTGGAGCCACATTGTGCCTCCAGGAGCTACCTTCCTAAGGTTCCTCACTCAAAAACACAGTAACCCCTCTAGTTTCTAAGCCACCTCACTCACTGGCTCATCCAGCCTGATCTTCAATAGCAACCACATAGTCTCTTGTACATCCACACTTGTGTCAAGTGCTGCCCTATGGACATACGGGCCTCTAAGCCTTGGTCATACCACCATGGCGTTCAGACTCCTATATGTGCATCCAGGAAAAAATCAGAAAGGAACTAAGTAAGAAGAAAGTAGGCACAGAGCACAGCCAGACCAGTGCACTGACTAGCAAACTATTTCCACACAATCAGCCCTTTTATTATCCTTATCGTTCTATTTTCTCATGTATATTCCTTTGCAAACCACCTTGATGTCCCCTTTCCCTGACTTTGTGTGCTCCTCTAAATATTCCTCAGTAAATATTCAAGAATCTTAAAATGCCTTTGCTTGCATTCTATACATCTCATAACTCTATGTGCAGTGACCTCCCTCAGTCTGAAAGATGCTCCAGAGAGCTGCTTCCCTTTTTCAAAGGTGAGGGGTGTCCTCCAGTCCATGGGGCTGAGGGTCATCCTGTGGTGTGGATGATTTGGGGCTCATCTGTTTGTGTGGAGGTGAGATGTTTATTAAGCAACCAAGCTCCACTAGTATGAGCCACCTGCTTGCGCCAATACTGGTTGGATTGCACTTAAACAGCTGTATTAATGGAGTTAAATGTGTCTGGCCAGATGCTCTGCTGGTGTGAACTACCACAACTCCACTGCCATCACTGCAGTCAGAGAATTGTCCCTGGCTGGTGTAATCGTGTTGCCTGGCAAGACTTTCATACAGTTCCCTATCCTGAGCCATCAAGTTTTTGTAGATGCACATTTTATTTTGCTCTTTCTGATGCTGGAGAGAGAGGAGAGAGCAAATTCCCTTTCGAGGTCAGATGAGAAAGAGACAAATAATGTACTTTTGTTTCTATGCTTTATTGCCCTCTCTTTGGTTCATTTTATGACAGGAAAGTAGTATGGGAAAGAGACACAGAGATGCAGGTGGAGAAAGAGGCAGCGAGCACTTACGCAACACAGCACTGAACATTTCAGATGTTACATTTAAGTGCTTGCTTGTTTTTCAGGTTTCTCTTTATGCACTTTAACAAAGCTCCCTTGAGCTTATGAAATCAGATCAGTTTTAAAAACAGTTGCTAAAAGGAGTGTGCTTTCTTTCCTCAAGATTTCAAATCTCATTTTCCTGGAAAAGCTCATCCATTTTACAGCCTTTTCTTCAGAGACCCTTTCCTGGTCTCAGAAATTGAAACTTCTCCTCAGATAGTTTTATAAAAGTAAATATTTAACAGATGCAGGACTGCACCTTGGAACTGCAGAGAAACATATTTTATCATCTTATCCTTTCACAATGATGTTTTCATCTGCTCAGGTGGTGAACACATGTGCTGTCTTTCTAATTTCATTACATATATATCAAACCACAATGAATAAAGATAATACAATAGTGACAGCTTCCATGTTCTCTTTCATGGTGTGGAACAGCTCTCTGCGAGTCTGCTGAAAACTGGAGAATCTTCTTGTGAAAATTAGAAAGATTTTCAGCAGTGCCTGTTGAGTTGTCACCATAGCAGGAAAATGGCCTCGATGATTTGGGAACCGTTGTACGTGAGGTTTCCTCTTCTATCTCTTTCCACGTCAATGGAAAATGTCTCCATGGCTGCAGTGGCATTCAAACAAACACAAGTTGGATGATTCCAGACCCTCTTGCACTTGTGCGTACATAATCCTCCATTCTTCTACTCTCACTCTCCAAGCCACCCTTATGGGACCAAAAATAAGTTCAGTCAAAAATGAATGTCCACTTTTCACAGTTATTATTACAAAATTGTATCCAAAAAGGCCTGTGGGCAGCAGAGTGCCAATGGAAAAGATGAATAATCACTTAATGAACCTAATCTTAGCAGCCAAGATAAATCATTCATAGCTACCGACCACATTTGAATGCTCTATGAAGTACTTTCAAACAAAATATAGCCTAGTCAATTTAAACTGACTTGCACTTAAAGAATAACAAAATTATTAGACTGAACTTCAGTAATCACACAAAGAGATTGTGTATTCTTCCATCAGCATTACTATATCTTAATTTCTCAATGAAAACACAAATGTCATTTCACCTATCTATAAAATACAAACAGATACTTAAGCAATTTTCCCCATTCATTACTATTTCAGCACAACCTGGTTGCAGCATAAATGGAACCAGAAGGCAAATACAAAGTCATTTTATTGCAAACTTATCAAAGGTCCTTCAGTTGGAAGGGACCTTCGAAGATAACCTAGTCCAAAAGCCTAAGCACTCATGAGATTTTTTTTCTTAAGCATCATCTTTTTAGTTTTGATGTGCTTCACAATTTCAGGAGGAAAGAAATTGAGTTTTCTTTAAAAAAAAAAAAACAAAAAAAACAAAAACAAAAACAAAAACAACTTTTCTCAACAAAACAGATTCTTTTTTTCCTCAAGGGGAAGTTTCCTATGAAAAACTAGTATTGTCCACTACAGAGCACAGTGGGGCTGAATTGTCTGTGGGTCATCAGCTCCCTGTAGCTTCACGAGACTCCAGTGTGCAGTGGGACCCTAGTTGAGGGAGATGCTTCAAACCAATGGATGATGGATGGACCAGTGGAGGCAGCCAGGAAGTGTTCCTCAATTTAGTAGGTACTGGACTGCCCCAGGTAAACTAGTGAGGAATGTCTTCAGAAGACAGTGCCTTGATCTTCTTGCTCATAGGTTAGTTAATGAACTTAAGCACTCTGACTTCAACTTCTGTTGAATCTATGAATGTATTTGGAAACAATTATGTGCTGCAGTGCTTTGCAGACTGGCAATTTGCCCTGAGTTGTGGTTTCTGTCAGTCAGAGGCAAGGAGCTGAATTTTGGGGCCAACAGAAAAAAGAGCCAGAATATATTTCAATTGTGAGCAATCTCAAAAAGATTCCCAAATAGCTTGGATTAGAAAACTCTTGTATTAGATGCAGGAACTGTCAACATTTTATCCTAGGTTCTGACCCCTTGGACTTAAATAGAAATAAATGTGGAATGAGTAAGACAAACAAGGGTAAAAAATGTAAGAAATAGCAAATGTTTGGGGATATAATCAAGGAAAAACCAAACAAACCCACATGTGACATCCCTAAGCCTGCCTGCCAAGCATGTGATTTACATCTTCTGCAAGAGGATTTAAAAGAAATGTCTAATAATGTATTTGATTCTCTTAACCCTCTCCCCTTTTGTTACCTCTGTCCATGACATTTAAGAGCACAGCTGGAGCCCCCTGAGCTAACTGAAGTCATATGATGCTCTGAGGGCAGCCAAACATCCCAGAAGTAGCAAGAAGCTGACAGGCTGAGCAGCCTAACAGGACAGCAAAGTGCTTTTTTGAAAGAGAGGGAAACAGAAAGATGAGGTGGATAAAGGGGTTGGGAGTTGAGGAGGAATGCAGACTGTTTGATCAAATTTGTCACATCAATAAAAATATTCTTTTTAATGAAACATTGCATGTTTTTATTTTTCTTTTCTTCTATTCTGATGGAAGAGTCATACTGAAGTATCTGTGGTATGTAAAGTATTGGAAAAACAAACCTGGACAGAAGAAAGGCACAGATGTTTTCTATGTTTGATTTTTTTAAAAACATTTGTGGTCACCACCCTTTGCAGCAGGACACAGCATTGCAGGCCATATATCAAACTTCCTCCTGCACCATTTGTGGTCCAGATGACTCAATGGGTGCTGTTGAACCACAGGAAAAAAGAACAGACATTCTTGGGTCATAGGCTCCTGGACCAGCCATGTCATGATACCAGGCTGGCAGCAAAAAGGTTCTCCATTAGCGTTCCCATTAGGACAAAGTCCACAGGGGACAAGCATGGCTGCAATGACACTTGTGTTGGTGCCATCATCAGGGAAAATTGTTCTTTCCTCTATGAAAAAGGACTAACTTAGAGATTGGCATCTACAGTTGAAATTCCATGGAAAACAAGAGACTTTTCTTGAATACTAGAGCAAAACCTAGACTTTCTGTATTGAGGAACGCAGTGGGGGAGACTGTTCCTTGGTTTGTGTCCTAATGTGTCCACATTAGGAGCAACATCAGTCTAAACTGACATCAGTGGAAAGCGGCCCCTGCTCGGTTATAGTGCTAAGATGGTGTGCTGAGGAGTGAAGGATTTACACAGCTGTCAAGATCTGCATAGCATTGTATAACTGTTTAACAAATTGTAATTTAGGTGGTTTTTTTTTTTGAACGCTCACATGGCAATAATCCTCAAGAATCAATATGGAAATGGGAAAATAATTAATATAAATGTTTATCTTCAGAAAGTTAATTACACTTCGCATGGAAAAGATGCAAATATGGTAACTCTGACCAGAACAACTCTTCCTCCTTCCAAAACGGCACACGACTGCCAAGTTGAAGTAGTTTCTGCTCTGCAGTCCTTGTGTTTGAAATTTAAGAACACATCATGAGCAATGGTGTATGTAATAATAAAAACCAGATCCGGACACAAGCAAGTTCAATGGGATGTCCACTATATTTTAAAATAGACAGAAGTGTACAAATTAGCACATAAAGAGTAAAAAGAAGAACATATCAGGTCATCAAGCTGCTGTCTGGGAGGAGTTCTTTTAGGTGGTAATCACATTCCACGATAAGGTTATATCTGCAAAGAGGGCATAGGCATAAAATAGCAGCATCTGAAGTGGAAGAAATCATAATCTAGTAGCTAATTAGAGAGACAAATATTACAATAATGAACTTTTAACAACATCAGAAAAAAAAAAAAGATGTGGTGTGATAGAAGGAAAGGTAAAGCTGATGGAGAGAATAGGAAAGGAAAAAAATTACAGCTTGCCAAAGGAGAAGAAAAGTGGACATGTGAGACAGGAACTGAGACATGCAGTGTTCTGTTGCCTTGTTCCACCATACCATGGTGGTGTGGGAGGTTTGAAGGTTTGTCCACTGAAGGCAGTGAAAATATCAGAGGTCATGATCCACCTGCTCAGAAATTACATTTGAAAGACTTGCTTCTCTCCCGCAGATGGTCCCCTCTGACTTACATGATCACAACTACACTGTCATGTGGAGGAGACCCTTATCTGCCTCTAGTGGCTCAAAGCGTCTATGGTTTGAAACAAGAATGAATCACCAAAGCCTACCACACCAAGAAAATAAATCCATGCTTCAAAAACTCTTGAGAGCAGAAGATCTAGGCGATAAATGCTCTTTTGGGTGTAGCATTTATTTTTTTAGCAATGAAAAGCTCCTATTTCCTAAGGCTGCCAGCCTTATCTATGCAGTCATTACTAAATTCATGTCCAGTGCTGGAAGTAAATGTGGGATACAGTAAATGAGAATAAACATTTTAGCAGAAGACAAGTGATTGCAGGATAGCCTACAATAGCTAACCCCAATTTTCCAGAATAAAACTAACATTCAATAGCCTGCCATTTGAATCAGAGTTAGGTAGTGTAGAACAGTCATTATTTGGCCTTTGCTGAAAATTCTTCTCCAAAATGACAGTATCTTTGAATGTTCTATATTTTAATTTTGTAAATTTATTTATGGGTAGAAATAATCGTAAGGTATTAATTTTAATGTCATCAGTAGAAGCTTGAATTCCCAGATGAAATAAATTTTTGCATGTTAGCATAATTGTTCTGCACTAAACATATCATGGTGAATAGCTGAAATAAAAGAATTGTATTAAGAGATTTGTAAGGAATTTATCATAAAAATGTTCCTATCTATCTTTCCACATCTTTTAAACTTTCACTTGGTTGAAATTTGGCATATCTGAGAGAATTAAGCAGTCACTCGTGTCAATCTGAAACAGAGTAGGTACAACAAATGAAGGAAAAGCATCATCCATAGGAATCTAGTTGGGTTGTGGGTGTATATTAGAACACTGGGATTAAGAACTGTGATTTGCTTTGACCTCAAGATAATGTGCACAAGGGATATCTCCACTGCAGTCTATAGATCTACTTTGGCACAAAAATATTATGTATGAGGCCAGAAAAAAGGCAAACTTGGATAGCCTTGTATTAGGTTCTTCCAGAGAGTGATGAGAAGAGTTCCCAAAGAAAATCAGCTCAATCATTATAGCTACTTCAATTGCAAAATCCACTACTATGCCACATGCATCACCTAAATTACTTTTTTGCTGGCTAGATAAGGAATGACGTGTCCTGTTGGAGTCTCTCCTTGAATATAATGGCAGACATTGCTTCTGTAGTCTTTCCAATATTAGATCATTTACCTTACTACCCTGCAGAAGGATTAAATAGAATTCACACAGAAGTGAGGAACCTACGGAGGCCAGAGATCCTCTTTTACAGAGGATTCTGAAATCTCCAAGTTTAATTTAAGAGAATTCTAGAATCATAGAATCATTTAGATTGAAAAAGATCTTTAAGATCATCAAGTCCAACCACCCACCTAACACCACAAGTTCATCACTAAACCATGTCCCTAAGCTCCACATCCACACATCTTTTAAATAACTCCAGGTTATTTGAAGTACCTCATTCTGATTTAGTGAAAATAAACAAATAAAATAACAATCTCCACATAATTAATGATTTTTTTGGAATATTTTTTAAAAATACAATACTGTGATTCTGACATAAAGCAATTGAAAGCAATGAAATCAAACACTATCTAAAGCTGAAATGCAGTTTCAACATCATTAGATTTTTTCTTCCTGTGATTCTATGAAATTCCCAGAAAATCAATCACAAAGATATTTGACTGTGGCAGATCTTCATATTGGGATGGACCATTTTGATAGTTCTGTCAAAATTTCTCTGTGCAGCTTTGATAGAAGACTTTTCCACAGTGTAAATGGACCGAGAACACAATATACTTCTTAGAACTCACATTTCAGGACTCTGTCCCTATGCAACATCTATTGATCTTCTTTGTTATCCTTCAACTGTACATTTATCTGTACAACTGTAGATAGCTCTGCCTGGAAATCCTCTCTCTGGATCTTCCACAGAGGTCTTGAGACTCCAGAAGCCCTGTTTTGTTTGATTCTATGACTGCTAAGATGAGGTGAAGCACTTGTGATCTGCAGTGAGGCAGTCAGCACTTCAGCTTCAAGTATATTCAAGTTAAATTTTCATGGTCTGCTCTTTTGGAAGCTTCGTGCTGCGAGAAATGTTTTTGAGAAAGGCTGAGAACTGCCTCAGTGTGCTTGGTTTCCAGCTTAGAAGCCATTGTTCCTTGGTCTCTATCAGCACGAGCAACAATAACAGGAGGAAAGAAAGGAGGTAATTTTCAGAAAAATTTTAGTAATGTCTTCAATGTGCATAGACAGAAGAATATTCTTAATGAGCCACAGAAATGAGAAACCCAGAGCCTTACAGCAGTCAGGAAAGGGCTTGAACTTTCGTTAAATACCAGCAGTTCTGTAAGTCTGGTCAATTGATCCTGGATAAAAGGAATGTTGTTGGTATCTCAGTAAGCTGGTTAATGTGAGCAAGAATAAAATGTTTCCTAGGTAATGGGGACAACTGGGTTAGCCAAAAAATGCATTAAGAAAATACGTTTTTAAAAATGTAAGTTTGCAGAGCTGTCAGCACGAGGTGGGTGTGTATCATGCCAAATGGAACAGGAACATCTTCCTGAAAACTTCCAGGTTCCATTAGCAACTGAGTGAATTCAGTGTTATATCCATTAGTGAGCAAATCACACCTGTCTTTATTAACTGAATCTCTATCCATCTCACAGACTATCCTTACTTTTCTTAGAATGACACCAGGAAAAGTGTGCAACCAAACAAATCAACTGAATTCAGTCTTCTTTTACATCTACAGGAAAAGATATACGTGAATGCAATTATTATCTCAGTAAGAAGGTAGCCTGAGTATCAGTTTTAGGGCCAAGCTATTAATTGGCTTCAAGTTAGGCTGAAATAGCAGCCAGGGTTACAGATGCTCTCTTCTTCCTCCTGCCTGTCATATTTCACACAAGAGCTAAGCAAAAGTGTAATCTTTGTGTTCAGTGAAGGAAATATACTGTCTGTGACCTCCTTAATGTCCTAAGGTAGTACAGGAAGAGTTTAAAAGAGCCTGAAACTCAAGATAGCTGGTGCTCAGGTACTAAGCCTGAAACATCAGCACAAAACTCACTCTCACTCATCCTCTGGAAGTTCTGGTGGATTTAATCAGGTGGATCATCCAAGAGATCAGGTGCTTATTGCTTGCTTACACCTGTGCCAGTTTGCCAGGTGAGAATTTCACTGCCTAAGGTTTGATATCTGAGCACTCAAAACATCCGTGATGTTTTGAACTAGATGACCCTTAAGGGTCCCTTCCAACTCCAATGATTCTATGATTCTAAGTTAGAGGAAGAGCTATCAGGAGGCAGCACAGTTTTGTAGTGTAACAGGTATTCAGGTGAACAGGCAAAGCAAGCATTTATTTTCAGGATTTTTTTGTATCGAATTACTACTTTATAAGCGGTGGTGGAGGTGGAAGGTATCCTATTCCTTAGGTTACGCCACTCTTTCTGGAATATCGGCTTTGAACTCTCAGGCCCAAGTGGTATTTAAATCTAAGCCTCCTTCATTCAGGATGATTTCTCTAGCCTTAAGCCATGATTCAAGACCACAGCAATGCTATGATCATCTGGGTGTGGCTGCTGTGTCTTGCACGAAACTCCTCACTTTGGGGTGATGCTATGCATGCTCTGAGCAAGCTTGCTGGGTAAGCTAATGCATTCCAGATGAACTCAAGGAGATGGAGCCGAGTGTTTAATTGTTCATCCCAGTAGGCACAATGTAAGTAGCATGTAGAGTTTTTCATGAAAAGTAATTATTTGTTTCAATTAGCCAGCAGTACTATGAAGGTTGTGTTGCTGCCCAGCCATGTGGTGCTTTTACATCAGAAACCTGAAGGCAAGTGCTTTATGCTCTGGGATGCAACATGAGGGTGCAAGGAGGAGTCTAGTAATGAAAAGTCTGCTGAGATAGTTCTGAGACACTGTAAAGGACAGAGAGAGGAACCTGGAAGAAGCTGCAGGACTGAAATGTTTCCAGAGCGGGGCACAAGTTTTGCTTTGGAAACAATTCACTCTGCAGGACAGCATAGGCGCATGTGTTATGTGTAATAGGAGCACCAGGAAAAATACAAGAACTGAGGGACTGAGTTATTTGCTGGGGCATTTCTATCACTTTCTTGCACTCCTGGGGTGCAGGGTTGTGGAACGGGTGGCTGAGGACAAAACTTGAGCTGCTTCTCCTTTCATGCCAATCCTCTGTGCAAGAGGGATGCCGTGCCTGTCATGGGTAAACAAGGCACGTTTCCCTGAAGAGCTGTAGGAGGAATTCCCTGGAGAGAGCTTAGAAATAGGCTCAGCTTTTACCCGAAGGGCCAAGGGGCAGCCCCCTAGAACTGTTCTAAGCTCCAGCTGATGTGAGCTGTATTAAAAAGCAGAGACACAATTTTTTCATGCTAAGGATTTCAGGCTCCTTTTCCAAGGAGTCCAGAGATGCAGAGTTAATTTTCCTTCCATTAAAAAAAAATTTTTTGCACATTTTCTTGCATAAAGACTGAAACCTGGAATGGTTCGTTTATTTGCATTCCTGTTGTCTCAACAGTGCAGGGACATATCGAGAGGATGACTCTCTTAACTACAATAATAGAGGTTTGAAACCATAATGCTGTATCTTCTTTTTAGTGACAGAAATATGTTGTGCAGTCAACTCTAAGAATGCCAGGTGATCCGTCATGCTTCTCAGCTGTTGATGTTTTAGCAGAACAGCAAAATACATTTCTTAGAGACTGTTCCAAAGAGAAATGTCTTTTCCAAAGAACAGTTATTTGTACATAGTAATATTTTATGTAAGAACACAAAGTTCACCCATTGCATTATATGGATATATCGTTAGAAGCAAAACCAGAAAAGTAAAATCTGTACCCAATTTTCTTATCCATAACTAAATCAAGACTCTGAGAATCAAACATGATTAAGCATTTTATTTAAAAAAGGCAGAGATTGTAGTACAAATTACTGTGTACCACATCAAAGGAAACCCAGGAACACAAAAACATGGGGCAGCTTGAATAAGTTACTTAGAACAGGAGCATAACCATGATTTGAAGCTGCATTTTGAGAAATCTCAGTGCACCTTACTAGGTATTTTTCAGGTGGACAGCAGGACCATGCAAAGTAAAGTATTACACTTGATAAGCACCGGTCATGGAATGGCTCTGTTTTGCTGCAGTCTCTGTGGGTCCAAAGGTAGTATCGCTTGATGCACTGCCAGGCACAAGCAGCTCCAATGAGAGATGGTGAGCTCAGTTCTTACAGGGCTCACTAAAAAAAACCAAAACACTACTGGGATGCCCTGAATCAGAGTGGTAATCTGATATGGGGGGTTGGTCTCCAACAGTAGCCAGGGATCTGGGTGCTCATCCAGGGTCTCCCTGCCCCAGAGGGAAGTCCCAGAGGGCTGTAAGGGCTCTGCTGCATCTTCAGGCTCTTTAAGCTTGGGCTCCACCATGTGAATTGTTTTATTCTTATATCCAAACCACACACATCTGCAAAAGTTTCATTTCAATGACAAGCATGAATAACAGAAAGAGTAGACTGGAAATTGGATATACCATGGGCCATATAAATTTGTCAACAAAGTTAATGGTGAGGGATGACTGTTCTCTGGCTGACAGCTTGCACACCTGTGCTGAATGCCTTCACTCAGTTATCCTTCTCCACACTAGCTGCAGTCTATCAGAGAACCTCAAATACCTGAGATGCATTTGCCTAGGCAATGCAACATAGCGTTGCTGTGTTTTCACAGATCGGGGGGAATTTTTTCAACTTACCTCTTTAAATCTTTTTCTTCTATTAAATTAAATAAATGCTTCCTGAATCATATTAAAAAATCATTTACATACAGTCTTATTGCAATGAGATTTCTGTTAAGTATGTCTTATTCTTCTAAGAAATGAGCTTCTTCTATTCAGGTACTAATGTCACTACACTTTCAAAGACAAAACAAAAGAAACCTTGCTTTTTGATCGCAGTTACATAAAGAAGCTCATGAGGAAGATTATGGTAACGTGTATTTCTTTTAAAAATAATGAATAGGAAAAGCCAGAAATTGAAGTAGGTTTTTGAATTAAAAAATTTCTGATTCTTTAAAATAAAAAGGAGAAATGTAATAATTAACAGTTTTTATATTTCATTCTCAGAAATGTTACAGCTTATTTTCTGGCCACCTGCAGGACAGTTGGAACAGGTGGGCCGAAAAAGTAAGAGGCAAATTCTCGATCTGTATCGGCCCTCTGTCCACTAAGACATGTGGCTGACAGGTGTCTGCTCATATTCTGGCATGAAGAAAAATCAGACAAGTTTTAGATATTTATTTCATACTGCCAGTTTCTTGGGATTTAGATACATTTAGTCATATAAATTATGCCTATTAAGTACATTCATATTTGTAACTATGAATACAGACGTTCATTATATTTCACTTTGAGGTGCTCCTTTTGACTCAGTGCTGTGCTAGAGTTTTAGAATCATAAAATCATTAAGGCTGGAAAAGACCTCTAAGGTCATCTAGTCTAACCATCAACCCACCTACCACCAATATTGCCCATTAACCACATCTCTCAGTGCCACATCTCCACGTTTCTTGAACACCTCCATGGACAGTGACTCCACCACCACCCTGGGCAGCCTGTGCCAGTGCAGCACTGCTCTTTCTGAGAAGAAATTCTTCCTAATATCCAACCTGAATCTTCCATGATGCAATTTAAGGCCATTACCCCTCATCCTATCACTGCTACCTGGGAGAAGAGTCTGACCTCCCCCTCACCACAGCTTCCTTTCAGGCAGCTGTACAGAGCAATAAGGTCTCCCTTGAGCCTCCTGTTCTCCAGACTGAACAATCCCAGTTCCCTTAGCCACTTCCCATAATACTTGTGCTCCAGACCCTTCACAGCTCTGCTAACCTTCTCTGGACACTCTCCAAGGTCTCAGTGTCTTTCTTGCAGTGAGGGGCCTCACCAGGGTGCCCGTGCTCACTGAAAAGTGCTTCCTCCTGAGTTACCTCTCCTCTTCTCTAGTCCTTGATTGATAATAAAAGCCACAGACTCAAAAATGCAACTTTCATATGCTGCATCATTTGAGATTTTTAACTTACAGACTGCATGTATTGCTTTGAGTAAGATTTCCCTCAATATGGAGAGCTGAAAAAAAAAAAAAAAAAGAAAACTTGTTTAAATGAACTCTTTATCTGGATGACTTCAAATACTTTGACATCTATCTATATTTTTCTTTGGAAAATGAATCAAGAATAATTAAATGGGAATGGTAACATCTGTCACCAATCAGTGGACTTGCAGTAAAATTAAAATGATATTTTTTTCTCCTAAAATCCACTTTTTTTCATCTGATGCCATTCATTGAGATCAGATGCATTTCACTCTAGCTGTGTCAGATCTTGGAATTACATAAGTAATGAAGTCCTGAAGGCCAATGGCATGGGAACAATGGAATGTGTAACAATATAATCAGCAGCAAAATCTATATTTAATGTGTGGCATTCTAATGCTGTAAAATATGATGATTTTTAAACCTCTTTGTTCTTTCTCGCCAGGTTCTACGGCTGCTAAGTGTTTTTAATCTTGTGCCATTTTATATTAGCTGATGCCTTTTATTTTATTTTCATTTCTGACTTCGGAAATTATTATATAAGACATGAAGTACAAATGGCTAAAACAGTCTATACTGTGCTTAGCAAGTGTTAAGCAGAGCCAATAACTTCAAACTTGACAGACTCTCAATCTTTTGCAGTGAATACAGAAAGAGGTTTTCTTGTTTCATAAGCTACCACAGCATTCTTGCAAACTTCTTTTGTTGTTGTTGTTGCTGGAATTAGGTGATCTCTATCATTCGTTTTATGTTGCTTTGCAAGAAGGGAAAAGTTCCAGCTCAGTCAGCAAATTTCAGCTTTACTCACTCTAGGAAATGACAAATATGTTTTTTTATACTGTCCCCATTTGTAGTAATAATACTAAATCTAACACTGTATTAAACCAATGTCAAGGGGGTAGTGTTAAGGTTATGACAAGAAAGCCACAAAGTTTATAAAAAAAGAAAGATATGTCTATGAAAAGACCTTAAGACAGGGACAAGAGGCCAACGTGGTACAAACCTGCAGAAACCAATCCATAACTCTACTAGAGCCAGACTGGGTTTTGTAGGCACAAGAATTCATTTTCTTGAACTTTCTCTAGGATTATGATCTTAATTTTCTCTGCTGAATTTAAGTGGAAAGAAATCAGTATGCATTGGGACTCTGGCAGAAAATGTGTTAGGGCAGGACTCATCTCACATAGCTTCAGCCATTTACTGTCAGGCAGCTGCGCTAAGCTACTTGCCTTGGGTCCATCAGTAGAGAGGGACGCATGTTGCTGGATTCATCCTTCACAGAAGCCATTGATTACTTAGCTTAAACTATGTGCCTAGCTTTCAGTTGGGTAAATAAAGGAGAAAAGCGCCATTTCAAATGTCTCCAGTAGACTGGTATTTTCTCTAGCATAGGGACAGCCTCCAGCAGTGGGTGGCTGGGGATAGAAATCACTTGAAGGAGTGTTTGTGGCCTCAGACACATGACCAGGACTTCTAGCCCTGGCTGTAGGAGGGCTAGGAGCCTGTCCTTTTTTTTACTTTTCCTATGTCATTTTACTGTTTTGCAAAGTCTTCAGATATCTGCCAAGGGTAGGATTTTATGCCTTAACCTTGAAAGAAATATTCTACTTTTTCAGTGAGTAGGAGCTGGTAACCTAAATGTTTGCAGCTGTGATGTGCTTTGGATAATACAGGGTGCCTCAGGGCATTCAAGGCAGAAAGAGTCAGCTTTTGCGGAATATGTGCAAAATGGAGAATTTGAGAAACCTGCAATGTGAAAAAACAGGCAGTGGCCATGTGAGATACCCATGCTCTCAAAAGAGGTGAAAAGCCAAGATTTATGTCTACCTAAAGTAAAGAGAAATCTTAGGAAATGATGAAAACAACATTTCCTTTTTTAGATTATTCTGAATAGATGCTTAAAGTAAACCCTCAGTTTCTGAAGTGCAGATTTTTGGGGGCCAGACCATGGGAACTTCAGAGCATATCCAGCTCCCTGAGACATCAAATGTGATTTCAGGTGTTTGGCACTCTAGATTTGTCTTCTCAGCATCATAAGTAACAAAACGGTTTGTGATAACGTAAGTCCTGCTGGCAGCCCATTGACAGGTCCTATTCATGTTAGCAAGCCATCTTCTGGAGTAGGACCAAGTCATCCCTTTGGCTCACCTCCTAGTCCTTTTCTTTTAAAGTTTTATAAAACTTCAGCATCTCCAGAGATTTTTTTTTGGAGGCATGAAGAAGCAAAGGATTACCAGCAGCTTGCAGTGCCTCTGCCCATCCCTTTTCAAAGACTTTTCCACATTTCTCTGTAAAGAGATGGAAACTTTGACAGTAGCTTTAAGTAAGAAGTATGAATGAGGGCCGAATGACTTGAGCACTGTCCTCATCCCGTAAGAGGACTTTGCTGGGGGTGATCATCATCCCTGTGGTCATTTCCCCAGCCTGACAGGCTGCTCCTAAACAGTGTGTTGGCATGTTCTACATAGTGAAGAGGAAAATACAGATAAGCAGGAAACAGAATATATCACATCTGGCACTAAGCAAGACTCATGGCTTTGGGCAGGGTGCAGCAAAGGTGTAGGATTTTTTCCTGGTAAGGCTCTCTTAGAATAGCACACAATCAAAATGAGAAAGAGGCAAAACTTCAGACCATGACTGGGAAATCTGGTATCGAGCTGCAGCTCCAGTTCACTGGGACCAGAGATGGGGAAGTCAGAATATGATGTGGAACAGAGTGCAGCACTGCACGCTGCTGCTGTGGCTGCAGACACATAACTCCTGCTCATCCTCCACATCTGCAGCATGTGGCTCATCTCCTCTTCAGGACATGATCTACATATATAATATATACACACATATATATATATAGTACTATGTTGGCCATGTTTTGTCTGATTTTTCTACTAACTCATCAGAATTATGTTCATCAGTATGCTAGAGGTGTATGAGACTATCATGCTATACTTCCAGTTATAACCATATATGCTGGGCCATACTAACACTCTGCTGGTGGGGGATTGAATTCTGATAAACCACCAGGTGATCAATTTTGTAAGAAGCTACTGTTCATCAGCCTTTCCTTCACTCTTCCAGTTTTTTTTTTTTTCCAGCTTGGACAGCTGTAGAACAGATGAGAAGGTACCCAGGAGACCAGGAATATTGTTGCTTTGATTGTTCTTGTGTTTGATTTGACGGGCTGAGGGAGCTGGGTTTGTTCAGCCTGGAGAAGAGAAGGCTGCAAGGAGACCTTGTTGCAGCCTTCCAGTATTTAAAAGGGGATTATAAACAGAAAGGGACAACTTTTGACAAGGGTAGATAGTGACAGGACAAGGGGGAATGGTTTTAAGCTCAAGGAGGGAAGGTTTAGATTAGATGTCAGGGGGAAGTTCTTCACAGAGGAAGTAGTGAGGTGCTGGAATCGGCTGCTAGAGGGGATGTGGATGCCCCATCCCTGGAGGTGTTCAAGACCAGGTTGGATGGGGCCTTGGGTAACCTGGTCTAGTACCAGATCTGGAGGTTGGTGGCCCTGCCTGTGGCAGGGGGGTTGGTACAGTGTCTGAGGCACGGACTCAGATGCGAACGATTAAAATTGTTTATTACAGGTTCTAACATCCCTCATACAGATTCACAGGTTTTCTCTTTTAACTTTCCTTTTCCATATGTGGGTAACACATTTTCAGATAAACACATTTCATGACCTCTGCTTTTTCAGATTTGTCTGTCTTACCTTGAAGCCTGATAGCCTTTCCATTCTGCTGCTTTTACTCCACCTGTCTTTGCAGGAGCAGAAAAAAATGGCAGAGGCACTGCACGCAGAACTGCTACAAGGTTTGTTGATCAGATAAGATGTGATTACCCTCGACTGAGTAGTTATTTTATTGAAATAAAGGCTAATGCTTCAGACTGTACCAGCTTTACCAGATGAACCATCTTAGCAGGCACTCACGAAACTGACTTTTACCAGTTGCCCAACAGTTATATTTTTTTGGCTGATAGGGAAACTGTTAGCAGGGCATCTCAGCCACCACTTTGAAGCAAGTCTCTTTCAGATTGGAAAACGTATACTACTTTTACTACTTTCCTAATTTTGTAGTTTTTTCTTTACATCCATTTTTTTTTTTTTTTTTGCCTTCTGCTGTGCTTCATCTCGCTCAGACAGGAAAGAGAACAATTTGTCTTTGGGATAAATGGGAGGAGAGAACTGAGACATGCAGAGCATTTTGGACAACAAAAGGAATTTCAAGTTCTGGATTTCTGTTGGAATTGAAACAAATACTCGATCATTAATTTATGAAGAAACATAAGAATAACATAAGAATAAAATTAAGGAGTGAACATGTCCGACTCCAATCTACTTCAAGACACTCAATAGGCACAAAAAATTGGACAGTTACACAGATTAATTCTAACATCACATAATGTAATTATTTGACAGCATAAATGACATTTGTAGAATAAGACTATACATAATAAGTAACTTTGCTGTCCTGAACCAATTTCAGTGCCACTCCGGTACCTCTTCCTTCGCTCCTGTTCAAGTTGGTCTAGGCTGAAATGATGGAGTTTAAGACCTTGAAAAAATGTTGTTTGTAGAAAAAAATGGATTTACAGGCATTTATAATTTCTTGGAACTTATAGCCTAGCCTTTAAATTCTATATCTATTTCTTCCTCAGTACTGTGTTGCCTGAAGTGAAATTACAGCGACAATTTAAAACCCCTAGAACAAGCACACTTTTCTGCTGTTATTTTCTCTGAACAATGCAGAGGGACAGATAGGTGAGATTTACCTTAGGTGGTGATTTCATGATGGCTTTATGCACACTAAAGCAAAGGCCAGAAAAATGGTCTTATGTTGCATCCCCTCATTGCTGCTCTTTGGGCTGGATGGTGCATCAGATTGGAGAACTGTCAGGATAGAAACACTAAGGAGCGTGTTGGGATTTCTGCTAACATCATTGCACCTTCAGATAGATGTTTTCCATAGTCTAGTTCCCTCCACTAACTACTGTTGTGGTAAGAACAACTAGCTATTTGTACAGAAAGGAAAACTACACCCATTTAGTGGCAGCCCACACTTAAATCAGCTTATAGCAACTGTTAACCAACCTTCTAAGACACCTGTACTGGGCAGATTGCTCTCTGAAGATATCTCTCTCTCCCTTTGGCTGTAGAAAAAGCAAGAACCAGCCTGCACAGTGCATCCAGTTTTCCCATGTCTGCAAACAAGTGAGGTTAATTCCAACCCCAAAGATTATGGTAAGCCAGAAATCCATTTGTTGTTTGTTTTCCTGATCTGGTTGTGCTAAGCAACCAGAACATACTGCGATGTCCTACCTGCAGTTGCAGGTGCTGCAGCTCAGTGTGGATGGCACTGTCACTCATTTAGCTTCTTCTGACATTTCAAGGAAGTAAGAACAAGAATGTGGAACGAGACATAAACAAAGACAACATATCTACTCTCAGGTTGCTCTAAGGGTTTGTTTTTGCCTGTGCTACCAACATCCACTTGCCTTGACTTGCATTTTTGGCACATATAGTGGTACTTGACAGCTTCCTAAATATTTTTATTCATCTGGGGCCGCACCAAATACCTGCCTCTTTTCCCAGCATGGCAGAAATGGATGGCATCCTGAAGTGGCTCAGATTCCACCTACTAGCCTAATCTCTACCTCAGATGTGAATCTAATACCTACTAATCTCTTTGATGGGTTTCCTAGAGAAGAAGCATGTTCAAGTAGGATTTTGAACAAGAACAGCTTTTGTGTGACTCACAGGAACAGGAAGGTGCATCTCAGTGGGGTGGCATGGTGGGTGATGCAAGTGGGAAAGATGCTGGGGATGCTGGCAGTGATTTTTCTGCTCTTGACTTGCTGCAGGAGTGCTGACAGGTGCTTCTGGAGGCACAGTAAAGGAGATATCAGGGATTATGTTGTCCTATTTGTTGCACCAGTTTCTGAGAAATGAGGAAATCTTTCCCTCCCTGAATGTTATTGTGTTTGGTAGGGAAGCATTGCAGGCTGTGAGTGGATTGAAGCAAGACAGGAGGCTGCACTATGTACTGGTGTTTGTTCAGACCTGGGAAACTGCTAAGACTGCAGAAGGAGCAGACGGATGTGAACGAAAGGGTGCAATGGAAAAGGAAGAGGTTCATCTTCAAACCATTTCATCTAGTCTGCTATACCTAGTAGTCTGAGCTAAATCAGTTTAAAGAGACGTTTTGTCCCAGTTCATGAGTTCATTCTAATAAATGTTTTAGAATTTGGAAACCTTTCAGTGCTTCTTGATTCACTTGTTTTCCAGAAAGTGTGGGGCAATTCTACCTCCAAGCCTTGTCCAACTTGGGGCCCTGCTTCAGGTAGAAGCAGAAGTTTGAGGAGGATGGCATGGCAGAACTATTGGTAGCACCTGGAAGGTGCAAAAAAAATCATATCTGAAGGCTGGAACTATGTAGAGCTTTGTAGATTGAGGGCTACCCTGCATACTGGGTCTCCAACATTTCTTTTCCGCTCAATTTCTGTCCGTAGCCAGACTTTGGGAATATTCTTTTGTCAGAGGTTTCTCCATGTATAACGAGCAACCCAGAGCTATTTCATTGCACCCAGAAATCTCAGATCCATCTGATGTGCATGCACAGAGAAACTCTAATGCGTGATTGTGAGACAGTCATTAGAGCTGTGCAGTGTCCAGAAAAAAAGCTGGACAGGCTAACTATACATGCATGTATCAATGACACAGCAGTTGCATACTATTTGCAGGCTTCCAAAAGCACCAGATCTACAGCACATACTCTGCAATATAGATTTGCACATGTACAGCCAGTTGGACATGTCCAGAGGTGTTGGACTATCTGCACACCATAAGGGAAGCATTTGCTGCTTCCCAGAAGCACTGGATTTACTGCATGTACATAATACAGTGCATGTGTCCATACTTTTGTGTGGGAACACGTGTGCAGAAGTATGGGAGCAATAAACAAGTGTTTAAGGTCAAAGAAAATGAATGGAGGAATAATGTGTTAGGTGAATTGAGAGAAAAAGGTCATGACAAATAGCAATTGGATGGGGGAGAAGATTATATATGGCTGTGACAATGCTTAGCAGTGGGATGGGGGCTGGGATGCTGCATGCTGTGGATCAGGGTCCCACTCACTCTACTGCTCCCCCACCACCCAAGGAAGCTGGTGACAGTCCGCAGGAGCCATCCCCTTCTTTTGGTTGCATTCCAATGGGCTGGTTCACTGGGCTGAATGGCCTCTCCCAAGCCAGACGAGGGCAAACACTAGAGAAGGGAATTAGTAGCCCAAGAAGGGGGTGGGCAGGTACAGGGAAATTCCTTTCTGGAAACAGCTGAATGTGAAATCAGCTCTGCTTCTCTCACGCAGCTCAGATGGGGCATGGCAGGCTAGTGGTTATGGTACAAGCCTATGAGGACAAGCCCTCACTGAATTAGCAAAAGGGGAAATTGCACTCAACCCAACATGCTGATTGACCGCGATCTGGAATGTTTTAACCCACCAGTATTTTTTGCTGTTGTTTCCTATCTAAATGTACAATCAAACTGGAAGTCAAACCTTGCATTTACTTGAGATGATCTCATTTTGTGCATGCGATCAGCAGGCTCCCAGGGGCGCTGCTGGGGGATGCTCATGGAAAACACACACATTTGCATGAGAGACCATGGAGTGCCCACTGGAAAGCCTCCAACCATTCTGTGGGCTCCTGGAGGTACAGAGAGCACATTTCAGTCTGTACCACCAGCCAGACTGGCTCTTGCTGGCACAAGCAGGTGAACAGTTCCACTGCATGCACGCATGAATCAGATTAAAAGATCAATTTAATACTTTTTTTATGAAAGGTAGTTGCTACATATGGTAAAGCCATTTTCAAGTCTAGCGTCTCAGCCATTTGCTTTTTAGTACCCTGAAGAGGATTACAGCAATTGGACTAATTGCTTAACAAATTGCCTTAGTAAACCAAAGGCATTTTTGAATGGTGCAGGACCAGAAAACTTTTATTTTCTTACTCTTCTATAACTAAAGTTGTCCAAACTAATGTTTTTTTTTAAACTTTAGCATTATAAGTGGATCTCAGACTGAGCTTTTATTTACCAAGTTATAGATGGAAGCCAACTCTGATGTCCAAGTTATAAAAATCCCTGAAAACAGCAACTTCTAATGGAAAAGCTGAAGTTGTCCAAGCTTTGGTGAGGCAAATGTGCCACTACAATAACACAAACTACCTGTTTTTTCTATATGTGGAGCCTTGCCACAATCTTTTTGTGAGGAATTTATATTACTAGAGTAGAATTCTCGGTGGAATGTGTATTCTTTACAATACTGATGAATTTAAAACCCTGTTTTCACTCAGATGAAGAACTTTTCATCCTGTTCTGAACAACCCTGTATGTTCTGAACAACCCTGTAAATACCGCTCATCAAATATTGACCACTTTACTGCCACGCTTCTAGTAGAAGTTACAAGCAATTATGCTAAGATTTGGCTAAGTTCTTTTCAGCGTGTCTTCCAGAAAAGCTTCCCCGCATAGCAGAGCGTACACTTTCCTTAATCTTGGCATTTTGCTCTTCAGCTGCCGTCATTCCATCTGAAGCATTCACTTTGAAATACCTGCCAAATATTTTTGCCCTGGTACCACAATAACAGCGCAGCAATGTGGGAGTGATTCGACTGGGTGCGTTTACAACGAGAGCAGCCTCTGCAGAGAAACAGGCTCGGGAGAGTGTTTGTGCTAGAGCACAGTTCTCGAGTGAGATCCAAATCCTAAGCAGAGCTGCTAAGCCTCATTAAAGTTCATGCTTTCGTTCTTGTGAGTTTTGATTCCTTCTGGTAAACAGGACAGCTTGGATATGAGTTGTTTGGGTTTTGTTGTCCATTTTACTTTCAGAAATTAATTTCAAAGTAAGTGCATTCTAGAAAGAGTTGCATTAGACAATGCCTTCAGTAGTGGTAATCTGTGCAGCTCTGGGGAGATGAGAGCTCTCCTGATTCACACCAGCTGTCTCCCTGGCCCTGTTCTGTGGGTAGTTAACTATTGCTGAGGTTGGTTGGGCAGCACATCACGTGCCCAAATATTTTACAGTGAGGTACACGCTGTTTAAAAGTTTAATGCTGAGCTATAGGGAACATTCTGAGAAAGTCAGGGTCTCCAGGCTTATTCAGACCCTGTCTGCCTCGTAAATCTTTCTTGCCCCACTTCAATGGAGATAAGAGGTTCAGCTGAGAGAGACCACCCAAGTCAGAGCTCATTTCACTTCTGCTGACCTTCTCTGATATGCCCATCAAAGCAGTGACTAAAATACATAGCAGGAACTTTGTGTAGTGCAAATGTGTTCCATCAATCTCCTTTTCATCTGGCTATTCAAATACTTCAAACCTGAGTAAGCAGCTGAAAATTTTGCAAACAGGAATGAGTAAAAGTAAAGACAGATTTTTCCCCCTGTTCTGGAGCAGAACAATCTGTCTACCTTTCCAAAGGAGCTGTCAGCAGAGTGGTCATCATGAAATATGAAATCACAAATGGTGCACTCCTAGGAAAACAAGTACATGTAGAAACATGTTCCTTCTATTTTCAAGAAGTTTTTTTTTTTTTCTCTGCTATTTGAGTTTGGCAGCAAAGCTTCTTTTTTAGTTCCACTGCAGCCTTTTAATAGACTTTTAGTCGCCTGTTATAACTAGCTCAGCATGCAAACTTTTTACTCACCTGTTATTTATCTGTAGTTGTACAAGCACACAGATCAGGAAAGTCAATCAAGTGAATGAGGGAAGGACCCTGATGCATTCAGGTTAGATGTGCTGCTACATGTGTAAACAGTAAGAATCCTCCTAGACCATTTAACGTCTCCTGTGCTATTCTCCTATGCCATCTATGATATTGATGTCTTTTTGTTGCTCCAACAGATAATTTTCCAGACATAAGATTAGACCTCTATCTGAAAAAAGATAAGAGTTTTTTAGAGGACTTTAAGACTGAAAAGGCATTGGTGGGGGCCTTGCATTGCAGTTAGAACACAGTCCTCGGAGCGAGAACTGGTTGCTTCCCTTTGAGAACCATGGAGAGCCCAATGCAGAGCCAGCACAACTGGCTGCAGCATGGAGGAGGTTTCACATCTGATACTGGAGTTTGCTTGGGCCCTGCTGTTGTGCCTCTCTGCTGGCAAGCCAACACACACACATATCCATCTCCCTCCAGACACATCTTGTGGGGTGGTGATATAAAGTGCGGTCCCTTATGTGGACTTTCTGAAGCTTGGTTCTGTAGATATCTACCCTCTCCTGCAGCTCTGAGCTTCACAGATTTATAGAACACATACATCCATACAGAGAAATGCAGCAGAAACATCTTGCTTGTACAGCGTCTGGGGCTTTGTACACCCACACAGGGGTGTGTTGGGTGTTTTTAGTTTTGTCAAATTTGTAATCTTTGGATATGGGATTGTCTTGCTAAACCATCTCATTGTCTAGGAGATGTGCATTGGAGGCAATCCAAGTACAACTGCCCTCTTCTCTGGAGTAGGGCACAGCCATACCCACATGTAGCCAAAGCTAATGCTGGCTGTTTAGGTCCCTGTTGGAGGCATATATCTTTCTCTGCATAGCATTATGGTCTCCAATGTCCATCACAAAAGTAGGGACCTCTGGAGAGGGTGAATAAAGTGGTCTATCTTTTGACAAATGTCAGGTTGGATACTGGGAAAACATTCTTCTCCAAAAGAGTGGTGATGAATTGGAACAGGCTGCCCAGGGAGGTGGTGGAGTCACTATCTCTGGAGGTGTTCAAGAAACATGGAGATGTGGCACTGAGGGACGTGGTTAGTGTGCATGGTGGGGATGGGTGGACAGTTGTTCTGGATAATCTTAGTGGTCTTTTCCAACCATGTAACTGGTCCCACTGTAGTCAGATGCATAACATGCAGCTTCGTGCGGACTAGGATCTTGAAGGTGTTTCAGGCCTCTGCCTCTGGTTGTATAATCCAGGATGTATCCTGCAGTCACTGAGCACAGATGTACACCTTCAGAGTGCAATTCTTAAGGCAGCTGTTTAGGTTATATAAAAAGTGCATCCTCCTTTGGAGATGCTCATTGTTTTTCATTAACTTCAGGAAAAAGAAAGCCATTTGTAAAGATTAAGTTAGGTGAGACAAATTTACAGCCAAATACCTCTCATGACACCTTTAAAGACAGCTGTCAGCAGAGCAATAAGGTTAAAAAGCAAAGAGGTTAAAAGCACAGTAAATTCCTACCTACATCTGCCCCAGAGTTAAAGATACTTTTCTTCTGCTGTTCAGGAATTTCTGTAACTTCTTTCCCGTTAATTGTTGGGACCTTCTAGGAAACTTAGAAAGCTTTGATAAACTAGCAAAATCAAACAGTTACCTTTTACATCCCTGTCCACACTCTGAGGAAAGAACAAATGACAAAATATGTTTTGCAGGTAGTTAGGTGGAAACCACAGATAAATCAGTGCAAACAGGAGAATGAATGATCCATGCAGATGATCGTTGAGAGAAGCTGAGTTCCCGCACTCCACCATTGTTTTTGCAGGTGAGGTCTTTGCCTTCGAAAGCTGAGGAAGTCTAAAATCTGGATGGTTTTGAAAGACACACATCTGCCTTTGAATTCTATTGTTATTATCATGGCATCATTTTACATAATTGACACCTTTTACAAGAAAGAAAAAGTGGCTTGGAAGATATTTTGTTTATGCTGTAGCTAAATTCCACCTGAGTTATCTAGTCTTACTGAACCATACTGTATATTCATCAATGCATAGTTCTCTCGCATTTCAGTATTTGTTATGAAAACCAAAATTCTTACTCTGAGCTATTTTTGCTGGCAGCGCTTCAAAGGGAGCGACTACTTTACTTCACGCCAACCTCTGAAGCAGTGAGGAAGAATACCTCTTCTAGGATCATTTATATCTTTTTAACCTTTCAGTGTGCATTTGTCTGAACACATTTTTTTCCTTTAGTACATACCTGCGATGACAGGAACTTGTTTGATAAGACACTGACATAAGAAGTTAAGGGCTCTTGTTTAGTGAAAATAAAATGACCTGTGAATCAAAACACCTTCCAGTTTCTTTCTCCATTTGCTGGCAAAACAAATAAAAGAATTTCCAAGCTGCAGAAACATAACATCCTACTCCCTTCATGAAACGGTAGCCATTATGCAGTGTCGTTGCCAGATCTGAGATGATGGGAAGTTCCTGCAGCCCATGACAGAACAATAGCAAAAAGAGATGTTTTATGCAGTGAAATCCACCAGTTATATGTCAGCAACTCCACCAGTTATTTCCCAGAAACTTTACCATGTGCACGTGCAGGGCTTCTACTCTGCGCTTTGCCTTGACTTGCATTATTATCAAGACATTCACAAGACCACATAAATTATTGCCATCAGCTCCCATTTCTCTGCTGTTTAATTTCATTCCCGAAAAGGTTCAAGAGTTACTGTTTGTTTTGCAGAAGGGAAGAATCAGATGTGCCCTGGTGGGAGCCAGGATGCCAGATCTGGAGCTATGCACTGCCAAGGGGCCCTTCTCCAGCCAGCAAAGGAGGTTGTGCCCTGCTGGTCGTGGCTTAGCCAAGAGTGATTAAAGCACAACAAGATGTGGTCAGCAATGGTTTGGGCCCATAAACCACTGTCCACACTAAATGAAGAGAAAAGCTTACACTGCACGGGGATCTCCCTGTTTTCAGGGGTCTGGAAATATGTGAAGCTAGGCTAAAGCTTCCTGGGGCCCAGAGCACTTTTCAACATAAAGCCTCCTTGGCTCCCAGCTGTCCCCATGCTGTGATGCCAGACACTAGAGGTACCACATGGCCCTCTCCTCTTTGACAGGATAGTGATTGTTTCCTGGAACAGACATAGGCCTATCCACAGGTTTTGCATCTTAGGACAAAGATTATATCTTAGGATGGATCTCTATTCCCTGAAGATAAACAAAATGCAGTACAAATCCAATTTTTTCCCAGTGTTTGATGTAGAAAGGCTGTGTTTATGTTAGCAAGCATTGCATGCCAGTGGGACTAGATCCACAGAGCAAACCAGCTGGTGCTGAAGACTCAACATCTACAGGACATCATCTTCTAAGGCAATTTGCTTTAGAGTAGTGCTAATCTGTTCTCAAAGGTAAAATGCTCAGTTGTATTCCATGAGGTGGGCCACATGCAATAAATAGGGTTGACAGGGAGATTTGCTTCTAAAGCACATCTCTGATCTGAGCTAAAATTTGTATACCTTGTAGTGTTAGTGTGGGTATACTCCAAGACTCCTGCATTCCCTAACTGGATGGCCTTTGCACCTGAGCAATATCCTCCAAGCCTAGCACCTCTCATTCTCAGGTTCCTCAAAATTTCCTCAAAGGAACAAGTACTCACCTGACAGAGACTAGAATACACTTATCTTCATTTGATAATCATGTGTGTCCCAGTGTGGATGTTCATGATTCTTAAAGGTATTTGTGAGTCATCTCGTGTGTCATTCAGTAGGGACATCAGAAGCACTACTGTGTGCTTCTGCTTCTGCTAAGAGGGAAAACTAGAAGAAATGGCTGAAGTGTGAAAAGAGATTATTCAAAGCTCCTGCCTGTCAAGTGTACTTTGTTGAACACAAGTAGATGCAATTACTGAAAACCTTGTAAAACAGCAAGTGATGAACACTTGGAATTCATGTACAGCTTTGATCAATACAAAATAAATGATAATTAAACACCCCAGTGGATACATATGTGATAATGTATTTCTGCTACCATGTGCTTTCAGTTATTCTTTAATTCATCTATTTTATGTTTCTTTTAGTGTTCTCTTAAGTATCTCTAACTTATCTCTAACTTATTTTCCTGCACCAACATCGTTTTTCTTTTGCTTGGCAGCGACTGTTGTTTTTTCAGCTTACTGTTGGGGGCATTCAAATTATTTATTTATTTCAATGTAAGCAGCGTGAGGGCTGCCAGAAGAACTTCTTGGAAAAGTGCTTGGCTTAGCCTCATTCTGTCATCTGTACAGTAGCCAAGCAGGGCACGTTGCTAGTACTCTGCGAACAATGAGTACTATTGTTATATTAACTTGGTTTTATTTCTTGGGGGAAAAAAGAAACATTGGTGGATTTAGTGGGAGATAAACTAAATAACAGGAATGTGCCCAATGGATTTTAGTGAGAGCAACAAAGTGTCTCCAGTTAACATCTCTGGGAATAGAGTTAAGCTTTTAGTATTACATCTGTTTCACCAGCTGCAGTCATCTAAATGTTAGGTTTCTAAGCTTTCCCAAAGGCTTTCTCTGTCAATAGAGAGAAGCTGTAAACTCCTTAAGGGGGAGTGGGTGCATCCCAAGGTGCTTGGGAAAGGTTTGATGAATTGGCCTCCCTTTGCTGATTGCATCATATCTCCAGTGATACTGGAATGTGGGATGAGCAACCTAGCTCTGGAACAGGAGCTGACTTCAGAGCACATGGTGCCTGACCTAATTAGCCCTGCAATACTCAGTCCTTGTCACCACTTCTCCTAGCAACAACATTGCTCTCAGGCTAGAAGTCTGATTCCCAAGCAGCTTTTCTCTATGGCCAAGGGCTTCTTGCAGAGGTCCCTCACTTCATTTTCCATCTGTAATGACTGCACAGTCAGCTTCACATTCTGCACCTGAAGGGTGGAGCCTTTTAGTGCTGCATGCCCTTCCACTGACAGGATTTACTAAATGATGTTTGCAGTGATTTGCATGCTGAGAGTCATGAAGGACACCTTTGGAGTGGCATAGCATCCCCTGGACTCCTCTGAGGATGTGTTTTTGTTGGGCTTCTCTAGTAGGAGAAAGACAGACATATCAGCAACTGTTATGAGTCTTCTTTTTTCTGTTGGTGTTAACAGTAGAGTTAGCATGTCCTAAGTAAATATATTCTGTGCTTTTGAAAAAGTCATAAAATGGCTTAGGTTGGAAGAGACCTCAAAGATCATTTAGTTCCAATCTCATGCTATGGGCAGGACTGCCACCCACTAGCTTGTGGCTGCCCAGAGCCCCCAGCCTGGCCTTGAAAACCTCCAGGGATGGGGCATCTATAGCTTCTCTGGGCAGCAGTGCCAGTGCCTCACCTCCTTCTGAGTAGAAAATTTCTTCCTATGATCCAACCTAAATTTGTTTAAAACCATTCCCCCATGTCCTACCACTATCAGACCATGTAAAAAGTCAATTCCCTTCCTGCTTGTAAGCTCCCTTCAAGTGGAGGGCTGCAATGAGGTCTCCCCGGAGCCTTCTCTTCTCCAAGATAAACAAGCCCAACTCCCTCAGCTTTTCTTCTTAGGAGAGGCCCTCTCAGCAGCTCTGCATCCTTTCTGTACTGAGCCTATTTGCTACCAGACATTTCCAGAAAGATCAGACAAGAATATCTGCACAGAAAATCAGTACTTGTATTGTCTGAACTAATAAGAATTGCGGTTTTGGGGTTGAGTGCTAAGAGGTAGAAGGGATCTTCATGCCTTCATCCCTGCAAAAGCTGCAGATGCTTGCAGTGATCCTGTTACTTGCAGATCTGTCAATGGGACATGCTGAGACCTTCTGGTGATGTGACAGTTTTTATGTGGGGTGGAATGAAAGAAGCACAGTGGAGAAGTAAATTTTGGAGCTGAATCCCAGGTAATTATTCTCATTTACTACAAAATGTTGAGGTTGCACAGAACCACCACATCTCATGCACTCAGTGCAAGGCTCAGGCTCTGGCTCCTGCCCTGCTCTCCCCAGCTGCAGTGGCCAAATTCCATGTACATAAAACACTGCCAGAAGCCACAAATCCCAGCTTTACCTGATTTGACATCTTGTTCCCAATTGTATGCCCCCTCTTGCTTGTGTTCGGCCATTGTCAGACCTGTTCTGCCCCATTCATCAGCTCAGACAGCTCTGGGGAAGCCCTATCCACTCAAAGTTCCCTTTGAATTTCTAGTTGCATGAGCTTAAATACAGCATAGCTTATTTTAAGCTTTGAAGAAGCCAGACTAAGAGCAGTTTAAAATAATTTTAACTATAAGTGAATTCAGAGTACTTACAGTTTTGAGCAGTTTTAAAGCTGTCGTAGTGGAAAATCAGCGCAGCTCTGACAGTAGTCAAAGCAGCATGGAATGAAGCTGCAGCTTGCAGAAGAATATGAAAATATGGCAGGAAGGATTTAGTGCCAGAGACAAGGGGACAGCTAATGTTTGGAGCAAGAAAAAGTCTCCAGGATTAACAAGAAAAACATCTGAAAGTGTTCCAAAGCATTTCACCAAAGAAAGCCCAAGTGTTAGTGACAGATGTTAATGATGTTGCTTAATGCTTGACTGGCAGGTAGTCAGATACTTCTGAGTTGAGTGTGGTTTTAGAGCTTACTGAAAAGCAAATAGAAGCTTGCAATGAGGCAATGCCAGTCCCTGGTGCTGGGAGGAACATGGAAACTGCTGGGAGTTGGGAGCACACATCTGTTTAGCTCGATATCCACTCTTCAGTAGTGGTAGATGCTTTGGAAAAGTAAAAGAAATATAGCATGTAGTATGGTATAGAACATTCCTTTCCCTCCTATAATCCCCCAGTTCCTGGCGGTCAACAGTGTAGAGACTCCCTAATGCCAGACTTTGAATTTGGACCATTGTTTTTAACAGCTACCAATGGACCTATCTTTCATATATTTGACTAATCCTTTTCTGAACCCATTTATACTTCTGGCCTCTGCAGCATCTCACAGCAATGAGCCCTTGGGTTGAATTATGCTGTGTGTTAGAAAGAAATCTCTTTTGTCTGTTTTAAACCTGGTTCTCAGTAATTTCACTGGGTGTCCCAGTTTATACACAGTTAAAATAGTGAACAACTGTCCCTCACTCAAAATCTCTAGGCTGGCTCTCTAAAGACCTGCTTTTTCCTATATCCAAGCAGAAAATGTCTATTCACTGGAGAGTGAAAACTGCTTTGTATCTCCATCACCTCTGTTAAATACTGCTTCAAATAGGGTTATGCTACAGTGTTTGAAATATGAGTTCACCATATTACACTACTTTCTATATCTTCTGCCTAATGAGAATGTTTATGTAGTGAACTGCATTCATATATGCTTAAAAAAATAATAAATGCTTGTAAAACAGTCCCCTTTATTTCTTGTTCCTGTCATGGAAGATCCCAAGGGCAATGAATGATGGCAAAGGGAGGAGTGAAATGATTCTTGTCTCAAGGCATCTCTACTGCCTATCTCCAGCTTCTCTGCAGAGACCATGCCCATGACAGCGTGGTCTCTCCCCTGCCAACACCAGAAACCAAAAGGCTAAAACACAGGCTGGCAAAGACCATGTAGCTAGTGCCTCGTGGGGCTCTGCTGACTTACTGTTACTGCTGCAAGGGTCCTCCATGATGTACAGCAAAGGCAGTCATGGAGGATGGAGCACTCTACACACACCAACTTCCACCAGACAGAAGCTGGACATCATGGTTCCCCTCTCTCAACCATGGTTTTGAGATTACCAACACATGATCATTGGGGTGGAAGTCTGGAAGTAAGTGTAGATGTGTCTTAAAAGTTTATTATACTGTGCCTGTTAGAAACCATCACAGCAGAAGCATGCAAAGGGCTTTCCAGAAGGATTAGTTTCTCCCTCCCTGACTTTTATTTAGCTGTAGAGAAACCTTTCAATTTTCTGCAATGGAAGGGTGAGAGGGAAGCCCTTGCTCCAGGATCTAGCTGAAGTTAGCAAGAAGCAATGCTGATTCCCATGGCCTCCCTCTTAAGATATTATTATACCTGGTGACTTGTGCTGCTTCCCAGTGAAGAGTCTTTTCCTCCCATGCCCCCACAGCACTTTCCACCCTCTGGTGGGAGGCACTGCCAAGGAGCATCTCAGCCACATGAAGAGAAAAGCAGACAATTTTCAAGCAGCTCTTGATTTACGAGCACTTACTCAGCTAAGGTGATTAGCCCAAAATGTTGACCCAAAGGCACCAGTGGGAGGCAGCTCCATTGCTGTTGTAATTGGTCTTACCTCATACCTGCAGATCAGTATCTGATTTAGCACCACATCGGTTCTATCTTAAAGTAGTGAGCCTAAATATTCTCCTACTTTCCCGGTGGAGAAATTATGGGGAGATAGGTTTAGAGCCAAAATTTCAAAGCAACTTCCAAATATTTTCATCTGTGCCAGCCCTTGAGCTTTTGGGTGCATTACAGTTGAAATAAGTGAAAGCTCCAAACTCTGGAAGGCTGCTTCATTAAGCTCAGAAAATCCAGATCCCTGCTGACAGACCAGATCTCTCTTAGTTAATATCCCTCTCTGCAGCCACAGGATTCCATCCATGAGCTATCTGAAGGTGTACACAGAAAATATTTGCATAAAAATCTGGAAAACAGAAAACCATGGTAATGACCTAACGTAAATGCTTCAGTGGACACATTCATTGGAAATAGCTGGTTTAGCTTTGGTGCATTAAACACCAATTAGGCCCCTGAGATTTGAACATGAATGTACATGTTTTGCTGAATTGGTGCCACACTGCATAGAAATGACATTTTTGGATTCTGAATTCTGAGCGTACGAATACTTTGGCACCAGAAGGGGAGCATGCAAAGAGTTAGAGGCACGGATCTGCAGGGCACATTGAGGCCCTTGTGAAATATGGCCCTGGATTTTGGCAGCTGAATTTAAATTCATAGCCAGAGGGTGAAGAAAAATATATTCACATTTCTATAGTAAACAAATCTAGCAGACCTTAACTTTAGCAGTGAGTATATTACCACTTGCATCAAAAATTGCATTTTTAATGTTATGTCACTTCATGCTGTTTAAATCCTTTTCTTCCCCATTAAAAGAGTGTGTTAGTATGTACTACAGGAGAATGTGCTCCTGAAATGGTAGTGGATGGCTTTAAGCTTTACATCTTTTTGTACGAGTTTGTACATACATCCTCAGTGCTAAATAGAAGGTATCCTTCACATTTAGCAATGGAGAATTTGAAACAAAAAAGAAATGGTGCGTTGCACATGAAAATTGAGCCTAGACAATTGCAAATGGTCTTTTTGACAGCCACTGCACTGTAGCTGGAAGGTCACTGCTAAACTGTAATTATAGTCCTCAGCAGAACTGCTTTATTTCTGTTTTACACTGCAATAACTTAATAAAGTAAAATTGGACTGGTGCCATGACATTTAAGGAACTGTATTTTGAAGCCTCTTTCACACCAAAGCAATTTGCTGTGACATGTTGCACATGTCTCAAAAATACATTCGGAGATAAATCATTACTATGGTCAGTACTGCACTGAGCTGTGCACTGAGGATCTCATCCCAGCATTTGTAGGATTTCCTACCTACTGCAGGACACTGGTATCAGAGAACATGAACAGCAAGCAGAAATGAAAAGGATTTCCATTTTAGTGGTCTGCATCCAGCTGTGTCCCTGGGGCTAAGGACAGCGTTCATAATTTTCTTCCCTATAGAAACCTTAGTGTGATTTCTGAAATGTCATAGGGCCATAGAATCATAGAATCGTTTGAGTTGGAAGGGACCACTAAAGACCATCTAATCCAATTGCCCTGCAATGAACAGGAGTACCTGCAGCTTGATCAGGTTGCTCACACACACACACAGAGGGGTGGGGGCCGGCCGCGTGTGGGCATTGCTCAGTGTTACTTACTCCTCCAGAAAGATTTCCACAAATTTCCCAAACCTGCTGGAATTGTCGTTCCTCACGGTTTTGGCGTTGCCGAAGGATTCCAGCAAGGGGGTCGCCTCCAGGATCTGCCGCGGCGATGGGGAGAGCCGGGGGGTCAGCCTGGGCACCCCGATACACCACAGGCTGTCCCCATGGCAGGGGGACCCCTCTTACCACCCTCCCTTTCCACCTCCTGCCCCGTGCAGACACCCGTGGGTGCCAAAATTCAAGGCGTGCGCCGCGGCCGGGTTGCATGAGGATGCGGGAGAGCGCGGGGACCCCATGCACGTGCATGCCCTGAGCTCCTGCTGTCCATCCCCGCTGTCCCCCCCCAGCTGGGGTGACGTGGCAGAGATGCCACCACAATACTCTGTCCCCTTGAACCGTCCCAAGCCCACGCGTGTGTCCCCCCCGGTACCTCTATCTGCCGTGGTCCGGGTGGAAGCGTGAGGACAAGGAGAGAGCAGCAGAGCCGTGAGCAGGGGGTGGAGGAGAGCACAGGGAGGTGGGACAAGGGGACAGGGATGTCCCCAGGGCAGCACCCTACCTGCGGGGCAGTGCTGCGTTTCTGGCTGACGGCTGCCAGGTAGCGCAGGATCAGCTTGGTGGCTTCGGTCTTCCCCGAGCCGCTCTCCCCACTGAAACGCAGAGCCGGGGGACACGGCCGGGGCCGTCATCAGCTGAGCAAGGGGCCACGAGGGTGTGCCCACCCCAAACCCACCCAGCACCCCATCCCCAGAAGCACCCATCGGCCCCGGGGGCCGGCCCAGGCTGGCGGCAGCATCCTTGCAACCAGCAATTAGGGCAGCGCTGATTAGGGGCCATCCCGGGGCGGGGGCCGGGCGTGGGGACAGCCGTGTCCCACCTGATGACGATACACTGGTTGTGTTTGGCATCCATCACTTTGGAGTAGGCGACGTTCGCGATGGCAAAGAGGTGCCTGGGGCGGGGGGGGGAGCAGAGGTTGGGGGGGGTTGCGGTGCCACGTCACCCCGGCACAGGGACCCCCCGCTGCGCCCCGAGCATCCCCACGCACGGACACAGCCGCTCCAGCACCCTGCGACCGAGGGTCCTCGGGGGCCTGGGACCCCCAGGATGCAGGGGTGGGTGACGGGGGGTAGGAACGCCCCTGTCCCCACGGGGCGTTCGGGGACACCCCGATACTCACGGTGGGTTCTCGCCCAGGGCTCTGCCTTCGTACTGCAGCACCTGCTCCGTCCCGTAGATGTTGTAGAGCCGGTACGGGTTCACCGACACCAGGATGCTGCCGATGTAGGTCTGCGGGAGAGTGAGGTTTGGGGCTGCGAGCGCTCGGAGGGTGATGACCCCCCCAAAGACCCCACGGCCACCGTCTTCGGGGGGATGCTGTGCGCCCCTAAGCTTACGTAGATGAGCTGGCGCTCGAACCGCGTCCGTATGTTGCTCAGCACCGCGGCCTCCTGGAGGTCCCTGGCACGGAGCAGAGGCTGCGTTAGGGGGTGGCAGGGGGACAGGAGGTGTCTGCTGTCCCCAAGCGTGTCCCCAGCATCCCCGGTCCCAGGAGGCTGGAGCGGGCCCCGTGTCGGGATGGGATGGGGTGGGCGGCGAAGGGGACGGGGACACTCACTCCAGCTGGGTCATGTCCTCCAGCCCGTCCTCCTCCTGCGGCTCCTGGTACCGCACAATGGGCAGGCTGCACAGCGACTGCATCTGCACGGAGCGACCCAGCCCAGCTGCGCCAACCTCCTCCGGCATCCCACCCAGTCACCACCACCACCCCCCCAAAAACCACCGTCTGTAACCCCAAACCGGGGAGCCCACAGCCAGTGATGGCAGCGACCCCAAGCAAACATCCCACGGCCCCGAAACGGGTCCCCCAGCAAGAGCATCGCGTGTCAGGGGAGAGAAGCAGCAGCGCTGGAAATAGGGACACGGGGCCACCGAGGCACCCTTGGGGACCGTCCCAGGAAAGGCTGGTTGCGGAGACCCCCGGTCCCGATCGCCACGGGGAGGTGGGAACAGGTAGAGATGGCCGTGCCACCCCCACCGCAACACCCCGCGGTTCACCCATACCCCCACGGGGGCTGCAAGGGGTGGGTGACGGAGACCCCCAGGCAGGGTGGCACCTCCAGGGGAGATGACGGAAGGGGGTCGCGGTGGGGGCTGAGCTGTAGGGCTGGGGGCCGCTCCCCGTGGCCGTACCCCACAGCCAACGCGTAGAGGTGACCCCGGGGCGGGTGGCACGCCGGAGCTCGCGCTGGCGGCCGGCCGGGCGGTGGGCAGGAAAGCGGACACCCGCCGGGTCGGGGTGGCACCCGCGCCCGCCCCGGCCGCAGATCGGGTCTCAGCATTTCCATACGCGAGAGTCAAGTGTCCCCGAGGGGGGCTGTGCACGGGGGGGGGATGGACACACACGCAACGGGCGATGACTGCCCCCCGCCCTCCCCTCCAGCCTGCTCCCCGTGTCAGGACCCCCACCAGCACCCAGTGCACCCATAGCCACTTACCTCCCCCCACCCTGGGTGCTGCAAACCCCCCCGGCCCTGGCGGTTTCGTACCCCAGCGAGCCGTCAGCCATCTCGACACACCACCCCATCCCGGGTCCCTTCGGCTGCTGCCGGCTCCCTCCCCGGCTCCATCCCCACCGCCGGCACCCCGCAGCGGGCTCCCCGCCGGCGTTACCTTGCTGCGCCAGGGCTGCTTGGTGCCCAGGTACCCGTCCGCCCAGGGGTGCCTGTCCCGCCAGCCGCCCGCCGGCGAACGCCGGCTGAGATATCGGGCGATGTCGGCTCCCCGCTGACTCGCCCACGGCCGGCCGCGTCGGGTGGGCTGCCGGGGAAGACCCTGCTCGGCCGTCCAGGCGTCGGGCATCTCCCGCACCCGCACGACGTGTTGCGTGGACCAGTGCTGCTTGTACATGCGGGACGCCCGTCGGAAGGAACCCAACCTCTTCTGCACCTGCGGCGTCACCACCGCGTAGCGTCCTGCGCCCTCCTCCCCGGCCCCCCCGTCGCCCTCGACGGTCTCCGCCGGCCCTGGGGCACGAGCGTCGCGACGGGGGGCTGCCGGCGAACCGGGGGTTCGACCGCGGCGGGGTGCCGGGAAAGCGGCGCGACGCTGCGGCGAGGGGCTCCGGTTGTCGCGTGGGTTGGAGGGGAGTTCGGGGCGCCCGGCGTCCGTCCAAACCCGGCGGCCTGCCGGTGGGCTCGGCGGTCCGCGGGTGCTCCCGTCGCGCCGGGATGGGGGCCGGGGAGAGGAGGGCGAGCGGGAGGAGGGACGGCGGGTGGGAGGTGGGGATGGGGGGGTTTCGGAGGGGGCCATGTTCCCCACGAGCAGCGATGCCAGCGACTGACCCACGGAGCGCCCTGGGGAAGGGCTGCGGCCCCCCGCTTCAGCTGGAGATGGCCTCGCCGGGGGGGAACGGGGGGCCATCCCGGCAAGGGGTTGCCCGATGCGCTGGATGAAGGTTTTGGGGGTGCCGGGAGCGGAGCTGGGTGGGGGGGGCACCCCGGCAAAACCCCGCACGGCACCCTGCCAGGGGGGCAGCTCCTCGTCCCAGGAGGGGCCAGGGGGGCCAAGACGGCGGCTGCCAGGGCGGGGGGTGGGTGCCAGAAAGGGGGTCCTCTGCAGCGGCTTCACAGCCTTGGTGGGGGGCTCGGGAAGCCGGGGCCAGGCCTGGGGGAGCGGTAGCCCAGGGGGGCTGCTCCGCCGCGACGGCCGCGGGGACAAGGGTCTCCCCGAGCCCACCGTGGGCACCCCCAAACGCCTCCCCGCTGGTCCCGGCGAGTGGGGGGCAGCCGGCGGAGGGGCGGGGGGCTCAGGGCCGAACCGCCGGAGGCTGGCCCCGAGGGAGGGGGATCGTCGTGGCCCCTCGCCCCGCATGCTGCCGGGGCGCTGCCGGGCTGGCGGCGGCGATGGGGAGCGCCCAGGGTTGGCGAAAGGGTTACGGAGCGACGGCCGCCGCGCAGCCCCCGGATCTCGGGAAGGGGGCTGCCCCCAGGGCCCCCCCGGTGGGGAAGGGTCCCTGGCTGGAGATGCTCGTGGTGGAGGGTCCCGGCCCCCCGAGCCGGCGGTCTCCATCCCCGCCAGCCTGCGGCCGGAGCGTCTGTATGAAGGCTGGCGGGTGCGGAGGTCCCGAAATCCCCCCGCACCCCGTGGCGGGTGGCTGGGGGGCTGCGAGAGGGAGCGCTGGAGGAACTGCCCCAAAGGGCTCCTGCACGCCCGCGCTGCCGAAACCCGGCGTCCCGGGGATGCTGCGGGGCCGGGGGCTGCCGGCGGTGGCTCGTACTCGTCGTAGTCGTCCTCGTCACGGGCAGCGGGCAGGTGGGGGGACGGCAAGAGGGGGACGTCCAGGCGGTCCCTGCCGAAAAGCTTGACCTGGGGCCGGGGGAAGAGCCTGAATTTCCTATTGAGGGAGAGCTTGGAGGAGAGCATCTCCCGCATGCCCCGGAGCGAGGAGGCGCTGAGGATGGAGAAGGGGTACTCCCTGTCCTCTTCCTCCTCTTCCTCCCACTCCTCGGGCTCCTCGGCCTCGGCAATCTCCTCCAGGGCCAGGGCGTAGGGGTTGCAGGAGGACTGGGCGTGCGGCGCCCACCCCCCCTCGCTGTACTGGATGTGATGCTCAGGGTATTCGCCCCCCAGGTACCTCCCGGCGAGGGGGTCCCCTAAGTCCTCGTAGGGGTCCCCGCTGTAGCCGAAGGGCCCCGCTGCCTCCTCGCCGTACTCAGGGTCGCTGCCGTAAGGGTCGTAGAGGGCGAGGGGGGACCCGCTGGCGAGCGGCCCCTCATCCTCGAGCTCTGCGTAGCCATAGGGGTGCCCCGGCGGGTCACCCTCCTCCCAAAACCCCCCGCAGAAGCCATACTCTTCCTCCGTCTCATAGCCGGGGTAGTCAGCGCAGGGGGTCAGCACTGCGTCCTCAAAGCCGTACCCCGCCGGGTAGACTGGAGTTTGGATGTAGCCTTCCTCCTCCTCAGCGTAGCCGTGCCGGGGGCCGTAGGCTCCATCCTCCTCCTCGGTGTAGCGACACCAGGGGCTGTAGGCTTCATCCTCCTCAGCATAACCGTGTCGGGGACTGTAGGCTCCATCTTCCTCCTTGGCGTAGCCACGGTGGGGGCCGTAGGCTCCATCCTCCTCCTTAGCGTAGCCACGGCGGGAGCCATAGGCTCCATCCTCCTCCTTAGCGTAGCCACGGCGGGAGCCATAGGTTCCATCCTCCTCCTTAGCGTAGCCACGGCAGGAGCCATAGGTTCCATCCTCCTCCTTGCCGTAGCCACGGCGGGAGCCATAGGCTCCATCCTCCTTGCCGTAGCCACGGCGGCGGCTGTAGGCTCCATCCTCCTCCTCGGCCCACCCGTAGCGCAGCACCGGCGGCTCCGCGGGTGCGCGCTGGGAGCCCCGCCGGGACAGACGCCGCACCGTGCTGCCGTGCCGCGCGGCGCCGCGGGCCAACAGCCCGCTGCCGCTGGGGATCCGCTTCATGTTGGCCCGGTGCCTGAGGATCTCGTCTTCCGCGGGGAACGGCAGCTTCCTGGCACCGATACGGGAGAGCCAGGCCGCGTCGGCCGCCCGGCCGCCCCCCGTCAGCCGCCCGCGCCGGGAGAGCACCTTCCTGGCCAGCCAGCCCGTGGCGGCGGCCGCCTTGCTCAGCACCTGCGCCCGCGGCTTGAATTTCCTTTCCGGGCGCCGGCGGAAGAGGGACGCGCCGTCCTCGGCCGCCTGCCCGCCCCGCCGCAGCAGCAGGAAGGATGGCTTCGCCGGCGGGGAGCTACTGGCCGCCTCCTTCCTCTTCTTGCCCACGCGCTTGAAGCGAACCATTAGGTTGGAGGTGGACTTGAGCACCGCCTTGTTCTTCTTCTTCTTCCTCTTCTTGGTGCTGTGCTTCTGCAGCCCCCAGAAGAAGCGGGACGTGTTCTTGAACTGCCCCTTCTTGGGCCGATGCAACCCCAGCTTCTTGAAGCCCAGGAAGAGCTTCGATGTGCTGCGGAGGCTCCGCTTCACCCGGGCCTTCGGCACCACCGCCTCCTCCTCCTCGGCCGGGCCGGGCTCCACAGATTCTTTGGGCTGGCCCTTGGCCTCCACGGCCTTGGCCCCTTTCTTCTTCTTGGCGTTGTCGGCCGCCAGCCCCATCACCAGCTTGGAGGTGCCCTTCAGGTTCTTCTTGGCCGGCGCGGCATCGCTCTCGCCCTCCTCCTCCTCTGGCCCCAGCTGCACCTTCTTCCCTCGGCCCGGCTTTTTTGCCACCACCCCCTTGAGCACCCCCTTCTTCTCCTTCCCCTTCCCCTTCCCCTTCTTGGGCTCCTCCGCAGCTGCCTCCTCCTCGTCCTTCTCCTCCTCCACCGCCTCCACCTCCTCGCTCTCCTCCACCTTCAGCAGCTCCGCATCCGAGGTCTCCTCCGACTCGCTGGGTGCCTCCTTCTTCCCCTTCTTGCCATCCTTCCCTTTCCCTTTGCCCCCCTTCCCCTTGGCCTCTGCATCCTTTTTGGGCTCCCCCTTCTTGCCAACCATCCCGGCGGCGGCGGGCGCTCATGCTCCGGCCCCAGCGGGGCCCTGCGAGACGATGCCCCGCGCCGACACAAGGCAGGTCCCGGCACACCGGCTGGCTCCCGACCCCGCAGCCTGCCCCGGGAGGGTATTTACCTGCACCCGGTGTCGGCGAGACACGTGCCCGTGGGTGGCTCGCTCGGCCGCCGGCGTCCCCCCGCTTGGCATGGCGCTGGGGCGGCGGGCCGGCAGCCCCGGGGCAGCCCGGCGGGAGCTGCCTCCTGCCTCCCGCGGCACCCCGCGAGTTAGGCAGCGCGGTGCTGGCAGATGGGCTCCGGCTGTAACCCAACCGCCGGGGCTCGCGGTGGCATGAATAATGTAAGGGATGCGCCGCCTCAACCGGAGACTTTTCCAAAGGAGCAGGAAAGGGCACCCGTGGCGGGGAGCATCCCCCCGGGGGGGGGGGGACATGCTGCAGGGGACGGCACAGAGCACCGTCACCACCCCAAAACCAGACCCTACCACCTCTCCATGCCTTGGGGCTCACTGTGCTCTCCGCCAGGGAATCAGCCTCTTCCTCCAGCCAGCTTGGAGGAGGACGAAGCCCAGGGAACCATTTGAGCCCGCAAAGCCAAACCGTGGCACCGAGGGAGAGGAGATAATTTTGCAGAGCCCAAGGCACGCGCCGCCCCGGCACCGGGAGCACGGCCAAGGGGAGCGCCGCAGAAGAGGAACCCAACACCGGACCAAATCCCACAGCCCCGCTGGGAAGCAGAGAGGAGCCAGGAGCCCACAGGGGTACCCCCCACGCCATGCCACGCACATCGCGCGTGCGTGCAGGGTGCCGCGCGTGCCCACACGCAGCTGGCGAGGGGGTTTGCCTGTGCCACACGTGTGCCCCGTGGCGGTGCTGGCAGCGTGTTTGCACACACACGTGCCCAGGCGCAGGGTGACCGCATCAAATGTTAATGCCAGGGCTGGACTCCTGTGGCTGCAGGTTCATGAAAGTTTAAGCAGCGGCGGTGGGAACTTGCTACCCCGCACGGATCACCTGCGGGCAGCGGCAGGACCCGTGCGGGCAAGGGCAGCACCCGCTCCACCCCCTCGCAGGGGGTATTTGGGGAGACCCAAGGGACGAGCAGCAGCAGCATCCAGCTGTGCAGCAGCTGGGGGAACCCAAGAACCAGCAGCGGCTTCTGGACCGAACCCATTGGCCTCCTCCAGGACCAGGACAGCCCCATGGCTGGCACCCCATGGCCGGCACCCCATGGCCAGGGAAAGCCACCTCATTCCAGGGACACGGCTCAGGGCAGCCCCCGTCCCACCACCGCAGCCCCGGGGCTGTGCCACAGCTGGGTGCAGAAAGGGGAGGGAGATTTTGGCTACCGGGGTTCCGCTTCGCCCGCCCTAGCCCGGCACGACGCGTGGCTGCCTGGGACTGTACCTTTGGAGCACCGGCATCGGTAGGGCAGAGCTCCCAGGTCGGCAGCTCCGCCGTCCTCAGGCAGGTCTGCGGTCACCAGCCGACCCCGGCTCCGCTTACAGCCTGTTTCCAGTTACAGCTGGAACAAACAGGGCTCCATGCCACCGCACCGTGCCGTGCCGGCCCCACCGCCGCCGTGCCTTGCGGGAGAACCGCGGCCCGGCCCCATGGAGCCAGTCCAGCTGGCCAGGCACCTCCTGGCTGCGGCGTCTCTCATCACATCCCCTTCCCCGTCACCAGTTCTGTATCATTGTACACCCACTCTCAAACGCCCGTGTGCAGGTGGGGCGGCCCTCCCACAGCTCTCGCAGCTCCAGCCATGAGCCACAGGGATGCCAGGAGCACGGGGACAGGCTGGACCCTTCCAGCAACGGGCAACCTGACAGCAGCACGGCCCTCCAAGCCCCTGAGGCACCGGGGGGTCTCTCCTTGTCCCCCCCCCCGATCACCCATCACACCCCTGAACTGGCTAATTTCAACCCTCTCCAGTTCCTCCCTCCAAAGCGAGGACGGGGACCCAGCATCTCGTGAGCGATGCACACCACATCCCAGGCTGCTGCCTGACACCGAAAGCTGCCCGCAAAAGGAGGCATTATGGGGAGGAGACAGGCCAGAGCAGATACTGGAAGCAGAGACCAGCTGGGCACGACCTGTCCTGGGCTTAGCGCTGGTGGGCACCCAGGAACGCTGGCTGGTGGCCCCAGGGCCAGGTCACAGCCCCGTGCCATCGCCTCGGCCCCAGAGCTGAGCCCAGGGGTCCCGCAGAGCTTGGCTGCGGGGCCAGGCAGCTTTCCTGGGGTAAAACAGCCCCGAAGTAAAAGGAATTTGGGGAAGGGGTGGTAGGAGACATGGGGCAGATGCTCCTGGCGAAGGAGGAGGAGTTTAGGGGAGAAAGCTCTGCTCTGGAGGGCAGCAGGAATGCTGGGACTGTAGCGAAGGTGCGAGTCGGAAGGCGAGATAAGGGGTCTAAAGGCAGCGAGCAGACAGGCGGGGACAACCAGAGACAAGAGGACACTGAACGCCCTGACCCGGAGGGGCTGAGCCCCACGCCACAGCGTTTGCATAAGGACCAACATCGCACACGAAATTCCCTCCTTGGTCCTCCCCGTTGTGGCCTCCACGAGCCCAAGGGACGTGCCACCCAGCTGGGGGACTCACAGCCACTCACCTGGGGTAGCCTAGCTCGCCCACATGGCACCGGGCCGGTGCTGCCCGAAGTCCCCGGCTCTGCTGGCGTCGTGCTCTTGGCCTCGCTCTCCGCCGGGGACCGTCACTCCCCCGGCAGCCGCAGGACCATATTTGCTGCACAGCAGCTGCAGGCTGCTGCTTTCCAATGCATATTTGATGACTGCTATTATTCTCATCTCCACTCGCGAGCGGAGGGACAAGAGCTAATCTTCCCTCTGCAGAGCTGGGGACCGTCAGGGAGGGAGCAGCCACCTCTGGTCCCCGTCCCTTCCTCCCCTGGTGACACAGCTGGACAGTCCCCACAGCCCCTTCCCTCCCGGGACACAGATCTGCACCACCTCTGTGTCACCAGTCCCAGATGTGAACAGCTGGTGAATGGCCCTGACCCATTCCTGCCCCCAAACCAATGCAAGTTTAGGAGAAATCACAGGGACATGGGGGTGGACACACTCACACCCCTCTCCAAAGCCAGGCTGGGACCAACCGGCTCCCGAGGCCGGGCACAGAGAAGGGATCTAGTCACCCATCATCCCGACAATACCAGACAGCCCTCTCCTCCTCGGGACGAGCAGGATGTCTCCACCTGCCTCCACAAAGCATCTGAGAGCCTCAAAGCTTCATCCTCCCCTCCTCCAGCCCTGGGTTCCTGCATCCCACCAAACTGGGGACCGTTTTCCAGCAGTGATGGAGCCCGCGGCTCTCCCAAACCCAGGAGCAACGAGAGCATCCTGCTGCAGGCACTGCACCGCCTGAGTCGGGAAAACCTCCGCTGCCTTCTCCTCCACGCAGACACGTCCCTGCTGTAATGCGGTGGGTATTTATTATGCTGATTCCTCAGAAAGCGAGGGCTTAACTGCAAATTACAATCAATAGCCCCAACCCCCAAGGGGCAGGTTCATCATTTAGCAGGCGCAACCAGAGGAATTCAAAACTATTTGCCAGCCATAAATCCTCCTCGCCGCAGCCTCCAGAGCCAGCCCCGCACAATGCGCGATGGCTGGTTGGGGTGACCCTTGTCAGCATTTGAAACAATTAAGCTGTCACTGCGGATCGTGACTCTTATATACAGCCCTGAGCAGCACTTTAAGATGTCAGTGTGATGGGGTGAGGGAAGCTGGCTGAGGCGAGCCCGCCGCAGTAACTGTCTCTCATTGAATTAAATGAATGTATTTGGAGTCAGAGTCTCTTTTTATTACCTTGCAAACGGTTCCTGACTAAATTAAATTATAAAAGGAGTGTTCAGCCAATCAAACCTGCTTGATTGCCTGGAACAGGCATTTTAAACAGAGCACGCCTCGGGCCGTCGCTGTTTCCAGGACTAGATGGAGGGTGGCTGATGGACTGTATCGAAGCCGATCCACCCCGCTTCACACCTGGAGCGCGGCTCAGCGGCGATGCACGGCTGCACTTTGCGAGCAGAGCGGGCTCAGGGACAGGGCAGGATCAGTGCAGCCCTCTGGGAGCAGGGTCCGGCACTAATGAAACCAGAGTCGGCTGAAAGAGCAGAGGAATGGCTGGGGGCTGCAGCGCAGAAGAGCAGACCGCCAGCCAAGCTGCTGAGGGCAGCTTTCTCCAAGCATCATCCAGCCAAGCCTTCCCTCGTACAGCGGAGAAAACGCAGCGTGCTGCTCTTCGGGGCGGCAAACCCACAGCTCCTGCCTGCAACTGCTCCCCATCCTCCTGGACAGAAGCAAGCCTTTCTCCAAACACGCCGAGCAAGGATGAGCATCTCCAAACACGCTCTGAGCACATCTCCCTTCGCTAGCTCCCCTACAGAGCTAACGAGGGGTCTGGCCAATTCCATAAACCTCAGGAGGCTCCGGTACAATCCTAATGCTGCAGATTTCCCCCCTGCCCTTAGGATCTTGCTTTCTCAGGAATCGGAGAGATCTTCAGGCAAACCTGCTCCTGCACTGAACTGCAGTGTTTGCAGCTTTTAATGTTATTGCAGAACAATTAGGGAAGCCGTCTGGAAGAATGAACGCTGCAATTAAATGCATGCGTTTTCAAATACATCTATAACCTTGCTTGCAAAAAAAGCTACTCCCACTAAAAAAAAAAGAAGTTAGCTTCTTCTGGCTTTACTATTTTTACTTTATCCCCATTCCAAATTTAATCATGTATTGGTTCATTTTGAACAGGATAAAATGCCCAATTTCCTAAATGAGGAGTAAGGCTAATTAGACAGAGGGGTTTTTAACGATGGCACGCTAGACTAGTCAATTTGAAACCCGAACACACTGAGAGGTAGGCACTAACTAACCAAGGACATGTTTTAGCAGGTAACACCATGCATTTCAGTCTCACGCAAGCATCAACCGTTTCCCCAACTCCACACTGTACCTGGCCTAAGGACGAAGCCCAGTCAGCAGTTCTGGCTGCCCGTTCACGTGCCGGGGCTTGGCAGGCTCCTGGGTTTGGAGTGAAAAGTCAGAAACTCAGGGACAAAAATGAAACCAAAGGAATTCTTTGTGCGGGCAGCTCTGCCTGTGCAACCTTCACAGGAAATTTAAAGGGCAAGTTAATGTGCTGGAACGGCATCCCACCCAATTCACACAGAGAAGTACTTGCTTTCTCCAGCCAGCTCAGGCATAATGCGGCTAATTTGGAGCTCATTCTCTGCTAGCTGCCACCGTGGTCGGGATTTGCTCAGCACTCCAGCTGTGAACAAAGCCAGGGACGGGGAAGGGAACTTACAGAGTTCAAAGTCACCTTCTTAGCGTGGGTATTGCGTATAATATCTCTTTATCTCCCATCACACCTCATCAAGTCCCCTCCAGCCTCAGAGCCCTCTTGCAGCCGCTTCACAATCTATTCCCCCCTATAACCTCCTGCAACAGCATCCAGGATTCCTCAGGTGGCCGAAGGTAACAAAGAGAGTTAGAAAATACACCAAACCGTCCACCCAGTGCACGCAGACACCTACAGTTCACATGAAATAGCAACTTTTATTTTCTCAAATAAAATAATCCTTCCATTTCTGCTCGATCAGTTTGTGAGGGGTGGGGAGGAGCACAAAGGAGAGGGAAGGAGCCCTGCTCAGACAAATCTGCTATCAGACCTGTCCTCACAGTTAAGAATCCACATCAGACCGAACCCTTTTTCAATGAAAGAAAATAAAAGCTATTGGCAACTCTTGATCCCAGAAGGAAAGAGCTGTTCTCTATCAGGCACTCTGAATTGTTTAGCATCAGTATTCAATGAAAAAGCATGATTAGAAAAATCCCAGATTTCTGATGAAAAATATCCAGAAAAGCAACGATGTTTAACAGGGCTGGGGTAAAACCCATGGCATGGGATGGTACCTTGAGCTCAAAGAGCTGTGACTGGAATTTAGGGGCACGACTGAGAAAGAATGAGATCCCCAGCAATACTGCTGGGGACTAACGGGCAGGACAGGAGCAAAGGAGGAAACTCCCAAGAGCTCCTCGACGAGTGATATGCCAGAAGTGAATTCTCACTGCAGTCTATGGCTCTTTGATCATACCCTGCTGCAGTTTGGCCAGGTTAATCATTCATTAACAAGGTTTCATTTCTCATCTCTCTCAGTACCAGTTGGACCAGGATGTCCTACAAACTCTACTGCAGAGCTAAGGAGAGGCACAGAGTGCCACATTTTAACGTTAATTGAGGTGGGACCATTACAAATTCACCAGGCGTTGTCTCAGATGCAGGACTGAAGTCTCCCAACGGTGAAAGCTGCAGAGACAACGCGTCCAATAAGCAGGGGAGGGAGAACTTTGTTTCCGTTTCAGATCAATACTTAAATTAAGTGAATGGATAGGCAGCAAAGCATCAGCAATGGTCTCTCAGCCCTGGCTTCCCTGTCCCAAAGCACAGGGCCAGATTTGTTCACACAAACCCATAAACTTCCCACTGGTTAAGCAAGCCACTGGTAGGTTAACACACAGATCCATCTGCAAACCCTGCCAGGGGCAGGGCAATGCTGGCTGTGGGAACCGTGTCCTAGAAGAACTGGCTCCTTTTTTAAGAAACATTACTTCACCTGAAATGCTGCAAGATGGAAACCCATCTTCCCCATCCCCACCTGCAAGTACAGTAGCCTCATTTTCTGCCTTTCTCCAAGAGAAGGAGCTTCACGGAAGCTTTCTTGGCTGTGGAACACATCTTCCTTTTCCTTTTTCTTTTTTTTTTTTTTTCTTTTTTTTTGTTTTGTTTTGCTTTTATGTGGTCAGTTCCAATTCTAGTGAGTAAAGACAAGGCCAGGCACCAGCGAAGAGAGTTACTTCTTTACGATCTGAATGACATCTTCATGCTCCATCATATGGGTTAAGCCCACTCTTTGAGGGCTGTATTTTGTGCTTGTCCCCTTTAAAGCAAGAGGGGGAGAAGGGTTAGAAGACCAGTCAGACAAACCCGAGGACAGGGATTTCATTTGCTGTTAAACACTTACCCACACCAAGGCATATTTGAACTGGCTGGCTAACGATCTGTGAATTCGATGGCACTGCAAGACAGACAGATAGCATGTGAGACAGTTCAATGACACTACTTTGCAACCAACTAGCTCAATATCCAGGAACTAGAAGCAACTCAGGCCTATGTCAGAAATTACAAGTGACTTTAGGGGCCAGTTAACAGCACTTGAAAGAACACAGAACAGACACACAGGAATCACCAGTCCACATAAAGCCCCATTCCACTGCTTCCATGTGCTTTTTCACTGGACTGCATTAAGTAAATTTTTTTTAACCTTTCATAGCAGCTAGGAAAGCAAACTGAGGCAGACAGAATCAGTAAAGGTAATAAAAGGAGAAGCCCAGCTAAACACTGACATGTCCCGAGCTTTACAAAGCACAAATCATAGCAGGCTCCAAGAGGAACCTGCCTTCTACAGACAAGGAAACGTAAAAGATGCAGAGAAATTACCACATGCTCCACAGAGGCCCCTTTCCGTAGAATAATGGCGTCTGTAAAGTCTGGTCTCTCTGTGGAGAAGCAGGAGGGGGGGGGAAAGCATTGGATTTCCATCAAGTGTGTTCTAATATGCTGACACCATCTCACATTGCCTTGTGCTTACTACTCCCAAATTCCTCCTCCCGTTACACTTGCCAGATCCCAGGCAGAACAGGTATCCAGGTACTTGGAAGCATCAAATCAGTTCTGTAGACACTCCAGTACCCACAAGTACAGTTACCTATGCCACACAGTCAACAGCTGCCTCACAATCCACCTGCTCCAACTCCATTCCAAACACTTGACTTAGGACAAACGCACCCAATTCAAAACACACCTGCTCAAGCAAAACCAAAACACTCTGCAGTTTTCTGTAAAATCCCCAAGATTTCATAGCTTAACAAGCTCATAGAAAGTTCCTTCATCTCCTCACATCCACCCAAGTTCAGAGTCACAGCTGTTCACAACCAAACAGGAACAAGTTATAGACGTGCCTTCATCACTGGGAGAAGCTGCAAGTGAATTATAAAGGAAAAGGAGGATCAAAGGCATTCCTGAGCCTCAGGAGCCTGGCATGGGAATCACCAAACCTCTCACAGTAGGAAAAGGAGACCTCTTCTGGGTAGTGATGGGCTGAACAGTTCCTCACAGAGTGTGCATAATAAGGAAGAAAGCTGCGAACTTGGACACTTTATTTCCTTATATCATCATGCAAAGTCTTATGAAAATTCAGCTCTTCTAGTGCAGAGAGAATAGGAGGGCCGTGGTGGAGTACACGCATGGTTGGATCAGATGGAACAGAAAGCATTTCCCAAGAGCTGAGAGCTGGTTAGGGACAGTGTAATTGCAGCATTTCCAAGACACAAGAGATCGCTGACAGCCAGGCATCCAAGCCCCGCTGGCAGCCTCTCTGCCTTTGATGAGCAGCAGCCCTTTGTGCCTTTCAAACCTTCTGTTCGGCTAATGGTCACTTACGTCCTCGTTTCTTGGTGTAGATGCAGGTAAGTGCCAGGTATTCCCAGAGCTTCTCCAGCAAGTAGTCCAGGTTCAGTTTCATGCCACAGCTGCAAAACACCAGGAACATCTCCGTGTTTACTGCTGTTGTGATTTAGATATCCAGAAGAACAAGGTGAAACGTCTTATTAAAGTGCTAGGGAACAAGGGGAAAAGTCTTTAATGAGGCCAGTAAATGAAAAACACAAGGTGAAATAAATAGGGCTTTCAGAAGGGCAAGCAGCTTTGAAGCAGCAAAGCCCCAGTCAGATATATCAGCACTTCTAAGCAAACAAGACAGACTGGCTTACTCTGGCCTGCAGACAGCTTGGAGAAGCCAAGCAGCCTGCCTCTCCAGGTGAAGGAAGCCTGGAAAAAGCTGCACAGCAGCTCTGCTTCTCCCCCCAGCAGCTGCAGGCAGCCCTGGCAGAAGCCCTTTCTTGGGAGAAAGGGGTATGAAATGAACCACCACGCCATCCAGGCCAGCACATCAGGCAGCGTGACAGGCTCCTACCTGATTACAACACTGTGGGGTCTCCGAGCAAGACGATCCACTTCCTCCATAGATATCTGGTCAATCTTGTTATAAACCTAAGTCAAAGGAAAAACAACACACCCTTTAGGAAGTCAATTCAGCAACACTGCAAGGAAGTAAGACATGTACACATAGGTATAACAAGGTAGTTCCAGCATCTGAAACAGAAACTCAGATCCTGTCAGCCAGAGGACAAGCCAAGGCTCTTAGTAAAACAAACTGTTAAAATTCAGAAGCCTAAATGTAAGTTTGGGCCTCTTGAAGTTCTCCCTTTGGGATGACTTGCCTCAAGTTCTCCAGTATCTTTTGATTCCACTAGAGACCCAGTCGCTACCAAACAGAACCGTTAAATGACCTCTGGCACAAGGGACCAGTAGTGAAAACCCAAGCGCAGAGCTTGCAGCAGAGGAATCAAAGGCTCTGCACAATGGGAGCAAAGCCCATGCCACCAGGACACGCAGCTCGTGCTGCTCCACGGCAGCCAGCCACAAGAGGGCACAGGGAACACACAGAGTACAGCCGCACATGTAAAGCTTATAAAAAGCTCCCTGTTGAGCTGCGCTTTCCACCTCTTAAACCCCAAATCGTTCCTGCTTTAGGAACCAGGAAGATCCAGTGTTTCCTTCAGCAAAGAATGGAGCTGCTCGGTGCAGCAGAAGGCAGGCTGTTTCCGAGATACTCACGTAGAGGCACGGCATGTAGACCCTGTTGCCTACAATCACGTCAATGAACTCATCAGGGGAACAATCCTCTCTGAAGAGGACCTCAGCATTGAAGATTTCTGAGGTGAACATTGTCAAGGCCCAAATCCCAACGCATCTACACACTGCTGTGAGCTAACGGGCTGAGCTTGCTTGCAAAAGCCTGTTGTCAACCCAGCAAGCACCAAAGACACAGCAAGGCTGTCCCACAACAGGTACCGCTTGACTCATGAGCTGTTGACAGCTTAAGGGTCTCCCATTTTAGGAAAGGATACTATATTCGTGAAGGATGAGCTGCACCAACTTTTCGGAGCACTGAGTCAACGTGACAGTTGAGTTGAAGGAGATACCTCCACCCTTCTTCGGCTGCAGGGAGGCAATAAAGCATCTTAAAAGTCTGCAAAATCCACACCACCCCCACTCCCCCCCCCTTCAGTCTGTCCAACATGAGGGGCAGCACAGAGTGACCTCGGCTTTGAGTAGGCAGCCAGACACCAGCTGTGCTTGTGGCAGCCCAGGAAACCTCACCTTGAAGTAGATATTTGGTTTGCTTTTGTTCAGCCGGATTCCTACAGATTCCAGTTCTTTCTCCAGCAAGGCCCTGCAGGGACACTGCACATTAGTACAAGTGAGACTGAGCGCAGTCAGATGACACCCATACCTTTCTTTTTGACTAACATGTTGATACAGCCTTGCCACAAGCTTTCACTACAACCTAAAAACACAGCTAATGCAGAGTCTGGTGGAAAATCTAGGCTGACATCCCCGCCTCTGAACAGCCATCCTGTGGGAATGATCCTTCAGCTGAGAAGCCCAAGCCAGTTAGCTAGCACACTTCTAATGGAGTACAACCTCCATCTCATTCTCAATAGCTTAACTACTGGTTCCCCAACATGCACGGGACACAACACCTCAGAAAGCTACCATGTTTTCTGGTCGTGTGGGAACCCCTGAACCTGGCCCCCCACCCCACAGCTCCATGTGCCCAGAAGCCCACATTCACCTCTGTACTTCACCCTTTGTGGCATCCAGCATCATAATGACGACGTCTGCTGTCCGCGCCACTGCTATCACCTGCCGACCTCTGCCCTTCCCTGGGAAGAGAGGAGATGGCCATACATCAGCAAGAGAAACCAGCTACAAGTTCTGCAACAGACGGGGACTCCTGCCCTGCACAGCTGCTTGGAAGCAAGGAAAAAGATCCTGCAGTGCTGTACTGGCTGTAGTCAGCTGCTGGGGGGGCCCTGAGCGAGCGTATCTGGTCAATCCATACTGTCTTATGTCCAGCACAAGCCCTAACAAATACTCTGCTGCTGCTCCTCCACCACCGGTTACATGAACTGGTGTGTGTAAAGCTATCCGAGTACAGCTGCATGGGTGGAAACAACATCTCTGCCAGCTGGACAGACATCTCCAGACCTGTGCAGTGGTAGCAGCTCCAGGCAGCAGAGACAGCTGACCCAGAAGAGTGATGTGGGCCTAGGGCCCCTGTGCAGAGGGATTACATATACTTTCTGGTCAAAAAGAGGAAAGACCTTATTAACCAGGCCATGCTCCTCCAAGAAGAGACTATTAGGAGATTTTCCAAAGTTTCCTAAGGCATCTTCTGACATGACCAGCCAATCAGGACAATGACGAAGCAGAGGGACAAAGCCAACACCTCTTCCCCAAATCAGGAGTCATGGGAGGACTGGCAGGAACTCAGGAAATTAGTCAAAAGAGGTTACTGTTTAGCTGTAATTTCCCCCTCCGCCTCTCTAGCATCTTTCTTTAGATTTCCTCTGTACCAGAAAACAGATGAGCAAGATAACACTCACGCAAGAAGGTGAGAAGTGACTGGCTTGCTTTGGCTCCCACCTCCAGAAAAGCATCTTTCTGCTACATATAGAACCTTACGTGGGCTCAGGGATAAGAATCGTGCCTCACTTAAGATCAAGGACTCTAAAATTTGGAAAGCCAATGTGGGAACTATTGGCCCAGGAAACCTGCTAACATTTGAGACACCCGGATACACTATTGAGGGCAAATCCCTACTTTACATGAACACAGAGATCAGCCAACCTTGTGCTGCTCCTTCGATGATTCCAGGCAGATCCAGCAGCTGAATATTGGCTCCTTTGTACTGAAAAGGAAACAGAAGGACGGAAAGTTGAAAGCCTTATGCAGGGCACCTGAGCTGCCTCGAAAGCCCCAAGCACGTGCTGGGGTCCAAAGCCTGCAGAGAGTGGAACTGAATGAATCTGACAGAGCAGGACAGCTTTGCACAATGCTGATGGCTCTGTTTTGTCAAGGTAACCTCCAGAGTGTTTCCTATGAAGCTGCATTCAACACCACATACTGTGGTACGTTAGGTCCTGACCTCCTAAAGCATCACATGATTGCAGTTTGACAAAGCACCAGGAAAACAGGACAACAGTCACATTATCCTGAGCTGGTGAAATAGAATGAAAAAACCCCACCTTACTTTCTTGATCTAATGAGAAAGCACAGTAGCAAGCAAGTGCCACCATCTCTTACTGAGACAGATCAGAACTACTCAGATGTGTTGCAGGTCTTACAGTACCAGGAAATAACAGGACACTTTCATTCATCAGATCTGCAGGGGCATTAGCTTTCACGCTATTGTTGCCGTAAAGTCCTCAGTAATGGCTTTAGAAATGGCTGCATTTGGATGTGTTACAATATTTGCGTTCGTTTTAACACGAATATGGTTACTTTCATTATTTAACTCCATTTTCAATTCTGACCCAGAGCCTCTCATTACTCTTGGACACTTTTCAGTTTGATGCCCTTTATCATTTGCTTTGCTGATGGGTGCTTAGGCTACCACTAATAAAACTCCTCAAGGATGGGAGTAGTTGTATTTTCTTTCCAAATTGATCACAGTACAGATTGCCTCTTTTAAAGCTTCATTAAAAACAAATCTGTCAAGGTTTCCAGCCATCTGGTCAATGGCGCCAATAGCGGTTATAAAAAATTCAGTGGAGAATTGTCGTATTGCTCTGGTCAGTCGAATGGCAGCAGATGAAACCCCGATCAGGCAGTCAATCCTGAAGAGTTATGTAGCCTCGGGAAGTGCTAAATCAGCACTGCAGGTTGCAGAAGACCTGATACCGCAAACACTCAAGACCTCCTAAAGTTTAAAGCAGAAGTCAGCAGAGACCTTTGGATATCACCGCTTCTTAGTGGTAGCACAAGCGTAACTGGTGTAAACTGACACATTTACTTGTCTGGGTTTCTTACTGCCACTACCGTGCTGAAGGGAGGAAAATCCTACTTACTTCTATAACTCCTGGGATACACGTCAGGGTTGTGAACTCATAAGACGCAGCTTCACTGGCAGTTGAGGTCATTAAACTCAAAAATGTGGACTGAAATGCAAGAGATCAGCATCACTAGAGATATGCAAATCAAAGCACCAGTAAACATTCAGCAATACAAGCAACACCAAAGTGTTCCTCAGCTTTTGGAAGTCGTGTTGTGGCTGTTCAAGGCACAGAGACTGAAGCGGTGATGGTACAGCCAGCGCTTTCACTGAGCGAAGGTAAATCCTGGACTCTCGCCTATTTTCTCCACAGTGCTGTGGCTGGGCAAGACCGAGTTTCAGGCTGTTACCACAGGGCACGGCACACAACATGAAGGAGTGTTTGCCCTAGCTCTAACTTTCAGCTCTTGGCGTACAATAACCTTCTGTTAACTCATGGTAAGAACGTGAAAGATGAAGAGAAGACGGATATCTGCTTTATAGCCGCTGCTAACCATGAACTGGAAACACACATGCCACGTGGTTAACGTAGACACTCACTGACCTTACCCACAGAAGGAAAACCGATCAGTGCCACCCGGGCATCTCCAGATTTCATCACATCGAAGCCTTCTCCTTTAGCAGCTGAGGATTTGGAGGGTTCTAGCAACTGAGCTCTGTATTTTGCAAGCTTTGCCTTCAGCAGGCCAAGGTGGTACTCAGTGGCTGGAATAACACAAGTGCAACAACTGGTTGACAGAAAGTTGCTGATAATTCACTTCTAGAAATAGGAACCTTCTTAAAAAGGAACACTAAGGGTCTCTGTCAACATCTGAACCACTGCCACACACACAAGCTACCCCCTAGGCATTCTGTAACCTTTTGAAATACTAGCCATTGAGAGCAAACCTTCTGGTATCCTGTACAGAAAGTCAGACTTGAGGGAAATAAGGAGCCAAAAAATTCCTGGGTAAAAGGAGCAAGCCAGAGGGAGAGAAGGTGCGGGAACAAACAGGTGAAGGGAGCCAGTTAAGGAGGGAAAGATCACAGGGGGAACGGCCGCTCCTGGGCAAAGGCCCTTCCTTACACCCAGTCACATTCAACACTCCAAAACCGCAGGATTTTTTTCCCCCTCCTCTTGACAAGTTTTAAAGACACGGTCAACTTGGAGCCCATGTGCGTGAAAGTACTTCATTGACTTATTTTTAGCAAAACACTTGAATTTACACCTGATATAGAAAAAAAGGCGGCAGTTGTTTCCCCTTGTAACTGGGAAGGGCACAAAACCCAAGAGATTACACGTTTTACTATTTCTCCTTTCCATTATTTACCACAGCCTAAAGCCTCCAGAAGCAGCAAGGTGCTGGGCACCCACCCCAGCAGAAGCCGAGGGGAGCTCTGCTCCCCAGTCCCCTCTCTTTTAAGTCAAAGCATTTCAACACCAGCTCGGGGACCCCACAGCTGACAGCCCTGGACCCCCTTCGCCAGCAGCACTTGGGGTCCTCGGCCCAGCCCCTCCACAGGGCCCGAGGCTCCTCACCAGCACGGGCCAGGGCTGCAACGGCGGGGAAAGAAGGGGGGGCTGCGGCCCTCCACAGCCTCCCTGGGTACTTCCCCCCGCCCCCATACACCCCACCTCAGCCTCAGGGCTCACCCTGCTCCCTCACCTGCCCCAGCACCCAGCACCCCAAGACTTCCAACCCCCCCACACCCCACACTCCGCCTCCCCCGTGGCCCAGACCGTCCCCTTTTCCCCCAAACCCCCTCCCCAGCCCCCCCATAACCCAGCAGACCCTCACACCCCCAGTCACCCACCTCC
>JANHGO010000041.1:10010258-10061224 GCA_024606505.1 Aquila spilogaster | reverse complement strand
AGAATTGTTATCCCCCATGGTATGCATGCAAGCAGCAGGCTCCCTGGAGCGCTGCTGAGGGATGCACTGGGAGCTATGGAAAATACACACGTTTGCATGCAAGACCGCAGAGTGCCCACTGGAGAGTCTCCAACCACTTTGCAGACTCCTGGAGGTGCAGAAACCTCATTTCAGTCTGCACCGCAAGTCAAAATTGCTCTTGCTGGCATAAGCAGGTGAACAGTTCCACTGTATGTATGTGCAAAGCAGATTAAAAGATCAGATTAATAATTTTTATGAAAAGTAGTCACTGCATATGGCAAAGTCATTTTCACGTCTAGTGTCTCAGCCATTCGCTTTTTAGTACCCCGAAGGGGATTAGAGCAATTGGACTAATTGCTTAACAAATTGCCTTTGTAAACCAAAGGCATTTTTAAATGGTACAAGACCAGAAAAGTTTTATTTTCTTGCTCTCCTATAACTAAAGGTGTCCAAACTAATATTTTTTTAAACTTTGGCATTATAAGTGGGTCTCAGGCTGAGCTTTTATTTACCAAGTCATAGCTGGAAGCCAATTCTGATGTCCAAGTTCTAAAAAATCCCTGAAAACAGCAACTTCTAATGGAAAAGCTGAAGGTGCCCAAGCTTTGGTGAGGTAAATGTGCCACTATAATAACACAAAATATCTGTTTTTTCTCTGAGCCTCACCGCAATCTTTTTGTGAGGAATTTATATTACTAGAGTAGAATTCCCCAGTGGAATGTGTATTCTTTAGAGTATTGATGAATTAAAACCCCTGTTTCATTCAGATGGGGAATTTTTATTCTTGTTTACATATTTCAATGTTCTGAACAACCCTTTCAACACTGCACATTAAGTATTGACCACTTTGCTATCTTATTTCCAGTAAAGGTTACTAGCAATTATGTTAAAATTTGACTAAACTTCTTTTTAGTATGTCTTCCAGAAAACCTTCCCTGCATAACAGAGCATACACTTTCCTTAATCTTGGCATTTTGCTCCTCAGCTGCCGTCATTCCATCTGAAGCATTTACTTTGAAATGCCTGCCAAATATTTTTGCCCTGGTACCACAATAACAGTGCAGCAATGTGGGAGTGATTCAACTTGGTGCGTTTACAATGAGAGCAGCCTACAGAGAAACAGGCTTAGGAAAGTGGTCTATGCGCTAGGTTCTCCTAGTGAGATCCATATCCTAAGCAGATCTGCTAAACCTCCTTAAAGGTCATGCTTTCATTCTTGTAAGTTATTGTTTCTTCTGATAAACAAGACAGCTTAGATGTGAGTTGTTTGGGTTTTGTTGTCCACTTTACTTTTAGAAATTAAATTCAGAATAAGTACATTCTAGAAAGAGTTGCGTTAGGCAGCATCTTCAGTAGTGCTAATTGCACAGCTCTACTGAGATTAGAGGAGCTCTCCTGATTCACACCAGCTGTCTCCCTGGCCCCTTTCTGTGGGTACTTAGCTCTTGCAGAGGTGCTGAGGTTGTTTGGGCAGTACATCACCTGTCCACATGTTTTCTCCCAGGAGAATGCAAAGCACATCGCAGGCCCTGCTGTTAAACCTTAATGCTGAGGTAGAGGGAGCATTTTGCAAGACAGGATCTCCAGACTTCGGCTCATTCGGATCCTGGTTGCCTTGTAAATCTTTCCTGCCCCACTTCAATGGAGATAAGAGGGATTGTATGCTAGAGGTTCAGTTGAGAGAGACCACCCAAGTCATAGCTCATTTCACTTCTGCTGACCTCCTCTGATATGCCCATCAAAGCAGCGATTAAAATACAGAGCAGGAACTTTGTGTAGTGCAAATGTGTTCCATCAATCTCCTTTTCATCTGGCTCTTCAAATACTTCAGACCTGAGTAAGCAGCTGAAAATTTTGCAAACAAGAATGAGTAAATGTAAAGAGAGATTTCCCCCCCCTCCTGTTCTGGAGCAGGACGATCTGTTTACCTTTCTGAAGGAGCTGTCAGCAGAATGGTCATCATGAAATATGAATTCACAAATGGTGCACTCCTAGGAAAACAAGTACATGTAGAAACTTGTTCCTTCTATTTTCAAGAGGGTTTTTTTTTTACTCTGCTATTTGAGTTTGGCAGCAGACTTTCTTTTTTAGTTCCAGTGTAGCCTTTTAATAGACATTTAGTCACCTGCTGTAACTAGATGGGCCTGAACCTGCAAACATTTTACTCACCTGTTTGGCTGCAGTTGTACAAGCACATAGGTCAGGAAAGTCAAGCAAGTGAATGAGTGGGGGACTATGATGCATTCAGTTTATATGTGCTGCTACATGTATAAACAGTAAGAATCCTACTATACTCTTTAAACAGCGTCCTGTGTTATTCCCCTATGCACGCTATGCTATTGGGGCCTTTCCCTTGCCAGCCTAGTGCTACTGGCTCCAATGGATAATTTTCCATACATGAGATTAAACCCCTACCTGAAAAAAGAAAGGAGTTTTTTTTTAGGGGACCTAAAGAGTAAAGGTGCATTGGTGGGGGCATTGCATTGCAGTTAGAATACATGGACATACTCCACCAAGCAGGAACCGGTTGCTTCCCTTTGAGCACCGTGGAGAGCCTGACCCAGAGGCAGGACCGCAAGCATCAGCAGGGAGGAGGTTGCACAGCCGGTGCAGAGCTTGGGCTCCGGAGCGTGTGCTGTCCATAACCTCTTTCCTTGGGCCCCACCATTGCCTCTGCCTGCAAGGCGGTACACACATGTATCCATCTCTCTCCAGACACAGCTTGTTGGGGTGTGATATACAGTGCAATCCCTTATGTGGGCTTTCTGAAGCTTGGTTCTATATATATCTGCCCTCTCCTGTAGCTCTGGGCCTCACAGACTCGTACAACACATACACCCATACAGAGAAATGCAACAGAAACCTCTTGCTTCTGCAGTGTTTTGGGCTTTGCACACCCACACAGGGTCTTTATTTAGTTTGGTCTGTAATCTTTGGATATGGGATGTTCTTGCTAAATCATCTTGATGTCTAGGAGACGTGCACTGGAGGAAATCCAAGTACAACTGCCGTGTTCGCTGGAGCTGGGCAGAGCCATGCTCACATGTACCAGGAGCTTGTGCTGGGCTCTGTCGAAGGGGTGTGCCGTTCTCCACAGAGCATTGCGGTCTTCTACACCCTTTGCAAAGGCAGAGGTCTCTGAAGAGCATGAATAAAGTTGTCTGCCTTTTGACTGGTCATTGTGTGGAGGAAAGGAATGAAAAGTCTTTGGACATTTCCCTGTTTCATGAGCACCCACAGGGTGCACTCAGTTGCATGTGGACCGGGCCCTTGAAGGTGATGCAGACTTGCGTGCCTCGGTATCTGCCTATAAGTGAGCAAATATGTACATTAACCATATGATCCCAGTAGCACAAAGCCGCCTCTGCTGGTGCGCTCTGACCGGTGTCGTGGACACCACTCACGCTCACAGCAGAAGGAGCTACGCTCTGCTACGCTGCATGCGTGGGAGCAGATCTGACACACTCACCGCTTCAGCTCTCCACCACTGTGCTTGGTTGAGATGGGAGGTGGGGATAAAGGAAGACTACAGGGTGCTGTGTGAGTCCAGATCACTGAGCTGGATTCCTTAAACCATCAAAAAGTTAGCCACCTACTAATCGGTTCTCTGGTCATATAATCTGGGGTCCCTCCTGCAGTCGGTGAACACAGATATACACCTCCAGGGGGTACGTCACATTAAGACAGGTGTCTAGGGGATACACTCCTTTGGAGGTGCCCATCATTTCCCATTAACTTCAGGAAAAAACTGTACAAATTGAGACAAAATGTCTGCAAATTGGACAGATTAAGTTAGGTGGGACAAATTTGCACCCAGATCCCTCTCATGACACCTATAAGGCACCTTTCAGCTGAGTAACAAGATTAAAAAACAAAGGACTGTCCCCAGTAAATTCCAACCCACATCTGCCTCAGAGTTAAGGATACTTTTATTTTTCTGTTTGGGAATATCTATAACTTCCCCCCTGTTAGTGTTTGGTACCTTCTGGGAGGCTTGGAAAGCTTTGATAAGCTAGCAAAGTCAAACAGTTACTGTTTTAGCTCTCTTCATTCTCTCCAAGTAAAAAAAGAAACGAGAAAAAAATGTTTCAAAGGTACTCAGGTAGAACTCGGGGCTAGATCAGAGCAAACAGGAGAACGAATGATATGTGCAGATGGTTGCTGAGAGAAGCTGGGCTCCTGCGCTCCACCATTGTTTTTGCAGGTGAGATCTTTGTGTTCTAAAGCTGAGGAAGTCTAAAGACTGGATGGGTTTGAAAGACACACATCTGCCTTTGAATTGTATTGTTATTATCATGGAATCGTTCTACATAATTGACACCTTTTACAAAAAAAAGTGGTTTGGAAGATATTTTGTTTATACTGTAGCTAAACTCTGCCTGAGTTGTCTAGTCCCACTGAACCATACAGTATATTCATCAATGCATAGTTCTCTTGCATTTCAGTATTTGTTATGAAAACCAAAATTCTTACTCTGAGCTATTTATGCTGGCAGGCCTTCAAAGGGAGCAACTGCTTTACTTCATGCCAACCTCTGTAGCAGTGGGGAAGAATACCTCTCCTAAGATCATTTATAGCTTTTTAACCTTTCAATGCAGATTTGTCTGAACACATTTTTTTCCTTTAGCACATACCTGCAATGACAGGAACTTGTTTGATAAGACACTGACATAAGAGGTTAAGTGTTATTGTTTAGTGAAAATAAATTGGCCTGTGAATCAAAACATCTTTTACTTTCTTTCTTCACTTGTTGGCAAAACAAATACAAGATTTTCCAAGCTGCAGAAACATAACATCCTACTCCTTGCATGGAAGGGTGGCCATTATGGGGTGTTGCTGCCAGAACTGAGAATGATGGACTGATCCTCCAAACCATGGCAGAGCACTAGCAAAAAGGGACACTTTATTCTGGTCAGGATAGAGCCAAATCTGCTAGTTTTATGTCAGTAGCTCCTCCAGTTATTTCCCAGAAACTTTACCGTACACACGTGCAGGTCTTCCACTCTGGGCTATGCCTTGACTTGTAGTCTAATCAAGACATTCACGAGACCAGCTAAATTATCGCCATCAGCTCCCATTTATCTGCTCTTTTAATTCCTTCCAGAAAAGGTTCAAGAGTTACTGTTTGTTTTGCAGAAGGAAAGCATCAGACATGCCTTTGTGGGAGCCAAGACGCCGGAACTGTAGCCGTGCCGCGGTGCGGAGTTGGGCGTGCTCTGCCAAGGCAGCGCGGGGGCTCTTCTCCAGCCGGCAGGCAGCGGAGGCTGCGCTGCCGTGCCGAGCACACCCGTGCTGCGCTTGTCCGCTGCCAGGGAAAATTAAAGCACGGCAGGATGCGGCTGGCAGTGATTTGAGCACGTGCCCACTCTAAATGAAGAGAGGAGCCCGCATTGCCCCAGGATCTGCCTGTCTCCATGGGTTTAGAAGTACGTGAGGCCAGGCTAAAACTGCCTGTGCCCAAAGCATCTTACAACACTCCATGCTGTGATGCCTTGGGATTGCCAACTCACTGAGATGCATGGGTGAGAGCTAATGTCACTGCCCCTACCTGCTTGCAAACTCTGGCAGGTGTTGCCCTTTTCCAGATGTTCAGAAAGGGTAGATGCTGATAGAATCACTATATTGCATGGTGGGCATTACAGCAGTCTAGGTCTGAAGCACACATATATTTTCCAGTAACTGAAAATGGGAGATGGTACACCATAAAATGCAGTTGCATTAAATACCATCATAAGTGAAAAATAAGATTGAGGGGTGCTATTTAGAAAAGCTCCAGATTACAATAGTTGTGTAATGACTATCTTGCAACACACCTAATTTTGTTCAGGTAAGATCAAGCCACACTTACCTGTCCAGGATTTCTTCCTGGAACAGGTACATGTTTATCCACAGGTTTTATATCTTAGGACAGAGATTAGGTCTCATTTCCCTGAAGCTAAACAGAAATACAGTGTAAATCCAATTTTTTTCCAGTTTGCACTGTAGAAAGGCTGTGTTTATGTTAGCAACCAGTGCAGGGCAATGGGACCAGCTCCATAGAGTTAAACAGTTGGTGTTGAGGCTACTATATACATCTTTTAAGGTGATTTACGCTGGGCTAGTGCTAATCTGATCCCACAGACCAAATACCCAAGAGCAGCTGGACTTCATCAGGCAGGCCAAAATGCAGTAAATGGGGATGAATGGGAGATTTGCTTTGTAAGCACACTTCTGATCTGAATTAAAATTTGAATGCCCTGTAGTGTTATTATAGATGTACCCCAAGTTTCCTACGTTCCCTTCCTGGACAGTCTTTGCCTCTGACCAGAGTATATCAGGTCTAACACAGTTTTCAAAAGAACAAATATTCATCTAACAGCAACTGCAATACAGTTCATTTAGTAATTATGTGTCCCTATGTGGATATTCATGAGAGTCTTGAAAGGTGTTTGTGGGTCATTGCATGAGTCATTCAACAAGGGTGTCAGAAGTACTACTGTGTGTTATAAGAGACTGCTCCTTCTGCAGAAATAGAAAAGTACTAACACGGAAAACCAGAAGAAATGTCTGAAGTGTGAAAACAGGTTATTCAAAGTTTCTGTCTCTGTCATTTGTAGTTTGTTGAACACAAATAGATGCAATTACTGCAAACCTTGTAGAACAGCAAGTGATGAAGACTTAGAATTTACGCATATCTGTGATATGTATATAATAAATTAAACACCCCAATGTTTACACACATAATAATGTATTTCTGCTATCATATATTTTTAGATGTTTTTTAATTTATGTGTTTTCTGTTACTCGTAATGTTCTCTTAAATGTCCCTAACTTATTTTCTTATACCAACTTCATCTTTCTTTTTCTTGGCAGAGATTGTTATTTTTTCAGCTTACCACTGGGGGCATTCAAATTATTTATTTATTTTTATATAAACAGCATAAGTGCTGCCAGCAGAACTTCTTGGAAAAGTGCTAGGCTTAGCCTCATTCTGTCATCTGTACGGTAGCCAAGCAGGGCACGTTGTTAGTACTCTGTGAACAATGGGTATTATTGTTATATTAACTTGGTTTCATCTCTTGGGGGAGAAAAGAAAGATTGGTGGATTTAGTAGGAGATAAACTAAATAACAGGCACATGCCCAATTTGGATTTTACTGAGAGCAACAGAGTAACTCCAGTTAACATCACTGGGAATGGGGTTAAGCTTTTAGGATTACTTCTGTTTCACCAGCTGTAGTCATCCATATGTTAGATTTCTAACCTCACCCACAGGCTCTCCATGTCAGTGGAGAGAAGCCATAACTTCCTGGGGGCAGTCGGTCCATCCTAAGATGCCCGGGAAACATGTGATGAATTGGCCTCCCTTTGCTGATTGTGTCATTCTGCTTTCCAAATTGTTAACATTACAACTTTTTTTACTGGAGTACCTTGAGCTATGAATATCCCACAGTGGTGTTTTGTACATGGTGAGTTTCTGCTAGAGATTGGGCAGCATTTTCAAAGCCCACAGCTGAGCAACACTGGCCCCGCTCATGCAGAGGAGCATTGGGGAGCGATACCTGAGCACTGGGATGATTTAACTCTGGAGCAGGAGCTGGCTTTAGCACACATTGTGCCTTATTTAGTTAGCCTTGAAATAGCCAGTCCTTGTCACCATTTCCCTTAACATCAATATTGCTCTCAGGCTCAAGGACTATTGTTTCCGGGCAGCTTTTCCGCCATGGCTGAAAGCTTCATGCAGAGGTCCCTCGCTTCATTTTCCATCTGCAATGACTGCAAAATCATCTTCATATGCTGCACCTGAATGGCGGAGTCTTTCACTAGCACATTCATTTTCATTTGCAGGATTTACTAAATGACATTCACCATGGCTTGAGTGCTGAGGTGAATGGATGGCATCTTTGGAAGGACAGAGCTTCCCCCGGCCTACGCTGAGGATACATCTTTTGTTGGGTTTCCCTGTTGACTAGGAGAAATTCTGATATATCAGAGATTATTGTTATGTGCCTTGTGTGTCCTATCGCTGTTAAAAGTAGAGTTGGTGTGCCGTCGCAGAATTAAACTTATTCAATGCTTTTGAAGAAGTCTGAAGCTATTTGCCACCTGTGCATTTCTGGAAAGATCAAAACTGAGAATAACTGCACTGAAAATCAGCACTTGTTCTGTCTGAACTAATAAGAGCTCGGGTTTTGAGCTTGAGCAGAGGTAGAACGGATCTTGATGCCTTCATCCCCATATAAGCTGCAGACTCTTGTACTGATCCCCTTAGCAGATCTGTCTGTGGGACATACTCCGAGACACCTACAGTAACGTGGCAGATCTAAGGCAGGTTTTCATGGACTGGAATGCAAGGAGCACAGCGGATAAGTAGGGTTTGGAGCTGAATCCCAAGCAATCATTCTCATTTACCATAAAATGTCTTTACATGACTTTGACAGAGGTTGCACCCAGCTGACAGGCAGAGCCGCTGGGTCTCACGCACCCAGCGCGAGGCTCAGGCACCGCTTCCTGCCGCCCCTGCTCCGGCGGCCACATCCCACACGTGCAAAGCACAGCCAGAAGTCACAAATCCCAGTTGCTGCCTAACTTGACAGCACGTCCCCAGCCGTGTGCCCCCCTCCCATGCACATAAGCATTTTTGGCCATCATCCAGCAGAGTTCTGTTTCATGCATCAAAGGAGGTAGCTCTTGGGAATTCTCCCTATCTGCTCAAAGGTCCCTTTGCCTTTCCAAGTTGCACCAGCTCAGATACACAGTATGGTAGAAACAGCTTTCTGCCAGAGACAAGGGGACAGCTGATCTCTAGAGCAGGAAAAAAATCTCTGGGGCTAACAAGAAAAAAAATCTGAAATTGTTCCAAAATATTTCACCAAAGAAAGTGTTAGTGACAGATGTTAATGATGTTGCTTAATGCTTGACTGGCAGGTAGTCAGATACTTATGAGCTGAGTGTGGCTTAAGAGCTTACTTGAAAGCAAATAGAAGCTTGAAATGAGGCAACACCGGTTCCCAGTTCTAGGAGGAACATGGGAACCGCTGTGAGCTGTGAACATACATCTGTTTAGCCCAATATCCTGTCTTCAGCAGTGGCCAGCAGCAGATGCTTTGGAAAAGGAAAGAAATATGGCATGTGTGGAGCATTCCTTCCCCTCCTATAATCCCCCAGATCCTGGCAGTCAACAGTTTAGGGACTCCCTAATGCCAGACATTGCATCTGGACCATTGTTTTTAATAGTCACCAATGGACCTATCTTCCATAAATTTGACTAATCCTTTTTTGAACCCATTTATACTTTTGGCCTCTGCAGTATCCTATGGCAATGAACCCTTGGGCTGAATTATGCTGTGTGTTAGAAAGAACTCCCTTGTGTCTGTTTTGAACCCGGTTCTCAGTAATTTCACTGGGTGTCCCAGTTAAAAATAGTGAGTGACTGTCCCTTGCTCAGACTCTTAAGGCCGGCTCATTTTAGAGATCCACAGTTTCCCTTAACCAAGAAGAAAACGCTTACTCTCTGAAAATTGCTCTGTACCTCTGTCGCCGTCTCTGTTATACACTGCTTCAAATAGGGTCACCCTACAGGATTTAAAATATGAGTACACTACATTATACTACTTTCCATATCTTCTGCCTATTCGTAACCTCTATACAGTGGACTGTGTTCACATATGCTTAAAAAGAAAACAAATCCTTGTAAAAACCGGTACAATTGTCTCTTCTGTTTCTTGTTCCTCTTACAAGAGCTGATATGGTGGGTCTCCAGGGCAATGGATGGTGACAAAGGGAGGAGTGAAATGATTCTTGTCTCAGGGCACCTCCACCAACTGTCCCCATCATCTCAGCAGGGCTGCAGGGACCACCTCCAGCTGGGCTTCCCCTCTCCCCACCGCAGTTTCAGGGCCAATACCACAGTGGTCATTGTGGTGGGGAAGCTGGAGACGAGCATAAATGTGTCTTGAAAGCCGGCTGGACTGCACTAATCTGTCTGTGACGAGCCATCACAGCAGCAGGGTGTGAGGGTTTTCCAAGAGGATGAGGTCCTCCCTTCTTTTCTCTGTCTGCAGAGAGACCTTTCACTGCCCTGCAAGGGAAGGGTGAGAAAGGAGCCCTGGCTTCAGAGTCCGGCTGCAGTTACACGAGAAGCAGTACTGTTTCCCATGGCCTCCTTTTCAAGTCTTGTTGCAGCTGCTAACTTGTGCTTTTTTCCCCGTGAGGAGTCCCTGGTTCCCGTCCTCCCCCCAGCACTTTCCACCCTGCAGTGGCAGGCTCCGCCGAAGAGCAGCCGGGCTGCCCTGAGCATCTCAGTCGCGCAAAGAGAAAAACAGGCAATTTCCAAGCAGCTCTTGATTTACAAGCACTTACCCAGCTCAGGTGATTAGCCCAAAATGTTGACCTAAAGCCGCCAGTGGGAGGCAGCTCCATTGCTGTTGTAATTGGGCTTACCTCATACCCTCAGATCAGTATCTGATTTATCACCACAGCGGTTCTGCCCTAAAGTACTGAGCCTAAATGTTCTCCTGCTTCCCTGGTGGAGAAATCACAGGGAGATAGGTTTAAAGCCAAATTTTCAGAGGCAGCTTCCAAACATTTTCATCTCTTTCAGCCCTTGAGCTTTTGGGTGCATTACAACTGAAATAGGTGAAAGCTCCAAAATCAGGAAGGCTGCTTCATTAAGCACAGAAAATCTAGGTGCCTGCTGATGGAACAGATCCCTCTCCCATTAATATTCTACTCTGCAGCCACTGGACACCATCCATGAGCTATCCAAGAGTGTTCACAGAAAATATCTGCACCATAATCTGAAAAATAGAAAAGCATGATGATGACCTATGGTAGATGCTCCAGTGGCCGTGGTCACTGGGAATAGCTAGTCTAGCTTTAGTGCGTTAAACTCCAATTAGGCCACTGAAGTTTAAACATGCGTGTACATGTTTTGCTGAATTGGTGCCACACCACGTAAAAATGCAGTGACTTTGAATTCTGACTCTGAATTTTGAATGTACAAATACTTTGGCACCAGAAAGGCAGCATGCAAAGAGTTAGAGACACAAATCTGCAGGGCACGTTGAGGCCCTCGTGAAATACGGTCCTGGATTTTGGCAGCTGAATTTGACTTCATAGCCAGAGGGTGAAGAAAAATATATTCAAATTTCTATAGTAAACACATCTAGCAGACCTTAACTTTAGCAGTGAGTCTATTACCACTTGCATTCAAAAAATTGCATTTTTAATGTGTTATGTCACTTACTGCTATTTAAAACCTTTTCTGATCCGTTAAAAAAGGTGTGTTAATATGTACTACAGGACAACTTGCTCTTGAAATGACAATATTTGGTTTTAATCCTTACGTTTCTTTGAACAAGTTTGTACATACTTCCTCAGCTCCAAAAAGAAACTATCCTTCACATTTAGCAATGGTGAATTTGAAACAAAAAAGAAATGGTGCGTTGCACATGAAAATTGAGCCTGGATAATTGTGAAGAGTCTTTTTGACAGTCACTGCAGTGTAGCTGGAAGGTCACTGCTAAACTGTGGAGCAATTCTAGTCCTCAGAAGAACTGCTTTACTTCTGTCTTACACTGCAGTAACTTAATGAAGTATAATTGGACCAGTGCCATAACATTTAAGGAACTGTGTTTTGAAGCCTCCTTCACACCAAAGTAATTTGCTGTGATACGTCGCACATGTCTCAGGAACAGATGCAGAGATAAATCATTACAATGGCCAGCTATCATTGCACCGTAGCTGTGCACTGAGGATGTCATTCACTGGATTTCCCACCTTCCATGGGAGACGGATGTCAGAGAAGGCGGATGGCCAACAGAGGAATCATTTCAGAGGTTTGCATTCAGCTGCATCCCTGTGGCGGAAGATGCTGTGTTCGTACTTTTCTTCCCTGCATAAACATTGGAGTGATTTCTCACGCATTGTGGCCAGTCATTGCTGGGTGGTGGGAAGTGGTGCCACACTCGCAGTCTGAAGTGGGGGTTTTTCACTGTGACTGGAAGGAGACTGGGAAGACCCTTCACTCTCACACTTGAATCTGAATGTCCTGTTTGGTTCAAAGTTGTTTACATGGCACATTTCCTACACAATGAACAGCAAATGCTGACCAAGGGGATTAGCCTACTGACCCCCCCAAACTGTCAGTGGTACGTCACTATGCTCCTTTACTATTGCCTTCCATTTGTATTTGTGTAGCCAAATTTTAGCAGCAAGGTTGCCTGCAGGAAGATGTTCTGCATGAAAGTGCTGCTGTCATCACTGTTTTAACCCCCTCGCAGCTTTCATTCACGGTCTGGTAAATGTTGTGAAGCCCTCCTTGTTGCAGAAAGTCTGAGTGACAGTGAAGACCTACTCACTTGCTGTTCACAGCTGGGCTGGGACCCAAAATGAGAAGCTATTTGCAAAATAAGAAACATTTGGAAAGTTAGTGGCAATGCGAATTAGTCTAGGTTTCGGCAAATTACCTCCAAACTTGCAAATGCCATGTTGGATTGAGAATTAGCTGCTGGTATAAGTCTTCTGGCGAGAGGGAGACTCCAGTTTTCTTCCTCTTACTGATTTCTTCTCTTGAGATGAAGCATTTGAGATTTTTTTTATATCTTCCAGGTTCAGAGCTAGGAACACTTAAAAAAATAAGCACAGTTTTGTCAGTTCCTGCTGTTTCTCTGTTGACAAACAAGGAAGAAAAAAGCCTTAGGAAAGGCTCCAGCCCTACAACTGATTCCACAAAAGTTCATGTTTGTGCATTAAATCACCGCCTGACCTCTGGGGCTGCCGCTGACCATTAGCTACAGAGTCAGCATCCTAAGCAAGGAAAACACAAATGCACAAATTACAGATAAAACAACCATGATCTTCAAAACCACTTATTTTCCTTATCTGTTGGCAAATAATGCTTAGAGATGGAAATAAGTCTTTAAGTATAATTTCATAAGCTTAGGCTTTTCAAACACTCATTCTTGCAGAATGGTCGTCACCTTTCGGGGAATTCAGAATGGCATTTCTGGGAACCTTTATTTTACCTTTCTACCCACTAAAGTCTTGGTGTTGTAAGCTGATTCCCACTCAGCACCACACCATAACTTAAAGGGTGGCTCAAAACAAACAGCAGTAGATCAATTTACAAGTCTGGATACTACTGAAATTGCAAGGCCTTTGTTCTCAAGTTTGTTTTTATTTCTAAAAAACCATACCTTTTTAGGATAGCATTTTAAGGAACTGCTTTAAGTCACATTTTACTTGTCTCATACCCTAACTCATATTTTTTCCTTTAAAAACTGAACTGTTATTAAATTACAGAAAATCCTCATTTTCTGATTCCTGTAAATGCACCTTTTCAGCCCATTCCAGTTGCTGTTAAGAAAATGGAGAAGGAGGGGGAATTCTGCTTAAATTCCCGGGCAGGTTGCAGGTGCATTTGTTTGTATTAAGAGGAACATCTAATAGAATCCTCCTTTGTGACACCCTATAGCAACTTTTCAATTTTCTCTCATTAGCTGGTGGTACTTCCTCCTCAATAAGGTACTATTGTGCTTCCTCTAACCCGATCTGGGAAACACTGTGGAGCTGTCAACTCATCAACCCTAGAAAATGGATAGTTAATCTTTTCAGGTGACTTGTTTCATTTCCTGTAGCTCATGTAAAATCCAAATATTTAGCTACTACAAACAGTGAGTTCTTCACCTGGGTTTCACTGATAAAGCAACAAAGATTATTACTTCTAAATTTTTTTCTCTCCTTTTTTTTTTTTCCTTTTCTGCAGTGTGGAAATTAATGCCTCTGGGTGAATAGAGCCTCATTTCTAATGTCACAATAGGGCACTTTATTAAGATGGCGTATAATTACATTTTCTGAGGTTTTTAGTTGTGTTTGCATGGGGTTTAAAAATTCATCTTCACCTTCCATTTTCTTTGGTACTCTCAGATTTTTGGTTCCCATCCATTGGGTATGATGCACAGAGAGCATTAGACTACTGAGTCTTTCACTGACCTAATTATGGGGACGGAGAATGCTTCATGCAGAATCACACTCCCATAATTTCAAACTTCGGGGGTTTTTCAAAGTCAGTCAGAATCCCACTGTCAAAAAGGCTCCATCACCACAGCTTATTTGCTTATTCTCTTGACCTGCTTTAAGATTGCCTTTTGTGCTTTGATATCACCTTCCTGATGATCCTATACTAGTTGAGAAAACATAGATTGTGATGAATAAGAAGCAAATGAGGCATTTCCATCTCAGTAGATATAAAGCACAAATCACCTACAACAAAACAGGTGGCTCTCATAAACTCCATGGTGATGTCCAGCATCATAGAAAAGGCAAAAGTAAAGGGATTTTGGTAGGGTGATATAACACATAATTAAACCATTTTGCATTATAAGAGCATTAGAATAAAACGGGCAAAGTCGCTGTCTCTGAAAGTAATACAGATGTGTGTGGCTGTTTGCTCTTTTTTGTTGACTCTGGGATTTTGGTGGGTCTTTTTCAGAGGCTGGTTTTTCTAGCCAGAGCCTGGTCTTTCTAGCCAGAGCTTTTGGGGTCCTCAGTGCCCTTTGCACCTTGGTGGAGACCCACTGAAACCTGCAGGCTCAGGAAGGCAAGTGCAGAGGGGACACAGCAAGACAGGGGTCCTGAGAAGCAAAGACCTGATGAGAACCATGGCAGCATCTAAAGATGAGTCCTGAAGAAATGCCTGAGAGCTGCCCTTTTTATGGATTGGGTGTTTAAAACAAAAAAAACCCTAGATTCCTAAGAAAGAGGAAAGAAAGATCCTGTATTGCAGAGAAACACTTTCAGTCTGTTGGTTTACCTGTTGGAGAAGGGACAGATTTCACCTCAGAGCTAGTGGAAAGCAGAGTCAGAGGCAAAGAAGAAGATTTTGTCTGAAATGGGTTACACTATTCTTTGCTTTAACAAAAAAAAAAAAAAAAAGCGATACTTGGAAGATGTGGCACAAAATCAAGCTGCACAGTCTTATGTGGTGCCAGTGACAAGGGAGGTTTCCCCTACGGACTAGAAAGCACAAGTAGGCAGTGTTTTTGGAAAGCTGCACCAGAGGAAAAATTCCTGAAATTTTTAAATGGAGGTACCTGCAGTGCATTCATTTCACATCTCAGTACACATCTCTGATTTCTAGGCCACTCCTCTGAAAAGTGGATTATCGTTCAGGAATTTAGCGTGCAAAAGAGGACAATAGCGGAGGGAAAAGAAGTAGAAGAGAGAGGGAATTTAGGAAGAAAGCAGGAAAGAGAGAACGCACGATACAATTTAAAGGTGTAACTATGGGGTAATAAAACATATCTACCCCAGCTCAAGAAAGCAGTTCCCCCCCCCCCCCCCTCCCCGAGTGACTGTCACACTAGAACATAACCTACATGTTATCACACAGAACTACATGCTCCCTAGGTTTGTCCTGCAAATTAGCATCTGAACAGTCTGGTAAGAGTGGGCTTGGTTCCTTCTGAGCTCATTCTGACAGCCCTCCCATGCTATAATATATTAATATAGTCATGATAGCCTGGAGATATAATTGTGACGGCACAAAACTTGATGTGCCCCCAGTGAGCTCTTAATCCTTCTGTTTCATGGTGTTCTCACTGCTCAAAAGCATTGCAGTTTACAGTGTAAAAAAAACCCCAGCACATTAATTTTACAATGCTGAATACCAAAGGAAGCATGATAGATAACATTTACATTTTGTACCAGATAAATTTCCAGTAACAAATATTATTACAACAAATACCAAAGGAACTTAGAATTGCTAAGTTATTTTGGAATTGCTTTTCCATTGACTTTTGGAGCACCCCATAATCCTTCCCTATATATCAGTTCAGAAACACTGAAGCCTCCTTTATCACAACCAGCTGACCCAACCTCAGCTGTTCTTTGAAAATAAAAACACATGTTTTCTTAGTTACTCCATGTGGAGATCCATTTAGTCCCTCTCCTCTGATAGCTTTTGTTGCCAAAACTTAGAGTTTTATGAAACAGCAGTAGCTGCTCCATAGTTGGACTTGAACCTGGCTTCCAGGCAGGATCCCCGGTTTCATCTTTATGCCTCCAACAATCGCCCCAAACAAGGCCTATCTTCCGAAGTTTTGTCTGCTTCACCCTGTGCTATGGCAGAGTTTTTTCCCCGGGACACCTGATGGATCGGGGCTGAATGCACGGTGTGTCAAAACATTCCACCTTTCACTTCTGGAACACTTTCCTAACTTTTTTTGGCTTGTCATGCCTTCAAAATGACTTGGCCCACAAGCTCTGAATATGTTTTATTTTGCTAGCCTCACTAAGAAGAGGCTGTGTTTGGGCAGGTTGTATTTAATGTAAACATTTATAAAAATAAACTGACCTTTTGCTGACTCCAGGCTTTGGTGCAGCAATGACTTAGCCGAGTAAGAGGTAGAAGAACATGGGTTTGTAGGTAGGAGAAAGAAATAAGGCAGGCTACCGACCTGGGAAGTGCATAAGGCTGTGGGAGGATGAGCTGGGAAGTGGTGGAGGAAGGGGGGAGGAAGGCTGCCTGGCCACAGGCAGGGAAGAAGGTGAGAAAAAGGCTCAGCACAAAATTCTCCTGTTTCAGTACAGCTATCTGAGTGCCTAAGAGTGGAGCACATACAGCACGTAGTGACAGGGACCACCGCCACTTCTACCCCTCAGAACCGGCTCAACATCTGCAGGAGGTGGTGAGATGAGCTGGTCAGTGAGCTGAAGATCCACCGGTCACTCCTCTCCATCACCCTGTTACCACCAAGGTGATGCAGACCTTGCCAGTGAGTACGGGGGAAATCAGCTAGAAACAAATGGACCACAACTGCCTGAGACCGAAGCAGCACAGAAATGAAGCTGAAGGGGAAAGAAAACCACACAGCAGGCCTGGTGAAAGCACATTTCCCTTCCCGTCTATAAAACTGGAATAATTTGGGTTTCCTCTCAGGTGTTAAGCTCTTTCAATGCAGCACACTAATACTGTTTAAATCTCTGCTTTGCTGGAAGACCTCATCCCAACTTGCTGAGCGCTGAGATTTCAGATATTTGTACCTTCTCCGATGGGCTGCAACAGCAGTCAGAAGATATTGATGCTCAGGGAAGTCCAGGCACACCTCCCCTGGGCAACCCCAGCCAGCACCAGGGTGTCAGCGCAGCCCTTGCTCTTCTCACAGTGTTTCAAATCAAAGCTCATTGGGGTCTCATGACTTCATTGTCAGTGAATGCCACAGCCTCAGCCATGATTTACAGATTTGCAGCAGCCGGGCTGACACAGCAGCCCTGTGCCTGTGGTGCAGTGGCACACTCAACCACAAGATCATGGTGCGAGACTTTGGTTCAACATTCAAACTTCAGCCCATCAGCCTTTCCTGGCTTCCAGGGTCACGGCTCCGGCTCGCCCCGCTGCAGCAGCCACGCAGCCCCTCTTGCGCAGCAGCTGGGGATGCTGTGGTTTTAGGAGGAGGGGAGAGGGAAGAAGGCAAAGAGGAGAGATCGTGAGGGACCACTGGGAACTGGTGCAGGCTGGAAAGGGGGTTTTGCATGTACAGTATTTTGGCACGGATTTCACAAGGCAGGGTCTGGGTATTCCTCTAGTGATATAACTGTACAACAGCTCACGCGCTTCATGGGGATGTTGGAAGCATAGCAGAAGATTGTGTCAGATGACCTTGTTTGACCTCTTTGCACATATTCACAGCCCCTGCATCTGTGATGCAAAGGCATAATGTCCTTTAAAACAAGCTATTCACAGATACAAGTAAATCTGATTCCATGCTGCTTGCTTGCTTTTTCTGCCTTTACCTTAAAGCCATCTGCATGGTTCTTGGAAGTCCCAAGAGATCTCTTCTGCTGCAGAAATGGCAAGGTGATTATAAAAAGATTTGCAAGATGGAGAATAAGAGAAAATGAATTGTCCTTATATGGCACCTTGGGACCAAAGGATGCTGACAGCTGTGCACCTTGAACTGTTCTCCTGGCAGTGGTGCAATGATATGATAAATTTAGTTTAAGGATGACTGGGAATTGTGAAGCTAAGCATTCTTTATCTGAAAATGCCAATTCATCAAAACTAAAACAATGCATGGGAAATGTCTGTGATGTTTTATAGCAGAACAAACTTTATGTTGTGGTTTTTTTAATTATCTAAATGTTTCCTTTTGACATTTTAAAGCAAAAAATACCATTCTTGTGTTTGGAACAACCTTTTATTTCAAAGTGTTACCTATAGTGGTAGCTATGCATACTGCTTGTTAAATGGTCTCAACAAAAAAATAAAATATTGTGAAATTACTGAAGAAAATACCAAACCTAGAAAGAGTTTATAAAATTTCTTTGAGTAGTCTTTGCAAAGTTCCAGTTCATGAAGTTTTTTGAGATCATGATTATTCTTCCCACAGTGAAAGGAACCGTGAATGAAAAACTCAAAGACATCCATATGTGAAGAAACCATTTCCCACTATCTTTGAGAATGTCTGGGAAACATAAGGAAACCACTGACAATTAGTGGCCACGTAAAATAGTTTGCTCTTCCGCTTTGTAATCATAAAATGCATTCATCTGGCAGCACTGGTTTTGAAGGCACTGGTTTAATGGATCCACGCGTGGCAGATGTTACATTTGCTACAGTAACTGTAAATTCATTCTGGGAATTTGCAGCACCTTCCCAGACAATGCATATGAGTGTGCAATCCCTTTTCTCAGAGACCCCTGTTAAAGAAAACTAACACAAATGCAAAAATAACTAAATTAAAACACAGCAACCTTCCTCACTGCAACATGCAACGCCAAACCTGCCTTCCACTGGTCTATGGTTCCCACTCAGTACTCTTCAGGTCCCAGGGTCAAAACCAAGTATAGCAGTAGTTCACTAATTAGTTGCAAATAAATACATTATTCTCCAATTTAGGTTTTCAGGGGACTAAAATACTGGGCAGGCTAACATGTATTTTCAATAAAAGCTTAAGTTTTATAGTTTCTCTTTGCTTAAGTTGCCAATGAGTTGTGGTGTAACAGAGTTATCTCAGTATCTTTTACACTGTTTTTTAAGGTTTTCATACCAAACTTTCATAATCAACTAAAATGCTGCAGCAATATGGACAGTTTCTGGACACCTGTACTTCCCTGTCCTCTCTTTGTATCTTAATTGCCAGATAAATATTTGCTCACTCTTTGGAGTCTGAAAACTAGCACTTTTCATACTGTCCTTCATGAGCATGTGAAATGAATTGTAAATCTTTCATTTCTTCTTGCCTTTAAGTTCCACCTCAGCGCTGACATTTTTTGACTGTAAATGTGCATCTTTTTTTGGCTGCCTGGTTCAGCTTTTACTGCATTTACCGGGTGATACCCTAGAAGGATACCTACTGAGCGCTTGCCAAGGTGTTGTTTCGTTTTGCCTTTCTCACGGGTACTTTGACCCCGCTGGGGCTCAGACTTGCACTGACTCAGAATCTGCAGTTCGTGTTTGCCTACGATGGGAAAAATTAAGGTGGCTGGAACTTAAGGGCTTCAGTATGAATTGTTCTGTAAAATGATGATAAAGGCATACATTAATCTTCCTGGTTAAAATTTACTTAAAATGTATAGTTCTTTGGGTTCTTTCTTCTCTTTTGAGGACAACATGTAATGTTCATAATAGTTGCAAAACTGACAAGTGTCCCCTTCCTTTTTTCTAATAGTGTGCTTCAGGTTCCTGGGGAGTGAAGGATTGTCTCTTGTGGTCTTCTGAAAGTGATGCCACTCAGGGTTAATTTTATATTTCAAATGTTAATTATGAAATAGTGACTGAATCCCGCCATCCTGTGACTCCATTATGGGGAAATTGTGACATACAAACTTTCTGACACACTCACTGTGTGTCCCATCTACCCCAACACACAAGACCATATGCCATAGGTTTGTTTATGGAATATGGGCACGTAAATGGGATCGAACTTCGGAGATAAAATAACAGAGCAGAAAACATCAGAAAGGAAGCTAATCTGAAGACAAGAAGGTGGAACGTGAGAAGAAGAAAATCAAAGTGGCTACACAAGACTGAAACTAAGAGGAGCCATGGGAAGACCTAAGTCCAGTGTAAATCATCTGTTTCCGTAATAGCCCCAAACCAGTGCTTTCGTTTTTCTGCTTAAAACCTGAAAGCAAGAAACATTTTGAGAGGTGCGGCTTAAGGTCACTTGTACATCAGAAATCAATAGTCTGGCGGGGCCTCACTGTCAAAATTGAAAAAAAAAATTAATTGGGTATCATCCATTTTATGTGTGTTTCGGATGCAAATTCCCAAAGGACCTTGACTGTAAGAAATCAGACTCTGAATTTTTCCAAATCATCTCTTTTCATGGCCTACTATGGAAGAATATTGCCCATCAGAGATAAATTCTAGCTGAAGATAGAAACAGTGCAGCACAAGCTATAGGTGCTTCCAGAAACACAGATTTCGGATGGTGCCTGAACAAACCACAGAAGCGTGGGGTGCAGAGATTGCCAGAAAATTCACCGCTGCTTCTTTTTGCATTGATCAAATAAGGAGGGAAGAGTGCTGATTACTGGAAATAAAAACGGGTGCTGCAGAGTTTACTCTGCCTTATAGACCAAGTGATGGAGCAAGAGGGGAAGATGGTGTAAATACAGACCCTGTGTGCGAGCGTGTGTGTGCCCGAGTGTGCTGGAGGGGACGGCGGTGGGCTGAGGGACTGAGTCCGTTCTGCCAGGCTGGCGGGGACTTTCCTTGTCTGATACTGTCTGGCTATAACTAACAAAGCCTCTTGCTTTGATCTTGTGGCAGTGGAAATCCGGCTAATGCTGCCGTTTTGAAAGCTTGTGGGTTCCTTTCATTATTTCATTACCTACGCTGAGTAAAAGAAACAATGTGGTTTGTTTTAAATTAATGGCTGTCCATTCATTACTGCAGTGACTCTGAATATTTTCCTCTGCTGGCTTTCTGTAAGGTCAGCCCCTGACTATTGTTCAAGTTTGGTGGGTTTCACTCAACTTCTGAGACTCAGAGGTAAAAGGAATGTCCTCCCATAACCACACTGTAAATAACTTTCATGGTGGTGGCCAGTCTGAAGTGAATCACTGGTCTCAGGAAGGAGGTCTCAGTAAGAAATGTGCCCTTAAACCAGCCCCTGAATCACCTCGATATAGAGCTCAGCAGCAAAGCCCCAGTCCCCAGGAGCACAGGCACCGAGAGAAAGGTCTGATCTCCCCGGGACATGCTGTAACAAACACAGCACTGGAGGCACGGGGGGAATAAATCTGTTATGACTTTACTCCCACCTCATCTATACCACCCCATACTACTATTGCCATTAACCTTTTTACATCCTCCAACTCCTTCATCAGATATTCCAGCTACTCCTCTTTCTTCTGTCCTAGAATACTTTTTAAACTCTTTGGAGCAGGGGTGATTTTTGCTCCTTGCTTTTTAACTTGCTCTTCATTTGGGCTTGACATTGCTGTCATAAAAATATTTTTTAAAATAATACAAATGGAATACAATTGATTTGGTGCCTTTCATAAATGATAAATCATGAAAAATAAATGCTAATTTGAGGAATATCTTTCGCTGACAGCATTATGTTTTCTCAAGTATTAGTATATTTTAAGTTGTAAGATACCATTGCATCAGCTGAACTAGTAAATTTGTTGTGCTGCAAAAAAAAGGGGGGGTTCTGACTCATAGGAAATTTAATTTAAAAAAAAAAGTTTAGTCCAAACTGGAACAAACCCCACTTTTTCTTCCCTCTTTCTCTCTCTCTCTCTCTGTTGCATTCTCTCACAGCTCTCCTGAGCCAGAGCTCTCTGGATCATATTGCCAGTGGAAGTCCTGGGGTCCCCCTGGATTTCTGGTTCCTTCTGTAGAGGGAGGAGATGAGACCTGGTGACCTGAATGCAGGTTCCCAAGTCCACAAAAAAGAGTCCTGCATTTCTGGAGTCCCAAAGCCTCCCAGATGGATCTAGGTGTGGGACCCCTGCCCCCGTCATCATGTTATTGCTTATCAGCTTGAAGACATTTGTCCAATGGAGTGGGGTACACTCATCTTCCCATCCTGTCCACATGTCCTGCACTGTGAGCAGCGTTGGATGATGAGAGGGGCCAGGAGCTGCACAGTCCCATGCCCAGGAGCAGGGAGACACGAGGATGTTAAAGGACTCGAACTGAGCTGTGGGCAACTTCAGAGGCCACTGGGTGCCCACACATCTCTGGTCGAGCCTGGCTGCTTGGAAGTGTGTCCATGAGAATTGCTCTCATTGACAGCTGACAGTGCTGCTAGGAAAAAAAAAAAAAAAAAAGGTCACCAATGTTTCTGGGGCTCCCAAATTACTTCTGCTAAGGATCATTGAAATCAGCAAGTAGTTCTGCAATCCAAATACAGCATACAGCAAATAATGCAGATTTAGATAATGGGGAGAAAAAGAAATATTAAACTGTTTCCTCCTTCCCAGAATATCTTCCAGCCTCTGTCCTGAATAAGGAAATTGTATTTTAGAAATGGAATCCTCTGTCAGAAAAAAAATAAATTCTGTGCATTAAGAAAAGGAGAGTAACCCAGTGTCTGTATCATCAGGAACAGTCTCTGACACACACAATAGTAACACTGTACAGCTCTGCTGGTAAATGGAAATAAAGAAAGTGAGGTTGGTACAGTAGGGGAATAACCTTTTCTTACACACACTTGCTGGTCCAGTTTGGATGAGCAGCCAGGATTTCAGGCATGCAAGTGCTTCTGCAAGTGCAAAAGATGCTGAAATGCAACTTCTGGCTTTTCCCAGCTTTCCTTCATTGCCTTTGTGGCTTCAGGATTGTCCGCTTCATGTTAATTCCCTACCTAGTATTTGCACTTCAGGTTTTTCTGTTTTCTGGGAACACCAAAGGCCACAGCTCAGCAAAAGCGGTGGGTATGGAGTGATTCAGATATGCACCTGAAGGTTTCAGAAATGGATTAAGGAGATCTCCTTTTTCACATCTTCCAGATGCTTATGGAGATACTTACATTTTATATTTTTCTTTTTCTGCACAAACAGCAAAGTCATTCTGTACTTCTGGGCAGGGGCCTGGAAGCTGAGAAGCCCTAGATGGAGCACTGGGACACCCCACGGAGCACACAGCCGGAGCATCTCCAGGGGCTGGAGGGCTTTTGTTATTAGCTTGCCTCTCTTGGTGGAAGGAAAATGAAGCATCTGAAGTTTGGGATTGAAAATAAAAGTGTCATAAAGTGTTACCGTTGAGAAGGCAGGCCCAGCCAGGTTTTTCAAAACTTCCCATATCTTCCCTGCCTTTTGACAGCTTCTCAGATAACTCACATGGTGAGGCAGACATGTCGCTGCAGCAAGCACCAGGTGGAAAAAATCAAAGTAACAGCCTGTTGCAAGGCTCTTGTTAGCATGGCAAGTTTCATATCGACACCTGGCGTGCAGACACCCCGGTCTCCACACGCACGCACCCAGCCCAGCTTTTAAAGAGCTATCCGGCTATTCGCCGTCGCCTCTGCGCTCCAGAAATCACTCCCGTCTGTAATAATTTTGTTTCATTCAACAGTGAAAACACAGGGAGCAAAAGAGGTTTTTTAAATGCAGGGTCATCAGCTAATTTTTCTGTCTAAAATACTTAGTGGGAAACAGTGCACTAAAGATTTGCTCACAAAGCTCTCACTTAGGCTGATAAGCAGTTATTCCCATGAGAAGCCAGAGCCAGTAGCAAGGTGTGCAGGAGCAACCGCTCACCAGGGTGTGCTTGTGGCTCACGGTTTGGCAAAACGAGCACCTGCGCATCCTCCTGAAGTCCTGTGGAGCGAGGGGTGATGCCCTGAAAGCTGGACCCAAGGCTGGAGTCCTGCCTGGTTCAAAGAGCAACTGGTGATGCAACTCCATTCAGCACGTTAACACAGTTTTCCCCTTCTGAATAGCCGTATTTGTCAAAAGAGCAAACTTGGGCTCCATCATTGCAAAAATAAGGCTTTGATGCATTGTGTCTCTTTGCCAGACATTTAACAGTGATCTAAATAAACGGCTCGGTTCAGGGGTTCACAGAATAAAAGTCAAAACTCATATTTTAAGAGGAAAAAAATTCTTAAGATTTCATTGCTGCCATAATTCCTGAGCTGCCAAGGCAGGGTGTCTCATTTTTAGGTATTTTAAAAACTGATTTGGTTAAAAAAGCGTCAGCCATTGTCCTAAACAGCTGACAGGTTCCCACCAGCCCTCCCCGTGCCAGCTGGCTCATGTATTCACAGAGTCTCTTGGCAAATGGTCAAATACAACACACATTTTAAGCAGCTGGATTAACCTAGAGATTCTTACCAGAACCTTTTCATCTGTTTTTCAGAGACAGACCACTGCCATTTAATTATACTTTAATTGAATGAAAAAACAAGTCAATACCTAATTAATTGGGGTTACAGAAGAATGGCAATGCAGAGCCCTGGATTCTGAAACACAGCATTCAAAGGACAGCCTTGCTAATTTTAGCTACATTTGGAATTTATTTGTGATTTTTTTTTGCCCTTCCCTTCCCTTCCTTTTTCCCTTCCCTTCCTTTTTCCCTTCCCTTTCCCCTTCCCTTCCCTTCCCTTTTCCCTTCCCTTCCCTCTTCCCTTCCCTTCCCTTTTCCCATGGGAAACAGAAAACAAAGACATCAGTTCCATGCTTTGATATGTTCTGTTATAAAAGTTGCTGCTTTATCTGCTGTAGAGATGCCTGTTAAAGGATGCTGGTGTTCTTCCAGTTTTACATCATTTAGAGTGCTGTTCAGTTTTATTTTTTATCTCAGAGTATAATCAAAACAGCAGTAGTCTTACTTAAAATTTCACAGTCTACATCATGATAGTGTTTGCAGTGTTTTAAATGAGGACCACATGTTCCTCCCCAAACCTATTTAACCGTGGTATCCAGATGTTGGAACCAATTATGGAGGACAGCTCTACTTATGTATCCTAATAGTTAAGTATATAACACTTACTTATTAGAGACAACACCATCCATCCAAAGCCTTGCTGCCACCAAAAAGGAGCACAGGGAGGCGAAAGCGTTTTGTGAGACCTCAGTGTCACACTTCCCATCCATATCACTTCCTTCCCTACTACAGGAGCCAAACAATATGCCACATCCTATATGACTCTCACGACATTGAAGTGTAAAGAATTTATGAAGAGAAAGGACTTTATTTCTTTGCCATGTTGTGTTTATACAGACCAGATGAATGATGTAATAATTCATTATATTGCATCAGAACAGATCGTCCTGTTTTGTTGTGATTTGCATCCAAACTCACAGCTGAAGGTACTCTTGATTATCATTGGCAGCTGGGTTATATCTGTTGACATGATTCAAATGCCATGAGGTTAATAATGAATTCTTTAATCTTTTAACATTTTTGCTGTCTGAACTATGTGAAACAGACAAAAGCAAATAGGCAAATAACGTCTCCTAAAATGGATGAGAAAGTGACTCATGCAAATTAAGCAATTTTTTCCCCAATCATTGTACATTTGTTTCCGTATCATTCAAAATAGGAGTATATATATATATATATTTAACATAATAGCAAATGCTGCCCTGCTTTGCTCACAGAGCCTTCACATTTTTCCAGTGAGCTTGCATCCACACCGGAACATCCTTAGACATGGCCAATTTTTGTGGCTGAAAATACCTGCCACCACATGTTTTTGAGATAAAGTCTTTCATATATCCACTACTAAGTCTGAAAACAACACTTAAGAAAATGAGTCAATAAAGAGAAACCTGATCAGAGCAACAAGATCCAAAGCTAATTCATTTTTGGACAAAAACCTATAACAGAGAAAGTTTTCCATAGGTACACAAACACAGTTTATCCCTTGTGGTGGTGTGTCTTTGTTCCCACTCTCATGAGAGTAGAAGGGAGGATTCCCATGTGGGTCGACATTGAGGTAGGAGCCAAGATGTTGTATGAAATTCTCTGAAATTCTCTGAAATCTGTTTGAAATTCAGATTGAGCCCTATGGTGTTTGGGTTGACACTTGATGCAGCTTCAGTTCCATAATGTAAGGCTGTACCTTTATTGACCTTGCAAGGGTCCTAAAGGATTTCTGATCATCAGAAGGGGCGTGAACCAGAAAGCAGGTTGAAATTACCTTTTATTGGTGATCATAATGTGCATCCCAGAAGGAGGAACAAGACAAGGAGTTTTGAAGGTTGGGCCATGAAACGCGGATGTGGGGATGTGTGCATTTGAGTCTGAGCAGATGAAGGAGGAGAAAGAGGGAGATGAGCAGGCTGACCTGGGAAGGGGAGCAGAGGTGACATGGGTCCCCAGGGAGAATTAAGATTAACTGCCAGCTCTCCCAAACCTTGTGGAAGAGCCTCCAGTTCATTTCTTGTGGTACAGCCCTTTCTGCTTCACAAGCACAGGCTAGCTCATAAGAAAGAATTTGCCTTGTTTTACTAGTAATAATCCAGCTTCCCGTGAAAATGTTGTGAAGAAAATATCAACCACATAAAGAGATTTTAAAGGTTTCAAAGTGGTATCAAACCAAGTGCATTCCTCTTTAACTGTGAGCCTCACTTTGCTCTTTCATACATACACAGTTGTAGCACTGGTAGAAAACTTCATAGCATGCTAATATTCGTAGAGTTTCAGATTTTCAGTGAAAGGTGCAATGTGTTTATTTGTTCAAATGAGAGGGTAGGTTCAATGTTGATGGTGGGACATGAGGCACTTGGAAAAACTCAGAACAGGAATACTTTGATGTTGCTCAGTCTAAATAAAGTGGACACAGGCTTTCTGAAAGGGCTTTGCCTGCACACTTCAGTAAGATGAGGGTGACCACACCACCCTCTAGTGGGATGAGCCTGCATTTCAGCTTGCAACGTGTTCCTGCTTTAGCTATGAAACCATATTTCTGTTTCCTTTTGCCTTGGAGATCTTTTCAGATGAAAGGTAAGATCAGATGTGTATCTGTGCAAGCAGTGTGGGAGGGCTCCTATCCTAAAGGCTCTTCAAACTTTCCCTGCTCAAAGGGTTTCTGAGTCAGAGCAGTGGGACTTGGTGTCCTGATACTGAAAAACGGAGCTGCCTCTCCCATGTCTTTGGTTCTGAAATATTAAAATAAATGCATCTGTTTCTTCTTGTTCTTTTTATCACAACATCAGGTCTAATTGACGCATGTGAAATAACAGTAAGGAATTGCTAGACTATGGGGGGAAGGAGTGGGTTCCAGAGAGGAAATCTGTAAGAGGCTAGGAGCTGAGCAGCTGAAGGATTAGGAAAAGGCTTTCCTAATCAGAGCTGGTCACATGAAAAAAAAAAATCTACTCGTGAAAAAGTGTTTCAACAACTGAGAGTAGGGGAAAAAATACCATGAATGATTTATTTCACAATTATTATTTGGTACTGCCAGAGCTTCCTCATTTAAGAAAAATGCAAGGTAAAACTCCAGTTGACACACCTTGGAAAACTCCTCTGCCCGGACATGAGACGCAGCCATCGGTCCCAGCATCGGGCGCACCTAGAGCACCAGCTCATGCGGAAGGGAGAAGGCACGCAGCACCATGAAGGCGAACAGGAGAACCTTTCCAGCAGGGCTCCTGATGTCCGGTCCTCGCCGGGGGCACACATGAAACGTGCCACATGGCATTTGTAGACCACGTTTCAGCCGCCGCGGGCTGGCAAGGCCACGCTTTGGCACACAGGGTCCAGGAGCAGGAGGAAGCAGTGGTGTGGTGCAATGGCACCTTCGCTGCAGGAGGAAAGTGAAGGTCTGTCGTGGACGGGTGCTGACTGCAGTTTCCAGTTCAGTTAGCCGGGACTTGCTGCTCTCCTTCCACTAAATTTTCTCCTAGGCCACAAGCTCTCAGGAAAAGAGACTATGTCTTCGTCTGCATATGGAAAATATCAGGTTTGTTTTCAACACTTTTGCAGCCTGAATAAATTGAAGTATTATGTATAATAGTAAACATATGTTGTCCCTGCCTCATGCACATGGTGTTCCCTAGTTGAGGAACAGCCTCCTGAAAACCGATGTCCCTGACCACTGCCCTGTCTTCACTCCAGTCTTTCAAGCCCTGCTTCAACTGAGGTATCTGAAAAACATCAGCTAGCTAATATGACTAAGTGATGAGTGGCCTCAGGTGGTACCTATGAAACAAGAGAAAAGAATCACATGTTTTTTCTGTCTCTCTCACCTTTGGTCTATTGTTTGGATTTTGACTTATCACTTCTACTACTGTAGCCCCAAGAGGTTGGAGACTAAAATCCTCACAGCTAGAGCTGGTCTGTGCTAGCTGCTCTCCACGTGTTTGTGCACACACACACACACACAAACACTCTGGGCACAGAGGAGACTGAGATCTGCATAGGGTAAACAGTCAAAGAAAGAGTTTCATTTTAATAGGTCCTATGATGTGGTCTTTTCTAGTCTTATTTCATATAGTCCATTTTTTTTAAAAAAAAAAGGTTAGTTTTGTTTTAAATCTTAGAGACTTAGAGAAAAGGATTTGTCATGATACAAAATAAGCTGTTCTGTTAAGCTTACTGCCCAGTATTTCTTCTAGAAATGAAAATATTTGTAGAGAAATCAGACAATGTGGTGACAAAGATCTGAAAAATTATAAATACCTTCATTGATATTCTTATCTGGATTATAATGGCTCAGCACTGAGTCACTGAGGTCCAGCTTCTTTTTTGTTCTAAGGTTGGGAAGACTTAGGGTTTGAGCAGACTGCAGTGAAGAAACACTGATAACATATAATGGTTTTGAGGTCTTAAAGAATGTGATATAAAGTTGTTTTTCAACGTTTTTCCACTTGCGTCACCTAAAAAATTTCCAGTGGACGTAAATAAGCTTGTAAAACAAAAGATGCCTTTTCTTTGTTACCTTTCACTGACCTCTCAGAAGTAGCCCCTGGACCCTGTGAAGTTTGCAGACCATAAACCAAAGATGGCTGTGCTACTGGGCAATGTCATTGTTTTAGTTGACTGAGCTCAAGTTATTAAAGCTTCAGAGAAGTTTGGTTAGTCCTTCAAATGTTCGGAGAATGTGAAAGGTGACTTTCAAAGCATAATTTCTTCAGACAGTCTTATAGAGGTTGATTGTATGCTCTATGTCTTGTGAATAGTGCAGACTGCAGGAGCTCAGTCACAGCTTCCCACTGCGGCCACTGGACAGCCCTGTCCACACGTGCTGGTGGAGAGCAGCCCCAAGGCTGCTCCGTCTCCTGCCAGTCACAAATGGCCACAGAAAGCCGGAAACACAGCAGAGGACTGGTGTACTGGTCCTAACACCTTCCTTTCCCACAGTTAAAATGGCGAAGTGTAAGGGTGTTGTTCTCTGTCTCCAAAAAGAAGGCACTGTGCCATGTAATTTTGAGCTTGAGCACTCTCTCACTGGGAAAAATCATTGCCTGTTTGAGTTACCGGTACCACTTCCAGTCATATCCAAGCATCCCTCAGAGTTCACGTCTAATCAAATGATTTGGATTTGTCTTAACTTAGCTCAAAAAATTCTCAGCAGCTCCCAGTCAGAGGTGTTATGTCTGAAGCAACTCCATGTGGTTGGTTGCTCAGTCATCCTAGCTCACCGAAATTTGGAGTAAATCACGCTGTGAGTGAAACAAGCCTCTTATAAATTGCCTGGTAAAAATTGCTCCTTGGCTGTGCGTAGCAGCCCTTGTGTGACAGAAGCAGGAATAATCCGTAAACCTAATAGAAACTGTGCCTGGGGTACCCAACGCGGTCATGCTCAGAGGTGGACAAGGTCCTCGTGAGCGTGCCTGCGTGGGAAATGCTGGGCACGGATGGAGCCTTGTTTGCTCTGCTACAGTCCAGATCACTCGCGTGCTAAGGGGATCGATTTCAGCTGGTTCCTCAGAGAGGTCAAATCACTCCTAAAGAATTCACTTTCAAATTATAACAGTTCTCAGTAAGCAGAGAGGAAAGATCGATATATTCCCACCCAGAGAATCACAAATCACTCTCACCCGCAGCCCCAGGAGGAGTTTCCACGAAGGACTAAACTCCTCTGAGACACATTTGACTTTCTGCCAGGGCTGTCAGTGCTACAAGCAGCATGCAGATGGCAGGCAGAGCCTGTGCAGGTAGCATGCAGATAGCTTGTTTGGTCTGGGGTTTACAGGCTGAATAAATTTTGTGATAAATAAACACTTTGTTGCTTTCTGAGGCTCAGTGTACATCATGGGCCTCTTCCACGTTCATTTTCCCCTTCTGCTGCTATACAGTCCTGAGATATTTAGGGATTTCTTGCAAAACTTCTCATCCTACACACCTGAGCCATTTTTTTCTGCTTTTCTTTCTTCTCCTTTCTTCCATGCAGGTTCTCCATGTTTTTTCCATACTGTTCTCCTCATTTCCCTGTTTTCTGTAACCCCTCATATCACTGATATTCCTGCAAGGAACCAGGAACCTTTTTACCTCTTTCCCCTGTGCAATGGAGTTCTTTTCATCCGTACTTTGTATAGCCTAGATGTTTGACCTTTTCCCTTATTCTCCCTCATTCTTTTTTTCTTCTCCCTTTGCCAAGGCACCAGTCTGTGAAAATTGAAGCGTGAGATTTAGCAGCACTAAGGTGGCAGTTGAAAAACAGGGAGGGGGTATGTAGATAACTGCTAAGTGCTTAACTTTATGGCTGGGAGTGTTCCCCATTTTCTCCTTTTGTTTTTGTTTTTAATTTTCCCTGGGCTAGAAGGGTTCAGCTCATTGGCACCTTCAAACATTCCCTAGAAATTTTTAATTGATTGACTGGTAAATTAAAAGTCATTGTACTATGAGCAGCAACAGGCTCCACCAACAATAACAGGGTAACAACTGTATGAATGGGTAGGTCTTTATCACATACCTTTTGAAGTCATCTCTTTTTCTGGCTGAAAAGTCATACCCTTCTCAACTGTTTGTGTCTAGAAGCTGTTCCATATATTTCTTCTAAACCAAATCCCTCGATTTATTTAAACCAAAACCAAAACAAAACACCACAGCCCTCCCAAGGCAGTCTGTTTTTCAGCTTGATTTCCAATGGCAACAAGGTTTAGCAGGGAATTATATCGCTTGCCTGTCTGTCTTTTGCTCACCTGAGAGCCTGCCTGTATAAGACCGTTTGAACTCATAGACCGATTTCAGCCACACTTGACCAACACAGAGAAGTCTCTAATGTGCTAGATTCTTATGAATTTCATGAAAGTTGTCACCTCGCTCGAGAAGAGAGACTGAGATTAGTGGTGTCTGGGGGGGAAAGGAGGGCAGAATTTTGCAGATTCTGGCATGCAGCACAGTGAGCATCCTTACAGTCACCAGCCACGCAGCTATATAAGTTTGGTTGGACAACCTGCATTTGTATCTCTAAGCCTGTCACTGTGCAAACTGCCTCTTGCTTGGAGGAGGTGTGAGAGGAGCTGAGGGGGATATCTGAAACTCACGTACTGAGAAGGGGGTGGGGGGCAAAGGAGAGAGCTGGGGGCAAAGGAGAGAGCTCCTCAGAAACCAGCTGGTATTTCTTTTCCTTGGAGTCAGATTCAGATGCTCACTCTGGGACTATCTGCATTGCAAGGTGAAGCTCTAGCTGAGATGCTGAATGGAATATGTTCAGAAAACAGCAGAGGAAGCAGTATAACCGCATCAGTATATCTTTCCAGCAGGGTAAATGAGCCTTTGGCTGTTCAGAGAGAGCTTGGTGTGCCTACCTGTGACACAGGATTGATCTGTGGGCTCAAGGGCTCTGCAGCATCAGTCTTTCCTTATCTGGCAAATATGAAAACAACTCTAACTTGTTGCTACAGATGACAATGTTTAGCAATTTCTGCTCCTCATGAGAAATATTGATCCCAGTAAGCACTATGGGCACTTCAGTGGAAACTCCCTGAATGGGACCTATGTAATTCAGCTTGAAAAGACCTTGCAGGATCAGGCCCATGCCAGAAGAGCATACTAGCAACAGCTGAAAAGAAGGATCTGGCTTGATGTCAGCCTCAGCCCCAGACACAACACACACACTGTATTTACTGAAATCCCAGCCTTTTTTACAGAGCCTCTAGGTTAAATACTGCTTTGAAATGGCTCTCCTTAACCTAGAGTCATAAAATGTATGAAATGAAACAGTTGCTGTACTGCATTGAAATAGCTGAACTGTTACTGCTAAATTGTCTTGCAATTGCATGTCGCAGATTGAAGGGTGAGGGGAGGGGGAGAGGGAAATCAATGTTTCCTAATAGGGCCAAGTTTCTCAATGAGCCATATAACCAGCTTGGTACTGTTACAGTCAAAGGTTTTTTTTTTTCCAAAGTAATTCTCACATTTCTCTGAGGCCTTGATATTGTTTAAGAAGGTACTGAGAAAAACCTGGAAAGCCCTAATAGATGTGTGTTGCAACGTGTGCCTGCCCTGCAGTGAACTTATTCTGCAGCCTACAAGACCATGATGTGAAGTTTTCGCTAGTCTTTTTCTGCCACATTTTGGCTAAGGACAACAAATAATGCGCATAGAACTATATAAAACTACAGGCAAATTTGGAAGAACCGCAGCATTATAGTTAAGAAAAAATGCTGACAGCCAAATTCCATCTCTTTGATACAACACTGAGTAGTACGTTAGTCCTAAAGCAACTTTCACTCAAGTGGCTCCTGTGACCATATCTACAGCAGGCTAAGTGAGTTCCACAGCCACCAGTCTGCACTTTGCTTATATTCTGGCACCATGTCAGCCTGGTTGGCTCCACCTGTCTGTATACCTTTTTTTTTCTTGGGAAGGCTGGAGAGGCAGGAAGGCAGTGCCAGTGTAGTCCGGCAGTCTTTATATTTAGCAGACAGCGTGGTATAACATGAAGGAATCTGTAGAGCAAACCAGTTGTGCTGAAGACCCAGTATTTACACTCCCTGTGTTTAAGGGAAGCATTTTGTACTAGCTCTAATCTGGTCCCACTGACCGAATGCCATTAGCACCTGGATTTGCATCAGGTACCCTCCTGGAGTACATCTTTCAGTTTACTCTACTCTGACAGGGAATTGCATTTGTGTGCTCCCAGTTAATTTTGCTCCAAGGTACCTTAAAGGGACAATGGGGAGATTCACTGCCAAATCAGACTTCTTATTTGTAATGTAATGCTAATGGAGGTGCACTTTAATAAGACTGTTCAGGATGAGTGGTGGATCAGGGCAGTGGTATATGCTGCACAATGCATCTAGCCCTTCCTACAGATGTAACCAATGAATTCCCTCATGGAACACTCAGTTCGGGCCATAGCATTTGGCCTTATGAAAATGCAGCTATTTCAACTACTGTTTCAATAGACTACAGGACTTCAACACTGAGCTGGATCGTAATTTTCAGTAATACCCTTTGGGGCTGCTCAAGACCATTCTCCAACAGCTTATACCCAGGGAAGATGGCCAGAGCAGGGGACCAGATGAGGTGAGTATGTTCCAAAAAACCATAAAAGCACAGTGGACCTGAATTCCACTCTGCATCTTTCCTTGCTAGCCAAGGCCTTAAAGGTTTGCTCCTACAACAAAAATTGGAGTAGGAACTATACTCTTCTCCATTTCACTAGGAAGGAGCAACCAGGGTCAAGAAACTGCAGCTGCATCTTCTCAACATACATCTGGAACCTGTTCAGACAACACAGAAAATGAAGACCCTCTAATCTAGTTCAGACTTACAACATCTTTCTTTTTTTTCTCCATCTATTTCTTCTCTTTGGAGTGAACCACAACACCCTATTGTGGGAACCATCATAGCTCATGGGTTCGCTGACAAAGTCAGCCTGGAGAGGAGAGCAGAGGTGTGGAGTGGCCCAAACCACAGCTCTGCAAGTATCTCAAGTCACTGCTGAACCTAAATAATTTTTCCATTTCTTTTACAAAAGAAGAGGGAACATTCACACTTGAGAATGTCTCCCAACTTTTAAAGTTTTCTGAACCTACATTTTCAGAATTTCGCACCCCCACATGGTTTTCTGGTGCTCCCTGCTCAAACAAAACATGGTAACATGAAAATTTACCTCCCTGAAAAAAAAATCTGTTTTTTTGTTATTACTTATTTTGCTTCTGTGCCATGATCCCTTCTCCAAAAGGACACTATCAGCCAAGAACCCTGTCAAATGTGAGTGTCATTTACATTTTCCCCTCAAGACTGAAATTTATTCTCTTCCACATTGTCCATTCACCTAGCTCATTAGTTTTTTCCTTATTAGGTTTGTTACAGCTCTCCCTGGTCTTAATCAACCTAATTAACACAATCTCATCTACAGATTTACTGAGTTATTATTTTCCTGATTCATAAATATATATGACGACAGAGAGCTTTGAGGTACCTTGTTTAAGGTTTGAAAATTCACCACTTAACTTGCTGTTTTCTGTTTCCTAGACAGCTTTTGGTCCATAATAACACGGGTTCTTCTTCACCTGAACCACTCTTCAGTAGCAGAACTGACTGAAATTTTTCCTGATGGAAACGGCTCACTTGCTGATTTGGCAAAGAGTCATCACACTGACCTTTTAGCCAGTGTGCTGCTCAGAAGGCTGCTCAGCTCCCCACGTTTGTGGCTCCTTGCTGTTGCACCAGTTCAGTTTCCTGCCTGGTATTCTTTTAAGAAAACATCAATTCTCTCATACTTTCATTAATGCTTTCAAGAAATGGCCATTCTATGGCAAATCACCTCATTTCATTTTCTTTAAACCCAGAATAAAAGAGGGTCTAGAAATGCTAAATTTTTTGAGAAGTGAGGAGTGTTCACTTTCATTCAGAAGTCTCTTGCTAATGACCTGGTTTAAGATTTTTCAACAGGTTCTCCTTTATCTGATTTTTTTACATTCAGATCACTTTAAAACCTTGGTGAATTTCCTTAGCAGAAATCACACAGGTACAGTCTGCAGATTATTTAGTGTTTTACATTAATGATCATTTCAATTAATTTTTTTTTTTGGTGAAGACAGAACCCACTCTTCTCCCACAGTTGGCCACACCAACATCCTTTTTAAAGTAAAAAGCAAGTGAATTTTTCTGGATTATTTTAATTCCATGTAACAAGTTAAAATGAAGCTGATGACAATGACATATCCATGATAGAAAAAGATATTAGCTAATAACATAACCTATATCAAATTACCTCTTAGTCATTAGCTTTATAAAAGATGTTAAAATAACCACCATTTGTCATTGGTATTGTTTATTTCAAACTCTTTCAACAAATACTATATAAAGCAAATGCCAAATGCTAAATAAAGGACTAGCCAATCCCACTCCTGTTCTCAACTGCCCCTTGCCGGTGTCTTTCCCTCCTCTTTCACTATACAGAGGATTTGCTCCCTCTCACTGAAAGTCAGGGGGAGGAATGCTTGCCTTAATAATATTAAGCATGCATTATTCCTTGGCCAATAGGACAATGCTAATAAATTGTGCCAAGCCATTTGTTTTTAAAACAACAAAAGAAGAAAAGAAAAATAGAGGTAAACCACCACATTTTGTCAGTTAAATCTGCATTATCTTTTAGATAATATAAAATATAGGAATAATTTAGGGATAGTGAACCACCTTATTTATTCTAATTCCCTGACCATTATGCCACAAAAATGCTAAGCAAAAGGGGACCACAGTCAGGTTGCCTTTCATCCAGCTTCTGGAAAACTTAAGAGCATGAAAGTATATTAACAGATGCACTCTTTCAGAACAAGGGTCCATCTAGCCCACAGTCTCCAGCAGAGGCCATCAGCAGCTACCCAGGGAAGAGTAAGAGCAAAGCAAATGTACATGGTACCTCCCCAGACTGCTCTCCAACCTCTGACTATCTTCAGATTAGGGATTTCCTGGTCTTGTTGTGGTTTTTCTATTTGGTAATCCTCAACAGACTTCTGTCCTGAGTACTTGTCTGGTCTCCCCCTGACTCCATGTCAATTTTTTGCATCTGCAACCTCCATTAGCAAGGGGCGTCACAGATCCACTTCCTAAGTCTCCTTTGGAGTCAGACCAGCAGAAAGGTTAGTGGCTGCTGAGACTAGCAGACTGGATTGGGTTGGTGGCAGACTGGATTGAGATAGAGCTAATCCTTAGACTGGGAAAGATTCAAAGTAATCAGCTCCCTCTGCCCTCTTTTGCACTGCTGCAAGCTCATAGGAACTATGGCTGGGAGCAAAGAGCGCTGCCCCAGCCCTAGAGGTACCTTTTCTTCCTTTTTTTTTTTCCTCGGGCAGCATGTCTCTACATCTACAAGATGTCAGGCATAGAGGTATCAACTCCCAGTGCTGGTTGATGCTACTGGTGATAGCCATAAGCATTCAAGTAGGTGATACACGTGTACACATACAACACAGTGTCTGGACTGAGACAACCCACCAGGCTCTGCCGCTAGGTGATACAGTCGGCAGAAATTCTCTAATGCCTGTTGCAATCTACCCACCACCTGCCTCACGCTGCTCATCACTGCAGTGTCCTTTGTGTTACTTGTTATTACAGTGTCTGGGCATCTGAATTGCACTGTGCTCTAGATTGTGGCAGAAAAAAATAAGGGTAGAAACCTGGCTGCATCACTCAGTCTATCTCCCTGCAAAGGGAGACATGTTCCCTGCAGCAAATGTGAGCGTACTTACAGTTTTAAATGTCTCAAGTAATTGTGCTTTCACGTTTCCCTCACAAGACTGTTCAACACTTCAAAGTAGCTCAAGCTTTTCCTGGCATTCTGTCTAAATATTCCCTTCTTAATCTCATCTCATTACCTCCTAAGTAATTGTATTCTGTCCTTGGGGTCTGTTCACTTTGCACATTTACAGACTGCTACCCAGTTCCCCTGAGTGTAAGCCTCACTCTGAGGCAAATGACACATTTTTACATTTGAAATCTTTCCTTCAAACTATTCACAATTATTCTTGCAATCTCCCATACTAAGGTAGTCTCTACAGATAGATCAGAAGGTAAATTTCTGACTTCAGAGGCTTGCACCCTCCACTGCCGCCTTCCCCCTTCTTTGAGCTCTTGTCAACCCACATGCATTCATGTGAACACTCCTTTGAATTCAAATACTCTTTAAATGCCTTGAGTTTGCGAGGATGGGATCAATACACAAAGTAGAAAAAAAGGAAATGGAAAGGAAAATACAGTGGGGAAAAAAAAATCTCCAAAACTCAAAAGGCCTATAGTCTGCTGTTAAGGGAGATTTTTCAACCCTTTCATAATCTGTGGCTGGTTTCCATTTTTCAGATGTAGTAAGTTAAAAGTATTCTTCTTCCCTTTTTGCAGTTCCACTTTATAGAACAAAACCTAATAATTCTTCTTCATTTATTGCCTTTTTTTGCATCCAGTTCTGAAAATAGTTCTTCTCCCTTTTCCCTCACCTAAGATTGTCTATGACACGCTTACATGATTGTAAGTGATTTATCTTTCTGGTCTTATATTCATCTTCCCTGAATGGCTTCCAGTTCACTGTGAATTATTTGATAGTATGGCAAAATGTAATCTAAGCTTGCCATTTCCCTGGCTTTCTAGCAAATAGTTTGCTGGACATGAAATATGGACATAATAGAGAGAAGGGGATGTTGTAGGGTTATGGTGTTCATCCAGTTCCCGACAGACTTGAGAGAGAGGGTTGGTTTAGCAGGAATGCAGTTAGTGATATTTCTTGTTTCTGCCTGAATCCAGAAATCATTGGATCGTGCTCTTTATTCAGCTGCATGGCTGGTGGCTGGGCTGCACAGCTCACAATCCCAGGACAAGGTCTGCTTTCCAGGCACTGCTTAGAACCCATCGTTCCAGAGCCAGTGCAGACCCAGCCCAATCGCTTGGACCTCACCACAGAGTAACCGATGAGTTAGCGAGTTCTCACCCTGCTGGGCTATGTTGCTACTTGCCTAGAGATGACCATTTCAAAACTAGCTCGGTTATGACTATGCATTGCAGGAGCAGTTGAGGTGGATCAAAATATTTGGAAGACTAGAGGTATTTTGATATGGGGGATAGGATATGTGGCACATTTTGCTAGTCATATCCAATTTTACACTTGTAAAGTGCTGGAATATTTGGAATTTTTATGTGGATATCATTTAGCAGCCTTGCTTTCCTAGCTTTGTCAGGCAGAGAAAATAAGAGCAAAAGAAAATGATGAAGGGAAACATCCCTAAAGAGCACAACTTCTCTTCTTATGGTAAACATTTGTTGCATTCAAGGTAACTGCCACATGCAACTCTCTCTTTTTTGTTTTGTATGTGGATGGTCACCAATTCAAGTAAGGGAAACTTCATTTAAATAGCCTACATGAGCCAGTGCAATCCAGCTAAAATATGTAGGGTTACACAAGATTTCATGGGGAAAACACTAGACCTGAATGCACAAGGGAAATGCACTTTAGTTTTCTTTGGGTCACAGGTGCTGTGGACTCATAACTGCTTTACATTGCTGTAACAGTCACAAGGTGAAGCTCCTGCTGACTTACAGCCTGTGCTCGCTTGCTAGGTTGGGAGGGATGTCACAGGTAAATCTGACTCCAACGTTGTTCCCATTGTCTGCGGTGGGGATGTGCTGGGCAGGGTGAGTGGCCGGGTGAGATACTTTCAGTTTCAGAAGGAATCTGCTGCCCTGCCTGCCTTCATGGTGCCCATTTTCAGCTTCGTCTGCAGCTCAGTTAGGTTATTGCATGCTGCAAAATCAGTAGCAGGGACTGCCCGGGGCTGCGGGAGAGAAGTGTCGGGCTGTGATCAGCACAAGCCCATTGCGTGACGATCCCGCTCACCCTGAGCTGGTCTGGGTGGAGGTGGTGTGCCAAGGGGAGCTCCCAGGAGGACCTGGGGCTTCTGCTGTAGGTAATGGAAGCAGAAACGCTGCTGGCACAGGGGGAAGCGGCTCCCCCAGACCCGGTAGGGCTGCACTGTTCTACATCAGTTGAAGATTTAATCTCGTGCTTGAAGTACATCCTTAAACTGCATGAGAACAGCACGGCTAAATGCCTTCCTGTTTAAATGATGAACTCAGCGGCTGAAAGAATATAAAATATTTATGATATGGAGGAAGCAAATGCAGTTGCTAAAATGAAACACAGTTGAAATAAGGATACAGAGGCAATCTGAGTCCTCCCCTCTTTTCACTGCCTGAGCCCAGTCTTACTTGCCCTGATGTTATGATGGGGTAGCTCCACTGCTTCCCACTGTTTTATACCAGTGCTACTGCAATCAAAATTAAACCCTTATCTTCAGTGGTTTATCCTCTTTTAAAAAGAAATGCTGAATAAAGAGATTTGGAAATTGCTCTCCACAACTTCTTGCCTAACCTAGACCATTACATGGCCTTTTGGCCACCAGCAACTGTCTCAGTCCCTGACAAACCCCCAGCCACATCCACGGTTTCACATGAAGCCCCTTCAGTGGGTAAGCAGAGGCGGGTACTCTGCCCACTGGAAAAGCTCTGCACTCCCTTTCCTGTGGCCTCCCAGTATCAGTCCTGTCATCAGATGCTGTAATAAATGGTAAGAATATTCCTTGGCATGTGCCTTTGAGAAACCAACCCTCCCCAAATTACTTTAAAATAGTCTGTAAAAAAAACATCTGTGGACAGAGGTAGTGAGGCAGCTGCCTGCAGAGCAGGGTGTGGGTCAGGATGTGCCAGATCACCTGCATTGCCACAAGTAAAGGATATTCTGTGTGCTGGTACTTTCAGATACCACTATACCACAGAAGTCAATAATTTTACAATTTATAATTATTGTCTCATATTTCTATGCCTTAAAACATTTTAAAAGCTCTGCCTAACTCTCCTGGCTTCCACTGAAAGGAGAAAGCATTGGACCAGCCATGCGCTCTGCAAACACGTCAGACCATCCTCTCCAGCCTACTTTGCTGAAGCCCTGGTTCACAGAGAGTGACAAGGCTAGTTCCAAGTCACATCATGTGCAACCCACCCTTTCAAAGGCTTTAGTTTTAGTTCATTTTTTAATACATTCTTTCTATTTTTTTGTTAGCCACATGTATGGCAAACTGAATAAATTGTTTTCAAGCCCACAAAACTTGGACAGGCACCAGCTTTCTGCTCTCTTTCTATTTAATGGGACTGTTACCAGCAAAAGACTATGCCAATGACTAAAACAGACAGCTGAAGTATAAGGAATTTTTACAGTTTTCCAAGATTTCTGATAGGAATTCCCTAGTAAAGAATTCCCTTTTGAAGCGCCCGTGAGGAATAAACCAGTTTATGCAAAAGTGTGATGGCTGAAACAATTCTTTTTCTATAAATCCATATTTCTACACGTCAGCGGGTGTAGTTCTGGATATCATTGGTACAGCATGACTCGGAGAAAGGCTACGACAAGCCAACAAAAGGTGTATGTAGGGATGCCCACACAGCCTCCCCTCTTGAAAACCATGCAGGCAGCAGAGTGACAGTATGGGGGGGCTGCAAAGGGGGACCCACACCCGGCAGCTGCGCGTGTGAGCCCGGGGACCTTCCCCACTGATGTGTGCATCGGCAGGTTGTGCGGAGTGACCTTGTCATCCAAACAGTGGGTGGCGTGCGCACGTAAAAGTGTGTGTGTAAAAGTGTGCATGTGAAAGTGTGTGTGTGCAACCAAAACTTCCCTGGATTAGCTGTACAAGGGTGCTTAGAAATTTGCAGGTGTTTCCTGATGTTTTGCGAGTGTTTAGTATTGTAGTTTATCTGTTGTACTGCTGATAATGATCTTGAAGTTATAGTTCACTCATTGCCAGTTAATTATGCATCATTTATAAATCAATAAAGCACTTTGGTTCTGATTTGGTATAAACCACGAGCTGAGCAGTTTTTTCCTGTGGCCGGTGCACACTCTGTATGATTTTGGGCAGAAACTACCTTGGGGTCTGTTTTCTAATTACAGTTATCATTTAGATAAATACTACTAATGTAGTATCCAAGAACTCATCGCAAATGTAGAGCAAAGCATGTTTTATATCCCTTTTCACTACCTTAGTAAACACTACCATTTAGGAAATGAAGCAAAATGGATACACACTTTCCCTGAGGTTCATTTTTTAAATCAGTTACTGCATTAGAAATTCTATTACAGCTACTGCCATTGCACTGTGACTACAGTTCCTGTTATCCAGATAAGCCAATGCCTGGCAATTTCATACAGTGCAGATACAGACTAACACAGCTGGTTTATTGTCATCCAGATTCTCTGTCCCTGCTAGCAGAGCTCAGGCTTCCCCCCACCCCACCCTACAAGGAGTTCATTGCACAAGTAAATAAGTGACAAATGGGAAAATATAGCCAGGTGCCACATTAATGAGAAACGGTGCCAAGTGGATTTATTTAGTCTTGCACAGTTAGAGATGGATCATTTGCGATGTATCAATTTAGTCTTCATTTTCCTTACCCATTTCCACCACATACTAATCTGATTACCTGCTTTTAAAGCATACTCTTTCAAGCTGCCAGAATCTGCTAAAATAATATCCTTTTGATACTCAAATGTCTAGTTTTAATTCAATACGAAGTAGGATGTGTTTAGGTAGCATGTCACATACTTTGCCCCTTTTAACATAACTTTTAAAGTGTAAGAAAAAGCAATTTCCTTGCCCCATTGGGTCTAAATCTAATTAGACAGCAGTCAGTTGAAAGCTAATGGATGGGTCTGTCACCTTAAAGAACCTAAGCAGATTTGGAACTTGTATCTGAATTTGTTGTTGTTGCAGTTTTTCTATTTTACCTTCCCATGACCAAAGGCATTAGCAAAGGAGGTCGTGCTAAGGAGGGCATCTGGGTCTGTCAGGACAGAGAGGGGTATGAGGGTCACTCAAGGCAGAGAGGATGGTTGGGCAGAAATACGATATGGGGTTGATAAGTCAAGGGAAGCACAGGCCAGTATTTCTGAATTCCGTACTGGACAAGTTGGTAGAAATAATACTAAAAAAGACATATAGCTCAATCAAAAAATATTGGAATAGAGTGAACGCAACATTTGTAAAGGGGAGTCATGCTTTACAAACTGTTTTCAAATTTGTCAAAGGAGTTATTAAACATGAGGAAGTGGGTTACTTGTTGATACAGTGACTTGAGATTTCCCCAAAGCTTGTGGTATGATCCCCTACCAAGACATGTTAAAGAAATCAAGCAGTCTTGGGAGAGGAGGAAAACATCCTTTTTGAGCAATAACTGACTAAGGTGTAGGAAATTAAGAGTATGAATAAGAATTTGATTTCTGTGGCGGAGGGGTTACAGACCCATAAAATATCTTCAGCGTACTCATAATTAAAGTATAAAAGTATGCGAATAACGAGGTAGCAAAGTCTTCTGATAAAATTATTCAATATAGTCAAATCTAAAGCTCATTTCAGAAGTTCCATCAGAATTTCCTAATGCTAACTGAGTTGACAATAAAAAGGAAGATGAAACTAAAGGTCAGTGCATGAAAACTAAGGCACACAGGCCAGGACAGCTTTAATGATAAATACACAGTGATGGGGTAGAAATTATTGCCACCAAAGAGAAAATGCTTGAAGTCCCTGTGGTTGTTTCCTGAAAAACACTAGCTCAGTGATCAGTGGTGGTGGGGAAAAAAAGTAAATCAGAGTGTTAGGAATGATTAAGGAAAGAACTGATAAATAGAAAAGATTCTTATGCCATCATGTTGATCTGTGATGCCCTCTCACCCTGATCACTGCCCAAAAGGGACAACTGGAAAAAAAGAAAGGAAAATGTCATAAGCATGGTAATATCTATGGAGTTACACCCAGGCAATGAAAAACTGAGTAAAAGCGCTTCTCCACTTGGAAAAGGAAAGAGCAAGAGGGGTACAAGAAAGAAATATAAAATCATAAGTGAAATGGAGGACATGGGGAAAAAAGGAAAATATTCACATTTTCTTACATGAGCTTTAAGGGCACTTAGTGAAATTTGAAGGTAAGGGTTTTAAATAAAAAATCTATGTTTACACAGCTCAGAATAGAATGCAGAATTTGTTGCTGTCGGATGGTGTCAAGGAAAAATGTACACACAGATTCAAAAGGAATTCTGCAAATTAATCAGAAATTAATCTATTGATGGTTAATAACTATAACAGTATGAATGCAACCTTAATGCAGGAAGGCCCCCAACCATAGGTGTCCAGTAGCTGGGAAGGATCGCTGTCTAGTTGCCCTGTGCCTTTTACTCTTCCATTTTTTGAACACTGGGAAAGACTAGAGAGACAAAAAGATGTGCGTAGCTTTAAGAAAAGATTGCATTGAATCATGTTCCTACATTTATTGTACTTCCCTGGCAGGAAAGTGGGAGCTGAAAGGATGGAAAATTCCTTTCAAGACGCAGGTGTTTGAAGGGATTCTTTGGGCCAAGTTTGACCTCAGGGATTCCTTCGGTCTTATCACGGTCCAGATGTCAGGGGGATGAGGGTGTCTCCCCCCTCACTTCTAGTGCTGCAGATCACCCCTAAGTCAGTATTATCTCTGAAATTTCAGAGCCATTGGTGACTTAAAAGCACAAACCCATTGACAACTAAGTGTGACTTAGTGATTTACCTCCTGCCTGTCACGCTTAGAGAAGAGCCAGAGACGCTCAGATATCTGTTGCAACAAGTCTGCCACTGACACATGTGAAATCTGTAAACAACTGCTTTCCTCCATAAAAATCTCAGTTTTGTTTCTTCTGTCAATCGCCACCAAAAGCAGCTAATCCCCACCCGGCAATCACCACATGCACCGGTTTCGCTTGCCCGTGGCTTTATTGCATATCCCACATAAAACTGATAGCAGTTTCCTTTTTGTAGACAAAACATTTACGATTATCTCATTTGTCCTAGCAACAAAAATAATGATGCATATTCAACCTGTCATACAAAATGGTCTGAAAACACTTTACAGATACTAAAAAAAAATCCAGAAGGGCTGTATGAAAAGACAAAAGAAAACAAATAGATCTTCCTTGGTTTTTCAGCTGGAATTTCAAAGCATACTATGTTTCTTTCCAAACCGCATTTTATTCTTTTCAAAGTATTTGGAAGACCCAAAATGACATGTTTCTTCTGGACGTGATATTGCTTTTATAGGGATTTACTTGATATCATTTTTTCTTCTGCCTGATCTTTTAAGGTTTAGAAATTCACCCTGCTCACCCTACACCAAATTCTAATGAAATCCTAATATGGTAAAAAAAGTTTAAGAGCCTGGAATACCCACTCACATTTTTAGAATGTTTATAATGCCAATTTTTTTCTGATATTGTACTTTTTAAAAGTTTTGTTGCACAGATGGTAGCAATATACAGACTGCCTTTGTGAAATCAACCGCATAAATTCATTTATCAATACACTAGCTAATTTCAGGTGCAGAAATAGGGAATGTGAATATGGAAAAATGTGCTTATTTCATACATAACTTTTGACTGTTGTAATATCTTTTTTCCCCCTTGAGGAGCTCACAGGACTATTAAGGCAGCCTGTGTTTCAAACAATTACTGTCTTACTCTCTTATATTTGCTTATGGCTCAACTGTCCCTTTATGCACATTCTGTAGCAAAGACTGCTGGGGAGCTGCAACGTCTCGGAGATCTGCTGTTAGTGGCACGGAGCAGAGCTAAATATGTGCCTGTCTCTGTTCTGCATCACCACTCCCTACCCCTGCTATAAAAAAGACATCACTTGGAAAGACGTCCTGCCGAACACCACAGGCAGGTAAATGGGGAGAAGTGGGCAGGAGGCTCCCCAGGCTCTGCTCACCTACACAGGCTGAGACTCGGCACCTTTTTCCTGAGCTGGAGACGGTTTTCTTGGTTGTTCAAACTTTTTTCTTCTCTCTTGTCATTGCAGTTGCGTTTCGCATCCCCCTTTCCCTTCATTACATTCATCTGCTCTAACAAACCCTCTTGTTGCTCACAGCTGTTTTTCTGTAATTCAGAAAAAAAAGTTAAATTTCATTTTACTGTTTTGAAAAAAGCCCTACCAAAACCCAGATCATTTAAAAACACTGAAACAAAATGTTTTAACCTAATCCAAAACTTTCTCCTTTTTTTTTCATTCAGAACTGGTTGTTGAATTTGCTCAAAATTTGCAAATACTTTTGGTCTTCCCCAAAAGCCAGTAATTGCTGTATTTATGGTGGAAAAAACCCTGCTAATCTCACCCTTCTCACTGATTATGCATGACATGACAGGTGGCTTTTTAAAACGGAAATACACTTCACTTTGCTAAAGTACTGGTAGAAATGGAATAGTTTAAAAATCTAATCTCTTCTCACTTTAGCCTGGTAAATCTCCCAGTGTCTTCAGAGGGCTCAGAACTAAGGCCTTGCATATTTCTTTCCTTTTGCAGTGAGTCTTCTTTCCACTGAAAAGAGTAACAAAGGTCAAATTGATTCCAATACAATACAGATTATGTGTCTTGTATGTACCAGATATTTTCAGTATGTTTAATGGAAGCATTCCTCAGACAAGTGAATTTTCTTGATTTTTTTATCTACTTCCTACTCAAAAAAAAAACCCCCAAAAATTCAAGAATGGTTTAAAGGGACATGACTTGCATCTTTCAATTAACAGTAAACACGTACAACTCCAAAAATTTAATTCTATGCCCTCCCTTTCATACAGTAACAATCAGATATGTTGATTCAGAACCAATCCAGAAAACAGGAGATCAAAAATTTATGTTGTAACTGTTAAGAATGGACAATTGGAGAGAAGGGAGGGTAGTTCAGACAAAAAAAATTTCTCATAAAATATACCTATGGGGGCAGAAGGAATTTAGATTGTTGTTTGAAAAACTGAGTTGCAAACCTGTAAATATTTTCAGCTTTGATAGGAAGCCAAAACCCTTTTACGCAAAAATGTCCATGCAATGTGGGAACTGCAGATCAAACACCTCATCTCTTTAATGTCTTGTACAGTCTGGTTTGACCAGCTAGACTCCATCCGCCCATGATTTGAAATAATTTTGTTTGCTTGTTCCCTGTCAGCAAAAGATTATGAATGTTTTCCAATCCTAATTTTAGGTAACAAGATAACAGACACAGAATCAATATTTTGCCTGTGAAATTGTATTACACTTACGATCACAGAATTATTCATTTTATTAGTTAAATGTGAGGGTTCTGTTAAACATAATCCAAAAGCTATTCAAGATGAAAAGACTTTTTCAACTGTCTTTTTTTGGATCACAGTTTTAGCAATGTTATACCATTGCTTCTAGCTATTAGTTTGGAGTTTTGTGATGTTTTATCATTCTAGTAATGTGTGATAACCTTGTTCAGTTCTTTGCCTACACCAGAGAGAAGTTACAAGAAAGCCCCAAAGTCTGGAAAACATGGAAAATCAAATTCAGTATTTATGTGAGAATTTGTCCATTTAGAGATGAATTGATCATCACGTAGAATTCCATGAGAAAGAAGCTTTGGAGAACAGACAAATCAAAGGATTATAAATAAAACGTGCATTTTTAGCAGTGAAAGTAACTGAACATTGGAAGAACTTACCCTCAAAAGGGGTTCTGTCTTTCTTGGAAGTCTTTATTTGTAACAGAAGTGTAAGCCTGATGCAGGTGAGGGTCTGTGGTGTGTTTGTTATGGGAGGGTATGACTACGTGAGGACTGAGTAGGGAGGGCTGTGAGGAAGGGGAGGAATGTCAGGGGGCCTGGGATGGCCCTGCATTCACTCCATTTCCTCATAAGGTCTAACACCAATGTACATTCATTACCAGCAAAGCTCCCTCCTAAATAATACAGAAAATTCTTGTGGGTGGAAAAAATATGAGAAGGAAGAAGAAGAGCTCAACCCAGAGTGTCATGAGCACCGGAAAGTTTGGGAACAGTCCAGATTTCAAAGAGATACTTAACTGCATTCTTCAAATACCTCTGTGAAAACCCAGTTACACATCACACAGAAATGGTATACTCATTGTGCTGGGATCATTTCTAACTGGAATTTGGACAGACCTTTTTAAGCAGAAAGGCGGGCAGGGGAACAATCCTGTCATTAAATGTCCTTGTCATTTTATCTTCATTCCTCTGATTCGTTGCAGATGTTGCTTGGAAAGTGTTTTAGTGCCTTTCTCGCTTCAATTACCATCAGTTCACACTCAGTTCATAATGGCAGAATAATTGAGCAGGGGACTAGTTCACCATCCTTGTGGATCTTTTTGACATCTACTTGTGGTTCCTCTATTTCTTTATCTTGCAGGAGATTTTTCCTTAGAAAATTAAATTTGAAAGTGTTTGAAGGTTTGAGAAAAGGGCAAAGATTGATTACTTTGGTAACTTTATTTCAACATTAGATTAACTTTTTATGGATTATAATGACAAGCCCTACGCAAAAAGATTGTAGTAACTCTGAGATGTATGACTCAATATGAAGTCAGCACCGAGTGTAATTCATAAATTTTCTTCTTTCTAGCAACGTCAAGTTAATAAAACATAATAACAATATCAATTTTTTAAGCAAATGCCATTAGATGAACTCTAGGTGTATGAGTTTATAGTGTTTACACTGAATAGTACAGTCAACAAACCATTTATTGTTTGTGTATTTCCTTATCCATCATTTATTGAGGAACTTACTATTAATACATTAATATAATCACTAAAGAGATTTTGCTTTTATAAATCCTGTAATTTTAATTCAAGAATATCCTTTACAATACTTTGCAGACATAGGGTTGGTATCCAGCTAGTGTAATTCTACTGTGTAATGTAATTCACTGACCATGATAAAATATTAGATTAGCTATACCAATAAAGTTAGTTGTTCATAATCATTGAAAATTAAGTAAGAGAAAAAGTGTCATCAAGACATTTTCAGCAGCATTGTAATTGCTCTTCTATAATAACATTTCTAAATAGCAACCGAAAGGTTGGTTTCTATGGAGAATTGGAAATTGTAATTGCAGAGTGTGGTGATCTGGCAGTCTTTCTGGAAACAAATCAAGAGAGAAATAATTATACAAGACTTCCAGAGCTACGGTTTCAAAAACTGAGCTCATTTCTGAATCTGGCAGACATTTCTTTGCCAGCCAAAGGAAATATCAAGTTTTTTGTGTGTTTAGTTTTAAATGAGGTAGAGCGTTGGATTTGTTATGTCCATATGTTTGCAAATACAAATATTATTCCTCCTAAAAGTAAGCAAGAAAAATCACCAAAACATTCCAGATCAACCATCAACGAATACAAATGTTCAAACACAATTTGAGTTTTTGGAAGGCAGTTCAGATAAGCTTTTCCTAAACTTCAGTACACACGTTTATAAATGGATAGCTGGATACATTTTCCATGGTGTTGTGCACCCTCTTCAGAGCAGAATAAGATGGTATGGCTTATTAGGTGCTTGGTTCTCACAACAGCAAGAAATTAACACACCATTTTTCCTGCTCTTCTTTCCACTGCCCTTTGGCAAAAAACTAAGGGCATTTAGAAAAAGAGGAGTTTTCTTTTGCTTACTTGGGTTGTGTAATCCTCTTAGCACCGAACAGGCTGTTCTGACAACATTTGCATTGGCAACGGACAGAGCGAGCTCTTCTGACCAGGCAATAGTCTGAATGTGATCTATTCATGGTGTTCTCTCTGCATTCAGTTTCACAGACAAGACAACCAGCCTTGCCTGGACCCTCCCATCCTTGCCCACCTTTGACTGGGGAGAACACGGGCTCTCTGTCTTCTGTTCCACTTGAACCTCTGCCTGGTCCACAGGCTCAGTGGTGGTATCAGGCTAAGAAGATGCTGGTCACACACCTTCAAGGGTCTTCCCAACCTTACATATCCCCACTGGTGTCCTCACCCAAGCCCAAGGAAGAAGGAGCCTTTGGGGCTCCTGTCACCAGGCTGTCCCACCATGGCCCTGGCACTCCCGCGGTCGTGCAGGGCAGAGGGGCCTTTTGCTTGCCCCGCTAAAGTGACACCAGTCAAGTTTAACAGGTGTTAAGTATTGGGACACCGAAAGGCACAGCATCCTGGCACCACCGACAAACAACTAAATTCACTCCTTGTCTTTGGCTTTATTGCATTGGTGAATGTGGGAGCCATCATCCAGCCAAATCTTAAGAAAGTGCCTTAAGGATTCAAGCTCTCATTCAGCTTTCTCTGTAACACTTCCATTTCCTCTCACTGCACCCCTTCTTGCACAGACACTTGCTCCCTAATCTTTCAAATCCAGTGCCAGGAGTCTTTTCCATACTGCCTCCATCAGCTCAGGTCCTGTAGGATTTCACACTGTTATCAGATAGGTCAGGGGTTAGGTGGCAAATTAAACTTTTCCCCGGAGTTTTACTTGATTTGCTTTTACTACTGAGGAATTTGGGGAACCTCAGTACACTCTAGGTACAAGAAACAGAAATTTCCTTCCCCAGCAGGAGACAGGACTTCAGCTGAATTCAATAACCCTATTGCTTAATATTTCCAGTGGTTTTCAGATAGCTCGCATCTTGGAGTCTAAAGCTGCTCTCATACCTGTGGAGATTTTTTTGCACGAAGCAAACGGAGTTCAAACTGAGTTCCCTGTCTGCAGCGTTCACTACATCATCATCAGGCTCCTCGTTGTCTGGATTGCAAGTTGGATGAGGCTGGCTTTCTTTTCTCTTTTCTTTTTTTTTTCATATCCCAGCTTCTTACTTATGCCCAAAAATTCTCCAGGGGCAGAAAGTGTCTACAAGACTTTAATGAGACTAGTCTTGGATGGGGCAAACTTTTCCTAACCTAATGTTTAAAGACACAGTTCAGAATTAGCTACAGAAGTGCTGAAAAAATGTATCTCTATAAGCTAAAAAAATTGGAGTTCCATTCCCTTTGCACTGCAGTTAGAACGTCAAGAGGCATTCATCAGAAGAAAAGGTCTTTTTTACCACGTTCAAACTGTATTTCTGTGGTAATTCTATTACTCTCAAAAATTATTTTTACAGGGAGTCTAATAACTTATTTTAACTCCATGTTTACCTGAGCTTAATGTTTACCCATACATTGTATTCCTAATCTTGAGAATTTGCTCATGCTTTTAACTATTGCTCATATACTATCTTATTATTCTGTATGTCTTTTACACAAATAAAGTGTCTATTATTATAGCACGAGCCAAGCTGTTTTTTTTACCTTCAGCCATATAATATATATGTATATATAAAATTATTCTGAATATATATGAATAATTTTTTTAAAAAATATCCTCAGAGAGAATTTTTAATGCCTTTGCTTGAGTTTTGAACAGTGGAAAAAAAAAATATAGTGAAACAGTGCTACACCCTTTACCGAAAAGTAAAGGTACAAAGGGGCTGTGTATTGAATGTGCAAAGCAGAGCTGGGAAGGAACCAGCACCAAAGAAATATTCATATTCTCCATGCAGTGGTACTGCCTGTGCCACTGAGAGTGCCACAGAAAATACGGTGATTCAGTTGCTGGGCCCAGTCCTCCACATTGCTTTGCAAAAGAGTAACTTAGGTGAACCTTCTCAGGGAAGTTCATCGTATAACTCACCTGTGTAAAACCTGCTCCTATGCAGAAATACTCAAGTGATTAGGCCCACAGTTTTTAATGAGTGATTCACAGAAAAATTCCCAGCTGAAATATGAGGTTTAAACATTTTGCTGCTCTTTGAGGGCACCCAAGTTCTTCTAAAAGCTTTTTGGCCTATGTATGGAATTACCCACAGAAAAAAAAGAAGGTGGTACATACATTATGCACAGATTTTTCAGAAAGAGTTATTCCATTGACATATAGAAAATTTACTGGCTGAGCCTTCTCACACAGGGAGAGAAAATTGTTTCCCTGTGGCTTTTTGTATTTATTATCAGCTTCACCTTGGGAGTCCAAGTTATTTTGTAATACTTCTCTAAAGTTACTTCTTTTCAAGGGTGGGGGAAGGACGGGATGGAGGAGATAACATTTGATATTTACATTATTATTATTACTGCACATGTGATTGTGTCAAGCTGTAAATTCCTTGCTAAATTTTTTAAATCTCTCTGATGTCTGACAAGGAGTTGGAAATATATGTATTAAATTTTATGTTTTTTTCCGTGTTACCATAGTCTGCAGTTCTATTATAAACTGTCATCTGTAATATAATCAAAGGAAAA
>JANHGO010000041.1:9969235-10010158 GCA_024606505.1 Aquila spilogaster | reverse complement strand
CAATTGCCCTGCAATGAACAGGAGTACCTGCAGCTTGATCAGGTTGCTCAGAGTCCCATCCAGCCTGACCTTGAGTATCTCCAGGGACGGGGCATCCACCACCTGTCTGGGCAATGTGATCCAGTGTCTCACTACCCTTACTGTAAAAACTCCTTCCTTATATCCAGTCTATATTTCCCCTTTTTCAGATTGAAATAATTTTCTCTTGTCTTATCTCAACAGACCCTGCTGGAGTCTGTCCCCTTCTTTCTTACAGCCCCCCTTTATATACCAAAAGGCTGCTCTCAGGTCTCCCCAGAGCCTTCTCTTCCCCAGACAGAATGGTCCCAGCTCTCTTCCCAGTTTGTCCTTGTAGGAGAGGTGTTCCATCCCTTGGATCATTTGACCCACCTCTGGATACGCTCCAACAGGTCTATGTCTCTCCTGTACTGAGGACTCCACATCTGGACTGGTTGTGGGTGGGTGATGGGAAGTGGTGCTACATTATCAGTTTGGAGCTGTGACTGCAGGGAGATTGTTTACATGGGATATTTCCTACAACAAATGCTGGCTGAGGGGGTCAGCCTGCCAACTCTCCACACTGTACATGGTACATCACTCTACTCCTTTTATTCTGCTTTCCATTTGTATCTTCCCAGCCAAGTTTTAGCAGCAAGCTTGCCTGCAGAAAGATGTTTGCACATAGGTGCTATCATCACCATTTCAACCCTTGCGGCTTTCACACACATCTCAAATACACCACAGTGCCCACATTATGTTTACATGTCAAACCACTGTATGTGCTTCAGGGCTGCCTGGTGACCATCAGCTACAGAGTCAGCATCCTAAGGAAAGACAACACAACTACACAAATCTACACAAATACGACCATGATCTTAGAAACCACTGAATTTCCTTGATTGCTGGCAAATAAAATCATTAGAGCCAAAAATAACAGTCTTTAAATATGATTTTTAAGAGCTTAGGCTATTCAAAATAATCACTCTTGCAGAAAGTTACAGTTCAGGAAACTTTTATTTCATCTTTCTGTTCATTGAAGTTTGGAAGTTGCAAGCTGATGCCCACACTGCTCCCCACCATAACCTGAAGGGTGGCTCAAGACAAGCAGCAGGGGATCAGTTTACTTGCCTGGACAAAGATAAAGTTGCAAGGTCTTTGTTCTCAGCTTTGTTTTGTTTTGTTTTCCTAAAAGACACATACCTTTTATGGCTTGTATCTTAAGGAACTGCTTTAAGTCACATTTTGTCTCTTTTTTTTTTCTTTAAAAATAGAACTGTTATTAAATTACAAGCAAGCCCTGTTTTCAGATTCCTGTAAATCCACCTTTTCAGCCCATTCCAGTTGCTGTTAAGGAGATGCAGGAGGAGGGGAAATCCTGCTTAAATTCCCAGGCAGGTTGCAGGTGCATTTGTTTGTATTAAGAGGAAAGTCTAACAGAATCCTCCTTTGTGACACACTATAGCAACTTTTCAATTTTCTCTCATTAGTTGACGGTACTTCCTCCTCAATAAGGTACTGTTGTGCTGCCTCTAACCTGATCTGTGAAACTCTGTTGAGCTGTCAACTCATCAACCTTAGAAAATGGATAGTTAATCTTTTCAGGTGACTTACTTCATTTCCTGCAGCTCATGTAAAATCCAAATATTTAGCTACTACAAACAGTGAGTTCTTCACCTGGTCTTCGCTGATGAAGCAACAAAGAATATTCCTTTTTTAGAACCTTTTTTTCTCTCTTCCTTAGTTTTTTCTTTGCTGCTGTTTGAAAAATAATGCCTCTGGGCCAACAGACTCTCATTTCTTACGTCACAATAGGACACTTAGTAAGCTGGGGTTTAATTATGTTTTCTGAGATTTTTTGCTGTGTTTGAATGGAGTCTGAAGATTCATCTTCACCTTCCATTTCTCTCTGGTATTTTCAGATTTTTGGTTCCCATTCATTGGATGTGGGGTACAGCAAGCATTAAATGATGCAGTCTGTCATTGAACGCTATCATGGGGATTGAGGCTGCTTTGTACAGATGTAGACTTCCACAGTTTCAAACTTTGGGGTGTTTTTTCAAGGTAAGGGAGAATTTCACTCTGAAAGAGACTCCATCACCACAGCTTATCTTTTGCTTATTTTGCTTATTCTCTCAACCTGCTTCTAGATTGTCTTGACCTACTTCTAGATTGTGTTCTATACTCTGATATCATTTTCCTAACAGCTTATCCTAGCTGAGAAAACATAGTTTGTAATGAGTAAGAAGTAAGTGAGGCATTTCCACCTCAGAAATAAAGCCCCAAATCACCTGCAACAAGTGGTGCTGGTTCTTCTAAACTCCACAGTGAAGTCCAGCATCATAGAACAGACTAAATTGATTTTTGCAAGAGTGATATCACATATAATTACAATTGTTTTATGGCACACCATCTCTGAAGGTAATACAGATGTCTGTGGCTGTTTGTTGTTTACTTTGGGATTTCTGTGGCCCTTTTAAAGGCTGGTTTTCTGGCCAGATCCTCTGGAGGCTCAGCACCCCTGGTGCCTCAGGGGAAGATGATCTGAAACCTTCAGGTTCAGAGAGGCATTTACAGAGGGGATACAGCAAGACACAAGCAAGGGATCCTGAGAAGAAAAATACCGGTGAGATCCATAACAGCATCTAAAGACTGGTCTTGAAGAAATGCTTTTTTGAGAAGTCCCTTTTTATAAAGCGGGTATTAGAACAATGGAAACTACATTCCTAAGAAAGAGGAGAGAAAGAATCTGCATTGCAGAGAATAACTTTCAATCTGTTGATCTACCTGTTGTAGTAGGGACAGGTTCCACCTCAGAGCTGGTGGAAATAAAAAGTTTTGGAGAAGGGTTACCCTTCCCTTTGCTAAAAAGAAAGAAAAAGAATTCTTGGAAGATGTGCCATGAAATCTAGCAGCACAATCTTATGTGGTTTTCCAGTGACAAAGGAAGTTTTCTCTCATGGACTACAAAGCACAAGACAGTGGTTTTGGAAAGGTGAACCAGAATAAAAATGCCTGAAATTTCCACATGGAGGTGTCTGCCATGCATTCATTTCACATCCCTATACCCATCTCTTACTTCTAGGCTACTTCTATGAAAAGTAGGTTATTGCTCAGGAATTTAGTGCTTAAAAGAGAAGAATCTTGGAAGAAAAACGAAGGAGAAGAGAGAGGGAATTTAGGAAGAAATCAGAAAAGAGAGAACACATGGTAGAATTAAAAATAAAAAGTATAGGATAATTAAACAGGTCCATCCCAAGTAAAAAAAAGCAATTTTTCTCTCCTCAGAGTGACTATCACACTAGAACATAATCTACATGTTACAACACAGAACTGCAATCTCCCTAGATTCAGGCTGTAAATTAGTATTTGAACAATCCGGTAAGAGTGGGTTTGGTTCCTTCTGAGATCACTCTGACAGCCCTCCTGTGCTATAATATATTAATATAGTCATGATAGCCTGGAGATATAACTGTGACGGCACAAAACTTGATGTGCCCCCAGTGAGCTCTCAATCCTTCTGTTTCACAGTGTTCTCACTGCTCGAAAGCATTGCAGTTTCCAGTGCAAAAAAAACCCCAGCACATTAATTTTAAAGTGCTGACTACCAAAGGAAACATGATAGATAACATTTACGTTTTGTACCAAATAAATTTCCAGTAACAAATATTATTACAACAAATACCAGAGGAACTTAGAATTGCTAAGTTATTTTGGAATTGCTTTTCCATTGACTCTTGGAGCACCCTATAATCCTTCCCTATATATCAGTTCAGAAACACTGAAGCCTCTTTTATCACAACCAGCTGACCCAATCTCAGCTGCTCTTTGAAAATAAAAACACATGTTTTCTTAGCTACTCCATGTGGTGATCCATTTACTCCCTCTCCTGTGATAGTTTTTTATGCCAAAACGTACAGTTTTATGAAATTGCAGTAGCTGCTCCACAGTTGGACTTGATCCTGGCTTCCAGTCAGGATCCTCAATTTCATCTCTATACCTCAAAGATTTCCCTCACATAAGCCTCATTTTCTAAAGTTTTGACCACATGACCATGCAGTTGAGTTTTTTCCCCAAGTCTGATCGATCACAGCTAAATGCATGGTGTGTCAAATCCTTCCACTCTTTGCTTCTGGAACATTTTTCCAACTCTTTCTGGTTTGTCATACCTTCAAAATGACTTGGCCTACAAGCATTGAATATACTTTTTTTTTTGTTTGTTAGTCTTGCTGGGAAGAGACTGTGTTTGAGCAGGTTGTATTTAATGTAAACATAAAAATAAATTGACTCCGAGCTTTGGTACAGCAATGGCTTAGCTGAATAAGAGATAAAAGAATGTGAATTTGCAGAGTGAAGAAATAAACATAGCAGGTTGCTGACCTAGAAAGGGATAATGCTGTAGGAGCCTGAGCTGGGAAGTCATGGAGGAATGGGACAGGAATGCTGCCTGGCCGCAAACAAGAGAGAAGTGACAAGGTTCAGCATGAAATTCTGTTATTTTGGTACAACTACCTGACTGTGTAAAAGGGAAGTGCATACAGCATATAATGATGGGGAACACCACCACTCCTACCAGAACCCTCATGCCTTGCTCCATGTCTGTGAAGGCCATGAGATGAGCTGGTTAAGCAACATGAACTAAAGCATTGAGCTGAAGATCCACCATATGTAGGTAGGAGAGGTTAGGAGAGGTAGGCCTCTCCATCACTCTGCTACCACCAAGATGGTGCAGATCTAGACAGGGGGAACGAAGGCAAATTGGCTAGTAATGAATGGACCACCACTACTTAAGGCTTAAGCAGAGCAGAAATGAAGGTGAAGGGAAAAGAAAACTACACAGGAGGCCTGGTGAAGGCATATTTCCCTTCCTGGATATAAAACTGGAATAATTTGGGTTTCTTCTCAGATGTTAATCTCTTTCAAGGCAGTACTAATACTGTTTAAATTTCTGCTTTTCTCTAAGACCTCAACCCAACTAGCTGAGTGCTGAGATTTCACACAGTCCTACCTTCTTCGGTGGGCTGCAGTAACAGGTAGGAAGACATCAATCACAGAATTGTAGAATCATAGGGTCACTGAGGTTGGAAATACCACTAAAATCATTTAGTCCAACCATCAACCCATGCATGTGATCACTCTAGACCATGTCCTTCAGTATCATGTCTACTCTTTTCTTGAACACCTTCAGGGACAGTGACTCCACCACCTCCCTGGGCAGCCTGTTCCGATGCCTCACCACTCCTCCTGAGAAGAAATTTTTCCTAATATCCAACCTGAACCTCCCCTGGTGCAACTTAAGGTCATTACATCTTGTTCTATTGCAAGTTACCTGGGAAAAGAGGCTAACCTCCACCTCACTGCTTAAGTAAGCTGCCACACACATTCCCTGGGTAGCCCTAGCTAGCACCAGCATGTCAGCTCAGCCCTCCCACTCCTCAGAGTTTCAAATCAAAAGCTAACCAAGGCCTTATGACTCGATCAACAGTGAGTGCCATTGCCTTAGTTCCGTTTTACAGAACCTAAAAAGGATGAATTATGACAGCTAGTCTGTGTTGAGCAGCCTTGTGCCTCTGCTGTTACAACACCTCAGTGCAAGACCAAAGCAGAGCAGAGCAGAGACTGTAGAGAGGGATTTTAGCTCAGCATACAAACTTCGGCCCATCGAGCCTTTCCTTGGTCAGTGAAATTGGGGGTGCAGTGGCTTTAGAAGAAAGGGAGAGGGAAGGAAGTGTAGAGGACAGATGATGAGAGACCAGTGAAGGCTAGAAAGGCTTTTTGTGGGGATAGGATTATGGTATAGATTTCTCAAGGCAGGGTTTGGCTGTTTGTCCAGAGATATAACTGTACAACAGTTCATGGGGATGCTGTAGGCAAAGAAGAAGACTGAGTCTTTGACCTTGCTTGACCTCTTTGCATTTATCTGCAGTCCCTGCATGTGATGCAAAAGCATAATGTCCTTTAAAACAAATTATTTGCAGATACAAGCAAATCTGATTTGGTGCTTCTTGTCTGCTTGCTTTTACCTTAAAGCTATCTGCATGACTCTTGGAAGCCTCAGGAGATTTCTTCTGCTGCAGTTCTGCAGCAGGTAATTCTGTGATTATAGACAGGTTTGCAAGGTGGAGAATAAGAGAAAATGAATTGTCCCTGTATGACACCTTGAAATGCTCTCCTGACAGTGGTGCAATGATAGGGTAAATTTAATTTAAGGATGACTGGGAATTCTGAAGCTATGCGTTCTTTATCTGATCATGCAAATTCATCAGAAGTGAAACAATGAATGGGAAATGTCTACAATGTTTTACAACAGAACAAATTTTAGGGTTTGTTCTGTGTTTTTTTTTTTTTAATAATTGGAATGTTTCCTTCTGATATTTTAAAGCAAAAATAATATATATATCATAATCTGAAGTTTGAAAAAGTTTTTATTTCAAATTCTTACCAACCGAGAGAGCTCTCCATGCTGCTTGTTAAATAGACTGAAGGATATCTTGAACGTTGTTACATTACTGAAGAAATAGCAAGCATAGGAATAATTTTTAAAATTTATTTGAAAGATTTTTTGCAAAGTTCTGTTTCATGAAGCTTTTGAGATCGTGGTTATTCTTCCCAAAGTGAAAGGAATGGCAAATGGAAAAATCAAAAACATCCGTAAGTGAAGAAACCATTTCCCGCTATCTTTGAGAATGTCTGGGAAACATAAGGAAACCACTGACAATTAGTGGCCACATAAAATAGTTTGCTCTTCCCCTTTGTAATCACAAAATACATTCATCTGGCAATACTGGTTTTGAAAGAATTGGTTTAATGGATCCATACGTGGCAGATGTTACATTTGCTACAGTAACAGTAAATTCTTTCTGGGAATCTGCAGCACCGTCTCAGACGATGCACGTAAGTGTGCAACTCTTTTTCAAAGAGATTCTTGTTAAAGAAAAGGAAAACAACTGCAAAAATATCCAAGGAAACAAACCAGCAACTATCCTTGCTGTAACACGCAACATCAAACCTGCCTTGCACAGGTCTATGGTTCCCACTTAGTGACCCACTTACCAGGGTCCAAATAAGGTATAACAAAAGTTCATTAACTCATTTAAAATAAATGCCTCATTCTCCACGTTTGTTTTTCAGGGAACTAAAATGCTGAGCAGAATGACATGTATCTTCAATGAAAACTTCTTACTTTCTCTTTGCTTAACTTGGCTATGGGTTGTGGTATAACACTTATCTCAAGATCTTTTATACTGTCTTTCAAGGTTTTCATATCAAACATCATCATCTCAAATGCTGCATCGATATGGACAGTTTCTGGACACCTGTACTTACATCACTGTCTTCTTTCTGTATCTAATTTGCTAGATAAATATTTGCTTGCTCTTCGGCATCTGAAAACCTTTCCTACGGTCTTCTATGCCCACTTGAAATGAATCGCACATCTTCCATTTCTCCTTGCCTTTACAAGTTCCACCACAAGGGTGACATTTTTGGACTTAAAATGCACACCTTTCTTTTCTGTCTGATTTAGCTTTTACTGCATTCACTGAGTGATACCCTAGAAAGATTCCTGCTGAGTGCTTGACAAGGTGTTGTTTCTTTTTGCCTTTCTCACCAGTACTGTGAACCTGCTGAGCTCTGGCCCTGTGGGGCTCAAACTCTTTCTTGCTGCTGACTTTGCAGTTTTCATTTGCCTACAGTGAAAAAAAATAAGGTGAATTGAACCTAAGGGATTCATTACTGACTGTTCTGTAAAGTCATGTTAAAGTAGGCAATAATCTTTCTAGATTAAAATCTATTTTAAATATATAGTTCTCGGTTTTGTTTTGTTGGATTTATGGATTTTTTTTCCTCATTCTTTGAGGACAATCTATAATTCATAGTGCAAGACTATCATATCCTTCCTTGCTTTTTTCTTATATTTTTATTTGGGTTCCTGGAGGAAGGACTGATTCTTGTGGCTTTCTGAAGGTGATGTCTCTCAGGCTTAATTCTCTATTTTGAATGCTAATTAGGAAATAATGAATGAATCCCACCATCCTCTGACTCCATTATGGGGAAATGGTGACACGTAAATCTTCTGACACATCACGTGCCACCTGGACTGATGGAGTTGTTTCCTTTTCTCCAATACAGGAGACTATAGGTTTGCTCATGGAAAATGGGCAGAAAAATGGGATAGGACTTCAGAGATAAAATATCAGAACAGAAAATATCAGACAGAAAAGTAATCTGAAGAGAAGAAAGTGAAAGATGGGGAAAAGGAACTGGAAATGGCTCAGTAAGACTGAAATTAAAAGGAAACGTGGGTAGACCTAAGTCCAATGTATGTTGTCTGTTTTCGTAATTGTACAGAATCAGTACTTCCATTTTCCTGCTTGAAACCTGAAAGCAAGAAGCACTTTGAGAGCTGTGGCTTCAAGTCACTTATACTAGGGAATTCAGTAGTGTGCTAGGTGTCAAAAATAAAATTAGTTAATTAATCATATGTCTTTAATTTTTGTGTGTTTCAGATGCAAATTTCTGAAGGATCTTGACTATAAGAAAGCAGGCTTTGAATTTTGTCAAAGGATATCTTGTAGAGGTCAACTATGGAGCAATATTTGCCAGCAGACATAAATTCTAACTTAAGATAGAAATGGTGAAGGACAAACCACATGTGCTTCTAAAAACACAAATTTCAGATTGTTCCCACTTAAGGTGGGAAATGAGATTCCTCCCACATTCCCCACAGCTCATTTCTGCATTGAGCAAACATGGAAGGAAAGGTACTGATTCATGTGAATAGTAAGGGATGCCACAGAGTTTACTTTGTCTAATGGAGCTGATCGTGGAAGAACAGAGGGAGATAATGTAAATAAATATCTTGCGTGTGTTGGAGGGCAGGCACAGGGAGGCAAAGGTGGGGTGAGGGTCTGCCTGGGCTCTGCTAGGCTGGCGGTGCCTCTCCATGTCTGATACAGTCTGACTACAACTAACAAATCCCCCTGCTTTGATCTTGTGGCAGTGGAAATCTGGCTAATGCTGCCGCTTTGAAAGCTTGTGAGTTCCTTTCATTATTTCATTGCCTATGCTGAGTAAAAGAAACATTGTGGTTTGTTTCAAATTAATGGCTGCCCATTCATTACTGCAGTGACTCCGAATATTTCCCTCTGCTGACTCTCTCTAGGGTCAACCCCTGGTTATTGTTCAAGTTTGGTGGGTTTCACTCAACTTCTGAGACTTACTGGTAAAAGGAATGTGCTCCTGTAACCACACCATAAATAACTTCCATGGTGGTGGCCAGCTTGAAGTGAATCACTAGTCTCCGGAAGGAGGTCTTGGGGAAAAATATGCCCTTAAACCTGCCCCTACATCACCTCAGTGCCGAGCAGCAAAGCCCTGCTCCCCAGGAGCACAGGAGCCAGAAAAGGGACCAGTTTCTACAGGAGACTCTCTAACAAACACAGCTCTGAATACACAGGCGGAGTAAATCTGTTACGGCTTTCCTCCCACCTCACCTATCCCATCCCATACTGCTGTTGCCATGGACCTTTCTACATCCTCAAGCTCATTCATCAGATATTTCAGCTACTCATCTTTCCTCTGTCCTTGATCACTCCTCAAAATCTTTGGAGCACAGTCATTTAAACTACTTGCATTTCAACTTGCTCTTCATTTTGACTTGACTCAGCTGTCATAAAAATATTTTAAAAATAACACTAATGGAACGCAATTGATTCGGTGTCATTCAGGAATGATAAACTGTTAAAAATAAATGATAATTTGGTGAACATCTCTAGCTGACAGCATTATGTCTTGTCAAACATTAATATTTTTAAATTTGCTTCTTATGTAGAAAGCTGTGCTGTCAAAAACATGGAAAATTAATTAAATAAAATAATTGGTCCAAACTGGAACAAAATACCACACTTTCTTCTTTCTCTCTCTCTCTTTTTCTCTGCTGCATTTTTTTTCCCAAATCTGAGCTCTCTGGACTATTAACTTTAGCAAAAGTCCTGGGGTCCACCTACATTTCTTGTTCCTCCTTAAGGGCCTGATGACCTGAATGTGGTGCCCAAGCCTGCCACGAAAAGCCTCGTATTTCTGGATATGGATGTGGAAGTCCCTCCCCAGGGCTGCCCACTGGGAACTACAGCAGAGTTTCACTGGTTCCTGCTTTGGATCCAACAGGTGTAGGGAGGAGAGGGGCAGACTCAGTTTAGATGCAGCCTATTACATCTTTGTGGAAGATGGGAAGTTTTAACTGATTATCTGAACTGGGAAATCAGCAAATACAAAATAATTTGGATGGATACACAGTGAGGAGAAAGTCACTTTGTTTTCCAGTAGAATGAAAATGATTCACATCAACACTCCAAATGCTGGGTTGAATTGATATAAACAGTTTTGTTCAACTCAAAATTTATTTATATTTACTATTAAAAAAAAAAAAAAAGTAACAGTGTGTTAATGTCATGCTTAAGAAAAAAGTATCACTTTGGAAAGGAAGGTTTAAAACTTCATTTAAGCAATCATTAACGCAAAGATTCAAATATTCTCCAACTTTTATAACAATGCTGGGGAACAGAAGTGTGTTCTCTGTTTCTCCGCTGACCCAGTGAATATTTCAGTATTTCTGTACCTTTGGCAGGAGGTTGGAGCAGGGCTCCGCAGAGCTTCCACAGCTTCATATGTAGCACTGTCACAGGGAAAGTCATATATCTCCATTCAGCTTTCAAACTAATTGGAAGATCCAGAAGGCAACAAGTTGGTCACCAAATCGCTTGGAGATGTTTGCTGAATGCGGTGGGGTGTGATGCTGTCATCTTCCCATCCTGACTATGGGACTACCTGAGATGAGGAGTGGGCTGGAATCTGCACACTGCTGTCCACTGGAGACAGGAGATGCAACAACGTTAAAGGGGCTAAAGTGAGCTGAGGGCAACTCCAGAGGCAACCAGATGTCCATTCTCCTTTGGTGGATATTGGCTGCTTGAGAGCACCATGAGAGGTACTTTAGCTGACAGATGATGGTACTGTCACAAAAAAAATGTTGCCAGTATTTCTGGGGCTCCCAAATTACCTTCACTAAGGACTATTGAAATGGGCACCTGGGAAGTGATAATTCTGCATCTGAACACAGTATACAGCAAGTAATGCAGATTTGCATAATGATAAGAACAAAACAGGGGCCTCAGCTGCTCCTCATACGTCTTGCCCTCCAGACTCTTCACCATCTTCATATCCTTTCTTTGGATGCTATTTAATAGCTTTATGTCCTTCTTATATCACAGCACACAGTGCTCAAGGTGAGGCCGCACCAGTGCAGAGTACAGTGGATACTTGCTGTACATTTGTTGTTTCAGTGTGGGTAAGCAGATGGGCTTTCAGATATACAAATCCTTCTGCAAGCACGAATGATGCTGGCATGCAATGGTTAGCATCTCCTTCATCAACCTTGGGGCTTAGGATTGCCCTCTATATGTTCATTTCCCATCTAATGTTTATATTTCAGATTTTCCTGTCTTCTGTGAACTGTAAAGGCCCCAGCCCAGACAAAGTTGTGAGCCTGGAGCGAGCCAGATACTCACCTGAACCTTTCAGAAATAGATTGAGGACATCTGCTGTTTTCTGTCTTCTTAGGGAGACATTTCTTTGTTGCTTTTGTCTTTTACTGCACAAACAGCAAGGCCATTCTGTACCTGTGGTCGAGAGCCTGGAAGCTGAGGAGAAGCCTTGGGGGGAGCAGCAGGACACCCAACAGAGAACGTAGTTGGAACACCTCCAGGGTCTGCAGGGTTTTCATTGCTAGCACGTCTCCCTCAGTGGAAAGAAAATCAAGCATCTGAGATTTGGGATCAAATATAAAAGTGTCACTAAGTGTTACTGTTGAGAAGGCAGGCTCCTCCAGGTTTTTCAAAACTTCCCATATCTTCCCTGCCTTTTGACAGCTTCTCAGATAACTCACATGGTGAGGCAGACATGTTGCTGCAGCAAGCGCCAGGTGGAACAAATCAAAGTCACAGGCTGTTGCGAGGCTCTCGTTAGCATGGTGAATTTCATATTGACACCTGGCGCGCAGACACCCAGGCCTCCACACGTATGCACCCAGCCCCGCTTTTAAAGGGCTATTTGCTATCATCCCTGCACTCCAGAAATTGCTTCTGTCTGTAATTATTTCATTTCATTGAACAGTGAAAGCATAGGGAGCTAAAGAGATTTTATTTTTTTTTTAATGGCAGAGTCATTGGCTAATTTTTCTGTCTAAAATACTTAAGTGGAAAAGGTGCATATAGGATTTGCTTGTGAAGCTCTCGCTTAGGCTGTTAAGCATTTATCCTAGGAAAAGTATGGCTGGAGCCGACAGCAAGGTGTGTAGGAGTGACTGCTCACCACGGTGTGCTTGTGGTTCACTCTTTGGCAAAGCGAGAACCCCCATGCATCCTCCTCAGATCCCAAAGAGTAAAAGGTGATGCCCTGAAAGCCAGATCCGATGCCAGAGTGCTGCCTGGCCCAAAGAGCAACCGGTGATGCAGCTGCACTCGGCACATTAACATAGTATTTTTCCTTCTGAACAGCCATATTTGTCAAAATAGCTAACTTGGGCTCCATCGTTGAGAAAATAAGGCTTTGATGTATTGAGTCTCTTTGCCAGACATTTAACAGTAATCTAAATAAATGGCTTGGTTCAGTGGTTCACAGAATATGAGTCAAAACTCATATTTCAAGAGGGAAAAAAATCTTAAGAGTTCCTTGCTGCTATAATTCCTGAGCTGCCAATGTACGGTGTCTCAATTTTAGGTATTTTGAAAATGGATTTCGTTAAAAAGCTTCAGCCATTGTCCTAAACAGCTGACAGGTTCCCACCAGCCCGCCCCATGCCAGCTGGCTCATGTATTCACAGACTCTCTTGGCAAATGGTCAAATACAACACACATTTTAAGCAGCTGGATTAACCTAGAGATTCTTACCAGAACCTTTTCATCTGTTTTTCAGAGACAGACCACTGCCATTTAATTATACTTTAATTGAATGAAAAAACAAGTCAATACCTAATTAATTGGGGTTACAGAAGAATGACAGTGTGGAGCTCTGGATCCTGAAACAAGAATTTCAAAGGAAAACCTTGCTAATTTTGGCTGCATTTGAAATGTATTTGTGATTTTTTGCTTTCTTATTTTTAATTTCCTCTTTCCTTCCTTCTTTCTTTCCTTTCTTCTTTTTCTTCCTTCCTTCCTTCCTTCCTTCCTTCCTGTCTGTCTGTCTGTCTGTCTGCTACAAGTTCACATGAGAAACAGAAAGAAATATTAGTGCCATGCTTTAAAAAGTGCTGTGAGAAAAGTTTTTTTTTTTTATCTTCTGTTCTTGCAGCTTTGTATCATTTAGAGTTCACTTTCATTTTCTATCTCAGAGTAGACTTGCTTAAAATTTAAGTCTGCATCCTGATAGTTTCTGCAGGGTTTTAAATGAGGAAAACTTGTTCCTCCCTGAACCTATTTGACAGCCGTATCCAGATGTTAGAACCAATAATGGAGGACAGCTCTACATATGTATCCTAATTGTTAAGCATATAATGCTTAGTTATTAGAGACAATGTCACCCATACAAAAGTTTTGCTGCTACCAGGAAGGGGCACAGGAAGGCAAATGCTTCTTGTAAGATTTGAATATCACACTTCCCATCCATATTGCTGCCTTCCCTACTACGGGAACTAAGTCATTTGCCACATCCTGTATAACTCTCAAGGCACTGAATGTGAAGAAGAGAAAACTGTTTATTCCTTTGCCATGCTGTGTCTATACAGACCAGATGAATGATGTAATAATTATTTGTATTGCATCAGATCAGATCTTTTTGTTTTGTTGCATCATCTGAACTCGCAGCTGAAGGTACTCTTGATTATCATTGGCAGCTGGGTCATATCTGTTGACGTGATTCAAATGCCATGAAGCTATTAATGAATTCTGTAATCTTTACCAGTTTCGCTGTCTGAACTATATGAAATGGACAAAACCAAAAAGGTAAATAACCTCTTCTATAATGAATGAGAAAGTGAACTCATGCAAATTAAGCATGTTTTTCCCAGTCACTTTACATTTGTTCCTGTAATTATCAAATTATGAGAGCATATATTTTTAACGTAATGGTGAATGGTGCCCTGCTTTGCTTACAGAACCATCACATTTTTCCCGTAGGCTTTTATCCGTCATTAATGGAACATCATTAGGCATGGCCAATTTTGGTGGCTGAAAATATTTGTGAGATTAAGTCTTACACTTATCCACTGCTAAGCTTGAAAATAAGACTTAGGAAAATTAGGTAATAAAAAAGAAACCTGATCAGAGCAGCATGACTCAAAGACAACTTCAGTTAGGACAAAAGTCTCTGAGAAAGTTTTGCATAGGTATACACACGTAGCTTATTCCTTGTGGTGGTGTTTCTGTGCTGTCACTCTCGTGAGTAAAAGGGAGCATTCCCATGTTGAAATGCATTGACACAGGAGCCACTATGTTGGAAGAACCCTCTGGTGTCGAGGTTGACACTTGCTGCATCATCAGTTGCGTGATATACGTCTCTGCCTTTATTTTCCTGCCGAAGTTCCTGAAGTGTATCTGGAGGAGCAACATGAGCCAGAAAGCAGGTTGAATGACTGTGATTGTAACAAGTATCTCAGAAGGAGGAATAAGAAAGGATTTTTTAAGATTGTGCCATGAAGCGTATCTGTGGGGATACGTGCATTTGAGTTTAAGCAAATGGAGGAAGAAAAGTAGACTGACCTAGAAGAGCAACAGTGGTTTATGTCCCCAGCAAGAGCTGGCTCGTTGAGCACAGCTGTTCTGGGGGAGTCTCATGCAGCTGATTCAAGAAATAGCTGTGAGTTCAACTGCTGCCTCTCTCAAACTCAATGGTAGGACATCCAGTGCATCTCTTATGGCGTAGCCCTTTCCGGTTCACTGCAACAGGCAGTCAAAGCACAGACTAGCTCACAAGAAATAAATTGTCTTATTTCACCTGTAATAATCCAAGTGAAAATAATGTAAAGAAAATTTCAACCAAATAAACGCTTTTTGAAGGTTTCAAAGTGGTATCAAACCAAGTGCATTCCTCTTTAACAGTGAGCCTCACTTTGCAGTTACACATACATGTATTTCCAGCAGTGATAGAAGACTTCAGAGTGTGATAATATTGTATATTGTCAGATCTTTAGTGAAAGGTGTAACGTGTTTAATCATCTTTTGAATGAGAGAGTAAGTTCAGTGTTGATGAGGGGATATGGAGCACTCGGAAAAACTCAGGCCAGGAATACTTTGAAGTCGCTGAGTCTTGATAAAGGGGATACAGACTGAAAGGGCTCTCCTGCACACCTCAGCTATAACATGAAGGTGACCAGACCACCCTCTAGTGGGATAAAAGCGTATTTTAGCTTCTGATGTGTTAATGTTTGCACTACGAAACCATGTTTCTGTTTCCTTTTGCCTCCGAGATCTTTTCAGATGAAAGGTAAGATCAGATGTGTATCTGCGCAAGCAGTGTGGGAGGGCTTATAGCCTAAAGGCTCTTCAAACTTTCCCTCCTTAAAGAGTTTCCGAGTCATAGCAGTGGGACTTGGAGTCCCAAATAAAAAAATAAAACAAAATTGAGCTGACTCTCCCAGGTCTTTGGTTCCGAAATATTGATATTAATGTATTTTTTTTTTTTCATCACAGAATTAAATGTAAGTGAAGCAGCAAAATAACAATAAGGAAGTGCTAGACTATGAGGAGCTGAGTGTAGGGGGAAAAAAAGGAAGATTTATTTTACAGTTATTATTTCATACTGCCAGAACCTCTTTGTTTATAAAAAAAATGGGGTAAAATTTCAGCTGATACACCACAAAAAACTCCTCTGCTTTGATGTGAGATGCAGTCTCAGCATCAGGTGCACTCTGAGCATCAGCTCCTGCAGAAGGGAGAGGGCATGCAGAGCTGCAGAGAGGCAGGACAGCCTTCCAGCAGGGCTCCTGACAGCTGGTCATCCCCAGAGGCACGCATGAAAGCTGCCCCATGGCTTTTGTAGTCCTACATTTCAGCCATGGCTGGCTGGCAAGGCCAAGCTTGCCAAATAGCTGAGTCTGACATGTCAGGTCACAGAGATGGGGGAAGCAGTGGTACGGTGCCTCATGTGAATGCATTGATAACAGTTGTGGGGTGCCTAAGAAATTTGATGGTCATGAGTAGTTCCCATGTGAGTGCCCTATAGTCTGGGTTGAGGACTCTGATGTGAGTGCTACGTGCTTAGGTGCGCTGTCAGTTACCAGCTCAGTTAGCCTGGCCTTGCTGCTTTCCTTCCACTAAATCTTCTCCTAGGCCATAAGCTCTCAGGAAAAGAGACTATGTTTTGTGTGCATATGGAAAATATCAGGTTTGTTTTCAACACCATTGCCGCCTGAATAAATTGAAGCATTATGTGTAATAGTAAACATATGTTGTCCCTGCCTCATGCCCATGGTGCTCCCCAGCCGAGGAGCAGCCTCCAGAAAACTGATGTCCCAGACCGCTGTCCTGTCTTCACTGTGGTCTTTCAAACCTTGCTTCAACTAGTTAATCTTCCAAAGTGATGAGTGGCCTCAGGTATTGCCTATGAAAGAAAAGAAATTTATGTCTCTCTCACCCTTGGTCTATCGTTTGGTTTTTGGCTTATCACTTCTACCACCGTAGTCCCCAGAGGTTGTTAACTGAAATCCTCAGAGCTGGGGCTGTTCTGAGCTAGCATTACTTTACATCTCCATGTCTTCACATACTCTCCATGTCACACATATACGCACACACAAGCACATTCTGTGTGCAAAGAAGCCTAAGATCTGAGCAGAGCAAACTGTCAGAGAGATGAGACAGAAAGCCCTTTTATTCCCATTTTTGAGGCCACCCACATTTTTGATAGCCTCAGAGATTCATTTTGATAGGTCCTGTGGTGTTGCACTTTCTTGTCTCATTTCATACAGTCCATTTAAATAAAAAAGCTGCGTTTTAAATCTTGACTTTGATAAAAGCATTTGACAATGCAAATAAGCTCTTCTGTTAAGCCTTATATTTCTTTGAGAAATGAAAATGTTTGTAGAGAAATCAGACAATGTGGTGACAACAATCTGAGAATTAACAAATTAATATTCTTATCTGGTTTGTGATGACTCAGTCTTGCATCAATGAGATACAATTTCTTTTTTGTTGTATGGTGGGGAAGACTTAGGTTTCAGGCAGCCTGCAGTGACGAAACACTGATAACATGTAATGGCTCGGAGGTCTTAAAGAACGTGATACAGAGTTGTTTTTCAAGACTTTTTCCACCGGTAATCAATTAAAAATTTCTAGTGGGTGTAAAGACACTTGTGAAGCAAAAGATGCCTTTCTTTGTTACCTTTCACTGACCCCTCAGAAGTAGCCCATGGATCCTGGGAGGTTTGCAGACCACAAACCGAAGATGGCTGTGCTATGGGGAATGTCATTGTTTTAGTTGATTGAGTTCAAGTGATTAAAGCTTCAGAGAAATTTTTGTTAGCCCTTCAACTCTTCAGAAAACATGAAAGGCAACTTTCAAAGCACAATTTCTTCAAGCAGTCTTGCAAAGATTGATTGTATGGCTGTATGTCTGGCGAATGGTGCAGCCTTCAGAAGCTAAGTCCCAGCTTCCCGCCGCAGCTGATGGACAGCCCTCTCTGCACGGGCTGATTGAGAGCAACTCCAAGGCTACTCCATCTCCTGCCAGTCACAAATGACCACAGAAAGCCAGAAACACAGCAGGCAATTGGCATACGGGCCCTAACACCTTATTTTTCCACAGTTACATTTGTGGTGAAGTGTAAGGGTTCTGTTTTCTGTCTCCAAAAAGAAGGCACCGTGCCATGCAATTTTGATCTTGAGCTCTTTCACTTGGAAAAAAAAATGCCCGTCTGATTGCTCAATAACACTTGTTATCATGTCCATCCCTCTGATGTCTCATGTCTAGTGGTTTATGGAATTTGTCTTAAGGGATCTCCTAAAAGTCTCAGCAGCTCCAGTAAGAGGTGGATACGTCTGAAACAACTCAGTGTACGTGGTTGCTCAGTCATCTTTGCTCACTGAAATTACGGATAAATCATGCTGGGAATAAAATGAATCTTGTAAATTACAAGTTACATTTGTGGGATGGATATGGTAGCTCCTTGGCTGTGCATAGATACTCCTGTGTGACAGAAACAGTACGTACTCACAAACCTGGCGCACGCGCATCCTGGGTACTCAGCACTGGCAGACTCACAGGTGGACTCACACGTGGACGGAGTCCTTGTGAATGTGTCCATATGGGAAATGCTGGGCATTCTTTGCTCCCCTACATTACAGATCACTCTCACGCTAAGGAGATCGATTTCAGCTGGTTCTTAGGAGAGGTCAAATCACTCCTAAAGAATATGCTTTCAAATTCTAACTGCTCTCAGTAATAAGAGAGGAAAGATCGATATAGTCTCTCCCAGAGAATCACAAATCACTCTCACCCTGAGCCCCAGGAGGAGTTTCCAGGAAGGATCAAATTCCTCTGAGACACATCTGACTTTCTGCCAGAGCTGTCAGTGCTACAAGCAGTGTGCAGATGGCAGGCAGAGTGTGCAGGTACCAGCAGCTTCTTTGGCTTGGGTTTTACAAGCTGAGTGCATTTTGCAATAAATAAACACTTTGTTGCTTCCTCACACAGTGTATAGGGTGGGTTTCTTCCAGGTCCATTTTCCTCTTGTGCTGTTGTGCAGTCCTGGGGTATTTAGATATTTCTTGCTAAATCTCTTCTCCTGCACACCTGAGTCATTTTCTGTCTGCAGTTCTTTCCACTCTCTTCTTCCACTGCATGTTCTCTTTTTTTTCTTTCTATATTGTTCTCCCCATTTCCTTTTTTTCTACAAGCTCTCATATCACTGACCTTCCTACAAGAAGGACCAAGAACTTTTGTACTTCTATCTCATGTACAGTTGAATTCTTTTTGTTTCTGTTTTGTGTGCTTTAAACGTCCTAACATTTCCCTCTTGCTCCCTCACTCTTTTTCTCTTTTCTCTTTGGCAGGGCTCTGGTCTATGGAATTAAGTGTGAGATTTGGCAGAACTAAGATGTCAAAGAGAAAAATGGGGACAGGAGTATGCGGATAATTAGTAAGAGGTCAGCTCTGTGGCTGGGTGTCTTCCCTATTTTCTCCTTCTGTTTTTGTTTTACATTTCCTCTGTTCATAAAAGGGTTCTGCTCAGTGACACTTTCAAATGTTCCCTCAAAAATTTTAATTGATTGAGCACTACATTAAAAATCATTGTACTACGAGCAATGACAGGCCTCCTTTTTCTCAACCAACAATAACAGACAAGGTAAGAGCTGTACAGATGGGTTGGTCTTTATCTTACCCCTCTTAAGTCATCTCTTTTTCTGGCTGAAAAGTCATACTCTACTCAGTTGTTCCTGTCTGGAAACTGTTCCATATATTTCTTCTGAATCAGATCTCTCAGATTATTTAAAACAAATAAACTAACAAGTCATTTTATTTTAAGCTTGATTTCCAAAGGACACAAGGCTTGTTAGGGAATAACATTGTCTGTCCGTCTGCTGTTCACCTCAGAGCCTTCCTCTGTAAAGTCATTTGAACTCATAGTACGATTTTAGCTCCATTTGGTAAACAGGAAGCAGTCTCCAAAGTATCAGATTCTTGTGAATTTCATAAATGTTTCTACCTGGCTTGAGAAGACAGGCTAAGTTCAGAGCTGCCTGTATGAAGAAGGAGGGCAGAATTTTACCTTCTTTGTAGTTTCTGAGCACGGAGCACACTGAGCATCCTGCTCCTTTGGGGCAGAAAGCCTGTGTTTGCGCAGCTCTACTCTGATGCTATGCCAGCTGCCTCTTGCTTGGAGGGGAGTGAGAGGAGCTGGGGTCTCTGAAGCATGTATGTCTATTTTGCAGGGTAGATGACTTCTCTGGTTGTTCAGGGAGAGCTCAGCATGCCTACATGTGACATCATCTGATCTACATTTCTCAAGGGCTCTGCAGACAAACAAACATGAAAGCAATTCTGTTGTGATTCTTATAGATGACAATGTTTTGCAATGTATGCTCCTTTTGGTAGATATAGGGACTTCAGTGGAAACTCTTTGAACGGGAACTGTGCAAGTCAGCTGAAAACTCTGCAGAATCATGGTCATGTTAGGAGAACATAGCAGCAACAGCTGAAAAGTATGATCTGGCTTGGTGTCAGCCTCAGCCCCAGACACAACACACACTGTATTTACTGAAATCCCAGCCTTTTTACAGAGCCTCTAGGTTAAATACTGCTTTGAAATGGCTCTCCTTAACCTACAGTCATAAAAAGTATGAAATAAAACAGTTGCTGTGCTGCATTGAAATAGCCGAACTGTTTCTGCTAAATTGTCTTCAATTGCATGTCAATTATTGAAGGGTATGGGAAGGGGGGAGGCAAATCTGTGTTTCCTAATAGGGCCAAGTTACTCAATGAGCCATGTAATCAGCTTGGTGCCATTACAGCAAAACTTTTTTTTTCTAAAGCCATTCTCACGTTTCTCTAAGGCCTTTAAATTGTTAAAGAGAATATTGAGAAAAACTTGGAAAGCCCTAAGAAGAGATACGAGTTGCAACATGCCCTGTCATACAGTGAGCATTTTCTGTAGATCATGATGTGAAGTTACCTCTAGTCTTTTTTTCTCACATTTCGTCTTAGGACAGTGAGTACTGCATGCACAACTATATAAAACTACAAGCAAATTAGAAAGAGCCACAGCACCCTAGGTAAGAAAAACATTGAGAACAAAATTCCATCTCTCTTACACCATACTGAGTACTACTTTAGTTCTAAAGCAATTCTCACTTGAGTAACTGGGGATGCCATATCTCTGCTATGGTTCAGGTGAGCTCAACAGCCACCAGTTTGCCTTTCAGTTATTTTTGGCACCCTATTACTCATTTTGGCTCAGCTTTCTGTATACTTTTTTTTTTTCCTGAGGAGGGCTAAAGGGGCAGGTAGGTAGTGCCAGTGTGTTCTGGTAGTTTTTATATTAGCAAACAGTGTGATGCAGAAGGAAAGGAACTGTAGAGCTGAAACCCCAGTATTGACACTCAATGTGTTTCATGGAGGCATTTTATACTAGCTCTAATTTGGACTCACAGAACAAATGTCTGTTAGCAGCTGAATTTGTATCAGTTGGAGCACATCTTCCAGTTTACTCTGCTCTAACAGGAACTGCAGTAGGCCTTGAACAATTTTCTCCTTCAAAGAAAATGGGAGTAGGACCTTTACTGTTCCACATTCCGCTAGCAACGGGCAACCAAGGTCAAGAAATAACAGCTATATCTTCTCAATATATTGATGAAACCTGCTCAGAAGACACAGAAAATGAAGACCCTTTAATCTAGGTCAGACTTACAAAATTTTTCTTTTGCTTCTCTACCCTCTGCTTTTCCTTGCAATGAAGAACAACACCTCTCTGGGGGAGCCACAGGGGCTATTATCATAGCTTCAGCTTAGAAAGTCAACCTGGAGAGCACAGAGGTGTGGAGTAGCCAAAACCACAGCCGTGACAAGGTATCTCAAATCACTGCTGAACCAAGAGAGCATGACATTTTATATTTTCTGAAACTGCATTTTCAGAACTTACCATCCTCCAAATAGTTTTCTGGTGTTTCTTGCACAAAGAAAATTTGGAAACATTCAAATTTGCCTCCATGAAAATGATTTTGATTGTTTTGCTTCTGTGCCATGGTCCCTTCTCAAAACAGATGGAATTAACTGAGAACCCTGTCTACTCTAAATGTAATTTATGTTTTCCTCTCAAGACTGAAATTTATTCTCTTCTACAATGTCCATCCACCTAACTCATCAGGTTTTTCCTTAATAGGTTTGTTATACCTCTCCCCAGTCTTAATCAACCTAATTAACACAGTTTCATCTGCTGATTTTTTCAGTTGCTGTTTTCCTGATTCATAAATGCATACGATAACTGAGATCCTCATGTTCCCTTCTGATATCTTATTCAAACACTGAAGTGTTTGAAATTTGACTATTTAACTTGCTCTTTTCGGTTTTCTAGATGGTTTGGGAGCAACAGTTATACCGATTCTTTTCCACATGTATTGCTCTTCAGAGGCAGAAGTGACTGAAAATTTTCCTGATAGGAAGAGCTCCCTTACTAATTTTGCAGAAAGTCTTCACATTGATAATTCAACAAGGGTACTACTCAGGCAGCTGCTCAGCTCCCTGGGCGTGGGGCTTCCCATTGTTGAACTGGTTTGATTCTTTAAAAAAATGCAGTTCCCTTGTACTTGCAAGTATGCTTTCAAGAAGTGCCAGTTCCCTCGCAAATTACCTCCTCTCCTTCTCTTTAAATCCAGAATAAAAGAATGTCTAAAATGGGCAGATTTTCTCAGATGTGAAGTGTGTCCACTTTCATTTAAAAGTCTCTTGTTAATGATTTTTGTCTCTTTCATTCACTTTTCTGAATTCAGATCACTGTAAAATTTTGGTGAATTTACCTTGCAGAGATCACCCAGGTTCAGTCTGCAGAGTAGTTATTGTTCTATTTTACTGATCATTTCAATCGAGTTTATTTATTTATTTATTTATTGTTGAAATGGAAGAACTCAACCTTCTCCAATAGATGGCCACAAAAACATTACTTTTGAGGCAAAAAACAATTAAATTTTAACTCCACGTAACCAGTTAAAATGTCAGAAGCTGACGACAATGACGTATCCATGATGGAAAATATATTAGCTAATGATATAACATATATCAAATGACCTCTTAGTCATTAGCTTCATAAAAGGTGTTAAAATAACCACCATTTGTCGTTGCTATTGTTTATTTCAAACTCTTTCAACAAATGCTATATAAAGAAAATGCCAAATGCTAAATAAAGAACTAGGCAATCTCACTCCTGCTCTCAGCTGCCCTTTGCAGGCGTCTTTCTGCCTCTTTCACTGTACAAACAGCCTCAGTGGATTTGCTGCCACTCACTGAAAGTCAGGGGGAGGAATACTTCCCTCCAGTAATATTAAGCATACAGTATTACTCAGTCAGTAGAACAACTCTAATAAAGTGTGCCTGGCCATTTGTTTTAAACATAACAACAGAATAAAAGCAAGATACAGCTAAAAAACACGTTGTCAGTTAAATGCACATTGTCTTTTAGATAATCTAAAATACAGGAATAATTTAAGGATACAGAGCCACTCCATTTATTCTAATTCCCTGGCCATTCTTTCACAGAAGTGCTGAAGGGGACACAGCCAGGCAGCCTTTCATCTAGGTTCTGTAAATATTAAGAACATGAAAGTATATTACCAGATGAACTGGTTCATAACAGGAGTCCATCTAGTCTACAGTTTCCAGCAGAGGCCATCAAAAGATCCATGGAATAGTCAAAACAGAACAAATGTACACGATACACTGCATATGTTCCTAACCGCTTTCCAACCTGTGACCATCTCCAGGTTTGGAATTTCCTGAGCTTGATGTATTTTTTTCTATTTAGCAACTGTCAATAGACTTCAGCTTTGATTACTGGTTCAGTTTTCCCCTGAGTTCACACCAGCTCTTTGCATCCACAATGTCTGCTAGCTAGCAGCATTGCAGGTTCATCTTCTAAGACACCCTTGGGTTCATGGCAGACAAGCCACGAAATGCACGACCAGCAGAAATGTTGATGACTGTTGGGACCAGAATGGATTGAGATCTCATTCTTAGGCTGGGAAAGATGCAAAACAATCAGCTTCATCTGCCTCATTTTGCACCTCTGCAAACCAATCAGAATTACATTTGGAATTAAAGAGTAGTGCTCTGGACCGAGAAGTACTTTTCCTTCTTTTCTATTCCTTACCACTACTGCTAAGATGCCAAGAATAGAAATGCCAACTCCCAGTGCTTATTGGTGCTACCGGTGATACCCATATGCATCCAGCAAGGTGATAAACACAGGGTCTGGGCTGAGACGACCCTGCAGTCTCTGGAGCTAGCTGATAAAGTAGGCAAAAATTCTCTGGCACTTATTGCAGCCCACCCACCACCTGCCTCGTGCTGTTTCCCACCTCAGTGTCTTTGGAGTTATTTGTTATTACCATGTCTGCATGTCTGGATTGCACTGTGCAGTGCAATCTTCTTGGAAGAAAAAATTAATGGTAGGAACCTGGCTGCATCACTCAGACTCTCCCTGCAAAGGGAAATGTGTTCCCTGCAGCAAATGTGAACGTACTTACACTTTTAAAGGTCTCAAGCAATTGTGCTTCCATGTTTCCCTCACAAGACTATTCAGCACTTCAAAGTAGCTCACGCTTTTTTTCTGGCATTCTGTCTAAATATTCCCTTCTTAATCTCATCTCATTACCTCCTAAGTAATTGTATTCCGTCCTTGGGGTCTATATACTTTGCACATTTACAGACTTCTATGCTGTTCCCCTGAGTGAAAGTCTCACTCTGAGGCAAATGACACATTTTTACATTTGGAATCTTTTCCTTAAACTCTTCACAATTATCCTTGCAGACTTCCATACTGATAGTCTCTACAGATAGTCCAGAAGGAAAATTTCTGACTTCAGAGGCTTGCAATCTGCCCTGCCTTCTTCCCTCACTTCTTTGAGCTCTTTTCAGCCCACACATACACATGCAAATAATTCTTTGAACTCAAACGCTCTTTAAGTGCCTTCAGTTTACAAGAGTAGGATCAATATAGAAAGTAGAAAAAAAAAGAGAAAATGGAAGGGAAAATACAGTGGGAAAAAAATATCCCAAACTCCAAAGTCTGCTGTTGAGGGAGATTTTTCAACCCTTTCATAATCTGTGGCTGGCTTCCATTTTTTAGATGTAGTAAATTAAAAGTATTTCTTTCCCTTTCTGCAATTCCACTTTGTAGAACAAAAACTAATAATTCTTATTCATTTATTGCCTTTTTTTGCATCCAGTTCTTCTGAAAATAGCTCTTCTCCTTTTTACCTCACCAGAGATTGCCTGTGACATGCTTACATGATTGTAAATGATTTATCTTTCTGGTCTTATTTTCATCTTCCCTGAATGGCTTCCAGTTCACTGCGGATTATTTGATAGTGCAGCAAAAGGTAATCTACAACTGCCATTTCCCTGGCTTTCTAGCAAATAGTTTGCTGGACATGAAATATGGACATACTAGAGAGAATGTGATGTTATAGGGTTATGGTGTTCATCCAGCTCCCTCCAGCCTTGAGAAAGCATGGTGGTTAAGCAGGAATGTGGTTAGTGATATTTCTCAATTCTGTCTGAATCCAGAAAGCGCTGGATTGTGCTCTTTATTTGGCTGCATGGCTGATAGCCAGGCCAGCCTGTGCAGCTCACAAGTCCAGGACAAGTCCAAGGAATGCTCATCATTAAGGAGGTGCTATAGATTGAGCCGAAATGCTCGGACCTCCCATAGACTGACAATGAATTAGACAGGTCTTACCCAGCTGGGCTATGTTGCTACTGCCCTAGTGATAGCTACTTCAAAACTACCTTCATTGTGACTACACAATGTAGGACTGGTTGAGATGGGTTAAAATATTTGGAAGACCGGATAAATTTTAAAATGAGGAAGGGATACATGGCACGTTTTGCTCTTCATATATGAAGTGTGACCAGGAGGTCAAGGGAGATGATTCTGCTCCTCTACTCTGCTCTTATGAGACCCTGGCTCGAGTATTACATTCAGTTCTGGAGTTCCCTACACAAGAAGGACATGGAGCTGTTGGAGTGGGTCCAGAGGAGGGCCACAAAGATGATCAGAGGGCTGGAGCACCTGCCCTGTGAGGACAGACTGAGAGAACTGGGGCCCTTCAGCTTGGAGAAGCCTGCTATAAGGCTCTGAGGAGACCTTATAGCAGCCTTCCAGTCCAGGAGGCCTACAGAAAAGCTGGGGAGGGACATTTTATAAGGGCAGGTAGTGACAGGACAAGGGCAAACGGTTTTAAACTGGAAGAAGGTAGATTTCAACTAGATATTGGGAAGAAATTCTTTACTGTGAGGGTGGTGAGACACTGGAACAGGTTGCCCAGTGAGACTGAGGGTGCCCCCTCCCTGGAAGCATTCAAAGCCAGGCTGGATGGGGCTTTGAGCAGCCTGGTCTAGAAGGAGGTGTCGCTGCCTATAGCAAGGGAGTTAGAACTAGATGATCTAGAAGCTCTCATCTAACCCAAACCATCCTATGATTCTATGATATACAATTTCACACTTGTAAAGTGCTTGAATACTTGGTGTTGTTTTTTTTTGTTGTTTTTGTTTTCTGTGGCAGCCCTGTTTTCCTGCCTTTGTCAGGCAGAGAAAAAATAAAAATAAAAGAGAAATAACCCCCCAAAACACCTTGTTTCATCTACGATGAATGTGTCTGATTTTTCTTGCTGCACGCAATTGTGTCTTTGTGTTTTGTTTTCAGATGAATGGACATCCATTCAAGGAATGCTAAAAGGATACTCCAGCTAAATAGCCTACCTGAGCCAGTGGAATCCATTTAAAATGCGTATGGTTATGCAAATTTGTATGGAGTCACCCTTGAGCCAATGAAATCTAAATGTGCAAGAGAAACACACTTCAGTTTTCTCTACTGTCCCAGGTTCTGTGAACTCACAATCACATTACATTGCTAGTCCCATCACAAGGTGAAGCTCGTGATTTACAGCCTGTGATTACTTGCTAGGTTGGGATGTCATTGGTAAATCTGATGCATGGTTTTCAGGGCTGCTTCCATTCTCTGTGGTGACGATGCTCTGGCCGTCAGCATCAGGGAGAGATACTTCCAGCTGCAGAAGGAACCTGCTGACATTGCTGCCTCTGTCTGCCTATTTCTGGTTCTATCCCCATTGCGTGACGATCCTGCTCATCGCCGAGCTTGGCTAGGGGGGGATGATGGGGCAAGGGGGCTCTCAGAGGACTCGTGGCTTCTAGAGGCTGTGGAGGCAGAAACAGTGCCAGTGCAGAGGGAAGCAGCTCCTCCTGACCCAGTGGGGCTCTGCTGTTCTACATCAGCTGAGGATTTTATCTCATGCTTGAAGTATGCCCTTAAACTGAATGGGAATAGCGCTGCTAAATGCCTTCCTGTTTAAATGATGAACTTGGAGGCTGAAAGAATATAAAATATTTATGATATGGAGGAAATGAAAGCAGTTGCTAAAGTGAAGCATGGTTGAAATAAGGATACAGAGGGAATCTGAGGCATCCACAGCCCAGTCTTATTGCCCTGCCATTACAATCGGGTATTTCCACTGCTTCCCACCATATTATATCAGTGCATCTGCAGTCAAAAATTAAACCTTTATGTTCCATTACTTATCGCCTTTTAAACAGAAATACTCAATAAGGAGATTTGGAAATTACTCTGCAGAGCTTCATGCCTAACCCAAAATTTACACGGCCAAAGTGACAAAAAAAAAACAGTCATGAAACAACCATCTCAGTGAAAACTCCAATGCCCCATCCATAGTTTCACATCCAACAGCTGCTGACTGTCTGATGGAGAAGCCTTGTACTCTGCATCCTGCAGAGTCCTGGTATCAGCCCTGTTCTGAGGTGCTGCACTATGTGGCACAAATACTCCTTAGTATGAACTCATGAGAGACCAAACGCACCCCTCAAAACAAAAATAATTTAAAATAGTCTACCAAGAAAACCTGTGGGCACATCACACCTACCAAGATGGAGCAGGACATAGGCTGGGATGTGCAGGTAAAACTTTCCAGATCCATGTGCAAAGCATGGTCCATTCTCTGGTGCGCCACTGTGACTACACTGTGACACTGTGCCACAGAAGAAAACACTTTTATGGCTTATCATTCCTTACTTCATATTTCCCTTCCTTAAAACACTTTTAAGAGCTCTGCCTTGCTGTCCTGGCTTGCTTTGAATGCAGAAAGCATTGTGCAGGCTGTGCTCTCTGTGCACACACCAGCACACCGTGCTGGAGCCCTGCTTCACATGTCATGTGCAAGTTCAAAGAGCAAACATGTTAATCCACCCAATCACAAGCTTAATTCTTACTCCATTTTTTTTTTTAAATATTCATTCTTTCTATTTGTTATTTTAGCCACGTATATGACAAACAGAATAAATTGCTTTCAAGCCCATAAAACTTGGATAGGTATCAGCATTCTGCCGTCTTTGCTGTTTAAGGGGAATATTATTGGTAAATGGCTATGCCAATGACCAAAGCAGACAGCTGAAGTATTAGGAATTTTTACAAGTTTTCCAACATTTCTGATGGGAATCCTCTAGCAAAGAATTCCCTTTTGAAGCTCCTGTGAGAAATAAATGAGTTTATGCTGAAGTGTAACGTCTGAGCCAATTCTGTTCTTTCATATTTTTTAATAAATACATATTTTTACATGTCAGTGGGTGTAATTCTCAGCTGGATTTCATTGGCACAGCATCACTCATTGAACAGCTATGATTAGTCAACAAAAGTTGCCTTTAGAGGCGCCCACACATTTTCTTCTCTTGCAAACTATGTACCCAGCAGAGGACAGCACATGGTCCCACCAACAGGGACCCAGCACCAGGGGCCATGTGTTTGCATCTGGGGACTTTCCTTACTGTGAAGCACACGTGACCTTGTCATGCAAACAGCCCATGACTTTCCCTGATTCACTATACAAAGGAGCTTGAAAATATGCAGATGTTTGCCAACGTTTGCGAGTGTTTAGTACTGTAGTTTATCTGTTGTGCTGCTGATACTGATCCTGAAGGTATACTTCACTCCTTGCCAGTTAATTATGTATCATTTATAAATCAATAAAGCACTTTTGTTCTGCTCTGGTATAAACTGCATGAGCTGATCAGCTTTTCCCTGTGGCCAGTGCACACTGTGATTTTGGGCAGAAACTAACTCAGGGTCTGTTTTCTAATTATAGCTACCATTTGGATAAGGTACTGCTAATGTGGTATCCAAGAACTCCTCACAAATGTAGAGCAAAGCCTGCTTTTTTTATCCCTTTACAGTACTTTAGTAAATGTTACCATTAAAGAAAGGAGACAAAATGGATATATGCTTTCCCTGACGTCTGTTTTTTTTTTTTGTATCACTAACTGCATTAGAAATTAAATTATATCCACTGCTATTGAAATGCTGCTATGGTTCCTATTATGCAGACATGCCAGCACCTTGTAATGTAAGGCTATGCCAATGCCAAACAACAGCTGGGTCACTGCCATCCGGAGCCTCTGCCCCTGCTGGCAGAGCTCAAGCAAACCCTCCCAGGAGTTCACTGCACAAGTACATAAGTGGCAAATGGGAAAATTCGGTTGGTCCTGCATTAACAAGAAGCCACGTCATGTGGAGTTTTTGGGTTGTACAGAGTTAGAGATGGATCATTTCTGATGGATCGTTTAGTCTTCCCATTTCTACCACATACTAATCTGATTACTTGTTCTGTTTAAAACTTCTCCTTCAAAAGGATATGAATTGACTCATGTAATTTCCCTTTGATTCTCAAATATCTGGTTTTTGTTCAGTAAGAAGCTGGATGTCTGTAGGTAGCATGTCACACATTTTGCCCCTTTTAACGTAACTGTAGAGCATACAAAAAAGGAATTTCTCTGCCCCACTGGATTTACACTCTACTTAGAGAGCAGTTAATTGAAAGCTAATGGATGGGTGATCTACCACCTTATCAAACCGAGTCAGACTCAGAATTTCTATCGGCATGTGTTGTTGCTGCTGTTTTTCCATTTTTACTTCTCCAGGATCAAAGGCTGGGACTTGCTGCATTAGCAGAGGGATTGTCCTAGGGACACAGCTGGGTCTCTCAGGAAACACTGGGAGGTGGGGGCTACTCTAGACAGAGATGATGTCTGGGCAGAAAATAAGGTGCAGCAGTATAAGTTCTCTGATTGTGTTTTAGACAGATACAGCAGCCAACAGAAATCCATCTACAAATTAGGGAGAAGAATGCAAAATATTAAAGCCTGAACTGGGACTTAAAAGCATGAAGAAATAATTGGGTATGGAAATGGGGCATAGGAAAGTAACTAAACAAAGATAACACATTTTTTTTCTCTATTGGCTGTATAAATAAAGAAAATAATGCTTCTTTTCAACTTATTGTGAACCAGAGATTGTAATGGGGCAGTAAAGACCATTGTTTTATCAGTACCAAGTGTCTTGGACCTGGTAAAGCTATATAGTAATGCTTCTACTGGGGATATTGCTGGGGTTAATTGAATTACATTCTACTTACATAAAAGATACCGATTTCTTGTTGCTTAAATTCACCTCAAGTTTGTTTGATTGGAAAATAATACTAAAGACATACAGTTCAATTTAAAAAGTACTGGGTGAAATGAACACAACCCTTGTAAGGGAGAAGTGTGCTTCACAAACCTTTTTCAAATTTGCCAAAAGAGTTACTAAATGTGAAGTGGTGGGTTACTTATTGACATACTGTGTTGAGATTTCCCCAAAGCTTCTGACATAGTCTCCTACCAAGGAATCTTGAAGAAATCAATCTATCTTGAAATGGGAAGGAAAAATCCTTCTTGAGTATAAGCTGGATAAAACATAAGAAAATATAGATAGGGACAGACAGTCAATTACTGTAGTGGAGGGCTTACGAATCGATAAAACATCTTCGACATACTCATAATTAAAGTTTAAAAGTATGTAAATAATGAAGTAATAAAGTCTTCTGATAAAATTATTCAGTAAAGTCAAATCTAAAGTTCATTTCAAAAGTTACATCAGGATTTCATAATGCTAACAGATCTGGTAATAAAAAGGAAAGTGGAACTAAAGGTCATTGCATGTAAACTAAGGGACGTAGGACAGAATATCTTCAGTGACAAATATGCAGTGATAGAGTAGAAATTGTCACTAAGGAGAAAGTCTTTGAAGTCACTGCAATTGTTTCCTCAAAAACACTAGCTCAGTCATAGGTGATGGTGCGAAAAAGAGATAAAGAAAAGTTTTAGGAAAGAGTAAGAACGAAATTGCTAAAATAAAAAATGATAACACCATCATATTGACCTGTGATGGCTTCTAATTGCCCAAAGGGTGTAGGAGGACTGGAACGTGCATAGGAAAATGCCATGAGGATGATAATATATGTGGAGTCCATCCCAAGGAGAAACTGAATAAAAGCAATTCTCCGCTTGGTACATGGGAGAAATATAAAATTTTAAGTGGTACGGAGGATATGAAAAAGGAGAATCTTAATGTTCTTTCATACGGGTTTCAGGGGAAGTCAGTAAAACTGGTCAGTACATAAAAAGTGTTTTTTTACACAGGACAGAAAAAAGCTGCAGAATTTGTTGCTGTCAGAGATTGTGCTGCCAAAATGTACACAGGGATTCAAAAAGAATGTTGCAAGTTCATCAGAACTACGTCTAATGGTGGTTATTAACAGTAATGGTATGAATGCAACCTTAGTGCAGGAAGGCCCCCCAGAGCTGCGATCCCAGGGAGAGGATCACTGTGTACTCACCCGGTGTCCTTTGCTCTCTCCTTTTCTGAACCCTGAGAAAGATTACAGAGACGGAAGGATGTGCATAGCTTTAAGAAAAGATTGCATTGAATCATGTTTCTGCATTAATTTCACTTGCCTGGCAGAAAAGCGGGAGCTGAAAGGATGGAAAATTCCTTTCAAGACGCAGGTGTTCAATGGAATTCTTTGGGCCAAGTTTGACCTCAGGGATTCGTTCACTCTTATTGTGGCCCAGATGTTGGAGATGAGGGTGTCTCTCCCCTCACTACCAGCACTGCATGTCACTCCCTATTTCAGCATTATCTGTGAGACTTCAGAGACACTGGTGACCTAAAAGCACAAAACCAGTGACCACAAAGTGTGGCTCAGTGATGTGCCTCCTGCCTGTCACGCCTAGAGAGGAGCCACACACACTCAGATATCTGCTGCAACAAGCCTGATGCTGACACAAGTGAAATTTGTAAACAGCTGCTTCCCTCCACAAAATCTCAGTTTTATTCCTTCTGCCAATTGCCACCTAATGGAACAAATCCCACCCGTCCATCACCACGTGCACCAGCTTCACTGGCCCATATCTTTATTGCATATTCCACATACAATTGATAGCAGCTTCCTTTCTGTAGACAAAACATTTATGATTATCTCATTTGTCCTAGCAACAAAAATAATGATGTGTATTCAACCTGTCATGCAAAGTGGTCTGAAAACGCCTTACAGACACTAAAAAAAAATCCAGAATGGCTGTAGGAAAAGACAAAAGAAAACAAATAGGCCTTCCTTGGTTTTTCAGCTGGAATTTCAAAGCATACCACATTTCTTTCCAAACCACATTTTATTCTATTCAAAGTATTTGGAAGAACCAAAATGACATGTTTCTGCTGGATTTGATATTGCTTTTATAGGGATTTACTTGATATCATTTTCTTTTGCCTGATCTTTTAAGATTTAGAAATTCACCCTGCTCACCCTACTCCAAATCCTAATGAAAACCCAGTATGGTAAAAAAGTTTAAGAGCCTGGAATACCCACTTGCATTTTTAGAATGTTTACAATGCCAATTCTTTTTTCTGATATTATACTCTTAAACAGTTTTGGTGCACAGATGGTAGCAATATACGGTCCGCCTTTGTGAAATCAACAACATAAATTCATTTATCAATACACCAGCTAATTTCAGGTGCAAAAATAGGGACTGAATATGGAAAAATATGCACGCATAACTTCTGACTACTTCAATATCTTTTTCTTTTTCCTTGAGGATCTCATAAAACTATTAAGGCAGCTTCTGTTTCAAACAGTTACTACACTATATTTTCTTATGGCTTAAGCTGCCTCATTCTGCACATCCTATAGAAAGATCACCTGGGGAACTGCAGTGTTTCAGAAGACCCAATATCTTGTGGAGTCCTGTGGCACAAAAAGACAACTCTTCAGAGGGATCATATGGTAACGGGCGTGCTAGGGATGTGAGCTGTGAAGTCACGTATGTTCATTTGCTCTTGCTCTGAGCAAGTGAGGTGGCACCACACGAGAAATGTGTGTGCCACCACCACCACCACCCAACTGGTGGCTCCCAGGAGCAGGTCAGCTGAGTCCAGCATGAGTGGAAGGGTGAGGGATCAAAATGTGAGGGGGTGGACTTGAGGCACGCAGTGAGGTCTGCTGTCATTGGCATGGGACAGAGCTAAATATGTGCCTCGCTCAATTCTGCATCACCACTCCCAATTGCAGATATAGAATAGGCATCAGATGGAAAGAAGTGCTGCCAAATGCCATGAGAAGGGGAGCAGGGACCAGCGGGCAGCAAGTTCCACAGGATCTGCTCTGCTCACCTGCAGAGGTGGAGACCCAGTAACCTATTCCTGAGCCAGTCTACATTCAGACAAGATCTGGCAACTGTTTTCATACTTGTTCAAACTCTCCTTTACTCACGTCTTTCGCATTTGCATTTCCGTTCTCCTTTGCCTTTGTTATGCTTGTTCCTTGTTCTAACAAATCCCCTTCTCACTCACAACTGTATTTCTGTAGCTCAGAAAAGCAAGACAAATTTCATATCACTGCTTTGAAAGTAACTGCTCATTTAAAAATACCAAAGCAAAAGGTATGAACCTATTCCAAAAACTCTCTTCTATTTTTTCTTTTTTTTCATTCAAAACTAGTCACTGAATTTGCTCAAAATTTGCAAATACTTTTGGTCTTTCCCAGACGTCAGTAATCGCTATATTTACTGCAGAAAAAAAACCCACTCCTAATCTCAGCCTTCACACTGATTATGCGTGACATGACAGGTGGCTTTCTAAAATGGAAATACACTTCACTTTCCTAAAGTACCAGTAGAAAAGGAATAGTGCAAGAATCTAATCTCTTCTCACTTTAGCCTGGTAAATGTCGCAGTGTCTTCAGAGGACTCTTAACCAACACTTTCCATGCTTCTGTCCTTTAGCTTTGAGCCTTCTTTCCACTGAAAGCAGGCCAAATGGATTGCTATATGATACAGCCTAGGTGTCTTGCACGTACCACATATTTTCAGTATATTTAATAGAGAAATTCCTTGGGTGAATTTTCTTGATTTTTGTCTGCTTTCCACTCAAAAAGATACGTGCAAGAATGGTAAACAGAGACATGAGTTGCATCTTCAATTAGTTGCAAACTTGTATCATTGTAAAAACTTAATTCTGTGCCCTCCATTTCGCACAGTGACAACCAGCTATGCTGATTCAGAACTAATCCGCATAATTGGAGATCAAAAATGTCTGCTGTAACTGAATGGACAGGTTTTTGAGGGGGACAGTTTAGACAGAAAACAAATCTGATAAAATATACCCTGAAGAAATTTAGACTGTTTCTAGAAAAACTGAGCTGCAAACCCATACATATTTTCAGCTTTGATAGAAAGCCAAAACATTTCCATGCAGAAATGTCAATGCAATGTTGGAACTGAAGATCAAGCACCTCATCTCTTTAATGCCTCGTACAGTCTGGTTTCACCAGCTAGATGCTATCCTCCCATGATCTGAAAAATACTTGTTTACTTCTTCAACATCAACAAAGGATTACAAATGTTTTCCAACCCTCATTTTAGATAATCAGATAACAGGCATAGAACCAATATTTCATTTGTGAAACTGTATTACATTACCATCACAGAGTTATTCTTTCTGTTAGTTAAATGTGGAGGTTCCGTTAAACACAACCCAAAATCTATTCAAGAAAAGAAGACTTTTTCAATTGTCTTTTGGTGAAACCTCTAGTAATCATAGTGTCATATGGCTGCTTCTAACTGGGTTTTTTATCATTCTAATAATAAATGATAACACGTCCAATTCTTTGCCCACTTCAAAAAGAAGTTATGAGAAAGCTCTGAAGTCTGGAAAACATGGAATATCAGATTCCGTATTTATCTAAGAATTAGTTCATTAAGAGATGAATTGATTGTGACCTGGAATTCCAGTCATGAGAGGGAGACTACAGAGAAGAAGCCCATAAAAAAATGTGCATTTTTTCAGTAACAGTAATTGGACATCAGAAAAGCTTACCCTCAGAAGAGATTCTGCCTTCCTTGGAGGTGATTATTTGTAGCAGAAGTATGAGTCTGGTGCAGGTGAGGGTCTGTGGTGTGTTATGGGAGGGTATAACTAAGTGAGGGCTGAACAGGGAAACAGAATGGGGAGGAATGGCATGGACCTAGGATGGTCCTGCAAACACTTGCCTCCCCAGTAAGTTCCAACACCAGTGTGCAGTCGATACCAGCAATACTCCTGCACGAGTAATACAGAAAATTTTTGTGGGTGGAAAAATATCTGAGAAGGAAGAAGAAGAGCTCAACTCAGAGTGTCATGAGTACCAGAAAGTTTGGGAAGGGTCCAGGTTTCAAAGAGATACTTAACTGCATTCTTCAAATATCTCTGTGAAACCCAGTTACACATCACACAGAAATGGTATACTCATTGTACAGGGATCATTTCTAACTGGAATTTGGCCAGACCTTTTTAAGCTGAAAGGCGGGCAAGGGAACAATCCTGTCATTAAATGTCCTTGTCATTTTATCTTCATTCCTCTGATTCATTGCAGATGTTGCTTTGGAAAGTGTTTTAGTGCCTTTCTCGCTTCAATTACCATCAGTTCACACTCAGTTCATAATGACAGAATAATTGAGCAGGGGACTAGTTCACCATCCTTGTGGATCTTTCTGACATCTACTTGCATTTCTTCTATTTCATTATCTTGCAGCCGTATTTTCCTTAGAAAATTAAATTTAAAAGTGTTTGAAGGTTTACAAAAAGGACAAAGATTGATCACTTTGGTAACTTTATTTTAACATCAGATTAGCTTTTCATGGATTATAATGACAAGATCTAAGCAAAAAAGACAGAAGTAGCTGAGATGTATGACTCAATATGAAGTGAGCACAAAGTAAGGAAGTATTTTTTCTTTCTAGCAAAGGCAAGTTAATAATGCATAATAACAATATTCTTTTTTTTTTTTTTTAATAAATATCATTACCAAAAGTTTTGGTCCATTACTTTATAGAGTGTTTACAATAAATACTAAAATCAATCAACCATTTATTGTTTGTGTATTTTCTTACTCAAAATTTCTTGAAGAATTTATTATTAATGTATTAATAGCATTAATAAAGAGGATTTGCTTTTATAAATCTCATAGCTTTAATTTGAGAATGTCCTTTAAGATACTTTGCAGACCCAGTGTTGGTGAGCAGCTGCTGTAATTCTACTGTGTAAAATATTTCAGTGACAATCTACTGTGCAATATATTTCACTAAATACAATAAAATATTAGATTAGCTATATTAACAACATTAGGTCGTTTGTAATCCCTGAAAATTAAGTAGTAGAAAAGGTGATCTAAGAGCACATTTAGCAGCACTGAAATTGCTCTTCAATAATAATATTTCTAAATAGCAGCTGAAAGGTTGGTTTCCACGGAGAACTTAAAGTTTTATTTGTGCAGTGTGGTGATCTGGCAGTGTTTTTGGAAACAAATCAAGATAGAAATAATCATACAATACTTTTATAGATATGGTTTCAAAAACTGAGCACATTTTTGAATCTAGCAGACATTTCTCCGACAGTTTAAGGAACTATCAAGTTATTTGTGTGCTTATTTTTAAGGATATAGTGCATTGAATTTGTTATGTCCATTTGTTTGCAGACTCAAATTTTATTACCCTGAAAAACAAGCATGAAAAATTACCCAAATATTCTGGATCAACCATCAGTGAATACGAATGTTTAAATGCAATCTGTGTTTTGGGAACAAAACTCAGGTGTTTTCTAATCTTGAGTACACACACTAATAAATGGATACCCAGACACTTTGTTCACAATGTCATGCATGCTCTTCAGAGCAGAAAAAGTTGTGTGGTCCGTTAGCTCTTTCATTCTCAGAACTGCAAGGAATTAATGTACCATTTTTCCTGCTTTGCTCCTTGGCAAAGAACTAGGGGCATTTAGAAAATGAGAAATTTTCTTTTGCTTACTTATGTAATCCTATGTAATCATGCTCTTCTGATGTTTGCAATGGCAGTGAATGGAGCAAGAGCTCTACTGACCAAGAGTCCTAATATGATCTATTCACTATGTCCCCTTCACGCCCAGTTTCACAGACAGGACAACTTGCTAGAATCCTCAAATCTTTGCCCACCTTTGGCTAGGGTAGACATGGGTTCTCTGTCTTCAGTTCCCCTTGACCCTCTGCCCAGCCTACAGGTCCAATGGTGATATCAGTCTAAGAAGATGTTGTTTACACACCTTTAAAGGCCTTCCCAAGTCTACAGTGTATTCCCATCAGTATCCTCTCTCAGCTCCAAGAAGCCTGCAAAGCTCCTATCACCATGCTGTTCTACAATGTCTCTAGCATCCCCAAGGTTGTGCAGGACAAAAGAGCCATTATGGTGCTATCTGACAAGTTTAGCAGGGTTTAGATGCTTTTGCACTGAAAGACACATCATCTGCTGGCAAGTGGCTAGATTCATTCCATGTCTTTGGCTCCATTAATTATATGAGCATTGAAGCGATCATGCAGCCAAATCTGGATAAAGTCCTTACAGATTTAAGCTCTCATTCCACTTTCTCTGCAACACTTCCATTTCCTCTCACTGCACCCCTTCTTGCAAACACACTTGCTTCCTAATATTTCACATGTAGTGCCAGGGGGCTTTTCCATACTCCTTCCGCTGGTTTAACCCCCATAGGATGCAGCCCTGCTGTCAGATAGGTCAGTAGTTCAGTGGTTGATTAAACTTTTCCCCTGATTTTATGCTGATTTGCTTTTACAGCTGAGGAATCTGGGGAACCTCAGTCATCCCCTCTAGGTACAAGAAATAGAAATTTTCTTCCCTGGCAGGAGACAGGACTTCAGCTGAATTCACATAACTCTATTGCTTAATATTTCCAATGGTTTTCAGATAGTTGGTATCTTGGAGACTAAAGCTGCTCTCATACCTGTGGAGATTTTTTTGTATGAAGCAAACAGAGTTCAAACTGAGTTCCCTGTCTGCAGCATTCACTACATCATCATCAGGCTCCTCGTTGTCTGGATTGCGAGTTGGAAGAGGCTGCATTTCTTTTCTCCTTTTTTTTTTCCATATCTCAGCTTCTTACTTGTGCCCAAAAACTCTCCAGGGGCAGAAAGTGTCTACAGGACTTTAACAAGGAGACCAGTCTAGGACTGGGCAAGCCTTTCCCAACCTAATGTTTAAAAACACAGTTAAAAAAACAAACAAACAACAAAGGTCTGAAAAAATTACCATTCCCTTCACGTAACAGTAAGAGCATCAAACATTCTGATAAGATTCATCAGAAGAAAAGGCTTTTTTTTTACCATGCTTAAACTGTATTCCTGTGGTGATTCTGTTACTTACAACAATTATTTTTTGCAGAGTCAGATGAGACATTTTAACTCCGTATTTATCTGAGCATAATGCTTACCCATACATTGTAGTCTTAAGCTTGAAACCTTGCTTGGCATACTGTATTGTCATTCTATACATGGTCTACACAATGAAAGCATCAATTATTAAAGCAGATAAGCCAAGCTGTTTTTCCCTCAGCTATATAATACAGAGGTTGTTCCAAAAGCAATGCCTCCTATTTAATCCCATGGAAATTACAATGGCTACAAAGAGCACAATAACACTATTTGAAACAACAAATTCTCAGCTACAAAACACTATTTTTCAACATATTCACCACCGTGAGCTATGTATTTTCACCGGTGATGAACAAAAGCCTGCACACCACACTTGAAAACATTTCTACCAGTGTGTGGACATGTAAAGCAGAGTTGGGAAGAAGTCAGCTCCAAAGAATATTCATAATATCTGTGCAATGATACTGCCTTTGCCACTGAATGTGCCGTGGAAAATATGGTAATTCAGTTTTGAGGCCTCATCCTTCAAACAGTTTTTCAAAAACTTTTCTTTTGAGTCTTCTCGGGGAATCTAACAGTGTAACCCACCTGCATAACACTGCTCCTATGCAGCAATACTGATGTGATTATGCCTATGGTTTTTAATGAGTGACTCATAGAAAAATCCCCAGCTGAAATAAAGGTTTTAAATACTTCTAATTTATTTGAGGGGCACCCAAATTCTTTTTAAAGCTTTTTGGCCTATATATAGAAATGCCTATTAAAAAAAAAAAAAAAGAAGAAGAAGAAGGTAACATATACATTATACAGAGATTTCTCAGAAAGTTATTTTATTGGCCTAATAGAGAATTACTGACTTAGCCTCCTCACACAGTGAGAGAAAATGTTTCCCTGGGGCATTTCATCATTTTTATCAGTTTCACCTTGGAAGTCCAAGCTATTTTTTAATACTTCTCTAATTTTGCTTTTTTTTTCAGGGGTAGGAGAAGGATGGGAGAGAGGAGAATACATTTGATGTTTATATTATTATTATTATTACTGCACATGTGATTGTGTCAAGCTGTAAATTCCTCGCTACATTTTTTAAATCCTTCTGATGTCTGACAAGGAGTTGGAAATATATAAATATTACATTTTATGTTTTTTTTCCGTGTTACCATAGTCTGCAGTTCTATTATAAACTGTCATCTGTAATATAATCAAAGGAAAACTGGTAGGAAAGCTTATTGTAGTCCAGGGAACATTCCTTTTTACACGGACTTACTGACTTTAGTAGGATTTAGCCTGTCTGGCTCAATCTGAAGCTTTTAGAAAAACCAGGAAAGACTGAGTCAGAAAAGAACTAAGTTGTTTATGGGATGTCCCCAAAACTTACCTTGATTTACAGCTCTGTATAATGTCACAAAAATGCTTCCCTATTGAGTCAGAGTTATTCAGCCGTTAAAAATACGTATCTGTATCATCTGCGGTGTAGTCACTGCATCTTCCTTACTTCTTACTGACACACCTGTCAGTTTGTTGCTTTGAAAATTGATATCTAATGAAAAGGTGTGTAGGTCTGCTTGGTTTCCTTCTCGGAGAGAGAAGGAAGAGAGAAGACCCCTTGCTGCTTGTCTTTGAACACAACTTGCTGTTTACATTGTACTCAGCTCTGGTGCAGCCGCACCTCGAATACTGTGTGCAATTTTGGGCCCCTCGCTACACTACAAGAAAGACATTGAGGCCTTGGAGTGTGTCCAGAGAAGGCCAACAAAGCCATGAGGGGTCTGGAGCATAAGACATATGAGGAGTGGCTGAGGGAACTAGGATTGTTCAGTCTGGAGAAGAGGAGGCACAGAGGAGACCTTATTACTCTCTACAATTCCTGGAGGTTGTGGCAGGGTGGGGTCAGCCTCTTCTCCCAGGTAGCAGTGATACAATGTGAGGTAATGGCCTTAACTTGTGCCATGGAAAGTTCAGGTTGGATATTAGGAAAAATTTCTTCTCCAAAGGAGTGGTGAGGCATTGGAACAGGCTGCCCAGGGAGGCGGTGGAGTCACCGTACCTGGAGGTGTTCAAGAAACATTTAGAAGTGGTACTAAGGTTCATGGTAGTTTAGTGGGGAAATATTGGCGGTAAGTGGACAGTTGGACTGGATGATCTTGGTGGTCTTTTCCAACCTTGTTGATTCTATGATTCTATAATTTGAGCTAACAATAGCACAACAGAGAGTTTTCTTAGGACCAGACAGGACACATAGTGGAAAGGTATGGTTCAGATACAAAGTTGTCTTTGCTCTGAGAAGCTTACAATTTTTTTAGATGGAAAACAGTTTCCTACTCAGCAGTGGTGCCTGCTCTGGTGAGAGCAGCCATGACCTCCCTCAACTGTACAGTGTGGGGCCATGGTATGAGCTCAGGTCCTGCAAGAAGATGGGACTTAAAATCTGATACTGGTGGTAGAGTATGAACACACAGAAAGACAAGACCACAGACGTCGGGACCCGATGCTCTGTCTGTGCCTATATTTACCCCAAATCCTTACAGAAAGAAAGAAAGAAAGAAAGAAAGAAAGAAAGAAAGAAAGAAAGAAAGAAAGAAAGAAAGAAAGAAAGAAAGAA
>JANHGO010000041.1:9934998-9964421 GCA_024606505.1 Aquila spilogaster | reverse complement strand
CTCACACTTCATGAAACATTATAGTGGAAAAGAAAATGTGTTCCAAACCACCTTGAGGTTCTGGAGTTAATTCATCAGTTAGCATGAGAGACATGGACGCTGCAGACTTCTGCATTGTTTCCATTGTGGAAAACCATACACTTTGCAGTCTTGTAGTACAGAAAGCTATATGATCACACAGCAGTCTGTATATTTATCCTTGTACATTTATTTAAGTATTCATTATCTGCTTAAAAACAAGCAAAGGAGAAAGGAAAATACTGGGCATTTATTTTACAGTGAGCCATAAAGGTAATGTCTCATCAAAGACAGGGTATGCTTCTAAGTTTCCCTTTCTGCAGAGAGTTCAAACAGACAGGTTTTACCACTGGTACAGAGCAAACCACAGGATCAACACGTGAATTATGGAAGATAATTATTTCACTGGCACTTTTGTGCTCGTAGTTGCACGTAAGAGGAGCAAGCTTTGAGTCATGATAATTATGACAAGACAAAAATAAAGCAAAAACCACCAATACTGAAATGTCTCAATTACACCTCAGATCAGTCAGCAACAAAAAGTGAAAGAAAGCAACAAGCCACATCGGTTTTGGTCTACGAGACTATATTATTAATCTAATGGTGCAACAGTCAGTCCTTAAATGTGTATGGAACCTCCCCATCATTTCTGAGGATTCTTGAAAAACATATGTTCTTCAGATACATGATTATGAAAGAAGGCACGAGTAGATTTGCACAAATGGCTCTGAGGCCAAGATCCAATCCCTACTGCAGAGACTGGGTGAGAGCTTGTGTGTGACCTCTGACAACAGAGTTTCTGCTGCTTGGGTTGTTGTTGACAGCAACATTTCAGCTGACTTTTGCACCTAGCAGACTGCAAAATCTCTTTTCCAGATAAAACCACGCCCTTTCATTATTTCTCCATAGCCTTTTTTTAAATTCCAGTTCAGTTTTAATTCTGGTACAAAATTCTACACTTAAAAATGGAAGGCTTCTTGCCAACAGGCCTCATCTCTGTTTTCTATAATATTTTTCAGTATTTCCCCTTCCCTTCTTTGGTGTGAAGCTCAGGCACACTTTAGGTGATGGAGTTTTGCTGGCACCCTTAAACTGGTGATTGAGATCTTTTCAGATATTTATCACTAAGACTTAAAACTGTGCCAAGTGTTTTTGAATAGCTCCTCTCACTAAAACACTTTATGCAGTGAACAATCTCCTCTTAAGAGACTAGGGTGTTGTGGAAGTCATATGACAACTGAGGTGCTGTAGCAACATTCAAAGCATGTGTGAAGTCATCTCATTCAATTCGGGTACCAAGTGTTAGCTCAGAATTTAATGTGAGTTCAGTGTGTACACTGGGGATTGACTGGGAAAATGTGGTTTGGAAAAGTCCACAGATAGGAGGAATATGAGGAAGTTCCAAAAACAAGCAGCAGATGGTGTCCAAGGAAGTCTAGATCTTTCTGAAAGAATAACAGATGGGCAACACTCTTGACCACACGATAGCCATTGGCTACAAAAACTCAGAATTTTTGTAACTGAAGTAGAGGCACTGAAAGATCTGGGAATTTAGGCTGACTTATACAAATCTTGGACACCTAAAGTCAGGCAAATTTTCTTCCTTCCTGCGAACAGTCATTCCCAGTAGAAGCAGCATGTCTTTAATTCTACAGAGTTCTATAAAACCTGTATTCTCCCAGTCATAATAGAAATGAACCTTTTTCATTAGTACTGGAGCCCTGCTCAAGTGTGATTATAATCACTTCATATCAATGTAGAGCTCAGTCGAGTGAGGTAACTCACAAAAGGTAACCACATACTTTTGAATACAGATCTGAACAAATGAGATGCAATATGAAAACTCCTTTGATTTTCAGTAGGAATGTAATTTCACCCTTTGTTCTTTCTACAGTCAGATTCCTTAAAAAATACCTTTTAGAAGAAAAACATACCTTTTTGTTCCAGGTATGTTTGCAGAGGGAAGTATATTTAAATACTGGAAATCAACTTCTTAAATTGTCCAGAATGTTTCCCACTTGGTTATCCCCACTGAAATGAATGGACCTCCTTGTAGAGTTGAAGACCTCTCTTGTCTCAATAAGTCTGGCAGATCTCAAAAAATAAGTTATTTGTCGACTGCTAACATACACCTGAAGGTTTAGCTCAAAGAAACCTGTTTGCTGAGTTACGGATTCTCAGACATTGTTTATGGATGAAAAGCTGACATACACTTGGGAGTCAGGTCTCCAATTTGGACTTAAGTTTCTGCAGGTTTAAGGAATTATTATTATTTTTTTTTTTTAATGAAACATAGTAATTAATCCTGCTTGTTCTACATATGTAAATGTAGCTGTCACTGTCTGTGACAGAGTGTCCCATTCACTACTTCAGCTGTAGAACAATAGAAACCTGAAAATGAGTGTGCTTATTGTTTTTGAAACAATGAAAAACTGTGGTAGGTACATTTTACAGCCATGTCATAAAATATATCTGAGTAAGAACACATGCTTTTTTGATCATTAGTTTTTCCAATTGGATGGGCCAAACTGCACAGTCCCGTAGAATTTACTTTGATTTCTATAATGAATCACTAAAGCAATCCCACAAGGCTATGCAATGCAATAAAAGATTAACTATTTCCTAGTACAGAGAGTCATGTTTATGGAGATATGCCAGTAAATTCTCTAATTCAGACTAGCAGAAAAGTACTTCTGACTATATAGCAGATATTGACTCAAATTTAATCTGATGACGTTGTGACACAGAGTTGTGTTTGGTTGCAGTTTCAATTAGACTTCCATAAATCGCCGTAGGTTTTGGGAGACCTAGAAAAAGTAATATAGGGACACCAAAAACTGAACTGAAACAGGTTGCTGGTCTCATTTACATGTTTTGCCAGAAAGGTAGAATTACTGCATTTTGAAGCAATATGTAGAAATCTTTATTGCAAGGAAAATGAAAAATATTCTCCCTTGCTCATACATTCACTGTGGCTTTTGCTAATAAAATCTCTTCACATGAGTTAATGGAATTCTACAGAATCTCTCACACAATACCTTTAGCCCGTACCGTGAGAGGAATATTGCAAGTGCATTTTACCACTTCGTAGATTTTTTTTCTAGAAAGAGGCAGCTAAGCTTTCCAAATTACCATCCACATCTGTCACTACCCTGAGCATATTATTCTGAGTTTTCCATCTCCTAAGAGGCTGTGTGATGAGAACAACATTCCCTATGAGGAGTGATAACACAGATTAACTGCAGCTTTGAAAATCAGGAGAGGGTAAAGAAAAGGATGGTAGATAAATACAGCAATTGTCAGGATAGCAGTGTATTTTCTACTTGATTTTTTTCTTGTTTTGTTTAAGTCATGGCTTGGGTACATTTAATGTTACCACAAAGAAGGTTGTTGTTAGCAGTCCCACTGCATGCTGTTTTCCCAGATAAAACTATGATGTGTCAGCTTAAACTCCAGTGACAAAGGTTTGACTTAAGACACTTTATTCTCTGCCTGCTGGGAACTCTGTACCACTGCAGCAGGCCAGCCAGCATCCATATGGCAGCTCACATATGCATTTGTTCACAGTATGCTGCTCCTGAATGAGCTTAAGGAGCCACACGTACTTAACTAAAATGTGCTGCTGCTAAAACAGAAAATACCTTTGTGACTGCTGATAGTCCAGCATAGTCTGGCAGTGTTGGATCTGAATTCCATTCCCATCAGTGACATTATTTTTCAAGAACTTGATGTATTATAGCTCCATTTTTCATCTTAAGTATTAATATTGACTTAGTAAAGTACATGAGGAGAGTAGCTGATTTATCATTCAGCCAAATTTCTCTATTTATACATACCTCCATGTTCTATTTTCGGACTGTCCTTTCAGCATCAGTAAAAACTTACATATTTCTCTAAAATTTGAGTACTAAATGTGGGACGTGGCCTTTACTCTGTGTTTGGCCTCTGTATATATCTGAAGATGCTACAAAACAAACATGTTAGATTTAACTAAGGGCTTGTTGGATTTTTTCTTGAAGTCAAGGTTCTGAATAAACAGGGAATTGCAATTAGTCTAATTCACGAAACAAGTGTCCATCTGACTGATATGAATACTCTGTGGAAGCTGGGAATTATGCTGGGAAATGTTTTCGTGCCCTGCTTAGTATAAAATGAAGGGACAAGTTCTGAGCTGAGCATTTCTGTATCCCTGCAGGAGCACGGGTTCACAGGAAACTAGGACAATCCTAGCTGAAGGAAAGTCAGCATTCCAGTCTGAAAATGGTAATCAAATGGTAATCATGGCCTTATATTGACCTTATATTTTTTTCTATCATTAAAAGGCAAAATGTTATGGTCCGAGTGTTGCAAAAAGCCCAATGAATTATTTTGCTATTTTGATTTCAGGATCATTGTTTAAAAATGTGTAATATTAGGAAATAGTAAAGCCTTAGATATTTATGAGGTGGTTGATAGATAATTATGATTTTGTTTTCGAGAGGAAAACTGTCTACAGTTCAGCAGACTTAGGCTCAGCCTCCTGCTTGGTTTCAAAATGTCCGTGTCCTTGGAGAAACTATACCTGGTGTGGTATCTACAGTCCACTATGACCTCACAGGCCTACGATGAGACATGGTGCCCACTGGCAAAAGAAAGCAGCTTTGGGCAGGAGGGCAAGTTATAGGTCTTTTTTTCCTTAGGGTGGAAAGGGAGATCACCACAGATGCTAAATGCAGAAGCCTGTCTTAGGAAGAAGAGAGGGATTTGCATAGGGAAAAGTTCCTCAGCGCAGCTCTTCGAGCTGATGTTGTGTGGGGAGGAAGAGGTGCCTCCTTTATCTGGGGCAGTTTTGAAATTTTCTTTAGAAGATGCAGACGATCCAAATTTGGGCCAGAATTCAGATGAAGTCAAAAATTGATCTCAAGGTAGCCCTAGCCATTTCAAATGGAACTTATCACTGACATAAAGTCTGCGTTTTAATAAAGTAAAAGTAATGGAATATATTTGAAAACAATTTAACAGTCCTTCTCATGGGATCAATTTTAATGAAATACGAGCCAGCAGCAGTAAAGGAAGCCAGTGCTGAGGTACGTGGAGGAATGTCTTCACACATTCATTCTTATAGGAGATAATGTTTGAAAAAATCATAAACCAAAAGAAATCTATTGTGCTGGCTTTAGTGAGAAAGCAATTAGATTGACTGGAGATTTTTAGAAACATAATCCTGATCGCTACTGTGCGCGCTTTTGCAGCTCACACATTATTTTCACATGTTAATAATTGATTTTGTTTTTCTACGGTGGTATTATTTATTGTCTGCTAAGCATAGAGTTGATTCATTAAACTGTGTAGTTCCCAGCATTTTGACCTTTATTGATGTCTGAATTTGTGGCAAACTATTTTAAAACAGCAGAAAAACATATCACAGCCAGCAGCCGTACACCAGTATAAATATTTTCTGCTGTGCTAATGCTCACTTTCTGGCAGCTTACCAAGAATTTTGCATAGGAATGCACTGAGCTGGAGACCCCTATCTAATAAATTTTATCTGACGCACTCAAACATCCACTTTTATTACCATGTCTGATTTTCCCATGCTCACACAATTTAAAGCTACAGCTTCTCTCTTTCTCTTCTTTGAAGAAAGAGTAATATTTTCAAACACAGTGTCAGAAGGGTGCATTACCATGAGCACTTTCATCTGTGGAAGCTTAATGCAAAAGAATTTGTACGACATATTCAAAAAAGCACGTTTTCCCACTGATCCCACTGTCCTTCCAGGAGCAACCCCCAAACAGCAAGAGAGGGAAAGTGTATTTCCGTGACATTAGTACTGTTTGTAGGTTGCAAATATTCTGCATTGCAAAATATTTGAGTCTTGGGCTTGAACTTTTTGGATTTATTCATGAAATGCAATTATATTTGCGCCTCTGATAGTTCAGAGGGCTTTACTCCTTCAATACTTTGTCCAGGGTCTAATGGCTGGAGATACACATTGAAAGTAAAAATACTGTGTAAAATACTTGTAACACTCCCATGATGAATCATCATCAGGAGGGGCCGCAGGCCTTTGACCTTACTTACCATGCCTCCCCTCAGATGGTGCAGAAAGGTGTCCATCTTGCACTGTAGAGGTGAGATCTGCAGAAGGGTGCTGCTCTTCACCATCCTTGCAATGCACATCTTAGAGGATGGAAAGTACAATGGGATTACAGTATTTGAAACCTGGATTGACACAAATCTATGTCTGGGGCTTCAGGTGGAGGTTAAGAACTGTCCTAGACAAAAATGTTTAAGAATTGTTCACTCTTCCTGTGCTTGTCAGTAACTTTCAGCATTGTCCAATCTTCAAAATGCTACTTGGTTTAAAGCTGTAATAAACGTTTGAAAGGAGCATTGTCAGCAGAAATAATTCCACAGTGACAATTACTTTCACCTGCTTGTTCCAAATGTAAATTCTACTGAACTCAAGAACATCGTGTGTTGACTCCAATGAATTTCATATTATAACTCTATGATGTAAATTTGCAGCAAAGCAGAGAAGTGTGTCCTAAATTTTGGAAAATGTAATTTCATCTAATGCAGAATTTTCTGTTTTTTTTTCGGACCAAGAAAAATAAAGGTGACCTTTTATTTTTGTACAAAAGGTAAATGATGAAGAAACTCAGACAATTTGGGGATGTAATTTTTTAGTTTCTCATAGCAACAACTGTAGGAAAAATAAACACATAAGTGAAAGGAGATCTATTTTCATAAATTTTTCACCAAGAAATTTTCCTCTAAATAGACTATTTTGACAAAGCAAAAAATCCCCCCCAAGGCCATCTGTGTTATCCTATTAGAAAACATAGCTTAAATAGATTTTAAAGAGAAAAAGAACACTTTAGCTAAGTTCACACACAAGCACCTAGATTCATTTAGTTTTAAATACTCTTTTTACATGCTCTCAACTTTAGTGCTAAACAGATATTCTTTGAATATCTGCTTATTGATCCCTGCTTTAAAATATAAACATAGTACAATAAAAACCTGGGAGGAATTTATGCTGATTAGAAAGTGCCTGGAAGTCAGCCCTGAAATATAATGTGGACAAATCCATAAATGAGTGTCCCCAAAAAAAACCTTTATTCATTTCATTTTTTGAATTTTACTGTCACGTCAGGCTGGCATCTTCTCAATAAAGCAGCTAATTTGGATTGGCTACAGTGGGAATCAGTCTGTCCAGCATCACAGAGAAAAATCTCCAAAAAGCCCTGGCAGAAAGAATTATGCACTGTTTAAGCCATGATCTTGGAAGGACGCACTGAGGTGTCGGACTATAAACTGTGAATACTCAAACTGAAGTCAGCTGTCCATGCATGGACAGAAGTGGTGCATAGGCATGGCAGAATTTGTCCTCTGCAAAAATATGCAGAATTATCTGAATTATTGAAGTAATATGCATAAAAATAGAAGATTTGCAACAGCAAAGTGTTACTCCTGTGGACAATGGACAGTTGTACAAAGCAGCTTGTGTGCAGTGTCTCAGAAGAGGTGATGCATCCACCACTGGCCCCCCACCCTACCTACGCTCCTTTCTCCAGAGCAGCTGGCTACCATCTTGGGTAGTCTTATCTGCTGTGACTTGTCAAGCCAAAATATTTGTTTAAAAAAGGATCAAATATTCATAGCTCATTTATGCATTCTTTTAAAAGGAGAAACGAGGCTTGTCATGGTAGATAAATGCCAAAGTATGTGTGAGGAGAGGAAAGGAAGGGAAAGGAAGGGGGAGAGAATTTTTTAACATGCAATATTTATATTTTTTTGCTCCTACTGTCTCTCTTTCTTCGTTTAGAGTCCAGGGACTCACAGAGCCATGCCACTGGTTATTGCTGGTTTGTATTTTGCTAAGTTTTAGAAGTCATATATGCAGTTATTTCCTTCCAGAAGATGACAAAACTAAAACCAAGTAAGCTTGTCAGTCAACACTTTCATATAAAATCCAACGTGGAGCACAAAATGAGGATTTCATTAAGTAGGCTTTTGTTGACAGATTGGTTATTTTCTCTATGAGAAGACTAACAAGACAGATTTCCATTGGTTCTGGGTCAATAGGGAGACATTATCATTTTTGTCCCCCATTTCTGTAATAGCACTCCAAACATCTAAGTTTTCTGAATACAACATAGAAACACTACGTTTGCTTTCTGCTTACCCAAACAACTTCATTCATCTTCGGTGTCCACAGTCTTTAGACTAGACAAAAAAAAAAAGCAGTTCAGGATCATTAGGAAACATTTTAAGGCTCTTATTCCAAATCTCTTCCTGAGAAAGAGAGCAATTAGGCCAGAAACACTTTGCTCTGTTACTATAATGAGCACAAAAATAAAATGCTTAGAAACATAATAAACTGGGCATGCAAAAAATGAATTTTGACCTAGCTATGACACATGTAAGCTTTTGACAGCAAAATACTATATTTTCTCCCTAGCAGGCCCTTTTAATCATATCTCAGACAAACATGTTCATGGGAAAAATGTTCCTGAACCTCTCTTGTGTGTCTCTCTCCTTTTCAGAAGAGATGAAATCCAGTATGAAATCATAAAGGCCTGAAACAATGCATCTGGTGAAACAGGAATCCATGGCATGATCCACGTACATTCTGTCTCTCAAAATATGGGCATTATTAGAGCTGAGATAGCAGAAGCTGCCAAAACTGTGAATGTTCCCTTAGAGATCTTAAAAAAAAAATAGAAATCTAATTTTACAAAAATTCAACAAAAAAATCAGAATGGCAGTTTAATGTTCCAGATGTTAGAGACACTGAACCAAAAAGCAGATGCAAGACAACACGCTTTTCTGAATCTACTGTGTCATTTTGTGATACAAGCTTAATGTACTTAAAACTTTGCCATGGTTTGTGCTGGGTGTCAGCATCAAGCTGAAAATTAGTTCAGGCCTGTAATTTGGCTAAGCCCTTTTTAAAGTAATGTTAAAGAAAAAGATATGTTTTCCAACAAAAAAAAAATGTTTCTGAGTTTTGTTGTTAGTGGTGGTGTGTGTGGTTTTTGTTGTTTCTTTCCTTCTCGAACCTGTGCTCAGAAAAAATACTTAATATTTGTTAAGGTGATGTCAGAATTTTAGTGTAACTCACCACATTTTCTTGAGCCATAAGCCACTGTAAGCTTCATATTTTCCCTGGAGAGATATAGACCTTAGCAATAACATTCTCTACAGAGACTGTAGAGCTTGAGGGCACTTAAATTTACTGTGGTTGCTATGAATGCCCAGAAAATGCATGCTCTGTTCCCAACAAGAAAGTCCACAGCCTTCCCTCATGGCCAGGGTTATCTGGAGGCAGTTTCTTTTCCTGTGGCTATTATGCCTGAACATGCTAGGGAAGGGGGAGCTGTCATAGGGACATCACAGAGTACCCTCGACACTTGTTGGAAGAAATAAATGGGCAAGCCAAGGTTAGGTACTTGTTAAACTGAGATACACAATCACCTAAAGGACATTGCCAAGACAAGGAAATCTAGGTATCTGTGCTTACATTCAGATCCAGTGGGAAAGATGAAAGGTCAAGAGGCAGAAATCAGGATACAGGAGCAATGATTGAGCAGATGGATTAATAAATAAATAAACCAAACCATGTGGAAAAGGATTTGAGGAGTTTTTCTCCTATACTTAAAAAGATGCAATGAAGGAGGATTTGAGGCTAACTGTCAGATGAACTGTTAGCCTCTCAGTTTAGACTGTGGTCCACTACCAGTCTGATGGTCCAGGCAGGGACACTGGACAGCCACTTTGGCTATAATTGTATGGGAGGGTCCCCAGAACAAGGAGCCCATACAAACTGTCTTCTCACCAATATCCTTGAAGCAGCCAAAAGAGCCACGAAGCTGTTGTGCTTCATGCACTTTGCAAGCCAGGAGCCCTGCAAGGAAAAAACAAGGTGGTCATTTAATTAAAGAATGCATCAAATTGTATAGACACAGAGACCAAATCATCGCACAACACCATGGTTAGTACTTCCCAGTTCTGGAGTATTTGTCTTTACTTTTTTTTTCTGTTGCAAATTACATTTTGGTTTGGTTTGGTAGTTGTAGTAGAATGGTGCTTTGTTCCTGCAAGCAGACCTGTAGAGGTGAGACCTGCTCTAAGGCCTTGCAGTACCTCTGCAGGGCAGAAGGAAGATGGGAAAGCAAAAAATACCCTGTAAATTTAATTGGCTTTCTCAGCAGCACATAGCTGAGTAGTGGCTCTGGAAATGGCACCACCATCTCCCAGGTCTCAGTTCATGGCCTAATTTTAGATTCCAACTTCTGTTTATCAGTTGGAATTTTTAACACTTTCAGCATCTCTCTATCAGGGAGAATAGTACTAGGACAAGGAGTAATAGCTTTAAGCTAAAAGAAGGTAGATTCAGATCAGACATTTGAAAGAAGTTCTTTACTCAGAGGGTGGTGAGGCACTGGCACAGGCTGCCCAGAGAGCTGTGGATGCCCCATACCTGCAGTTGTTCAAAGCCAGGCTGGATGGAACCCTGGGCAGCCTGAGCTGGTGGAAGGTGTCCTTTCCTTGCCCATGACAGGAGGTTGGTACTTTAGGTCTCTTCCAACCCATATTCCATGATTCTATGATCTCTCTTTTTCATGGGGGAGCTGTGGTTGTCTCAGCCACATCCAAAAACATGCCTGCTCACCTAAGTGACCGGATTATCCATGTATTCTGAAGGCCCATTTCATCAAAAATGTAGACCTCTGATTCATCCCAGATGAAATTAAATGGAACAATTTGCACATTCCAAGTTAAAGGTATGCTTATTTTCCTTTAATGCACCTGAGCTTTTCACATGCTTAAAATAAAGTAGGTGAGCAAGTGGCAAGAAAAGGGAGAGCACAGCTCACAGAAACTGAGTCCTAGAGTTTTTGTCAGGGACTGATCTTCATGACAAGAGGTAATTACTCATGTTTTCTTAGAGACTGGGAAAAGTAAGGAACCTAAAGATACAGGGTGGCTGAAAGGGAATATAAATACAAAAGCAGAAGTCACTAAGTGCCTTCAAAATGAACAGAAACACAGATGAAGATTTGAAACAGCTGGAGCATTTTATTCCTGAAATTTTATTTTGAAGGAACAAGCACTACTTGCTTTTCAGTTGTTACTGCAGATAAACAGACCTAGTACACATGCAGTTTTTCCAGTGCTGGTGATACTGCAGGATCCCCATTGCACATTGGAGCATGGCATTGGAGAGGGGCAGAGGAACTTCTGTAGCATTCTGTAGGCTTTTTTTTTTTTTTTTTGCTAATAGAAGAGCCAAGGCCCATGACACAGAATTGCTCCTTTTCTGCCTGGAGAGGATGGGCACAGATGGCAGAAATCCCACTTGTGTATTTAGCCTTTTTGGTATCAAATACATAGGATCTTCTTCTCTGACCTCTCAGTGACTGTTCTGTTGACTTGTTTAAAAAAATTAAACACAAACTTTTACAGCAAATGGCTTTTGTCAGCAATCACCGATTCCTTTATAGTTTTGCATTCTGGTCTTCTTATTTTTATAACATTTTCAAATGTCATTTTAACTTACGATATGGCCAATTGTTAACCGTATGTGAAGAAAAGTTGAGGAATAACTTTATTGTTGTTGTTGTTATTATTGTTATTAATCATAGCCACAGGAAAAAAAAGAAAAAAAAAAGCAAAAAAAAAAAAAGCAGGCTTCTGTTTTACTTCAGTGAAGAAGCTGGAAAGACACTGGAATTATTCATAATTCATCCCAGTTAGATCAATCACTCCTTTCCTATAACTGTTTTTCAGCCTATTAGGAAGCGGTGTAGGTTCAAACAAAATACTTCAGGGCTAGATTCAATCACAGCCTTACAGTTATGTTACCAAAATGTGTGAATATTTGATGTTTCTCAGGTACATGTTGAGAGCATGTTCTTTCCACCGCCTACCTGACCACTCTGCCCTTTTCTGTAACCTGCTGACCCACCTGCCCTTTCTCTGCATGATGGCAGTTGTCCACAGAGGTGGAGTTGGAAAGGGGCAGAGGCAAGCAGGGTGCAGCTGACTGGACAGGAAATCTCTTTGCACCTTTTTTTAATGAGCTGCCAACTTGGGGCATTTCCAGATATGGAAGATTTCTGGCATTATTCAGTTAAGCAGGATTCAAGGCTGTAAAGCCCTCTATGAAGCACACATGTCCTTTCTACGGGTCTTGTGTCTCTAAGTTAAAAGATGAGATGAAGTAAGAAAGGAAAGATTAGAAGAATATAAGACGAATGTAAGTTACCCATTTTTGGATACTATACATGAGAGAGCTCACTGCAAGAAAGACATTGAGGCCCTGGAGTGTGTCCAGGGAAGGCCAACAAAGCTGTGAAGGCTCTGGAGCACAAATCTTGTGCTGGAGCAGCTGAGGGAACTGGGATTGTTCAGTCTGGAGAAGAGGAGGCTCAGGGAAGACTTCATTGCTCTCTCCAACTGCCTGAAATTAGATTGTGGCGAGGTGGGAGTCAGCCTCTTCTCCCAGGTTACAGCAATAGGATGAGAGGGAATGGCCTTAAGTTGCACCAGGGGAGGTTCAGGTTGGATATTAGGAGAAAGTTATTCTCAGAAAGAGTAGTAATGCTTTGGGACTAGCTGCCCAGGGAGGTGGTAGAGTCACCATTCAAGAAATGTGGAGATGTAACACTGAAGGATGTGGTTTAGTGGGCACGGTGGTGATACTCTGATGGTTGAACTGGAGGAACCTGTGATCTTTTCCAGCCTTAATGATTCTATGGTTCTAAGACCAGCTCTGTATGGGTGCAAAAGAGGGGCTAACTCTTTGCTCGTAGAGAAGCATTTTTTCCACCATGACCTAGCTGGTTTTTAAAAATACTTTCCTTCCCAGATGTGTCTCAGTCATTAAACTGTATCTCAGTCAGAGTCTTACACCCAGTAAAACAGAAGAGTCCCTGCATGTCCTCTAGGGACCCTGAGATCCTGATTATTTACTGAGGGCAGGAGACATGAAGACTCACCAACTCTAACTATGAAATAGAAAACTGCATGGGGCAGGTGGCCACAGTCTCCAAGCCATTGGCTGACCTATGGTCAGGTCTTGCTGGAGTGGGCTTTCTCTGTGGTGCTAGGAACCATGTTTTTCCTATAGCAATGGATGCAGGGTGCCTTGGCTTCATTGCAGTCTCCTGGGAAGCAAGACTTAGGAGATACTTAGATTTCCCCCTCGATCACCCTGTGCCTCAGATCTGGCATTTGCACGAGATATGATGTACCTTGGTCTGCATTTGTGTCCCTTATTCTAGCTCTGTCTGGGGGAGATGACTCCTTATCTGTCTATTGGGAGAACTGCCATAATCCACATCATCATGGTGCATTCTTCCTCTGGGACTGTGAGATTCCGTGTCAGTGGAAGAGTAAATGAACTGGGATTCAGCTTTCAGCCAAAGGTATATATATCTATATTTAACAATGCAAATTATTTTACCAGGTCCAACAGTGACATTTCTGTTCCTTCAGGCCAAATGTCAGCTTGGAACAAGAGGCACAGAGCCAGCATAAACCCCTTATTTTCCAAGTGTTCATTGAATGTTTTTATGGATATTATTACTAATAATGGTACGAAAACTACTTTTTTATTATCTTTCAAAATGTCAGAATGGAAACAGGGCCTGATTTTTTTTATTTCATTAAGGTCTGTGTTGCACTTATAAGATTAACTATAGCAGATACCACACTGTCCAGAATTCTCAGTGACAACATTATATCGTGATCTGTTTGTATAAAATCATACCAAAGGAACAACTATGAGCTTGTGAATTATGCAGCTTGGTAGCTCGACCTGGCTAAAGAAATAATAATGACTTTATGAGCCATACCCCCTCAATGACCAGTTCATGATGAAAGATATTCCTGTTCTTGTGACAATACTTATATGTCAGTTAGGCTTTGAAAAATCAACAGAAAGCAAATGTTTAAATTCAAAAATGGCCTTATGTTCTAGCATGCTTTCTGGGTGCTCTCTGCAGCACCCATTCCATCCTCAAGTAAAGAGTCGGGCTGGAATTCCCAGTGATGACCTCTGCAGATCACAGGTGTGACTGGGCTGAAGTCACTCTGCCTCATTGCACAGCTGAGATGGTTAGGATACTCTGCTCATGAGAAAAAAACTGTGCTGCTCTCTTTCTTATTGCAGGTACTTATTAGTACAAAAGTATTTTGCTTTCTGAATTTACCCTGAAAATTATTCTGACAGAATTTGTTTTTACAAAAAGCTGCTCAGAAATCATGGTTGATTGCACTCTTGGGTTGACCCATTGGGAGGACTGCCTGAAGTCAGCACTCTGACCTACAGTGTAAAGGGACAATATGTTATTTTGTAAGGAAAAATTGCTGGGGTGGGGTGTGGCTTGCAACCCTCTTAGTTCTTTCATACTATACTAGCTTGTTATTATATGTTGACAGAGTGAAAACTAAGGAATTTATCTTCAAACACAAGCCTTCTTTTCTTAGAACCTACTTCCAAAAGCCTAGTAAACCTGATTGGAAAATTACTGTAATTATTTTTTCATTCCCTTGTCCATAGCTGGAAGTACAAGTGTGTAGCATAATTACAAAGGGATTTGTCCACCGCGTAACTTGAGCAAACACTCCACCTGTATTTTCCCCTCAGATGTAGACATTTCAGGTTTAGACCAGCTAAACAGAGGGAAAATTGTGCCTTTTGCAGAGTGCACTGATTACAAAGGTACTGAGACAATGAGACATTTCACAGCTGCAGTGTTCCCCGTGAATTACCTGTTTCTCAGTAAAATAAAAGTAAATCATTTTAATCCTTTCCTTTGGACCAGAACATTTTTTTCAGTAGAAGGGGCACTAAATGGCTTCAAGTACAGAGAAGGAATCATACAGAAGTGAACAATAGCCTTCAAAATAAGGCATTCTTGAGAGGTACGGGCTGAAAAGAATTTCAGTGCTGTCTGTGAATAATGATGGAATTGCATACCATATCTTATAGTGAGTCTGAGGATGATCACTGTGTTTCCTTGGAATTCCTTCAGTTTGCCGCTGTCAGGACGTTGTTCTTGATGAGGAAGCAGAGACTTTGGTGAAACGGTTAAATAAACATATCGGTATTGTTAAGCTTTAGAAGAGGATATTAGATTACATACCAGGAGAGCAGGCTATGCCTGTCTTCAGCACTAAAGTACATCTGAGCCTCCATTTTCCTGCAGTATTGGGTTCAGTTTTGATTATTTGGAGTCCCCACGTTTAGTTTATTTATCTAAGCATTATTCTAACATAAACTCCTGGAGACCTGCTCTGCCCTCGGTCCCACGGAGGCAACTTGGTGGGAAATGAGACAAGCAGCCAAGGACAGAAGTGAACCCATTACCATTTTCCGAGGTATATGGGTGTTTATTTTTTAATGCTCAGATTTTATGAAGTCCTTTTGCATAAGATCAGTAGTTTTTATAATGGGAAATCCAATTATAACACAGGTGATTAAATCTGTTGTTAAATTTTATGCTGGTAGTGGAAGTTCTAATGATTTTTAGCTGATGAGGATCTCAGCAGAAGATTTTGAACTGTGTTTGTGCATATAAAACAACAGAGGTGTAACAAAACAGTGTCATACAAAACTAGGATAGCATCAGTTCTTCATTATCAAGACAGTAATAATATTACATATTTTTATGCTAGGACATAGGAAAAAAAATGTCATTATCTTGTACAGGACTTGGCTATTTTCTTCTGTATGCCACTTCTCATTCTCATCCCATGTTGCCCCATCCCTTATTCTGTGAGTTTGGAAAGTGCCAGTGAAATCATGCAATCATAGAACCATAGAATCGTTTGAATTGGAAGGGACCTTTAAAGACCTTCTAGACCAAGCCCCCTGCAATGAACGGGAACACCTACAGCTTGATTAGGTTGCTTAGAGTCCTGTCCAGCCTGACCTTGAGTCCAAGGACAGGGGCATCCACCACCTCTCTGGGCAACCCGTACCAGCGAATCACCATCTTTATTGTAAAAAACTTCTTCCTTATACCAAATCTAAATCTCTTCTCCTTTAGTTTGAAACCACTTCTCCTTGCCCTATCCCAACACATCCTACTAAGGAGTCTGTTCCCTTCTTTCTTACAGCCTCTCTTCAGATACTGAAAGGTCGCACTCAGGTCTCTTCAGAGTTCTCTTTTACAGGTTGAACAGCCCCAGCTCTCTGAGCCTGTCCTTGTAAGGGAGGTGTCCCATCCCTTGGATCATTTCTGTGTCCCTTCTCTGGACACACTCCAACAGGTCTATGTCTCTCCTGTACTGAGGACTCCACATCTGGACACAGTACTCCAAGTGAGGTCTCACCAGCGCATGTTGTGGTGGTGTTCTATACCCACTGTCTTCGTGTACCTGCCATCCCTGTGGTGCTGGGATTGGTGCCTTCACATGCATTGAATGGAAACCACAAAGATTTACCCCAAAGCTGCCAAGAGCTAGTGGGGCAGCCCACATGTCCGCCATCTACATAGATAAAAGAAATCCTGGCATGAGAGAAGTCAAGCTAGGTGTGATGGGAGCAGGAGAGAGAAACCACTGGGGAAGGTGGATGTGGGAAATGAAAAGCATGACTTTGGCTGGTGATTTGGCTGCTGTGGTGGCCAAAGACAGGGCTAAGGCAGGAGAGGGAAGGGGAGGTAAGTGTGAGTTTACAAGCTCAGCCAGGGCCAAGCGATTATTGGATATGAAAATAAATGCAAAGCAGCAACTGGAGTGAGAATAAGATGTGATCCAGGAAGAACATTTCAGTATCTAAAGGAGAGCTACAGGAAAGAAAAGGACAGACTCTTTAGCAGGGTCTGTGGTGATAGAGCAAGGCGAAACGGTTTCACATGTAAAGATGGTACATTTAGGCTGGACATAAGGAAAAAGTCTTTTACAGTGAGGCACTGAAACAGGTTGCCCAGAGATGTGGTGGATGCCCCATTCCAGGAGACTTTCAAGGCAAGACTGGATCAGGACCTGGGCAACCTGAAAGCTGTTCATTGCAGGGGAGATGGACTAGATGACCTTTAATGGTTCCTTCTAGCTTTGAGGATTCTATGATTCTGTAACAAGAGGAAAGAGAAGAGTATAAAACACAGGTGATCCCAGAAATAATGGGAACGGAGAGGGGAGGTATGAAGGAGCACAAAGGAGAAAAGGGAGATGGAAAGAAGAAGGTGGCTGGAAGGGGGGAATCAAATGTCCAACCGAAATAATGTATGTTACTGTGGTGGAAGGGCCTCAGATAAGCACATCAGCAAAATATAAAATAAAATATTCCTCAGAATTTAATTCTGTGATTGGCTTTAGCTATCAAATGACAGAAAACAGCTGCATTCCATAAAGCAGCAACTGGGCTGCAGTTGTAACCCAAGCCTTGCATTTGACGCTTAGGAAAAAGAATATCTTCCCTGCACATGTGATCCAGTTATATGGCTAGTACCACACTGATGAAATCAGTGTAGCTGTAAACTAAGTTGTTAATAGCTTCTTTTGTCTTCATACTTTTCCCTTGTATCTTTTGATCAAAGAGAGAAGGGACAGGATTTTAAAGACTGGATATTGTCTTCCTGAGTTAATGTAGCGAGTTTGTCCGTCTCAGTCTCAGATGTGTGTATTACTGAAAAATAAAGCCCTTGCATCTTAAAAAGAAGTTGTGCAGCTAAGGAATGAGAAGAAACAGTAAGTGAAGTATGAATCAAACTTAAAAAAAAATAGCTTTTCTTTAGGAGGGAAAAACAAATGTAACTTTTACTTATGTAGAGGTTATTAGTAGCATTAAGGTCTGTAACTCAGATATATTCAAGTTTGGAACTTATGAACCAATGTACAGGAATTTGGAATTAGAAATATCTTAGCAAAGCAGCCAGTTAAGTCCTCTATATCTGCTCATCTACTCCTTCTGTTACTTGCCCAGTGCACTACAACTAATACTACTTCAGCAAAGTGGTAGTAATTCCTATACATAAACATAAAGTTAAAATCCTTGTTGAGAATGATGTGTCAATCAGTGAGCTGCTCTATATTATTCAGAACATCTATTGCAGGACATTCCATGACACTGCGCGTTTATGGTGGCACTTTTCATCCCGACACATTTTACAAATGCTATATAAAGGAGTGCAGAATGCTGCTGTGGGTGTGGAGCAGAGGGCTGCTGCTCTCACCCTGTTCACTGGGTACGGAATGCTTCCAGGGACAGCACATCAACATGGCTACCTTGTAAATCTCTGGAGCTCATTCTTAGAAAACACGTACTGAGTTAAATTACATCTCTACAAAATGAAATGAATCTGAGATACTGTGCTTTTATCTGGAAAAAAAAAATCCCGATGATAAATTGAATGCATCTCAGTTTATCTTTCTCCTGGGTGAAAGATTAAAGCAGCTCAGAAACTGCAGCTTCAAGGACACTAAATATTTCCCACCTGATATCAAGACCACTTAGCTACCATGGCCAGAAGAATGCAGGAGCTCCTCTGCTAGGTTTTATACCCTTGCTGTGAGGAAAAACAGATCAGTTAAACCACACTGCACATTTGTGACAGGACTGTCCCAGAGAATTACAATGACTACAATCTCACATAATTCACTCCCAGCATTAAAACACACGACATATGCCGTTTTCTTGCTCCACCTCATAGCCTCTGTTGTCCAAAGCAGTTCCCCTGCTGAAGTGCACTGTGCCTCCCACCCGGTTTGCTAGCCCGGATTCCTTTCTAAATCCCTATGACGAGGAGCCCCAGCCATGACAGCAGGGACAGCCTACATCAGTGCACCACTTTGCAGGCACAAGAGCTAAATCCACTGGAAAGCAGGAATCATTAATTCTGATGCTCATGGCATTGAGTGTTTACCTGTGATTTTTTTTTTTTTTAATCTGACATCTGTAAATTGCTTCAGCTCCTATTTCGTCCCAAATGAAATCAGGTTTCATGAAAAATTCCGCAGGTGATTAATTGGTTTCAAAGCCTTCTGAATACACTCAGCATTTCCACTGATATTACTCTTCTTTTCACAGGAGAGAAATGAGGTTACCGGAAAGCGTATCACACCAGCCTACCTCTTCTGGATTAAACGTGCTTGAAATAAATGTCATTCCTTTTCCCAGACTATAATTTATCATTTCAGAGTGGGAAAATTTATTATCTTCATTTTATCACTATGTTGTGTAACATGTTTTTCCATGTAATTGTACCAAAAATTATTTGATGTATTAAAACTGAAAATATAGTGCTCGGAGACCGACCCCTGTTGTATACACACTGCAATTATGTGCAACTTTATTAGGCATTTCACCGGCAGTATCTAAAGGACTCAGAGCCTCATTAAATAAAGGATTTAGGTGCCTAAAGAGACATCTATTTCCTTTTGTGGGATTTGGCAAACTAGATTCATATCTACAGTCCAACCTGTTGTGCTCAGCTTCAGCTGCTACCCAGCCTTGTATTCACTGGACTCCAAAGGCACTGAAGTGTTTGACCTTGCAGTTCTTTAATTGCTTAGAGCTATTGTTCTGGGCATTACAGGAGCTGACCTATTTCCAACAGGGCTGAATGGTTTTGCATCTAGCTTCCATCTTACAGAAATGTTTTCATTCCAGAAACTGCAAGGGAATCTCCTCTCCTGTAACCTTAGACACTTGCAGTGCATTGGAAGGGCTGAGCTAGGCTATCTCTTCAGATAACATAGAGAAACAGGCACGGCCAGGGTGCAATCCCTCTGGTCTGTTTTAGTTGTCTGCATCAGGATGCAAGGAGTTGCAGTTTCTCCAGTACAGGATGGCTAGGAAGAGTGCTTCATGTTCAGTTGCCTGCACTGTAAAAATGAATCCTCAAAGAAGATTAGTAGAAATAGCTTGTACACTGGGCCACACCAATGCAGAGGCAACCATATAAATGCCCATCTTGGTACTATCTCAGTACTTGTGTTTTCTCTCAGTCTCTTTTACTGCCATCACTACTCGTGCACTAACAGCATCTCTCTTCAGCCTGAGGTGTTCTGGACCACCTCTCCCTTTCCTAGAAGAAGATTAATGGGGGCAAATGCTGGCAGCCTTGCACTAAAGACTGCAAGAATCCTGGTCCAGAAGAGCTGCCAGGAAGCACCTGACCTTGTGGCTTGGCACTTGGCTAAAGAATGAGACCTAGGCGCTAGCCAACAACAGCCATAGCACACAGATGGAGCTGGGTTCCAAATCTTGCATCCTTGTGATGGAACTGAGGATGCTGAAAGCAACATGGAGATTCAACAGACCATAAAACATCTACTCTACTATACCGTACTAATATCCAGTGTTAGTAAAGCTTGCATACTCATTTAGGCATCCCATTGTCAGTAAGCCAAGGAAATGTAATATTAAGGGTACAAATACTCTGTGCATTTAACACCATTTGGTGATGATGGAAAAGGAGAAAGATGCCATCTTTAGAGATCTCCTACACCATTTTGTCTTTTGCAACACTGAATAGGAATGTTGACACAACAGTTCATATCCTAGCACCCCAGTATGCTCAGCTATAGCATAAGGAATATGTTCTAATCTCACAACTGGAGGTCTTACAGGAAAACCCATTAAAAAAAAGAAAGCTATTGTGGATAGGGCATTAAAATACATGCATAATCTTAGGGGTCTAGCTAATACATGATATATTTTTAATACAGCTGTACCTAGATTTAATTCCTCAGTAGATAGCGAATGCTGAATACCAGGAAGTAAAACTATTGCAAATTTGCAGGTGAAAGATTGTTTAAGGCACCATGGCTCCATGCATCTTTATTTGATCATTACAGGTGACTTGAGGAGAACTGAAGGCTAGATCCAAAGACAGACCTCCCAGGAAATCAGTGGAGCTCGTCTTGTTAATCACAGCTGACCTGGCCCAGAAAAAAAAACACATTTTATTCTGTGATGCTGCTTTATGAGTTCGTTCTGCTACTTTGGAAAGAGATGCCACAGCTTGGCTATGAAATCAATGAGGATGTAAGTGCTGAGCTGAGCACAAAAGCGAGTTCTGTGGGACTTGGCTTGGGACTTGAGGTCTGTAGGTCTCCTTCTCCAGCCTGTTTCTCCTGGACATACCACAGTTAACAGCACAGAAGAGACAATTCAGCTGTAAATTTCAGCAGCTCTGAAATATTGCTAAGTGATTTTTGTTAATTTCCCATAATATTTTCACACCATAAAAAGATTTTCTTTTTTATTATAACACATTATGGCACACTTTATGCTCATAATTACCTAATATTTCCCTGCTCTGATTTCTCTTGATTGTTAATATTAAAAGGATTATTAGGATCTTCTCTATCTACTTATGATCTGCATGTATATTTAAAGGGCTGGCAAACTTGACGTAGCATAAATGTCACTTTTAAAATATGCTACAGACAGAGCAAAGTGGACGTTAAAAAAGTAGAGACTAGAATGTTGAGTAAATGTCATGACTACCAAAATCAATTGAAAATGAGCATTCTTGCTGGCCTTAGCTGGAATGAAAAGAGACTTCTCCTCCCCCAAGCCTGGTCTCCAAGGAGTACAGTCAGGATGGTACTAATGAGCAGAAAACTCGCAAGGTAGGGGTGATGTTTCCTTCAGAAACACTATATGCATTGGTGCCCTGAGCTCCCTAAGGACCTAAAATCTGTTATTGTTCCTCCTGGGAGGTCCGTTTACACTTAACACACATCTGGCTTAATTAGGCTGACAGCTGCTGCAGGTACTATTGGACAAGGTCCAGGCATCAGAGTGCATTAGCATTTGTTTAATGGTTTAACCTTTCATAATCTGATCTCCACTGCATAAATGAACCAGAGAGATATCTTTTATTACTTGTTAATGTGTGTTGTGTGCACACACATGTACACACCCACAAAAACGTGCAAGCAATTCACATTGTGTCCGACAATGCATTAAATATCAAAATCTTTTCCAACCGTAAACATTTTATTGCAGAAATCCAGCTCCAAATAAAGCAAAAAATAGCAGCATTAACAGTGAAGAGAGTAGCAATCACACTGTGTGTAAAGACAGAAGAAAATTCAACGACTTTCCTGTACAGAAACAGCCATCACACACTCACAACCAGATTTTGCATACCTATCGTTTTCATGTTTTAATTAAGAATAAACTAACCAGGGTGGAGTAAAAAGGGGTTAGAGTTTTTGCTGCCCACATAGAAGAAGCCAACATAGAAGGTGGTCCAGTGTAGATTCATATTTGGCAATAAATCTCATGTCTGTTATATTTTTTAACAGATCCAGTGAACTAAATAGGCCTGATTCTGTCTGCAGTTGAAAGCAGAGTAATTCATTCAAGGCCATTGGAAAGAATCTGGTTTTACACTTGTGTAACTGAGGGAAGAATACGGTTGGAATGATTAGGCATGTGCTTTGTTTTCTCAAGAGAACACTTTCTCCTTATCCAATGAAAGCATTTTTTTTCACTTTTAAATATTCTTTTATGTCTAATTGGCTTCTTTCCACAGTAACTCCCTGTAAAAATAGCCTTTGGCAAGGCAGCCAATTTCAGCGTAAGCCCAAACCTTATTTTGTCATTGAAAGCAAAACGAAATCCAAAGGCATCTTTCCAACTCCAGTTGGCTTTCTTTATATACCAGTGTGCTAGTTTACCTGACAAACTATTGCTCACCTTTCTAGTGACTCTCCAGCAGTGATACTCTGTATGTTTAGAGACTTTAAACATCAAAACAAAGAAAATATTTATATAGTGAAGAATTCCATTTTAATATGAATAAGCTGAATGCTTCAGTGTGTTCTATTTAAGCTCATGTTCCTGCCACAGCCTTAGCATTTGTTACATCTTCTTCATGGCTTGGTCTGGATACAGGTGAGCAGCTTTCTGCACTTGCCATGCAGTGAGATATTTCTTTGATGAAAATACTGAAGGTTTGTGCTACATGGCTGAGGAGCAGAGGGCTGAGTTCTGCTGTAGAACTCTTTTCAGGGTTGAGTCCTCATTTTTTAAGAGATGCATTTTGATTTTTTGTCCGTTTGGGACGTTTTGTCATTGCCTGTCCTCTGAGACTCTCTTAGGCTGTAGGCTGCCTTGGAGCAGCAGCTCATGTTACCTGCATCACACAAAAGCAAATCCATGAGGAAACTTGATTAGAAGCAAATCAAGCATCTCCGACTTCCCTATTTCAGAGAAAGAGCATAGAGACCACATTTTCCAATCTCATGCATAGCAGGTTTTCACAGTCTAATTCCCTTTTGGAAAGGAATTCTCCTCTCTGTATAAGTGGGTAAACTTCTTTATGAGCAGAGTAAACAAAGCTTTAATGAGAATATTGTGGTTATTGACTGGATCAGGGTTTCAGCCCCATTAGGCAGCTGCTGTCCAAGCACCTTTGGTGCTTATGATGCTTGTAATTTCATGTGTAAACTCTCTTAAGGCATCTTTAAATCATGCAGTAGAGTTTAGTACAGATTCTTGTGCTAACAGAATGGCTATGCTGGAAAATACATCCCGGAGCGCACAGGCTCACGAGGACTTAGTGCAAGATATATCATGATATATCGTTGCTCAGTTCCAGCATCACATATTTATATTACTGAAGAGGAAAAAATATATATATAAAAAAAAAAAGAACTACTGGAGTATGAAAGAAGAAGGGGAGAAAGAAAGAGACGAGAGGAATGCATTGGGACCCTCAGTCTTTTAGGAAAAATGAAAAGGAAAATAAAAGATGAAAATAAGATGCAGTAGTCTTTTGTTTTCTGGATCACACAACTCTTGCCAAAGCATCTGCTTGGAAAAAATAGGCACAGGATTTTCCCTAGTCACACCCACACAGAGCCATCTGCTGGAGGCGATATGGCTCTGCTAGTTTCTATGTCATTTAATTTCTTCTATGCTGACATAATTGAAAGAAGTTTTGAGAGTTATTTTGTATCCTGCATTTAACAGTGTGCAATTCTGCGTGAATATGAACTTTCAGTACTGATCTGAGTCTCCTGCTGAACCTATCTACTGGCATGACAGCTTAAAATTCACTTCCCATTCTGGCCATGCTCTTTGGGTCACCCAAATCAGGCAGACACGAGGTATACATTATGAATGAAGCATCCATGCACTTGCCTTCAGGAGCAAGGTTGTTTCAGCTGAGTCCATTGCCAAGTCCCTGTCCAAATCACAGGTACCCATGCATGTGACACATGTGCTTATCCAGAGCACACATAAACGAACAACCCTTCATATACTGTAGTCTAACCACCAGTCTCAGCTGTTCCACTTTCACCGGGTCTTTAGAAAACAAAGTAAAGAGGATTTGGACGGCACATTTTTATGACATTTGGCCTCCACAGCATTGTGTTTGGGAAGAGTTCCGCAGGAAATTGATTTGGGACAATTTAAATGCTTGAAATTAGGTACGTTCTTAAATACTTTGCTAAATTGCTGCCTCACCCCTGGAGAGAAAACAGCTCACTGTAATCTCATTGGTATCAGGTTTCCATTCCCAGCCTCCCTGAAAAGTCAATGTACATCATGAAAATCAATCCCTACTTGTAAATGTGACTGAAAATGTTTTAATTTTAGAAGGATGATCGTTTGTAAGAAGATAAAAGCCAACCATGCCACAGGGCAACCAAACTTTAATTCTACAATAAATCTCCATGTCTGACAGCTCACCTTGGTTTGTGTTGTGTGCTTCTCCTTGTGTTTCTGGATAGTTTTTTGAAAGGCATTTCCAAAGGGGCTCTGTATCTTTCATATCCTAGTGTCATGTCCCAACCATAAGAGGAGAGGAGGGATGACACCTAGTATGTGCTATTGCATGCATTTACTGTAACATCAGCTACAATTGGATCTTACATTGTTCTTTAAGGGGGAATGAATGGTCAGTTGTGTTGTGCAAGGGAAGAAATGGAGTCACATAGAGCTGAAAGTAGCACATATGAGAGCCACGGCTGGTTGATGAAAGAGGGAGACAAAAGAAGGTCTCCTGATATCATTACTTTTGCCTGTTGGCTGGTGGCTCCAAGTGAAAGGGAGTCTGAACTCAGGTAGAAATGTCTGTGATGTGAGGAAAAAAATGAGAACTGGACAAAAAATTGGATGTGTGGAGCAATGGAGGAGAAAGAACTGAAAATGATCCCAGAGTATAAAAAGGATTATGGATTTTGAAAAGTACCTTCTGGAAAGGAAGGGTGTATTTAAGGGACACAACCTTTCAGTTCTTGTAAACACTTTCCTACTAAGACATTTTTCTCTGTTAATGTCGCCAATTGGCTGCCTCGGTGAGGAAGAGCGTGAATCCTGGACAGTTGGTCTAAACCAGATTAGAGACCCTCCTCATTTTTGAAATGGAAACCAGATGGCAGGTTTGAAAATCTCAGTCACGGACTGGCTCTCTCCCCAGATATTTCAAATATTACATTAAATATCTCTAAGGGAAAGTTAATAATGAAGATGGTGCACTGTACTGAAGAAAAATGACATTAAGTATTTCCTTTGCATAATAGCAGGATTATATTGAAAATGTAGTTCCAGTATTAGTAGGATATGTGGTATTATGAAATCAGGTAATTTTTTAGGAAAAACAGCATATGACTGTAAATAGTGATTCATCTACAACAGTTTGACACCTGTTTGAAGACTTTGGGGTTAGTGAGTCAAATTATGAATTCTTCATGCTGGTGGGAGTCACCAAATGTTGCATCTGACTATAGGGCCTTTGGAGAAAAAATGCAATTTTTAAAGTTTCTATTGAGTACGGCTTTATTTGTTGAGTGGGTGGGGGGATTCAGGTGCCTGTTGCCTTGGTGGAAAAATGTGCTGCAGAGGGGAAAGTGTTATCATAAATTGCCTGTGTCAATGCCACCCAATAGGCAATTCTCCTGTCATCTGTTGCCAGTCTCTGGGAGAATCAACATCACTCAAAAAAAGAAAGAATTCGAAAAACCATAACATTTACGTAGAAGAAAAACAAGTGTTTTCCTTGAGAATTAATTTCAGGCATTGGGCAAAAATATTCTATGTTGAACTTAACTGCTTTCACTTTACCACAATCTACCACTGAGCTCAGAGAAGTGATAAGAACAGACACATTCGTATGGTGCCTCAGCTCACAACAGTGGCATGAGATCTCAGCTGGCTCAACTCACAGTGTAATTTCTAAGCTATAGACTAAAGCAAGGTGTCCCCAAAATCCTGCCTTTCCTTCCTCAATCAACCGGTCTACATGGGCAAGAGGGAGGCACGAAGGTGATAAAAAGACCGTTAACAGCGGGAGTAGCGGAAAGTACATCCTGCTTCCATTTCCCATTTTCCTCCTTATGCAAGAGGCTTTGTGGAGAAAGATTCATACCACATGGGGCAACAGTGTCCTGTTGCAGTCTCTAATTCAACCACCTCCAAAATTAACTTGTGGAGGCACTCAGGCTCTCCCTCTGCTCAGCCAGCTGCTGGCAGTGAGCATGCACAGCAGCAGGTCAGAAAAGGGAAACTGCCAAAAACATCTGATCTTTTGTACCAAGACTATCACCACACACTTCAGCTAAGCGAACAAGGCAGAGGAAAGGCCTTTATAAATGTTTATCTCCTGGGACACAGGGGTCTGTGCACGTTTTCTCTAAGGAGAGCAATAAGTGGCATGGTTAGTTGGTATGGTGGTGATGGGCGGACAGTTGGACTGAGTGGTCTTAGTGGTCTTTCCCAATCTTAACGATTCTATTATTCTAATAATGGTTCTTCTTCACTTGCTGTGAATCTCTGACTGTTACTATAGCTCAGACTTTTTCATTACTGACCTTAATGTTGCAAAGCAAAAATTACCATTTACAATCAGAAAAACACAGAGAAGTTTTCTTCATCATGAGCCATGTCACAGTCAGATATGATATTGGGAAATCAGGTGTTTTCATCTCTTAGATACAAACTTAAGCTCTGGAAAATAACAACCATTGTATCTCAAATTGAAAAAGAAATACAACTCACTAAATATCTACAAAGTGTCATTTTTAGCTTACCCTTGTTTTACTTTTGATTTTGTTTAATTCCTGCAATGTATGCAGTAGAGGGAAGTCTTCTGATTTCTTCTGAGCCCTTTGCTGTTGTGGAAAGCTACTCCTTCTATACCCTGACAGTGTTATGCCCAGAGCCTAAAACCGTGTATTTCATTCAGCAAAGAGAGGACTATAGATACAGCGTCAATTACAAAGCATTGGACCCCTTTCCTAGGCCTGCTGTAACTCTGGCCACAGGGATACAGTAAAAAAACATCAGTCAGCATTTCTATTTCACTGTTTCCTCCCTAATCCTAAAATATATGCATATATTCATTCATGTCTTTCGACAGTGTTACACAGGGATATTTAGTAGGGATACAAGGGTTTTTATCATCCTCCAAGATTTCCACTGAAATAGGATTTGAATACGAACAGCTGGACTGTTTGGACTAGTTTTTTTTTTCTACAGATAGCAGTTCTCTGGTTGACTTTACAAAGCCAACAATTACATGAGACAAACACTATGCGATTCTCATTTAGGTAAAATGATTTAAAGACATTTTTTATTTAAAGACGCTCCCTATGTGACTACCTATTATTAGAGGGGAAGTGCATAGTTTCCAGTCTGTTGAATTTGCGCCACCATTTTTAGGACCAGTGGATCACATCAGCTACTCAAAGGGGAGCCAACCAAACGGGAAAGATGGAACAAAAGATACAAAGACTTGCTCTTTCACAGATGATGTTTTTCTTCCTCTTTTGTTTTGCCAGCATTACATCTTTTCTCATTTACCATGGAGGATAAAAATCTTTTATGCAGCTACTTAACACGTTAGCCTTTGTGACACTAAAAAAAAATGCTTTTATACGTGATATATATGGCTATGTGCCCAGTGAACCAAACCCCACTCACCTGGCCTGAGCAGCACTTCTGGAACCAGTGAAACAGTAAGGGCAGGATGTGAAAAGCTGATTCCTTTATATCCAGTGATAAAAGTAACACGAAATGTTAAATACTGAAAACTCAAAGTAATCCATTGCAGTTGCAGAATTACTTGAAGCAAAAGGATACAGACTTGTAAGCCAAGTGAATAACACAATGAAGCAAATGGGAAACGTACATTTTGCAATGGATAGAACCTCCAAAAAGCACAGAAAGACAACCATATCCTGGGCTGCATCAAAAGAAGCTTGGCCAGCAGGTTGAGGGAGGTGATCCTGCCCCTCTGCTCTGCGCTGGTGAGGCCTCACCTGGAGTACTGCATCCAAATGTGGAGTTCTCAGTACAGGAGAGACATGAACCTGTTGGAGTATGTCCAGAGGAGGGTGACAAAAATGATCCAAGGATGGAGCACTTCTCCTGTGAGGACAGCCTGAGAGCTGGGGCTGTTCAGTCTGCAAAAGAAAAGTCTGTGAGGTCACCTGAGAGCAGCCCTTCAGCATCTAAAGGGGAACTACTGGAAAGAAGGGAACAGATTCTTTAGCAGGGTCTGGTGATAGAACAAGGGGAAATGGCTTCAAGCTGAAAGAGGGGAGTTTTAGGTTGGATATATGGAAAAAGTTTTTTACAGTGAGGGTGGTGAGGCACTGGCACAGGTCGCCCAAAGATGTTGTGGATGCCCCATCCCTGGAGACTTTCAAGATGAGGCTGGATCAGACCATGGGCAAACTGATCTAGCTGTGGATGTCCCTGTTCATTGCAGGGGAGCTGGACAAAATGACCTTTAAAGGCCCATTCCAACTCGAAGAAGGATTCTATGATTCTTAGTGTGGATGTGCTGTGAAAATACTGAAGCACATCACTTGACCTTTGTAGCTGAACATACATAGAAGTAGAAAAAGCAAGTATGCATTTATTGACGGTGATGTTGAGTTTTCTTTGGACAGAATGGAAGGCTCAGGCAAAATCATTAAATACTTCACTGGGAAATGTGTTGAAGTTATGACTATTAACCTTTCTGACTATTAACCTTCTGGCATATTTTGTGTTACAGAACACATTTTGTGGCATACATTTTGTGGTATAGAACACATTGTGTGTGATGTGCTAACGGTTATCTGATTGTAAATGCATGTGATTTCAAAGTGCAGATAAAAACTACTATACTACACCAAAAAAAAAATGGTGTAGAAGGAAAGATTATTTATCTCAGTCATAGTCCATACATTCTGCACATGAAAGCAGAAGTAGTAGATGCAGTAGTCTTTAGCTGACAAAGAAGATGAATTTAATACCTTTTGAGATTCTTCTTAGAGCTCCTATTGTGAAAGAATTTTCTAGTTTAAACAAAGAACAAGTTGTCCGAAACCTGATAGGTTTGGAAAAGAAAAGAATCCAGGTATTTTGGCGAGGAAGGGTTTCTCTAGGTTAAATTAGTCATAACTTGTTCTTGGAAAAACATACAAAGAAAGGATAAGTCAAATTC
>JANHGO010000041.1:9903922-9928331 GCA_024606505.1 Aquila spilogaster | reverse complement strand
GAACGGAATGGGGATTGTGCCACGGGACAACATGCCATCGACACTCTTATTGGGGAAGAAGAAAAAAAAAAAAAAAAAAAAAAACCCAGAAAGAAGCTCAGTAGTTACACAGGACTGAGAAGACAGAACAGACTGAATGAAACGACATCAGTGGGATTTTCACCATTACCTTCAAAGAAGTCAGGCTTTCAGCTTAATCTACACTTCTTCTAATGTAAGAAATACAATACATTAGGTTTGGAGGGAGTTCATATTTGCTTTGCATGTGCTCTAAATAGAATTTGTATATTTTTTCTTACATTCCTGTTTCCAGTGTTTTACCATTTCTTGTGCAACTGCTAAAAGGAGAGGAAAAGACCATAGAACTCCCTGTTAAAGCTGGATACGAGAGAATAGACCTTACCAATACCAAGCCTACTTGAACTTTTGCCTTTTGGAGAGGTTACATCTTAAAGGGACATAATACCATGGCAGTTTGCCACAGATCACTGCTTCTGTAGTACAGTCAGGTATGGGCAGCCGTGCTTGTCTGGTATTTTAATACCTGACTGCTTCAAGTCAGATGTCATTCCAGAGCTATTACCATTACTCAGAAATAGCTGGAATGATAGCTGTAGGCAGTCTACCATTTTCAGGAGAGATATTGGTTTCTGGGTAGTCCTGAAATGTGCAAAGCCATGCTATAGTATTTCTTCTAGACATGATTTCAATTACAGGACCTGGTTATCAGTCCCCATTGGCATTCTTTATAATCATCTGCTGTATGCAAAGATGCAATATCATTAAAATGACATTATTATTCATGAATACATTTGGAAAATCTCATTCATCATACATCCCTTAGAAAAACTAAAATAACAAATATAAGCAAGGTCATTCATCTTTCTGGGATGTTGCAAATTGGAAGCATCATGACTAACCATGGTGCTTTGCTTATGAAAACACTTATTTTCATTCTTATATTTTGTGGATTTTGGGCCTTTTGAATGCAGTGGACAGAATGTTGCCTCAAACTACCAAAATAAATTGTGGATCTTCTCTGCCATTCTCCTGAGGCAACAAACATCCTATCAAAATTGCAGGTGGGGAAGCCCTCTTCCCACAGGAAAATGATTCAGGATGTTTCTACAGAGGGATTTCTGCCTTATAAGCTCTATAACTTCTTGGTATCATCCAAAGGTCACTTGAATGGAGGAGAATACATGCATTTGTAACAAGCAGGACAGTGATACTTAGAGACATTTCACAGCTATGAAATACAAGGACAATCTTCCCGAACTACAGGAAAACATTCCTGCATAAAAGAGGAAAAAAATAATCATATTCTGAGTTTGGAGAGACCTTAATTAAAATCTATGGGAAATGTAAGCAATAAGAATGAGCTCTTTTAAAGAAATCTGACTTTTTAAAGAAATTGTATTAGACAAAGTAATTGTCAAACTTAAATCTTCAGTTGACTCATCAGTAGCTACCAGTCATCATAGCTCCATCTGTTTGAGTGCCACTATCCCAACACACCCCAGTTGTGACTCTGACCTTTCTGTGTTTGGATACCAGCCTGATAAAGAAAGATAATCAAGTACTCATACAGATAGGTATCCTCAGAGATAATATTCAGTATCAGATAAAATCATGCTATTGATAGATAGATATAGGAGGTTCTCTGTGTATTTTTATTGCCAGGAAACCCACCCATATTCATCATACAGGTATGCAAAGCACATGCAGCAGGACTAACTTTTAGTCTTTCAAGGATGTCACCATGTAAATATATACTCCTAACAAAAACTGCATTATAAAACCCTTTGTATTTCTTGAATGGCTAAAATAATTCCCTTATAGTAACCATGAAAATCCTCTTTCACAAAAAGTAAAAGGAAGTAACAGGCATCAGCAAACACAGCTCAGAGGTATTTCAGAGTGCAAATCTCCATCTTAACATTGATTCTCTATCTAGCTAGGAAAAGATCACAAAAATCCATTTCTGAACACTACTGCATTTTTGGAGCTGTCCAGATCCACGTCTGTACATGGATTTCACTGTTTAGGGTAGTCTCTTTTAGAATAAATGAAATCTCTTCCTAGTTCTGAAGTACCATTTTTAACTTTATCACCACTTCTTTTCCCTCCTCCTATTAATTAATAGGAAATTAATCCTATTAACAAGAGCTTCAATCTATAGTATTCTGTGATTGCACACTCTTGTCCACGGGCAGGAAATTGGTCTCAGTGATGTGACCACCAAATCTGTTATATTCAGTGTCCAGAGATCACAACTGCTGCAAGTTAATTAATTCCTATCCCTCTGTAATGGATGTTGCTCTGTTAATAGTGTATTCAATAAAAGAGGTGATGAAAGAGATGATGAAGTATGCTGGAAAAGTGAAAAATGCAATGACAATAGTTATAAAAGGTACAGTGTAATATGGTGAATGCAATTTGCTCAATACACTTAATGTTGTCTATAAAAAATCTCATCCTGTTCTCACCGGGGAAGCAGGCTGTGCTCTATGCACTATCTATGGAGTCCTTGGGCAGTTTAATGTGACCAAACTAAATGACTTCTCCTGCATCTATTAAAATGTGCCCAAAAGATGTAATTTCTGGGTGGACAGCTTGTATTAAGGCAAAGAAATACAGGAGGCATACTGACAAATATTAGGCTCGTGTACATAAGCACATTCCATAATGTTCAGCATGTAAAGCTTTTTAATTTTGCCTCCCATATTCAAAATGACATGGGAAGACATCCAGCTCCTAATTTATTATTCTTCTTAATTATGGTCTACATGTGCAATGTGGTAGTTAGTGGTTAGTGGTGAAAAAGTATTTATGCCTAAAAACCTCCTTCAGAATTGAAGCAAATTTCTTGGTTAGTGTCTTTACCATCCCAAAAATAAGGAAAGTGGGAGGGGGAATATACAATGGATATATTACGGTGTTACATGTTTTTCTGTGTGTTAAGTATTTTTGATACTTATTATGTGTCAGCTCTCTAAGATGATGAACAGGCAAATTCATTTGTCTTCCACGTCTCAAAGGACATAACAGCATGCTGAATCAGCCCATTAAATCTCTGCGGTGCACATGTTGCCTTTTATCCTTTTCTACCTCTGACGAACCATGTGCTGATGAAAAACAAAATGTATAAGTGTGTGTAAAAATGGTGAAAACTTGTTAGATGCTGAAATGACAGCAGAAAAAATATGCAGAAAGGCTCGGCAGCCTGCCGTGTCTGACATCCCTGTCCGGACTGCACAGCACACAGCCGTGGCCGCATTCTGTGGTCCACGGCATCCCTGCCCGTGTCTGAGGAGGGACGGGAAGACGTAAAAGCCCTTTTACCTTCTCCCAGGCAAATCCAGACCCACCAGGCCTGTAATTGGGCCCGGCGTAAGGACTTGTGCTCCTGCCAACCCCATGTTGCCATATGTCCCCCTTCCCGAGCCGTCCCATGTCGCCATCTGTCCCCCCGCCAGCCCGGCCGCTCGCGGCCATCTGCTCCTGCCTGACCCATCCCATGGGGCCGGCTGTCTCGCCCCTCGCCAGGCTGGTGCAGCCACACACCTTTTCTAGAGGTACACAAATTCCTACCAGCCACGGATAAATATCTGCTAAAAGGGGCAGAAAGCACGAGCGGCAGCATAGAAAAATCGATTTGTTCTGTCCGCATTTCTTAATCGGCGTCTAGTTCAGGTTTCAGCATGAAACCTATTTTTGCAAGTCCTCAAAAGTTGTGGCGCTGACATTTTATTGAAACTCTGAGCTCAGGTGGCAGGATTGGAACTGGGAGATGGTGGGAATTGTTGTAGTAATGTGCCCATTACTCTGGTGCCATATAGGAGCTCATTTGGGAACACAAGGAGGTTGCAAATCTGTTCCTGCACCTTTGTAAAGGCCTGGCTTTGAGTGATCAGAGTTATTAAGCTCATCTCCAATGTAGTACCGTTAAACTGGTGGCACACAAGAAATAAACCCATCTATTGCCCAGCTTTTTGAAAAGTCTGAGCCTACAAAGCTATATTTAACCAAATGAGTGGAAAAAATGGAAACACTTTTGAATTCCTATGAAAGAGGCATTTTCTTGGTCACTGTGGGCACTAAGCTGTATCTAGATGAGGGATGTGGGGAGAATTTTCCACTTTCCAGTTGCATATTCTCACATCCCAGCTCCCTACTGGGACAAAATGCAGGCATGCACCAGCTGTCCCTCCTTCTTCCCTCCCACCTTCCCACAATCTGGTTTTCACAGAAAAGAAAACTGGAGGTGTGGGCTGGACAGGAGCCATCATTTTTCCTAGCAGGTAAGTCTAGACATAGTTTGTAATACCCTTCATACCAGTTCTCTTCCCACATTTCCAATCTGTAACACATTTTTACTTACTTATATTGAAATGAGTGTTTTTAAGTGTTCCAGTTTGATTGATGCCATGGAGAAATCAGTGTCATTATTTCTGCAAAATATTCAGGGAGGGATTGTCTCAGCATTCTGGCTGTTTATCCAGTAAAATATTTTCCCTGAAACAGTGAAGGTTAAAATATGAGATTTGAAATCCCATATGCATTGATGTAGATGCTAGAACTTCTGCTGATTTCAGTAGGGCCAGAAAGCCACCCTGTGGCGAATATTCTGCTCAATCTATCTCTTCACATACCTAATCCATTTAGGTGCTTCTAAAATTAACCACCATATTATCCTGGTACTAAAGATATGAACAGCAATCTGATGCAAATTGGAATGATCAATTCCATTGGAAAATAGAATATTATTAAATCAGAGACACAAATAAATCTTTTCCTCAATTATTTTCATGAGGTTCAGGTTAGACATCTATGGTTTAGGTCACAGCTGTATACTTACTCTGGACTCCGCAGTAGAGGTCTTGGGTGGTTGTCAGATATTCTTTTGGCTTAAAGATGCACAAAGAATCTTAAAATGATTTCACAATGTGTAATAAGGAATGATGAGTTGCACTGACAAACTAAAATTTGTACTTTAAACATTAGCACCACATGTTGTTAATCTTAAAAAGAAATTTATTCTGTAGAAGAAAATCTTCTGACTATACTATGTCCACCTCAAAGAATTAACTTGTTGCTTTCTTAAAAGATTGCTGATGAATATTGGAATATGGCTCTGTATAAAGTTACAGCCATGATAAATGTGAAATTCCACTGGAAACACTGTCTGACCCCAGACTGTATGTCGTTTAGAGCAAAAAGAATAAGGAATTACCTGTGCAGCAGGATCATATGTTACTACTGACTTCAGTAAGAGACATTTACAACTGAGATACTTCAGGTGAAAGCAGGGAACGGTGAAAGAATATCTCACTAGACCAAACACTGTTCCTTAGCCTCTGGTCAAAGTCTGACGTCGGCTGAAGCCAGAGCCGTTCTTTTGACAATACAGCTGAGATCTGGCCTTATTTCCCCCCGAGGTGGGAATCCGCAGCATCAGCTACGGCTGCTCGCGGGCCCTGGGGCAGCAGCTACGCTGAGCATAAAGTGCACATAAACCGTGCAGCAGCGTTGGGGTCCCGGTGATCAGTTTGCTGCTGCCAACCCGGCGCGGCGGCCGCTTTTGCACGAGAAAACCAAACCAAACCCGAAGGCATTGCTTTCAGAGTTTGCTCACTGTGTGCCGGCAGCGCTGCCGCGGGTCGGGGTGCAGGGAGCGCGCGCTGCCCGCCTGCTGCGCTGGCAGCAGATTGCGCAGCCGTGGCAAGATAGAGTTACTCACCGAAGAGCATGTGGTAGGTTTTGATAACATAGGAACAGATGCTATCGAACCCCACCCAATAGTTGTGCAGTTCCAGGGAGGAGTGTGAAAAGGAGAGGAAGAGGGGAAAGAAAATCCCAAGATGTGGCAGAGGAACATTATCAGTCATTTTGCTATTATGAATATGAACAGCAGGTAGTCCATTAAGCCCAGCATTTTCACTGAACAATTGGAGCTCTGATAGCCATTAGAAGCAGGTCGTATTTAGCAGTTGACTCCCTCAACCCTTTCTTCTACAGTACATTTAAATGATTCTTTGGCAAGAGAACTAAATTTGTTTCTCCCGCACAGGATTGGGAGAGGGGATAAGGAAAGGCGTTTATTTTTGCAGAACTGCATCCCTTGCCACCCGCTCCCCTCTGAATCTCAACCACTATCTGCTAAGTCAAAATGAACTTTAATAAATGAGCTGAACTCATTAGCTATGTGAAGCTTATGCTTACAGTCATAATGATTTTAAAATGTGTGGCTGCATCTTGAAGAAGAACAGAGCTTGACATAATTTCAGTTATCAAATACTGGTAATTGACACAGAGACAGGCTGTGCTTTACACTGGGTTATAATTAATCCACTTCAGTGACCTCAAAGGCTGCACTTCTGAGAAATCTACCACTTACGTTTTGATTCTTTGTCAACTACTTCAGCAGACATAAATTACAAATGAGGTACTAATGAAGTATTTCATCACCTGTTTACCTTCACTGATCAGTTCCCTTACCCTAATTTACAGGAGGCACAATTTTTTTGAAGCTACTGTCAGCTGGAGCTGCCTTTTACTCTGAGCAGTTATAAATTAGCACATAGCTGTGCTTACTCTCATCGGCTCTTTGTTCTGGTTTTAAAATACTACAGCATAGGAAGAAATAAGTTTATGTTTAGAAACTGATGGATAAGAAGAGAAAAATTTGTATTTTCTTCTGGTCTATTCTTTTCTTTAAAGGCTCACTAAATGGAAGGAAATTCCCCACTGGTGTAAATACACCAAATCCTACTGCAGTGAGTGTGACTGTGTCTATTTACACCAGTAGGGCATTTGACTCGTGCAGAAAACAAATCCTGCCGTATTACCAAGAGCTTGGAGTGATCTTGAAGCATGTGTCAAAGAATCACCTTGGTATGCCGAAGTATTGCCACTGAAATCCTTACATTACGCCTGTGATGCTCACATAACCACCTCTAATTTAAAGTGGCAGGGCTTGATTCCCACACGCAGGCTGAAAAAACGTGGAGTAAGGGATAATTTGAGGGGTAAGGAACACCTTAACTTTCAGAGGCTGGCAGGTGAGGCACAGCCATACCAACTGTTTCGTCCTTGTCTCGACCTGCTGCTCTGATGCCTGCGGAGTGCTCCCGAACCACCACTGCTCCCTTCAGTCCCTGCAATACCTTCCCGTGGGCTCCGCACCATCCTCCTCCGTGATGGAGGATCTTTTATCTCCTAATGCTCCCAGCATCCTGGTCAGTTGTCTTCAACTTCTTCCTGCTGACGACAGCGGTTCTCCTGCTCTATGTTGGTGTCTCCACCATCCTCTCCTGGTTTTGGGCTGCTGGGGGGCCCACAGTAGCTTTCAACCCAAGGAAAGCTAAGTGTTCTCCCTGTTTTTAATGTGAGTGCTCCATATTTTATCGGCTCTTCTAAGTCAGGAAAAAATCAGAAAAACCTCTTCATGTTTTTCCAGAGACCTAAGAGGAAGAGTGAAGAAATTTAATTACAGGGAAAGCTACGTGTAATTTGTGAGTTCTCTTTTATACTGGGCACTTCACATGGAAGCCACTAATGGGCTCACAGTTGGCTGGAGTTCAGGGCAAACTTACTTTTCGAGTCTGAACCAAACCAGCGAAGGTACTATGCGACAGATCATCTGGATTTCGTTGCACACTGAGGTGGAACAGGAGGTTGCCTGACAAATGAGAGTAAAACATATTTGTTTATTTTTTTGACGAGGTTCTTAATTGGCTCCTTTAGGGAGTGAACTGAAGTAAAGAGACAGAGAATCAGTTAGGGTCTCATGTTCTGGAGAGAGAGGCAGCATGCAAAAGGCAGGGAGAGATGAAGGATCTTGGGCAATGCAGGGGCCTCTAACGCTGCCAGACATAAGGCAATGAATGTACCTAAATGTACAATTCTGTCTACACTTGAAAGTTTCCTGTAGTAAATAAAGCCATGAGTTATTGCTTAAAGAAAACTGCAATCTTCTTCTTGGTTTACCTCCACTGAAAAAATCCTTGAAAAAACAAGCTGCAAACCTACAGCACCACATAACTGGAGCTGAGAAGAAAGTGTAACGAAGGTACCAGCAAGTCCTTGGGCTCAGCACCGGCACGGTGGCCCAGGGTTGCCGTACCACTGTGCCCAGGAGCACAAATACACGTGCTTGGATGGTGTCTCCCAAAGGTGGAACTGTACAGACCATGTGCCTTAAGAAGTTTCCTCCTAAGCCTGTTTATGCATTCAGGTCCAGTTATCATAGAAAAGCCACAGTGTAAGCTCCCACTGCGCTGGTAAAATCATATTCTGAAATAATTTGTTTCCGGGTCTGTTTTGCTCTAGGTTTATAGCCTGCAATGCTGAGGGTAGGAATGCACTTGAGAGAACTCTACCAGAAGGCCACGTGCACTGAACCCTGGACACCCTTCCCCAGACATCTCCGATTTGGAAACCCATTGCTGAGATTCATTGCCTTATGTCAGCCAGGATCTGCTCCATGATCATTGCTCGGTGGAAAGTATGGGAAAATAGAAGGCTGTGTTTGTCTTTTGAATGTGTTATTTCCTGGACCTTGCCACATCTCCTCTTTCTCTCTGTCTCTCTCAGCAGAGCTAAGCACATCTCAGATTGCTGAGGGCTGACCGTACTTGGTGCAACAAATATGCATATCTTAGGAAAAACAAAACCTGAACACATAAGTGTCAGCAAGGCCCCACCTACTAACAATTTCCATAGGTTTTCATAACTAATTGCTATACAAGAGGAAAAAGAGTTATTACTATAGCAACTGTCACAATACAGTAATATTGTGCATTTTTTTTAAACAAGCTGTACTTTTTACAGGTAGAAACACATCATGATGGCTTATGTTTTTTTCTTTTGTAGTTTTTCAACAGTTGTAAGCAATATACAAAGGATCTAATGTTTTTTCTTTTTCAGTATTGATGGGATGCTGTGTTTTGTGGTACCCCCTTTTATTAAAGAAAATTTTATTTAGAAAAGAAGTAAATCTACTTTGGGGGGGGAACAATGATGGAAATTAACTATACAGACTTTAAAAGGTAATGAAAGAGGGAGATGGCAGTGAGGAGTGACCGTCACTTTTTAAGGTGAGCAGGGCTACAGAGAAGCTTAATAAATTCTTTGATTTTACTGGTCCCCAGCAATGCTGGTGAGGTATTGCCCACCATTCAGGGTGCACCTCTCTGGGCAAAAAGGAGGGGGTTCATCCATGACCCAGTTCATGCCGTTGCAAAAGCATCTCCTTTTTTCTTAGCTAGTCCCAAGGCAGCAGTTGAGAGGCAGCTGAAGTCTGTCTACAGCTGCCATCTACTTCAATCCTGGCACTGTGCTCCTACCTACGGGAAGTCCAGAATGAGAGGGGGACCTCAAAATATGAGCTATTCCTTTGCTGCATTTTCATTCCATCCAGTGGCCACAGGCAGAAGCCAAACTTGGCCCACCTTGGTGAAGTGTGCCTTCCCCTGTGGGCTGTTAGACCGTGCTTTGTGCTTAACCTTGTCAGATAAGACTAGTGCAGATATGCAGATAGGAACAGGGGATGGACTTTCTGTTGGCAGTACAGAAGTTACAATATCCTTCATCTGCAGACAGAGATTTGATGCCATCCTTTTCTGCTATGTAGCTTCTGGATTTACCTTGAAGGAGAGAATTGTAAGGGCTGCTGGCAGAGCAAAGTCACATTTAGAGAAGCAGTTAGGGTCTTGTGTGCTTCCAGGAGCTTAGGCAAGGTTAAACAGCACACGGATTTCATATGCTTCTGTGAAATCATTGAATCATAATTCTCTCTTTCATTAATTTCTTTGGTAGCAATGTGGCCTTGTGCAATGTTTTAGTCTCCATTTTATGCCCAGGACTGACTGAATTTTGAAGGCCAACAAGGAATTGTAATTACAGTCTTAAGTAGAAGGAGTTTGAGTAAAAGAAACCTGGAAAATAACTTTCCCCCACCCCCAAAGCCTGCATGGCAAAACTACATGCAACTAAAGAAGTCTGGGCAAATCCAAATTCATCCTTTTCTTGCCCAGCTCAAAATATTTGAAAATGCCAAAATTCCCTGAAAAGGTCTGTGTACCTTTCTTAGGATTCAAACTTAGCAAAGAGCTTAAGTCCATGCTCAATTATACGCATATGCTCAAGTTCTCTGCTGAATTGAAGCCTAAATTTGTAATCCCTCCAAGCCTTGTGATTGGTATGCATTTTCATTGCGAAGCTGATTTAAAAAAAAAAAAAAAAAAAAAAAAAGGCTATGAAAAGCTACAGAAAACAGAAGACTGTGTGTCTGTTTCTATTTTAATAATTACATGCACTTAGAAATCATAATTACATAGTCATTAAGTCCTGTTCACATAAAATCCTGGCTAGCTTATTTTTATGAAGTAATTTTTACTTTCTGTAGCCTTGTTGCTCACAAAACTGGCAAATGTACATTTGTTACAAGTCAAAAATTATCTGAAAGGTAAATTTCATATTAATGGAACTGATGTGCTTTCTTTTAAAACATCTTTGGTTAGTTCATTGCTTACCATAATTTAAGACTTGGCTGCATAACGAGCGTTGCATTTTGGCAATTGCTAAAATGGTCTGTGTGTGGTCAAGACAGCTGTGTCTGTTGTTACTGAACATAATGCTGACTTAAGTAACCAGTATCCGCTTCAAGTAGGATTTCAAACCTTTTTGCTTTCTTTCACTAATACCAGGTTACACAGACAGAGAAAAGGGGGGCCAGCGCTGACCTGTCTTGCTTGTTGTTCTGCAAACCGTATGGCAGGCAGATAGAGCACGAACAGATTGCAATCTCTGCCTTCAAACCTTCAGCGGATGAACAGCAGCTGAGCAATTTCAGGATGTTGTGTTTTGGGGTTCATCTCCCCATCTGACAAAATGCTAATCCTCAAATGACTTCAATTTACACTTCCAAAATGTTCTGAGGAAATCTCGTGCTGTCTGGTGCAACACTTTGGTCTTTGAGCTGCACGGAGGTGGTCTGATCCCTATCTCGGAACTGGGAAACAATGTCACCCAAGTCAACATGTAAGTAGTATATACAATATCTAAACTTGGCACGAGAGGAAAATTGCCCCGTGATTACGCCACTCGAGGAAGTACTTTTAAAGCTAAGAGGAGAGATGGGGATCAAACAGATATAAAGGGCTTTAGGGCAACCGTGCCAGCTGAGGAATTCGTGCCTGAACAACAGCGGGCGGTGGCTGCTGCCTTCCCAGCCGGGCCGCACCTCCGTCCACGTCCCGCACCCGCCGCCGGTGCCCGGGTCCGGGGGAAAACCACCGCTGGCCCGCGCCGGGGGCCGACGACGGGCACCCCGCGTCCACCTTCGCCCCCGCACCCCCTCTTCCTCGAGTGACCTCCCCGTCGAGGGGACAAAGCGGTCCCTACGCCGTACGTTATGCAATTTGTATGTAAATGAGGTGGAGAATACGCACAAATGAGCCGCAGACACGTTGCTCCAGTGGATTCCACCGCGCAGAATCTGGTTTCTATCAGAAGCACGCACAGATGGGGTTTCTGCAGACTAAAGAAACCAAGATGTGACTGCTTTTAAAGAATGTACCTACTGATACAATGCTGAGAGAAAACAGGAAAGCGCTAAGTATTTGAGTCTTGAAATAACACTGCTTTTTCTAGTCATGAAAGATTTTGAGCTATACCTCCTATTGCACTCACAAACATTTAGCTATTATTCAGGGAATATGACTGTTGAGATTTATTCCAACACATTCCAGAACACCCTTGTAAGATGAGATTTAACATCAAGTGAACAACATGTCCTACATAAACTCTTTTTTTAAAGCAAATAGCAAAAAAAAAAAAAAAAAAAAAAAGTCTTGTTTTAAATTAACCTTTCAAGGTCATGTTGGGATGAAGCCATTTAAATATATATCAAAAGGGTAGAGAAATGTGCAGCTTACTGCAATGTGTTCTTATACAGTATGAGTATGTCCTCACTTTACACATGGCTGATTCATATATGATAAACACATTTCCAAAGGTGACCTTGAAGCTACTATCCACAGTTTTTAAGCATTCATTACAATTGAATCCATGAAAATGTATGTGTGAAGAGTTTAAAAAGTTGTTGGGGGGTTTTCTTCTGTAAACAAATAACGCAAATAATTTCTTTGTTACAAGAGGGATAAATCAGTTTACGTTTGCTGGGTTCACTGGACCTACCACAATTTGCACTAGCTAAAAATCTGGCCCTCATTCTTTAATCCACAGATATACTTTGTCATTGCAGTTTATGTAAACATGAGATCGGCTAGTACTTCCAGACCCAGATGAACTCCTTGATAGTTTAAACTCAGACTTCAGTTTTAAATCTGAATTTTGCTGTCATCATTTATCTTACAACTGACCACAAGTAGACATGGAGTGTTGCTGGGTTTTGTGGTATGGCTTTGTCTGGGGGTTTTTAAATGTAAGTACCCTGTTCTTCTCCAGACACAAAAATTTAAGTGACCCATTAAAAGTTAACATAGCTGTGTGTACTCATCTTAATAAGCTTTGAAAGAGCATTCTGTAAATAGCCCAAACAAATCTAGCATCCAACAGATTCTCATTGTTTGAGTCAATCGACATTATAAACTGTGCATAATGTCTTTTTTTTAACAAATGGGACTATTTTCAACCTATGAGAATGCAGGAAAGGAAAAGAAATAGGTGAATTTCTGTTTCATTCCATAATTTATAATGCACACATGAGATTGGACAGGATATAAGTCTTCTTTTAATGTGCAAGGACCAACCCATAAGAAATCTGAAATAAAACAGTTATTCACAAATGTGGTTTCAAACACTGGTATTTTATACACAGTGTCAGTATTATTAATTTTGTCTTGCATTTCCCCAAATAATTCAAACTACTTTGTAGTCAAAACAGTCAGAAACATAAACTTGGTTCACTACTACATACATAGGAATGAAATGCAAAGGGTATTTCATGGTGGATAGCCTTGCCGAACACATTAGAGGAAGAGAAAAATACTTAATCCGTTTTAAACTATTGGGACAATTTCAGTTGGCAAACTGGTCATACTGGAATTTGACCATATGCCACCAACACCTCTATGAAATGCTCTAAAATGCAGTTTCTCAGGAATGAAACAGTTGACTACTGTATTGAGAGGTGAGAGAAGTGTAAAATAATAAATAGTCTAGAAAATAACATGAGGTGAAGACTGAAAGTAATAATGACCATACTACCATTTACTTTCAAAGTACTTTTTATCTGAGAATTTCAAATGAATTTTTACACATGTAGTGCTATAACAGAGGCAAATATTATGCCGGTGTTACAGAAGAGTAAACTGAGGCATAGCGAATTTACACCACTTGCTTTAGGCAACACAGATGGTTAATGGGAATGCAGGGAATATAATTAGTAATTCTGAATTATACTGTGGTATTTTAATCACAAGACCTTTTTCTCTCTGAGGTACTTCTTATGCATTTAGGACCAGATTTGAAAAGATTTATATGAAAAGTTGCAGGCAAAAACCTATAAGGACTTTACAAAGCACTGTGCAGATCCAGGAGGAGTTTGGGTCCTAAATCACTGTGAGCACCTGGGTGGGAGCCTTGCAAAGCTGAGCAGAACCCCAGAACGTGTCTCCACACCAGCACATCCCTGAGGTACTGGCTACTTTAAGAACACCGCATTCAATTGATCCACTCTAGATCCACTCGATATCCGTGAAACTTTCTCATGTGCTGAAAATGAGGAATTTTGCTGAGACACAAGCCACTGTACAATATTTTATTTCTGGGATGTGTTTCCAGCTCTACCTATGCTGTGTGCCTTACTCTAGATGACCATCCTTGGCAGTGGTCTAGAAGTTCCTCTGTCATCTAGAAATTGAAAAATGAGATCTACAGATCCCTTCAGAGGCATTGCTCTTCATGGAATAATAGATGAGTTGTCATTAAGCATTGGTGTGGAAAGTTGCCGTCAGACTTGGCAGTTCTTACTCCAAAACTCAAGCTTTGAAGTTTTCCTCAGTGTTGAGGGTTTATGATATAAATACAAAAGCAAAGATTAAGTTTTATAGGTAGTTTACCAGACTAAACATAGTTGTGAAAACTGTTAAAAAAGAAAGATTCCAAACATAGCAACAACCTCCACAGCGAAAAAAATTAAATTTGGGAACTGCTGTCTACCAGCTCCACCACATGGCAAAGCAGCAATTTACAGTTCACTCGCTAGGAGGAGGATCATTTAAAACTAAAATCTTAGTCTGCCTCAATGTCTTCAGCAGGCACCTCCTCAGTGGAGGGGTCCCGGAGAGCAGCCGCGACAAAGGCACACGCGAGGTCAAAAGGGGCTTTGTAAGACTGGAATGCGTGGCTTGCCGGAGCAGAGAGTCCTATTTAGATGAAAAGCTGTATCTCTCCGCGGGGTTGGAAACCGTGTTCTCTCACGTGTGTGCAGGGCAGTAGAGATTCATTTCTGCTTGGAGCTCCTGCACATGACCATAGTATGCTTCATTAAGCCAGAGAACGCCCTGGCTCCAGGAACAGAAAGGGAAGGCCACGACGAAACTGTGGTGCTACAAGGTTACCCCCTGCTACGCCATGAGCCCACCAGCCCTTGGACTTTTAACGTCCTGTTGTACTTGGGAATGAGACGAAGAGTACGAGGCAGCGGGCAGACACCCCAACCCTGGCCTCGCTCGTTTGACTCTCACTGGAGATAAACTTCACGCCATGAAGGAAACGTGCTTCTGCACTCCTTCGAGGTACACGCAGCCCGTATCCATTGCCTCCGCGAGAGCAGAGGTTCTTAGTGGACAAGGCAGACGGATCTCTCTTGTGAAAAAATATTTAAAGCATTACATCCCTTATTCAGAATACAAGTTTTCTTGATTGGCCCAAGTCAAACTACTGGACAAATGAGTGAACTAGATTTTTTCTTTTCCTTTCAGTTAAAAAATGAAAAACCAATGTTTGTGCAATGACACAGCTACAGCACTCACGTTCGTAAAATTTAGTCTTAGCTGCTGTGTTCCTCAGTGTCGATACCTGTGGAATGGTTATATGCAATTCATTTGGAAACACCACTTCGTGACAAGTCACTAATTAGTACATAAAGCATGTCATGAAATGGATTCAAAATGCGGTGGTATAATCATCGTAAGTAGAAGCTGGAGCTGACTCACCAGCTTTTTCAAAGTTTTGCTTTGCAAATCTCTCATGGCAGCAACAGTAACTGTCAAATTATTCATCAGTAGCTGCAGACTCCTAGTTTGCTAATTACAGAAGTTTCTGCAGGGCTGCTTTTGATTTGAGTGTTCACCTGGCACTATTCTAGCTCATGAAGCATGGGATTCTTTACTATTAAAAAAGTATTTTAAAAATGAAGCACAGTTATGTACTAGTGTTTCGTGGCTTCATATTTTTTACAAATAGCTCTGTATTTTTAATATAATCTCAGAAAGTACATTCTAATTAATTTTTCAAATTTAGAACAAACTTTATTTATTCAGACTGTGATACAAGAAGTATGTCCAGCTATTTTTCTGGCCCTAGAAGATTTATAAGAGAATTCAGACAGTGTATGAGCTAGTATTTTAAGCAGCATGGGTGTACCAGAGAAGACAGGGAAGATTAGGGTTTCTAGATTTATCTAACACAAGGCAGAAAATACCTAAATTCACATCTCAGCAAGAAAAATCTGTATGCTCTTGTGCCTACAGAAAAGCAGGGCAGGGTGTCTGGGACACAGAACGTGGGGTAAATTACAGGACTATGGAGAACACTGGGGGTTTGATCATTACTCTCATGACTTCTAGATGTATTAGACTTTCCTGGCCGCAGTTTTTCAACTCATTCAACAGTCATTTGCTTTCTCTAGGCAGTGATTTTTCATTGACTAATTATTCACAAGTTACCATGAAATAAACAGCCTCATAAACTTAACTAATATTTACTTTAAGATAGTGCAGGAGAGCTTGCCTCATGGGAGGTGAAGTAGGAAAGCACATACATATTAGTGAAGGTGGGTGTGCTTCCACATCTGGAGATAAGGACTCAGTGATAGAAGTGGCCACAAAACATCGACATTTTTAAAATTAATAATTCTAACTTGTCAATTTAAAGAAAAGCACAAAATCATTCTAGTTCCACTAAAAATTGTGTCTAGTGGATCCAGATCAAATCATGGGGCTTATTTTTTTCTGCAGTGTCATTTCATTCTAAGTTCTGTGTTAATTTTGAGATTCTTGCTTTCAATTCAAATTACTTCCATTTAATATTTTGTTCTGAGCTTCCCCATAGGCTCCCACATTGCTTTCTATGTCCTTTGATATTCTGTCTGCCCCCTTTTTCATAAAATAAAAAAAAAATGATTACTGATTTCACAGCAAAATTTATTTGCATAGTCTTTATAATGAACAATTTATTTGCATTGGTTCTTTTTAGTCCTATTCTGGGATGACATAAAATCTCATATAATATGGAGAGGGGTTAAAAAAAAGAAACTTTGTACTTTGGCATGGCTGACCAATTTACAGAGTACAGTAATCACTATGATGGATGTGGGAAGAGAAATAATGAGTCTCTTTGCTTTATTTCTTTTCAGTCCATGAGTGGAAACCATGAAGCTTTTCAGTCTAATCATTCTTCACATCCATCCTTGATAAAATTCTCAGCAGTCAGCACAGATTTAAGAAGAAAAAAAGACACTGTCTGTCTTGTTTTTCAACATTTTGAAAGTTTTAAGCAGTATTGCAGGTGGGAATATGGTCACAAAGGTATTTTATTTTTCATAATTTCTCTCTGGATTTTAAAATGAAAAATGTAATGCAGATTCTGACATCTGAAAATATTTTGGAGCCCTTGAAAAACCAAAAAGTGAGGCAAAACAGAACATACAAAAAATATTTTATTTTTGCAGATAAGATTTACGTGAAACACAGATTTCATTTTTGATTAACTGTTTACAGGTGATTGCATCTGCAGTGCTGGAATGCTGTGACATGCTGCAATATATTGAAGAGCAGATTCAGAATATTCATAATCTGAGTATCAAAACAAATAGGGAACTGAGACAAAAAGGGAAAACACCTACCAATCTGGGGAAAAGACAGGTCCACATTTGTATTTGTCACTTAACCTGTCTAAGTCTAAGTCAAAGGAACTCATAATTCTGATTGTCATCCAGGGAAAAATGTGAAGTGCTCCTTCAAATAAAAAACGTTCCTGTGGCTTTTTCAGTGGATTGTTAGGTACAAGCTGAGCTGCTACAGGGAAGGAGAAAAAGGCATTTTTTAAGGTCAAACGCTACAATGCAGAAGTTTACCTTTCAGGATTTATATATAAACACAAACAACAAAATGCTACAGTATAAAAGCAGGATCTTATAATCAGCTTCCTGAGGTATGTAACTTGCCCACTGCCACTTTTCTTCACTTGAAATGCTTTTAGTCCTTCTCCCGCCGGGAAGTGACAGGCTGGCATTTGGAAGAGGCCTTTATCAAAGGAGCCTGCTGTTACCTCCAAACCTGATGCTGCTATTGTCGGTTACAAAGGAGGCTGGATACTCTCACAGCTAATTGCCGCAATCTGTCATCTCTGAGATTTAGGGATTGGGGTTTTTTCCAAGGGGATCTCGGTGTTCCCGAAAGGCTAGCTGTGGGGCTGGCAGCCACCTCCTGTGGGTCGTGCCTGGGGTGGGACTGCCGCAGGCACATCTGGTGGGGCCGCGGTCTTCTGTGCCTTGGAGGGGCAGTTGCCAAAAAAATAAGCAGCTCGGTTTTGACCGTGACAAAGCCTCTGCTGAAGCTAATGTCGGTGAGAGAATGGAGGCGAGTTAAGCGTCTGCGGAGGGTCTGGAGCAATGGGCACAGTCCTGAGAGGAGAGGCAGTTTGGCCAGTCACTGGCTTGAGTAGGATAGAGGGAATTGCACAGAAAGATTACGGCATGGGTCAGTCAGGGGGTAGAAGTGCTTGGGGACTTTCTTGTGATGTCCTTGATGGTACTTTCTCAGGACTGAATGGTTACATGGGACAGCAGGGAGAGCTTGCCAGGGTGGGCAATGCCCAACGGGTAAGGCAGGCTTTCTCCTAGCGTTTGGGACGCCCGGCACCACAGTCCCCAGCCGGCTGAATCAGATCAAAGTCTCTCACCTGGATCTCCGACGGACCAAATAAATGATCCTCTTGGGTGTGTTTTGCCGTTGTATATGAAATTAAATATTCCTTGGTTGAAGGAGATGGGATTTGTTTTATACAATACGGACATCTGTATCAGAGCTAAGGTTTCTGTATTAGCTAGTGGAGAGGAATAAACAATTAACAGATGATTCATCAGACCTATTTTTAGGTGTCGAGGAAATTAACGTACAGCAGCAATAGCATTAAGGGAAGTGGAGTCTCTCAGTTCTGTGAGCTGAACGTGGAAGGCAGCTATTGGGAAAGACAACTTGTCAAAGGAGGCTGATGATACATCCAGCCAGGGAGAGCTCTGTATGACGCTTATGTGAATGTTAGTCCATGAACTTAATGTCAGTCCTTATTTGCCGAGGAAATTTAAGTCCTCTCCAGGTGCCAAGCTGCCAGCCAGCCATAACAATACTTTATCCCTAGTTTTGGTTCTGCTCCAAACTAGCAGGTTTCTGACACGTAATATATATTGACAAGCAGAACTTCCTGAACAGTACCTGAGTAGCCAAAATTCATTAGCATGCTAAGCATGGACACAGAGAGCTCTGCAGAACTTTGATTGGATGGGAGGAAATTCAGAACAAATACATCAGCAATTAATAAAAGAAGAAATGCAGAGAGTGGGTCTGCTGGCCTTTGCAATACAGAAAAAACACAGATGGTTTGCTGGACTGACTTCCAAAACTGCTAGCTGGAACTGGCAAAAGGTGAACAGAAGAGAGATGGCTTTTAGCTACGTAAGGTATGAAAACATTTTGATGTCATATACAGAAAAAGGAATAATTTCTGTGTGCACAACTGTGGTTTTAATATAACCTCAGCGGATCACTCTTATCAAAGAAGTGGTGAAAACTGACTGCAGCTACATACTAGCCACATTCTCAAGCAGCATCAATCTCTGTATCTGAACATCTCACATGACTTCAAAGGAAAACATAAACCCTTCGTCTCTTTGCATCATTTATAGGGATTTGCTTTGGGTTTTATTTTTTCAACTAAAGGCAATTATGCTGGAAGGTCCACATCAAAGAAAATGCCAACCTTACGCCTTTTTGCACTATCCAGGACAGGGAGTGCAATGGATATTCATCTATTTAGGGTATCCCATCACATGCACTGGCCAGAGTATGTTTCACAGTATTAATGGTGGTGAGGTTAAAGTCTGGCTTTTCTTAGAAAAGCTGGATATCATCATAACCAGCTGTTCTGATTTGCTGACTATTTATTAACATCTTTAGTAATTATGCATGGCAGATTTCATGAGAACACAATCATGCAGCTTGTGTAAATTAATGCCCTCAATAAAACCTGACTAGGCTTATGCAGTTAGCTCCTTCATTAAAGTGTGTTTCTCCTGTTAAAATATTTAGTTATTGCAGGCATATGCCCCCTCTCAGGCACACGCTGTACATGTTTTCTGTGCTCGTTCTGCATGAGAAACTCTCATTGACCCAAATAAAGGCTCAGTGCACGGGCCATATGCTAAGAATATGGAAATTGCTTTGAGAATATGTTGATTTTCCATACCCCCATCGTAACGGCAGCGTGGGTGTCACTGCTGGATGGTTTCTTGCAAATGGATAAAACTGCATCACTGGAGTCAGTGGAATTTTTGTCTCTGAATAGAATGAGAGGATGCTTTCATGCCCATTGCCCCTTGGGCTGCTCTCTGCTGCCTCTGATTCCTCTGACCAAGCGTGTTGTGCACAGTCCTGTGGTCTCTTCTGGGATCAGATGTCCCCAAGGGAGGGTTCTCCCCACCTGTCTGGAAGGATCCCAAAATAATGCCAAGTCATTTCTCTTGTCGCCAATGTCCTCAATGTTTCCCAGTGAGTACATTAAGGTTTGGGGTGAAGCCTTTTTTGAATGCCTGATCAGGTGCAGCCCAGGCAATGTAACTCAGTGCATAACAATATAGGATTTATCTCACCTTACTTTTGCTCTCTGAAAGTTAAGCACCTTGTGTGAGTCAGTTGTGTAAGTTTCTCTGTAATAAGTGAGGAGAAATAAGCACCACCTCAGGGTTATACATCCCATCCTTAGCTAAGAATAACAGAATGTAGCAAAGAAATTTTCATCTGGATGTACAATGATTCAGTTCAGAAATTACTTTCAATCCTGCCTTAGAAAAGGCCATAGTAGAGCAGAGTTTGGGTAGCTGGATAATAATTTTCAATTCAAGAGCCTGAAAGATGTTTTTATTCAGTGAGAGGCAGCAACAGGAGGAGAGGACAGCTCTGATGTGGACAAAAAACCTAGGCAACATACTAGGGATTAAAGGGTTGAGCTGGTAGGTTTTTTTCCTTAAAAAAAAAAAATCTTCAAGTTCTTCTCAAAATCAGGCAGAAGTCCTCAGTGCCAGTATATCTGAAAATGTTTTTGCCACTTTTCCCATTTGTTTTTTAAAGGTGTCCTAATTTTGTCTAGTCCTGTGGTATTTCAGGTCCTCTGGGCAGCTGACCCTCTCAATGTGTCAGGACTAAAATGTTTTCACACTTTTTCTTGCTTGCAAACACTGTTTTAATTTTGTGCTCTCTTCCCGAGTCTGCCATAAAAACATCAGCAGGAAACAGTTCTTTTAAAACAAATATTCACCAATTTCTTTAATTTTGCAAAACCCAAGAACCCAGTAACTCTACTTAGACTAGTACGGATGCCACATTCTTTAAGGGAATGTAGGTTCACTACAGATCTTATTCCTTTTCATATAACCCACTCTGCCCAAATTTCAGTTTGAATGAACATATTAATCCTGCTTTAAAAGACATTGTTATAGCAGGGAGGGTACTGTCTTGCTATGGAGTGTTGAATAATGTCATTGCTTCTTCTCAAACTATACCCATGTTCTGTCTCAGAGAGGGTTGCCTTACATTAAAGTAACTCCTTTATAAACATTTTACTCTGAGCTCAGGGCAGCTCTAAGCTATACATTCAGCAATGTACTCTGTTTATCCACTGTTGTGACATCTTGTTGTCTCTAGCTCTATAAGGCTACGCCCATGTGTACACAAACATATGCACACTTAGGCACACACATTTACAAAACATGTCCATAAATCTCAGCGCCAGACCATCAGCCCTGGTGACTCGTTTTGTTTTTCCATAGGCGCACCTCAGTATAGTTGCAACGAGGCAGAGCTCCCCAAAAGATGCACTGCTGTAGGCTTATCCCTGGTAGTACACAGCTGTATGAGCCATACGGATAAGAGGGGAGCTCATGCTTCAGAGTCACCCATTCCCATTCGTTTTGACGAATCTGCTGACAGGAGCGCCGGCTGGCGCTCCTCTGGCAGGGGAGCTCGGTGGGATGGGGATTCTGTTCACCAGGACATGGGCAAAGCCACTGTCCCATTTCACGTCAGACAATGCCAAATTCCTTACGCTGCTATATTATTTCAGTTTTGTGATTTTACTGACGACAGATTTCAGTCTTCATATACCTCTGTGCAAAATGAGTGAAGGGTGAACAGAGAATACAGCAGCACATGTGTTTGCACTTCCTTTGTACTGATGCAAATGATGATGCAAAGTGAAAGGCAAGGGTAAATTATGTACCTTGGGGCAGGCTGTGAGCCTTTACAGGCAACATTGATTAATTACTGACATAAACAGCCTGATTAACTTAGTAAGATTATAATCAGGTCTCAAGCCTTTTGTTTGCACAACAGTAAATCAAAGCAAAGTGAAAAGACAGAAATTAGATTTGTATGTTTCTGTATGTCTGTATATACATACACAAAGATGCATCCCCACAGCATAGGTAGAAGGGAGGAATAAGTACCAACAAGGAAAGCCTGTTGGTTTTCCTTATGTTATCAAACGTGTAGACAAACCTGTGATTTATTTCCCATATTTTGGATACAAACAGTCAATGTGTGCTGTGCAGCTGTGACATAAAACTTTTTTCAAAGAGGGCTAATGCTAAAGAAAGATATTGCAAATATGTGACCTGTGTTCTGGTTTTGTAAAATATTTTTCTAATTTCATCGCTCCAGGATAGAGCTTTATAACTTAAGCCAGAATCGTTGAAAAATGTTGCTGCTGTGCTACTGCAGGCAAAATCTGTACAGAATAGGATTTATAATATATACAAACTCTCAGACAGTTCCTTTAAACTTACGGAAACTCTTATAATAGAGTTTTACTGAAGTCCAAAATAAGTCCTGGCCAAAGTTTTTTGCTGAATATGTTGAATTCTAAAGCAGGCCTGGGTCTCAGCATGATTTTCCTACTGTCTCTTGAACAAAAACTACCTTATATTCCACCCAGGAGCATAACCCATAAAACACGCACAATAAGATGTATAGAAATCCATCTCTCCCAGCCTAATGAATTTAATCAAGATCAACAGTTGTGTGACATCAGTTTTGGCAGAAACTTGTGCAGGTGCAGATTTCTATTGTTGTTCAGGCAAACCATCGAACAGGAGCTCTCTTGTGCTTGAATAACCTCTACCTTTCTTTCCGACGTTTTAATGAGTGAGCGGCGTATGTTTTAGACACAATATCGTGCATGATACAAAGCACACACACCATGACAGATGCGCTACGGGATTCACGGGGTGATTTTTTCCTGAAACTTTTTGAAAGACAATATACAGGCTCCTGTCCTACAGCTGTCCTAGCTGTAGCTCTTGAATAAGAAGGATGTTGCTTGGGCAAAGAGGGTGTGAAGGCAGGAGAAAAGCCACAGCAATGGGTGTTTTTCTGACAACAATCTCCTTCCCCCAGTGTGGGTGTATCCATGTCACACTGCATCCAATGGTGTTTGCACCAGCCAAGGACGATATTGGCAGTCAGGTATCTCCCATTTTCCTCCTTCCCCTTGCCCTCCAGCACTGTCCCTTCTTGCTATGAGCTTTTTCTTGCCACTGCTATGATATACCCGAGCCCATTTTCCAGCAACAGCAGGAGGCAAGGTTTTGGCAAAGATGCCCCCGTTTGCCTCCTGCTGCATTTTGCCCTTGCTGGGGCCTTTCTGCACCCAAACGTCCCAAGCGGGTAGGGGGCCTTCTCCAAAGGAAAATTCCTGTATGTCCTGCTTAACATTGACATCAGAAAGCACAACACAACGGTTTTACTCATGGCAACTTCCTTTTTGAGTACCATGGCGCTCTCCACGTAACAGCGAAGCACCCATCAGCTGAGAACACCCTGAATTAGGGGGAAGCAGACGGGCGTACCCTGCTTGCAGCTGGGGACGGATCCAGAACCCACCAAAGCGAGTGGAAAGATGGTCATTGACTCCAGTGAGGTCTGGATCAGATCCCTGTGGAAAAATATGCTTGCTGTGAACTGCGTACAGGGAAATTCCATTTATAGAGGAGTCAAATGAAATGCTCAAATTGCTTCAATCCATGAACAAATTGCGTTTCTACTTGTAATGAATTTTGTCTTATAGGCCCCAGTCCAGTCAGGCACTTAAGCAGCTGCGTATCTTTTAGCTGGTGAATAAATCTCTCGGAGACAGTGTGACCAGGTTGCTGAATCTGGGCAGCAGTGCAAGTTTTTTTCAGTGAAAAATAAGCAGGTTTTATTTATTTTACTCAGAGATATACAATATGTGTAATCTCGCAGTAGCATGTGATTAAAAAAATCCTGACATTTTCAATCATACATTTACTGCCTGCATGTTTAGGAAATTAGCTAGCTTAGTTTTTAATATGTAACTGCATAACTTGGTTCTTTACTAGAAATGGCACGATTTCATCTTTTTTTTAGCTAATATTCTCCATTCATTTGCATGTGTCACACGGTTTTGAAAAAAATATTGTTTAGACATGTTACATTTTATAGCATGTCTTGCTTAATAAAAACATAACAGAAAATTAAAACGCAATTTTATTTTCAGCTGCTCACAAATGACATCTTATGTTGCCAAAATCACCTAATGCAGCTTTCATCTGACTTGCAACTTTTTGAGTTTATGTCTTGTGTTCTAAATTGCATGTAATGACCATTTCAGTGCCATCTGATAGCTGAAGTTTCAGATTTAGAGATGTACCCTTTTCATTTATTTTCGTCCCCCAACTGCAAAAGTAAACTTCAAAACCATTGCTTTGGTTAGTCCAAGTATTTGAACTTCCCAGTGGTTGCTGCTATATAAAAACATAGATATATATTTAAATACATGCTGCACTTTCCCTGCCCCAGACAGACATCTGGCCAGTTCCCATCTGCTGACTGTGACCTGAAGCATTTTTCTCTCTCTCTCATTA
>JANHGO010000041.1:9862949-9903691 GCA_024606505.1 Aquila spilogaster | reverse complement strand
ATTTCATTTCTCTTCATCTTTAAACTAACATATGCATTTTACCATAGGGAAAAATTTGTCTAAATCTTTCTGGATAGCTTAACACTGGAAACCTTGGTCAACACAATGCTTGTCTGTTAAAATCGTTTGCATGCCTTTTTATGCTGGGTGGGCTGCCCCTACCAGCAAACACAAAAGATTATGAAGGGTTTGAAGACTGCAGAACTGGCGTAGCATATCTCAGTGGATGCAGCCCACATGGGCTTCTGTTTCCAGAAGCTCAGAATTGCGAAGTAATGAATTAATTTCATTCAGAAACACACTTTCAATATTTTATTGGCATCAGCAGCAGCACAAATTGCCCTAAACTTAAGAAGTATTCCTAGTGGAAAGGAAACATTTTTTAAAATAAGGGGTTTTCCAGAACATGGATTTTGAACATGCATTTACTGATCTCCATGAGCTACCAGTATCTGCTTTTAGATATTAACATCACACTGCCAGATTTGGCTTTGTTAGATGACATTCATTAATCTCAGATTGCTTTGTGGCACACTGCTTAAAAGATACACCCAAAACTCTGGTTTTGAGGCCAGTGTTCTTTGTCAATCAGATGGTTTACTTAATCCTAGAACAGCTGGCATTCAAAGAAAACTGGAAGTATCAACACCACTTGCAAAAATTCGAGCTTTGAAATAAAATTTCTCCCGAACAATAAGAACATGAGGTGCTGCAGGAGGCAGTGGAGATGCAGAGGCTGACAGAATTGTATCCCACCACATCGCAGCCACCTGGGAGGAAGGACGGCTGCCCCTGCTCCCAGGGAAGTGGCTCTGGGTACCTGCATCCCTTTTAGAAGCTCGTGTCTCACGGTGTGATGGACATGTACTGCATGCCAACTTCATCGAAACCTGTCTGCATTATCAGAAAAGAAGGAAAGAAGTTTAATCACAAAGACCTTAAGACCAAGCACAGGCTGCATGAAAAGCTTATTGAAGTCAATGGGAAGACTCCTGCTGGCTTCACGGAGGGGTGGATTGGGTCCCAACTTCAGACCTCTGAAACAAATGCAAAATTTGTTTAGTTCTGTGCTTTTGAACATAGCTTTATTTTCTAAACAGAAGCCACAAACAGTTATGTGTCTGTTTCTGTGATCCTCTCCTCTTATGAAGTCATTCCAGCTCTTCTATCAGTAAAGTTGTTGTAATATATTTCATGCTTAGTCTTCAAAGAAATGTTAACATTCACAGATAAAAGACTCTGAACGCTGTCCATGCCACAACTGTCACCAGAAACCCAGGAACGATGACATGAGCGGATGATAAATACCCTTACACAAAAAAACTATTTTTCACGGGAGCCATAAGCAAACCTTTGTTACTCTCCCTATCCGTGTGTGAACCGAGGGACGTGTCCTCCCATGGCGATGCCTTTGGGGCTGCTGAGCGGCCGCTGCGGCTCGCTGACGCCGGGTGACAGAGCAAAGCCCCTGCCCACGGTCTGATCCTGCTGTGGGGAGTGGGCACGTCGAGCCGGGAGCGCGCCGGTCATTGACGTCGCCGAAAGCGCGCCGTCCCCCACATCAAAAAGGCACCAGGAGCCCCCGTACAGGTCTGCACTGTATAATGGGCAGATTTTCGGCGAGGGCTCAGAAGACAAATGAAGCTTTTATCTGCTTTCCAGCCCTCTGCAATAGCAGTTTATGTTAAAGCCACTTAACCGTCTAGAGTGCAGCCCCGTGGATTACCTGTTTGTGTGAATCGAGTACATTACCTGATCACATGAGCACTGGGGATAAGTTTTCTATAACTAGCTTTTCTTTGAAGGGATCTTCAGCTACTTCGGGATTCTCACAAAGAAGTGCCCCAAATGAGGCAGGATTAAGAATAAGCAATACTTCACTTTGGCTTGTGTTTCTCCAGCTTCATTTATTTAGCTTTACTTACTTACTCGGTCACTTATTTGTATGTCATAACAGCAGGATGAGGAATAAACCTTCCAAAGTATGCAGCTCGTATAACCTTTACAGTTCCATGGGTTAAATATTATATAAAGAAGGGAGTGAGTGTCATAAAAGGAAATATCTCTTTCTGAGCTGCAGTTCAAAAGGCTGCTGGTAATTTTATAAGAGTTCTCAATTTAAATTGCTAGAGTTAAAAATATTATTTTACCACACCTTTTTTTTTTTTTAAGTAACATTAAAAATAATTAGTTCTGCAGAACATTTTAAAATTAAAATAACGACAAGGGATGTGTAACCTATTTAAAAACACTTTGAATGATACACCCTTTTTCAGGAAATTGCACATGGAGGAAAGGAATGGGGGAAGGTTGAACACTGGAGTCTGTGTTTTGGGGGTCTGGTCAGCTCTGTCCCTGCAGGCTTTGAGCTCACCCCGCACATGGTGCTGTCTCGGGGTGTCCTCAGAAACTGCTCTGCCACCCCCCACTGCTCCACCCCCGGCTGGGGACTTTGTCCCCTTGTTGCTTCTGGAGGACACACCTACGTGTGCTGTCACCATTACGAGCGGGGAGAGCTCCTGGGGGCTGAGGGCACAAGGTCTCTCACCACCACCACCGCCTCCACCAGTGCATCACCCCAACAGCTGACGACTGGCCACCGATATTGTTAACTGCACTCTCCCTGGTGATCTCCAGAAGCCCATCCTTCTGGGCTGGTAGCCATGCCACAGTGTGTTGCGGCCCACTATTTTTGCTTTGCAAACACCAGTTTTCTCTCGTTACCCAACTGCCCCAGAGCAGTTTTGGGCACTCAGCAGCCTCTGGCTGCCAGTGAGTCCCTTTTCCTCTTGCCAGGAGCTGCAAGGGGAGACAACCACTCTCAGTCCCCTGCGAAGATGTTTTATTTGACAAGAGGTGATGTGATGGTCAGGAGTGGAACTGCTCACCCCAAAGCCTCCGAGAGAAGGGATTACTAGGGTCAAGCTGCATTTCTCACCACAAAAGCAATAGGAGATACATCCCAAACCTTCAGAGGGTACGAACTAGGGAGTTTGAAGGGAGTATTTCTGGAGGAGGAAAGAGTTCATTTTTCTGCTCAGCAGGCTTGCTTTCTTTAGTGATAAATTTAAGGCTACTTTATAATGTTCCTTTAAATCTGAAAACTGTCTGCCATCTGAAAAGTGACTCCAGCACTGTGCCCACTGCCTTGCCTATGATGAGTGGATGCTTTGTGTACAAGAGCCTGTCTTTCTTGGAAAGACATTACAGTTTTTTCTTCCTTGTTGTGTTGTTCTAATAAATTAAAAGACCATTTTGACTGCAAGTCAGTACTTCTGTATGGAAAATAACATAACTTATCACTCATCACTGGTAATAATACACTGCCTGAAGACATTCTTTTGTCAAGCCTGTTGGTGATCAGTTTATGCCCTAAAGGATTATACTTATGACTTGAGATAACACAACTTCAGATGATATTTTTACTCATAAAAGTACAGCCTACCTTTGAAAGAATCTGAACTACCCGCTTTAGCTACATCATGTGACAATGAGACACCTCTTCAGAGCTAAGTAAAGCCAAACTCCAGGTTGACAGGATGGACTGGCTGTGACAGACAGTGAGCAGGGCAGAAGGACAGATGGAGAGAAGGAAGACCAAGGAAGCGTGTTACACACCCCTTACTTGCTCTCTGCAGCATAAAATAACACACACCTTCACTACAGTGTTATCTCCCTATTCTTCTGTAGATTTTTGTACTTACTGTGATTAAAATGAAAAAGGCTCAGTCCTATTTTCTGCACGTCCTTCTTTCTTGTTCTCAGATAAATTTAAAAAAACAACAACAAACCATACAACTACTTTTTTCTTACATTGCTTATAAATGCTTCTTCTTCGAGTATTTTTTTTTCTGAGAGTTATGTCTAGTTATTTGGTACTATCTCAACTCAAACAAATAAATAAATAAATAAATAAGAAATCTTTTCCTAGGAGAGTTTGTGGTTGCATTGTGTAATTAAATAGAAAACATTTGGCAGGTTCGGCTAAACAATGACTGTGCTTCCAAATGCTGATGGTGTAAATCAAACTGAAGGAAAACATGTCATGTTTGTCCATTTCATGAGGACAATAAGGGTCTTATGGTGTTATTTTATGCTTGGATTTGGACTTAATTCTCTTAATTTTGTACAAAGAGGGTGACCAAATCTGAAAAGATCTGAAAAGACTGCAGCCTTGCCAATTAAGTCTGTAGAAAAGCTGAGCTGGGGACTTCAATTTAACCGCACAGTTGGCACTGTGCTTGTACTTCAATATGTCAGTTGCCTTTGGCAATGAGATGAGAATAAAATGTATCTCTGAACTAAACACCCAGCATCTTATTCTCAGAAACACAACTACAGTTGTGTAAAATCCTTAACATACACGAAAGCAAGAAGGGGCTTTGCAGAGCCACGTGTCCAGAGCTCTTTGTGAGTCACTTCTGATTTGCACTCAGACGCACATGTGCCAGGTACTCCAGTTTGCAAAAGTAGATGCTGACTTTGGGCCCCATTTTATGAAGATCAGGCCCTTAGTATCAAGTTAGTATAGAAAGAGTGAAAATCTACAGACAAAACAAAGATTAGAGCTTGAAATGCACCACTTCTCCCTGCAGAAAGAGTCTGCCAGAAAGCACAGTAAATTTAGTCACAGTACAATGCCTATTACTCTCAGCGCATGATTAAAGCTGCTTTCTCTTGGACCACACACACATGTAGTCTGTCCCTCTCTTGGGAGAAATGTCTCCTTCTGCCCACGGCCCAGATGAATTATAGTCACAACCACTTTGAAGATTTACAGAACACACAAAGGGGCAACCTGAAACAATAATGGTATTTCCCTGAAATGCATCTCTTCTCAATGAAGGCATTTTCTCAGGAATATGCAAGACATGATTCCAGTTTTCTGAGACAATGCTCATTATAACAAAGCCATTTCAGAAAGAACTTGAATTTCTCATTGCTCTAAATCCCTGACTTTATAGCCTGGTGCAAAAATCCTGGGGAAAAGGGGTGGGAAGCTGCAGGGTGATAGTCCCTCAGATGTTTTCTGGCATCGTGAATTTGGCTCTGTGACATGGGAGAAATTGTCCACAGTGTCCCCACCCTGGCTGCATGCTGTCTGTACTCTCTCTCTTGGCTGAATAACTATGTCCACCAGGGAATTTCTTCGGTGCACTATCTTTTTTCCCTGGGGAGCTACCATCAGGTTTTTAAACATGGTGCCTTAGATCTGGTCTTCTACACAGAAAAATATGTTCGCAGAAAGTAGTGTGTCCTTACCAGCTAGTTCTCTAGGTACTTGAATTTTGGGCTAGCTTACTCGTCTAGGGACCTGGCCTCACCCCACGTTCCACTTTAACCTAGGCTGGAATTTGTCCTCTTTGCAGTGAGGAAGGAGACTGTACCACGTCAGTGCTGATAGTCAGCTGGTATTTTTCTGCAGAAGCTGCAATCACCTGGGAAGAAGTGTAGTACAAAATAGCAGCGGGAAGGGCCCTGCCAGCAGACCTGGGCAGATGTACCATGCAATGCATCATGTCTCAGTGGGGATGAGACTTTGCCATGGGGAAGCCTTGGCTTGTCAAATCTGCATCCTGTTCCCACAACTCAGGCCCAGGCAGGCGTTGGTTCGGCTATGGCTTGCTTTGGGAATCTGTAAAAGGCAGCCCTTGAAAAGCTGGATCATCTCCACCAGGTTGCACAGCTTAAGACAAAGCTGGACAGCCCTTCCGAAAGCTCTTCCTACTTATGTTGTTTATGAAAAACAGTGTTGCAGGACAAAGGGTTTAAATAAGGTTGCTTTTAAACAGCATATGTTCCAATTTTATTTGAGATGGTGCTTCAGACTTTGCAAGTAGATCAAACCCCACCATTTGTAACTTATTTCCAATGAAAAAAACTAAGACAGAAAGTATTTTGAGAGAAGTATTTGCTTTCCATGGAAAATTTCAATACTTACCTAGACCCAAAAAGGAAAAGGCCTAAACCTGAAAAGATTCTGGATTTTGGTCAAAAAATATGGTATTTTGTTTTGGAGATGATGCCACAGTGCTTCACAGGAGATGTGGTTCTGTTGCCTCATGTCTCCACCCAGTTTAAGGGACAGGCTCCTGGCCAAAGGACCTCTTTCATGGTGCAGCATGGGCTACTACTGGGAAGTTCTTTCCCCTCACCTACAGCCCTATTTTGCAGGACACCCTGCTCACAGCAGACGATGGATGCATGTGGCATTGTGGTCACAATTCTTACAAGGTCCCATGGCAGTGTTTTTGATTTACTATTTGGCGTGTTCACTGAAAAGTGTTCAGGTTTTTCTTTTTTCAGGTTTTGCTTTTTTCCCAAGAATGCCAAACTATTCCTGGGGGAAATAAAAACAATCTCCAACTGGATCTAGTTAAAAGTCTGACAGGTGGATTTCTCCCTATTTTCTATGTATTTGGCCTTTATATGTAATTCTTTCTGAATTTTGACATGTGTTTTGACAACTGATTGAAGTCAGGCTCTCGAGCATTTCCAGGGCATCCCAGGTGAGCAGGTGATGTGCGTCAGTCCTGTTTGGTCCCATTCCTGTGGGCCGTGTTTGGAGTACCCAAATGCCATCCCCAGCTGCTGAGGGGGCATTGGGTGTTGTACTGGGGACTGAACCAGGAAAATACCGTGGTAGTGATAAAAGTGTGCCCACTCTAATCCTGCATCAGAGTTGAGCTTAGTTCCCTGTACAAATACTTCGACAGATCAAACATAATATTTGTTTTAAAGTAAAATGATTTTAATACAGAAACTGATGCAATGAATGCATCATTAAAATGTTCATGACCTTTATGTTATGTTGTCATTATTAAAAGTAAAATGTAAATAATGTTAAAACATCATAGTTTGTTACAGTAAATTCTCACATTTTCAGAAGAACTTGAAAAATGGAATTTGAAGAGTTCTACAAGATTTTTTCCAATTCTCATCCATTTATGTTTGTACTTCTAGTATTTTGATTAGAACTAGTTTCAGTCTAAATAACCAGTCCAATAATCAGACTGCATAGTTTGTGGAATTATATTACCTGAGTTTTTAGAAGATGTTAGGGAGTTTGTAGGACTTGCACAGAAGATCTTAGTGTAGATAAAAATCTCTTCGTGTGGGGTGCATAGAAAACAGGTATTGGAATTATCAACGGTTTCTCAGTGTTACTGCAGCTGCAGGCCACATCGCTGGGGTTATGTGGCCACCAAGTGGTAACGCAGAGGAAAGTTAAACTGAATTTTCACTTGCTGTGTCTAGTTTTTCTCCGAATGACTTCCAGAAGTGCATACGTTCATTTTCTCAAGGACATTCCTTGAATAATTTCCTCTTCATTTACAGAATCAAGTCAGTAAAAAATGAGATCATTTACATTGCAGCGCCTGAATCACAGTACAGGACTGAGCCTTGCAATGGGATTTCATCTATCTGCCTGGCAGGCAAGTTTTTTAGGGAAAAAAATAATTCCTGTGTAACTTCCAAAACACTGATGGGTAAATAGACAAACCCAGTACCTGTACCTCAATTCATAGACAGAAAAAGATGACATTGAAGAGATATGGAAAACATACATTTGAATTTGAATCACCATATAGTTTAACGGAGAACTGTTTGACATCTCTCAGGAGTAACAGATGGGCCCTGAAGAGACAATTTCTTCAGCTCCAGGAAACAACTTCTTCATTCATCTTGTTTGCATAAATTGAAGAGTCCAGTTTCTAAATTTTTGGATGAACACAAATAATGATGTTAAGGATATACATGGTGATTTTTTTTTCATATAAATAGTATCTAGTATTCATTTCTGGTGACACTGTCACCCTTACTGTTCAGCAACTGGGCATCTGGGAAAGAAAGAAAGTGAGCATCCTGTGAGGATCCAGGAGTTGGAAGGTGAAGGCAGGCAGGTTGGCCCTGCAGTGACTGTGCATGACCTGGTTCTCCAAGCCACCAGTACCACCAAACATATAGGCAAGAAAATTGGTCTGGCCACAAGCAGTAGGAAATTTCTCTGGATGTCCAGTTAGAAGTATCACCACAAAGTCAAATGCAAGTTTGGAACAATTTTCTTGCTGCTCAGGGTTCACACTTCTCCAATGTTATTGCATTAGCCTCCATAAAGATGCTTTAGCTTTAGTGATAATTTTTTAAAAATCATATAAAAATTTAACCCAGAGCTGAATTATTCCAGCTGTATCTAGAAATACTAAGTCTCTCTCTGTCCTCTAAGTATAGATGTGCTCTGTCACACCAGCAAACTTCCTCCGGGCTATCAGTGTACTCTGGAACAAGAGGATAACTTTTCCACTTTGTGTTGTCTTGTTGTTTTCTTGCTTGATTCCAAGATAGTGAAGAAGAAATGCCCAGATTTCCATTACACTGAGTCTCCTGTGCTCAGGGACACAGGTCCTTGAAACAGAGTTAATGAAAGGCCAAAGGAGAAATGTTTGTATGAGTTCCCTGTTAAATATTGGCAGATACCACTATGAGACATATTTGTTTCATGTTAATGCTCAGCCAACATTAACTTGTACAGCAAATATTGACCCAAACAATGGCATTCTGGCAAAGGAATCATCAGTTGCACTTTTGTGATATGTCCCCCTTCTAAACACCTCCCCTATAATTTTCCTGTCATGCTCGCAGCATACATTTTGGGGTAGGATAATGTAAGATGGTTTTTTTCCTTGTAGGTAATTTTACTAAATCCAGTTACTTACTCTGCATAGGCCGCATAGGTTGCCTTGGGTGACTAAAACTTCCAAATTAAGGGGTTTAGGATACTAGGTCTAGAAGGGGCTGCTCCCAGGCAAATTCTTATTTTTGCCTCAGAAGTCCTTTCTGAGTGTAAAAAAGTCAAATAACCCTCATCCAATGAAAAGAATAGGAATGTGCTTAATGCTGCTTCCATTCAGCAAAATACATAAAAATATTTGAAGAATTGAATGTGCTTAAGCATGTGCTTATGTGTTTTGCTGACTCAGGCTCTTTATACCTAAATTTCAACTCTGTCAAAGGGGATAATAATACTTTATGCTTGTTCTCCTTTTCTCGACTTAGTATTTAAGCCCTTTGGCACAGGAAAGATCTTTCTTTGTATTTTGGAGCAGTAATGAGGTGTTGAGCTATCTTATTCACTGCCTGTAGGCACTAATGTTATGAAGTACTCTAAAACAAATTCCAAGAACTTATAGATGTACATGTATATCTGATTTAACATTTATTTATTGGTATATTTATCCCATCCATTTATCTCTGTGGGATATTTCCTACTGATAAAGCCAAGGTTGTGCTTTTTAATCAAATATGGAGAGATGTGTTTGCCAATAAATGAATCAGAGTAAACAGAGTTTACATCACCTTTACTAACACCTTTCCACATTTTGTTGGAAATTATGAATATTTTTAAAACAGTAACAGTAAGGCCTGTTTATGATTAGGTGATATGTTGCCTGTTAAGCCTTCTCTTAGGCTCAGAGCAGTTGCTAGCTCTGCATTCATCTACCTAATAGTAGAAGAGAAAATAGAAGGTACAAGCACAGGAATATTTATGTCTCAGTCTCTGATTTTGCACCGAGCAGCTTCCAAACGCAGTGGTATGACCAGAAAGAATGCCTTTTGAAAATCCTGTCAGATATAGGCCTAAACTTTAATTTATCATCTGTAATACATGCCCCCGTCCCCTCCCCTCTTAGGCATGCTAGTGCTGGGCTAACCACAAGCTCCCTTCCCCTCTGAAACTGTTTTGCGGCTCCCATTATCATCTGCAGTTCAGCAGATTCAATAGTTCTGCAGAGTATACGATTTCTGGCAGCGTGCCTTCTTGTTTTTAGCATCCTTGCACTGAAAACACTTCACAACCACCGATTCTGTTTTGCCTGGTGAAGCAGAGAGTGCTCTGCTTCCACCAGAGAGCACTACTGTGCTACTTGCTATCTGCCTGTTCTCTTGCACTCAGCTTTGAAGATTAAATTTAAAATGTGAAATATTCTTCAGCTTTGCTTGTAAAACGTGCTATTACAGTTTTGCTCGTATGGGTTTAGTTATTTATAGATAGATATTTTACAGGACACTTCAGTTACCTTACAGTGCAGAACCAGCCAGACAATGCAATGACCCTCTTGTCTAATTCCTAATCTGCAGCTTTATCTTACTGTAAAACTGAACTTCCACTGACTTGTTACTACTGAGTGGCAACAGAGAATGGAAAAAGGCATTCTTCAGTTTACAGTTTTTATATTAATACAGCTCTCTTGTGAGACCTCATCTGCTGAATATGTTTGAAGATCTTTTCAACCATTTCACAAGCCTCCCTGTTGACTTTTGTTTTTACGTCCCAGTTGACAACAAGGTCTACTGAGCACTGACCTCAGTGTTTCTATCAGTGAGACTGTGCTCCTCACTGCTTCTTACACTGCTTTCACCATGGGTGACCTGGCTAGTAACATAACTGCATCAGATCCTCAGGCCAGGGAAGAAGCACAGTACCTTCGGTTTTGTATTTTCTTCACAATCTACGTGCTCTTATACATCAGTTTTGATAGTTAGGAAAACATAATAAAATGCAGCTTGGCCTTGGAGGGAAGGGTTTGCAGGCAGACAGCATTCCCATAGGCAGAAGAACCCCCTAAAAGAGCTAAGGTCTCTGTTCAGTAACATCCCACCAAAAGGTCCTGCTATGCCAGCAGCCCCATCAGACAAGGCGAGGACACACTGAGCACATTCTGCAGCCAGAAGCCCAGAAGCAAATGCCACAGCAGGGCTTCAGGTTTCTCAAGTGTATTCTTCAGTGCAGGAGACTTGCAGGTCTGTAAAAGCACCTTGGGTCCTCAGGTTCAGACTTATCACTCTCCCCAGCTTTCTCCTCCCCATCCAACTCCTCACTACCCCAACCTGAAGGCTGGGATCCTCTGTTCAGTCCAGTATTTTTCCTCCACTGCTGCAAAAGGAGGTCATACACATTGGCAAGAGAACATGAGGGAGAAGATATAGGGCAGAACAGCTGACACTTTCACAGAGGACTTCGAGAGCCCATGAGAAAAGGCTGTTGCTTCCAATTGTAAACAAATGAGCACTACACAGAAACCTTTCTATGAAGTTCAGGTTTCTTGACCCTAAAAAAAATGAGATGATTTAGCTGACTGCCATGTTTTTAAAAGAAAAAAATTGCCTGCATTGGTATAAACCTCTTTTTGTTCCCACTGCAAAAACTTTGCGTTTTATACTTACATATCTAAGATCGACTTTGGCCATTAAGGGTTCCTTGTCTGTGTTTCGATGATGATGATGAGTCAGCACGCTTATATTCCCAGTCTGACTATTACACTTTGACTGATGCTGTGCTGTTCTCATTCATGACCCGTATCAGGTCAGGTTGAACACTCAGGATAGGGGTTTGTGGTCCATGGCTACTCTTGTTCAGGCTTCAGATAGTTTTAAAAGCTCATAGTTAACACATGGGGAGAAAAGTATTGCTGCCTTTGGAGATTTCAAGATGTAATTGTAGTTATTGGTAACACAAATAAAACTCTTCCCTGAGCAACGGGTGAGACACATGCAGATTCCTTAGCTAAGAAAAGTTGCTTATTCAGCAACCTTTAAAGTGCCTGAACCAAAGTAAAAGCAACTGTTACCTTTTTTTTTTTTCCTCTTTTCTTGATAATTTGTCTCAGTGGAAGTGCACATGGTAGCTGACTATGTGGGAAATGCTTTCTGTGCTCAGGACCACATTTATCCAGCTGTACCCAGAACAGCTTGCTCTCAAGTGACTTATTTTGTAAATGTGAGGAATTTAGGATTTGGCAATTATAGGAACACTAGCTTCCACTAGTAGTTCTGAAGGTGTGAAGCAAACATATGTGGTTTTCTAGTTCAGTCAGTGTTTCAGTTTTATGTAACAAAAAACGTGGACAATACTTTGTCTGCTTGGGTCAGCATGACTAGGAAAGCAGTGAAGCTTTGTTGACAACAGAAATAACTTGGTAAAATCAACAAAACTACATTAATCTGCAGCACTGGGTCAGGTCAGGATCCCTGTAACTGTCCATTTTCAGATTTCTTTTCAACATTCAGGCCTTGCTTGCTAAGAGGTGAGACTACATGGCTTCATGGATGTTTTACAAGCCTGTAAAAGTCGGTGATTTTGTCTTAAAGAAGGGAAAAGTGATTTGAGGGGAATCTCATTCTAAGGGTTCTGTTCTGTTTGAACTTAAAACTCAGGTGGTACAAAAAGAATTGAAACCAAATTGAAAACCAGAAGAAGAAACCAAATCCAATGAGTTCCTATCAGTTCAGAATAACAAATCAGACTGAACATCCTTTCAAGTCTGTGCTTGAAACCAGAGTTATAAAACTGTCTATGGAAAATGTACATATAAGTGAAGGGGAAAAGGTTAGTACATACTCTTCTAAAATATACTTAGGGATTTTTGCCTCTAATTCCTTTCTCAGATATCTCTAGCCTAGAAAAACATTGAGTGGGTTTTTGGGGGGGCGTGGGTAGGAGAAAGAAACACGAGTATTGTAGTTGAACAACACTTCTTTCATTGTCATTTCTTCCTCTAAAATGTCTGAACTGTTCTAGTATTTTAACTCAGATTACCAACACATATTTTTTGAAACATGTTATTTTGTTCTTCCAAGTCCTGACTTGTGACAGATGTACCAAATGTTATAGGAAAGAAATCTATGCTTTCCAACCTTTAAGTAGACATCATCTCTGCTCTGTCCCCCATGCTGTCCACTGTGCCTGTGGTCCCATTTGTGACAATGACATTAAAAGCATCCCAGGACTCAAAAAAATGTGTGATAATTTTCAGATGGAGTAGTTCCTAGGGAAGAGTTTCTGGAAGCCAAAAGCTTTGCTGGATAAATAACTCTTTACCGTCCTTGCAAGTTGAGTGCTATAAAGACACAAGACAAAAGGGTTGTGTAAGGAACAATGCAGGATTCATAGACTCACAGAATAACTGGTGATGGAAGACAGCTCTGGAGAGCATATAGTCAAACCCCCTGCTCAAAGAAGCGTCATCTAGAGCACGTTGCTGAGGTCTATGTCCAGTCAGATTTTGAATAGCTCCGAGAATGGAGACTCCACAACCTCTCTGGACAGCCTGTTCCAGTGTTTGACCACTCTAACAGTAGAAAAGTTTTTTCTTACATTTAGATAGAATTTAATGTGTTTTATTTTGTGCCCATTGCCTCTTGTCCTGTCAGTGGGCATTACTGAGAAGAGTCTGGCTCTGTCTTCTTTAACCTCCCTCCCCCTTTACATATTTATACACATTGAAGAGATGCCCCTCAGCCTTGTCTTCTCCAGGCTGAACAGTCCCAGGTTTCTCAACCTCTCCTCATATGTCAGATGCCCCAATCCCTTAATCATCTTCATGGCTCTGCTGGACTTGCTGCAGGAAGTCCATGTCTGTCCTGTACTTGGGGAGCCCAGACCTGGACCCAGCACTTTAGATGTGTCTCCTCAGAGCTGAGTAGAGAGGAGTGCCCTCCTAATGCAGACAAGGAGGCTGTTGGCCACCTTTGCTGCAAGGGTGTGTTGCTAGGTCATGTTCAGCTGGTCGTTCCCCAAGGTCCCCAGGGCCTTCTCTGCAAAGCTGCTTTCAAGCCAGTCAGTTTCCAGCCAGTACTGGTGCATGGCATTATTCTTCTCCACACGTAGGACTTGGCATTTCTCTCTGTTTAGCAAGATGGGGTTTCTGCTGGCCCATTTCTCCAGCCTGTTGAGGTCCCTCTGAATGGGACCATCTGGTGTGTCAGCCTCTCCTCCTAGCTGTGTGTCACCTGCAAACTTGCTAAGGGTGCACTCTGTCCCATCATCCAGGTCATGAATGAAGATTAGACAGTGTTGGCCACAGCACTAACCCCTGGGATACTCCAGTAGTGATTGGCCTCCAGCTGGACATCGCAGTGCTAATCACAACCCTGTGAGCCTGGCAGTTCAACTAGTTTTCGGTCCACTTCAGTGTATACTTACCTACCTCGTACTTCATCCGTTTGTCAATGAGGATATTATAGCAGACAGCATTGAAAGCCTGACTAAATTGCTCTCCCCTCATCCACCAAGCTAGTAATATTGTCACAGAAGGCTTCAGGTAGGCCAAGCAGGATTTCCCCTTCTTAAATCCTGCTGACTACTCCCACTCACCTTCTTGCCCTTTCAGGAAGATTTGCTCCTTCACCTTCTGAAGGACTGAGGGGAGGCTGACTGGTCTGTAGTTCCCCAGACCCTCCTTCTTGCCCTTCCTGAAGACAGGAGAGACATTTCTTTTCTTCCAGTCCTCAGGAACCTCCTCTAAGCTCCATGACCTTTCAAATACTATTGAGAGTGGCCTTCCAGTGACACTGCCCAGCTCCCTCAGCACCTGTGGGTGCATGCCATTAAAACCCGTGGGCCTGCAAACGTGAAGCTTCTTCAGTTGTTTGCAGAAGGCTTTATCTACATCTTCCTGCTCAGGTAGTCTGTAGCAGATTCCCATTGAAACGTCACCCATGTCGGTTCACCCACAAATCCTGACCCATAAGCTCTCAGCTGGCTCATCACCCATCCTAAGGCCGAGCTGCATGCAATCTCTCATAAATGCTCTCTCACATAAAAGATGACTCTTCACTTTGCCTTGCTGGTGTGCCCTTCCTAAAAAGCCTGTAGCCATTCATTGCTGCATTCCAGTTGTGTGAGCTCTTCCACCTCATTGCTGTGATCCCAATGAAATCGTCACCCTGCAGCTGCACACAGATCTCTTAACTGTTTATTCCCTGTACTATGTGTGTCAGTATACAGGCACTTCAGAATTTCACCCACTCATGCTGATTTCACAGAAAATGTGAGAGCTGTCCTCATCATGCTGTTATTTCAACACTTCCTTTATTTATGTGCATACACTTGAGATGATCCCCCTTCAACCCTGTACAGCTGATCACCACATCTCTCCTGTCCCCATTGCTTGTCATTCCATGCACCACTTACTTGCCGCTGGTCTCCCTTGCCTGTCATTCCTAATTGAAAGCTCTCCTCACAAGGTTGACCGGCCTGTTGGGAAAGATGCTTTTGCCCCACTTTGACAGGTGGATCCCATCTATTCCAAGCATTCCTCAGGCCTCAGAGCATCCCATGGTTGCAAAAAAACAAATTCCTGTTGTTGACACCAGCTGCTGGCCTGCAGGATCTGTCTACTCTTTGGCGTACACTTCATGGGATATTTTCTTGCCTTCCTTGTGCAGACTATTTCAATGGTCCTTTCACAGCAGGAGTGTTTTGTCCCTTGTTCTATTTGCTATGAATATTCACAGATGATAACAAATCTGCACTAACTTACTGGCAGTGAGGAAGACATTTCATTTACTCATTTACTCTTTGTTTCAATTGCTAGCTCTGATAAAGTGGCTTGTTACGTTTGACACAATCAGGACTTGAATGATAGCAAATGAATAAAAGCTACTTTCCCTCTTGTCTCCAGATACATTTAGTTCATTTCTTCCCTCTAAGTTCCTATGGGGAGCTGCATTTTCCCTTCCTCCTCAAGCATATACCCTCCCCCAAACTCAAATTCTGGCTATCATTTGCATCCAGCATCGTTCCAGAATCCTTCATTTACCCCTGGTTTCTAGGTTCCTACTGGTCCATATAACACACTGAAGAAATGTAACCTCCATCGAACTCATATCTATTGAGATAAAGAAAACTTCTATCAAGTCACTCAGGAGGTTTCTCCTTCTACATGAGAAACTACAAAGTCACTTTTTCTCTAAGGATAAAACAAACATTTGACAATTTGCTATAATTCAGTTTCTTGAAACCTAGTAGTTCTGTTGCTATTCCCTTGCTTTCTTGAAGACAAAAACAGATTTCCCATAAAAATACCTAGTACTGAGTCGATCAGTACATAGTGCTGTCCTGAGTGTACTTCTATGAATCCAAGCTGTTACACACATAAAATTGGGAGATACCTTGTTTTCTCTTTTTTCCTACCACCCTCTTTGACTATGAGGCTGGTGAAAATAATGGACAGGAAACCTTGTTACAGTAAGTTGCAATCTACCCTTCCGAAGTAAATACTATAAAAATAATAAAATTGGATTTCAAATCAATTATTAAGAAGGTCATATACATCAGAAGGCAGGAAAATTCATAAAACTATTTTCATTTAGCTTCCACCGTTACTTCTTCCCTGTAAGTACAAGTGCAAAAGCATTCTACCATAAATAAAGAGAAAAAGGAAAGAAATTCATCACATGGTCTTTATGGCCACATCAGGTGTCTTTTCTGTTCATTTGAGGATACAAAGAGAAACACGGGGGAAACTGTTTTTCCTGATAAGGAAACTTGTTTTGATGGCAAATAAGAAATCACTGTACAGCATGAGGCTTCTCAAAGTACCAGATGTCTATGGTGATTTTGTAAATTATCAAAAAGTAGCAAGAACACTGCATGGCAGTCAGTAAGCAGCAGTTAAAGCTGGCATACTGATTACAGGCAGAGAAGAAGTTTTTCTGGGTGCCAGATATGTTCTTTGGTTACTTGTGCAGTACCAAGGAAAAAAGATAGAAAACCTATGGCTTCACTTCATAAATCAACTAGTAAAAAGAGCTCATATCTAAGAACTAAATATAATGAATTTCAAATTGCAGAAGAAAGGTTTAATGGGCTTTCACTTATCCAGGTTTTCTTTTTCGCACTTGTGTAAGTGAATTCAAATTTCAGGAGCCTTTACAGGACAGTAGTTATTTAAATGTGTGATGAATAACACATGAATCAGCAGACTTGGGCTCTTACCCTCCCCAGGATTGAATCTGGTCTAACCTCTAGTGAGGAAAAAAAGGGAAGAACCTAGCAGATTTTATGCCCTTAACGCAGTACTGGAAATTGTCTTAACTCAGACGCAGGAATGAAGAAGATCTTAAAAAATTGTGCCTGCTTGGGTTTTTTTTTGTTTTCTCTTTCATTTTTCCATTCATGTGTCCTACTAGGAAGAGGGAGAGACAAAAACATCCAGGCTTCCCTGGTAACTGAGTATCCAGCACCTAGGTGTGTGTCACTTAGAGCTTGTTTTGGACACTACAAATTGCCAACTTGGTTTTCCTTGGAAAAATGAAGAAACAGGGAAGCAAATCTGATTCTTGGAGAAAACATTTTGTGTAGCCCCAACTTAGCAGGTTGAACATAGAGGCCAGTTCATTGTCAGGCATACAGATGGAGAGAAAAGTAAATGAATTTCCATTTTAACAGATAGGTTAATCTGAAGGCTATGTTTCCTTCTTCTGCCCACCTTTCTGCAAGATTTAAGCGTTAATAAATCAAGAGATGGGATACTCCCAGTTGGAGCTCAGCATTCCAATTCATTCAGCTGGCATTTCTACACTGGGCTTTTACTTCTCCCTGATTCATGCAATGTTTCAACTTTAAATGAACTTGAAAGCCTCAGATCAGAGACAGATGCAGGCTATTTTATCCACTTACAGTATTTTGAATAATGCAACCAGATTGTGTAATCCCCTGCACCCTTCTATCAGTATAAAAATCAACCATCAAAGTCAGGACAGAGTTTTTCAGTACAAAAAGGACCCCCAGTTTTGCCCATGTCTATGATGGGTTTGAATTCATCTGCAACTCACTGAGTCATATTTATGACAGAGCTGATAGAAATAATACTTTTTAAAGGAGGTGTGGTAACCTGTATGATCTGAGTTATAATTTCAAGTTTGGGTGATCCCTACTGATCATTTGTGTTGACCTATGTTAGCTATGTTTACATCTATTTTATAGGTACTGTGCTTAAACCAAATGTTTGTTAAGACACGTGTGTCAATGGTTCCCAGGTAATGTAACTTTCCTCTGGAAAATTTGGAAAATATATTAAAGACCTGTGTGGTACTTTTTTAAGTAGGACACAAGATATTCAAAGATACCATTAGAACTGGGTTCAGAGAAGCAGTGACTGAGTTATTTCAAAACTTCACTAGTCCTTACCTATAAGAATTTTTATGCCTTATTCAGAGTTGCTGTAATCAAAGAGGAAGCCAAAGTCTGCTGTAAGCAAGAGAGACAGCAAAGGAGCCTTGCATGCCAGTAAATAGACTGGAAACACTGCACCAGCCCTATGGATAAGAGCTGCAAAAAGATTTAATGATGCTGACTGACTGAACAAAGAGCTAGCAGCTCAATCTCAGTGCAGACAAACAGAAAGTGACATGTATAGGTGGGAAAAACAAACCTTCCACACACAGCGGTGGACTCTGAAATGTAGATTGTCAGGAAATTTTTATTGTACCCCTTGAGGCAAATTAAACACATATTTGTGCTTAAATATAGATTTAATGAGCAGTGCATTAGGCAGAGTCCTACCACCATAAGCAGTTCTGCAAGGAGTCTGCAAAGACACGACATGAACTGATTCGTTATATCCACTTACACCAGCCCTGTGAGCGTTGGCATGGGGTGCGTCAGCCCGGCCTTGGGTCCATCCCACTGTGCCAGGTCTGTTCACCAAAACTGGCCCCTGAGCACTCATGTTCCACAATTGTTACAAGACACTACTGCAGCATTTCTTATCTCATCTGCAAACTTTACTCCCTTGCAGGAGTCGTTCTGTCCCTGGCATCCCTGCTTCCAGTCAGCTTAACCCCTTCTACAGATGGGCCTTCTTGCCCTCCATACCAGATCATTCCTTCATCACAAATTACCATTGCTGAGCAGTTGCAATTTGAATTTCCCCTTCAATTACTGCCCTGCAAAGGGATCTTAGAAGCATAACAGGTCTATGAAAATACCAGCTCAGACCTTAGCAGTGGCCAAAAGGTAAACAGGACATTAAGAACTACTTGAAAAAGGCTGGAGAGCAAAACTGAGACATCCCAGTGCTGTTGCATATGCTGGGATGCATCAGCTCCTTAAATACTCCTTGCAGTTCTCACCTCCTCCCATTTGGAGAGGTCTGCGGCAAAATGCAAAAAGGTAGAAAGGACAACGAGGCTGCTCAAAGGTGGGAAACAGCCTCTGTTTGAAGAATCACCGGGGAGATGGGAGACTCCTGGGGCTGGGAAAGAGGCTCCTGGGAGAGGGAAGTCACAGAGGGTTATCGAATCCTGAGTGGCACAGAAAGGGAAAGCTGGAGTGGCTCTTCACTGTCCCCTTCAGGACACAAATTAGGAGGCAATGAATGAATGTAGCAAGTAGGAGATTCAAAACAAGAAAAGGGCAATTCTTCCTGCAGCACACAATTGAACTCTGGAATTTGTTGTGGATGCTGTAATGTACATGAGTTCAAAGTGGAACTGGACTTCACTGTTGTGATATTAAGCACGAAAGGGCTTGTTTGGGAAGACACATGCAGGAAATTTCACTATACGCTTTGCATGTTTTTATATTATTTCCAAGGTGTCCACTACTAGCTACTATTTGAGAGAAAAACAAACCTGTTAGATCTTTGGTCTGATCCAATACAGCCATTTCTATCTTCTTTTGGCTAACTAATTGGTGAGACCATGCTCACAGCATGGTACAATCCTGTTTCATTTACTTAAGCTAGTATCAAGAAAATAAAAAAGCACCAAGACCATAGTGTACACTGGGCTTCTCAGTTTGCTAATTGCCACTGGCTTAAACTTTAATATTTGAAATGAAGTGATGAAGAAACTACATTTCCATTCTTGACCCATATTTTCCCCCTTTTTTGTAAATCATCAAAACATTTTGCAGAAGCCCCAAGGTGGCAGAAGTCAGGTACCCAGTATATCTCCAACCAGTTCAGACTAGAGCTGCACCAAGTGTCATACTCTGCTGGAGCCCACAAATAGGATGATTCAGAGAAGGCAAGAAACTTTATACTGAGCAATTATGAAATAAAGTGCCTGTAAAAGAAAGTTCTTCCAAAGCTTCATTAGTCACAGCTTGCTTTGTGCTCTGAAGCATGAATATCTATACACCATGTACATATAAACTGCTGGTTATAGGCACTTAAGTAAGTCTTTCTCCTCCGCCTCCCTGACTAGAGCCTGTCACTAACATAATTAATAAAATCAGATGGATTTACTGGTAACCTCCCAACTACGCTTGTGCAAGCACATGTGACTGCTAAATGCTTTTGACACTCTGGTGAACAGTGGTTAAGTGGTGACAGAAAACTTGAAGAATTGACCTGGCAGATACATGTGGATGGGCCACTTCCCTGACACCAAGGCAATTAATCAGAGGAGAGAGGCAGACAGCACAGCCCACCGCCTTGGGGCACACCTCCTCCCTTTCTCATAAATACATCAATATATATGTGTGCACATGTAAATAGAAGTCTTTTTCTTACATTTGCTTCTCGGTCTTATTTTCGTCACTGTTCTATACTGACTTAAACTGGAAAACTCATTTCAAAAGCTTTTTCTGCTAATATCCTGCTTTTCTGAGGAAGGTAAAAAACAAAATAGAATTACCTATTTTCTTAAGAATCAGAAGTGGGGGGATGCATGTGTAGGCATAAGAGCCTTTAAGCTGGCATGTAGCCAGGTGAAAATGGCAAAACTCATATCCTGCAGCTCATGTGAAGGGTTTTTGGACCTTCAGCTGTCAGGAACCTCATTTCATGTTTCATGCTAGGAACCTCTAGCACCTCTAGCACCCCAGTGCACGGCAGCACCTTGCTTGAACAGTTCCTCAGTGCAAAGTCAGGAGGAAATCCTTCCTTCTGAAAACAAAGTGTAAGAATAAATGTAGCAAACTGAAAATGTTTCCTGTTGTGGGCTTTGCCTTACAAACATAGACCACACCTATCAGTTTTATTTCCTTTCCTCCTGAGGAGAGAGGTGGGTACTGTAAAACTCTTGCAGATGCGATTAATCTCACAGAACTGATAGGTTTAGGTTTTCTGGGGCAGCAGGACACTCTGCCTGAAGACTTCCCTTGGCATAGGGGTATCTCTACTAGGGTAAAATTAAGGATATAAAGAAGAGACCATCCTTCATGGCCACACCTCAGCTTTGCTGGCTCTCCAGCCGCATTTCTGCCAGCTGGTGCAAGGGAAGGCAGGCAGGAGGCTACAGGGAAGTGTCAGGGCTGGGCTGTGGCATCGTGCTGGGCTTACATCTACAGTCTAGCATTTAAAGGTAGCCCTTATGACTTTTTAACATACCCTGGGGCCTACCTGTCAGATATCAAGGACCTGCAATCAGCTCCCTGCTGGCTGCTCTTCCCTCTTCATTTCACCTAAGATCTCCAGTGGAGAGCAGCCTTTATGTTTAAAGATGAATCTGGAAAGACCACTCTTGGAGTTTTAATAATTAAAGGCTGCATTTACAAAGCCAGCTTAGAGAAGGTTGTTTCTTATGTCACGCTGTTCTTTTTGTTTCATGGGAGAAGGAGAGTGAACAACAATAATTACACTTCCATTGCTTTGAAGAGTGACTAGAGCTTTAAAATCGGCTTTAGAGATTACATCATATCCCTGACAGGAGCTTTGTCCGCTGGTGCTTATTCCTGGTGCTAGCACCTAATGATATCTGTGTTTTAACTGCAGATGGTGCTGGAGGACACACACACTGGCTCTAGCCAGCCATGAATTAGCGAAACTGCAGGTGAGGTATCCCAGAGAAGAAAAAACCCTCTATTTCAAAGGTATTAAAATTTGGGCAGAAGAAAAAGCTCAAGAATGTTGTGGCCCCACTCTCCCTGCTCCTAAGCGTGTGATAATTACTGCAGAAAAGGATTATTGCAATTGCATTTTAAATTTAATTTTCAAAGCCAGGATGAACTCGAAGAAATAGGTTGAGATGGTTTTGTTTATTACAAGGCAAATCACCTTAACATACTGATAAAATGAAGCTGTAACTTTTAGCATGGTTGTAATGATGAATCAAGTCACACAGCAAAACTACACCCTTAGTCAGTTTTTCATACTACCATACCACTATTTGAAATATTACATGATGTGCAAAGGTAGCAGAAGAAAACCATTTCCAGAAACTCATTGTTGTGATGATGTGACAGCTGATGGGAATATTTGGAACTACATTATGGCAAAAAAGAAAGCATAAAGCAGTATAAAGCCAGGTTAAAGTCTTGTTCAACATACGATTTGATACATCTGCATCTTTGAGAACCATAGTTAAAAGACAGTATGAAGTGAGGTGTTCACAGGAATTATTAGTACACTTGGTTTTTAATTGATCTGTACTCTTGTGAAACATCAAGGGTTCTAGCGCAGTAAAAAGTGGTGAGAAAACCATTCATCTCCAGGTTCAGGAGTGCCATGCCAAAATTGTAAAAGGAATAGACTGGCCAAAAAAAAAAAAAAAAAAAAGGCAAACAATTAAAAAAATCCTGGATGTAACATTTGTGTACAAAGTGATCAGTGTTCTTAAGTTGTGAAATATTTTGTGTTTTATTAGCAGCACAACATTAAAGTGACAGATTGCCAAGTAAAGAGAGCAGTTATAGTCTGATACTGCGATGTGAGCCATTACACATTGATGTCTTGAAAAACACACTTCCTTTGGTTTAGCTCATGCTATGGGAGGATGCACAAAGTGCAAAGTAGATGGGTGAGTTGCAAATAATCAAATTTATAATACAAACAACATATAATTTGATTTTAATCAAAGAAAAAATGTAAATACACACAGAGCAGCCTAATGAAGGACATACTGCAACCACTGATTATAGATTTTCTCAGGAACTTTTTGTAACTTTGCTGGTTTTAACTTATGTTAAAGAACCATGCAGAGAACTGCTGTCAGTTTCTTGAATGTGTTTCATTTCACTAAGCAGATATCAGAGATTAGGCTATGTGTCTCTCCCAAAATAGGTAGCAATTTAAGAGGTTGTAATTCACCTGCTCCAGGGAATCTGCCTAATTCTTTCACTTCCACAAGGAGAGACTCTAAAGCACTGTAATGCTCAAGGTCTTCATCCCTCGAAATGGGTTTTGAATGACATTGAATATCTCATTTACTCATGGAGGAGTGGGATCAGGCAGAACTGTAGGGCAAAGCACAGTTGCGGAGAAGTGTGGCAGCATCCCAAACACTTGCATTAGGGCAGAGGGAGCATGTATTCATTTTGGGGCTGACACAGAGACTGTCTGTGGTGGGTTGACCTTGGCTGGATGCCAAGTGGCCACCAAGCCGCTCTATCACAGGGAATGGGGGTTGCAGTCAGTTCATCACACATTGTCTCTGTTGCTCCTTCCCCCTCGCTCTCTTCCCCTGCTCCAGCGTGGGGTCCCTCCCATGGGAGACAGTCCTCCATGAATTTCTCCAGCATGACTCCCTCCCATGGGCTGCAGTTCTTCATGAACTGCTCCAGCGTGGGTCCCTTCCACAGGCTGCAGTCCTTCAGGAACAGACTGCTCCAGTGTGGGTCCCCCATGGGGTCACCAGTCCTGCCAGCAAACCCTGCTCCAGCGTGGGCTCCTCTCTCCACAGAGCCACAGGTCCTGCCAGGAGCCTGCTCCAGCGCGGGCTTCCCACGGGGTCACAGCCTCTTTTGGGCATCCCCCTGCTCCGGCGTGGGGTCCTCCCTGGGCTGCAGGTGGAGATCTGCTCCACTGTGGACCTCCATGGGCTGCAGGGGGTCAGCCTGCCTCACCATGGTCTTCCCCACGGGCTGCAGGGGAATCTCTGCTCCGGCGCCTGGAGCATCTCCTCCTCCTCCTTCTTCACTGACCTGGGGGTCTGCAGGGTTGTTTCTCTTACATGTTCTCACTCGTCTCCTCCAACTGCTGCCGCACAGCAGTTTTTCCCCCCTTCTTAAATATGTTATCACAGAAGTGCTACCACAGTCGCTGATGGGCTTGGCCTTGGCCAGTGGCAGGTCTGTCTTGGAGCCGGCTGGCATTGGCTCTGTGGACACAGGGGAAGCTTCTAGCAGCTTCTTACAGAAGCCACCTCTGTAGCCTGCCCCCCCTCCCAGCTACCAAAACCTTGCCATGCAAACCCAATATATTGTCATGGGCCAGACAATAAAATCTGACCTTGCTGCTGAGTAAGGATGACACATCCCCTCTCCTCCTCCTTGCAGATCAGCTGTGTGAGCCAGGTTTTAGCCTATGTTAAGGACTGACACAGAAATCTCTGCACCAGTCAAGGTCCTGTCTCTGGGCATGCTGCCAATGCCAAATCCACCTTGCTCCTGGGCCAGCACCTCACTAGTGACGCTGCAAAGTCTGAGGTCTCTTCAGGCCCACAGATGACAGCCTCCTTGTGCTCAAATTTTTTTTTTTTTTTTTTTTTCCCAGACATAATACTTGGACATGAGGAGGGTTATTCACAGCCCTCCAGGCATGGTATTTCTGCAACATGACAACAAGAGTGTATGAGATGTGTCTGAGTGGTTGGTCTGAGGGTGTTTCTTAAACTGCAAGGCCTTCTGGGGCAGTGTCTAAGGACACTTACAGGTAGGTTAGCCAAACCTAGCTTAGTTTCATCTATGCTGCAAGATGCATGTGATAGCATATTAAACAGTCCCTTGATAAAACAGCTTCTGAACAAATCCTGGGCTTTCTGTCTAGGAGAGCCAGCAGGTATGGTCTAAAACAACCACGGAGAGAGCCAGCAGCTCTGCAGCACCACGCCAGTTCTCTCCTGCCTTATTTCATCCAGTAATATAGATGCCACCATAACCTACTGGCTGGTTTCTATTATAGTTCCCAGGCCTTTGTGATACTGTTGTGGAAGGTGGCAAAGCTGAGCTACATGAGCATGCGGACCACACCCAAACAAGACGTAAACAGTGCATGGCAATAATGCGATAAGATTGTGAGGCTATACTAGCACAGGAATGTATATAAATTATAAAGGCTGTGAATACATTTTGGAGGGCTTTAAGGAATTTGTTTAGCTGCTTAAAAGTAGTCGTTCATAGTAAAGCAGAACTCCTAGCTTGCTTAATGCTTTTGCTTAACGTTAACCTATTCTCTGATTGGAGGAATAAGAAGATTTGGAAAGCCCCAGAATCTGTTTGAGCCAGAAAAAGGAGATGTAGTAACCACTAGCCTAAAAAACAGTAAAGAGAAAGGATCTGCCTAGAGAAGAGGAAAAGGACCCAATGAGAGAGAAGCCAGCCCCAGACCCAAATATTACTCTTGGACCAGACTATGGTGTGAGGGGCAGCAGGCAGCAACTTAAGATTGTAAGGGTATAATTGTCCAGGGATTTTAGTGTTTGGGGTCCCTCTCCAGAGGCACCGAACTCAAGCTGTCTAAAGCTGTGCACTACAGATAGAATAAATTACGCTTTTTAGTTTGAAGCCCTTGATTAGAGATTCTGCTTCAGGGAACCTAGGGTCAAACCTGAGGGAAGAATAAGTGCCTGAGGGTGAGTGTGTGTGTGTGAGGAGTCAAAAGGGGCACCCATCAGCTCACTGGAGTTGCCAGCTGCAGAGACTCCGGTCCTAGCAGTTAAAGTCTCGGGTAGCGTGTGTGTGACATCTTGATTGGTGTGTGAATGCTTGGGCAGCGGCTTCTCCCTTAACAATACCCAACACAGAAAAGGACATTGATTGCTAAGAAATTAAATTAAAATTTTAACTGATTTTTCAAATATTTTCAGTGCAGATTTTCAACTTACAGCAAAAGAACAGGGTCTTGATAAAATTTTGTTTGTAACTGGATTTGGTAGAAATCTGCCTGTCAAATAATTTTTAAACTTTTTCAACCACATCTTGCATTATAAAAGTGAAGATATTTAAAGCATGGGCCACTTGCTAATGCTCTGGCAGGTCTGGATTCTCAAGATCCATCATTACGGAAATAAAAAGGAAGTTAAAATATGGGGTGGAGTGAGATATGTTTAGTTACTACGGAGCCTGACTCTGCTACTAACACCGATAGGGAAATAATTTCTGAGGTAAGGCTGCCACTTGAACCTTAATTCACTATTCACGAAATATGGCAGCAGATACAAGTTCCAGTTCTGCGCTGTGAATCATTGAACACCCATGGATTTGCAGGGCCATCACATGCTGTCATCCACACACACAATTCACCCTTCCCTCTGGACAAACACCATGCAATACACAGTCATAATTGGTTGGTGCCCACTGTGATTCAGCTTGAACTCTGAATTTCATTTTGTGGCTTTCTCAGTCACTTGATTTTATTTAAACACCATTTTTCTGTTTCTTAATTGACTTCACATTAAACAGAAAAATTTAAAAGAAAATGAGGGAGATGGGGCTGTGCTATTATCATACCACTGTGTCAGAGGCCCTTTCAGGCACATTATCACATCAGTAAAGCTGCTGAGATCTGGTGGTGTCATTAAGCACAAAATGTGTGAAACTCTATTGTGATATTATGAATCTGCATCTTATTTAATTAAAATCTTAAAACAGTAACCACCATTTTCCAGACATGACAACACAACCACAATAAAAATTCATTTACAAGACTTCTGCAGGTAAAGATCCTCAACAAAACTGAGAACATAGGAAAACAGAAAGATGTTTATCTCCATTTACAGCCTAGTTATTTCCAGAAGAAGGACTGGTTTTCTCTGGACTTTTTGCCTTGTGAGAAGCCATTTGACATTTTGAGGCATCTCTTATTTTCTGTTTGACATTTTCAGGCATCTCTTATTTTTTTCTGATGGGCAATCACAGATGAGACTGAATACTTACTGCTTACCTGAAAATGTAAGATTGTGCTGTCAAATATGCACTGTTTTCCAAAGCCATACTCCTTGGCTATGAATTAATAAACCTGTGTTCTTTCTCATTCACTTCTTTGCAAAATGCAGAAGTTATCCGATCTTTACACAAAGTGCCTTTGCATTGGCCAGTTTCCAGAGCAAATACCAAAAGTGATCAGAGCCTTTGAAAACATGATGGATGCAGGCACCTTGCAAGAATTAGGATTGTTTAGTCTAGAGAAGAAAAGATGGAAAGGAGACATGATAACAGTCTTTAAGTATGTAAACACTTGCTAAAAAGAGGAATGAAATAAACTATGCTTTATGTCAACTGAGGATATGACAAGGAGCAATGGGCTTAAACTTTGACAAGATTCTTTTGGGCAACAAAGGTAGTGAAGGATCTAGAGAACAAGTCTTATGAGGAGCAGCTGAGGGAACTGGGGTTGTTTAGTCTGGAGAAAAGGAGGCCGAGGGGAGACGTTATCACTCTCTACAACTACCTGAAAGGAGGGTGTAGTGAGGTGGATGTTGGTCTCTTCTCCCAAGTAACAAGTGACAGGTAGAGAGGAAATGGCCTCAAATTGTGCCATGGGAGGTTTAGATTGGATATTAGGAAAAATTTCTTCACTGAAAGGGTTGTCAAGCATTGGAACAGGCTGCCCAAGGAAGTGGTTGAGCCACCATCCCTGGAGGTATTTAAAAGACTTGTAGATATTGCACTTAGGGACATGGTTTAGTGGCGGACTTGGCAGTGCTAGGTTAACAGTTGGACTCGATGATCTTAAAGGTCTTTTCCAACCTAAATTATTCTATGATTCTATAGGAGAGATTTAGGTTAAACATTAGGAAAAGATTCCTAACAACAGGGAAAGGGGAGCAATGGACAAGATTGCCTGAGGACGAGGAGCCCCTATTAATAGAGGGTTTTTGAATGGCCTGAACAAATACCTGCCAGTGATGGTTGATGTTTAACTGATCTCCTTGGCCACCAAGATGGGTTAGATGTCTCTTCATGTCCTTTCTGGCTGCACTTTCTGTGATTCTATAGAGAAGAGAATAAATTCTTTTAGTAAGCTTAGTCAATTCACTGGATGAAGATATCTTTGATGTATACTGTTGAACTTGGTTTAACACCAGCAAGTTGAAACAGCCATGCAGTTGCATGAAACTTTTTTCTGTTGTTTTCTTTATGTTCTTGACTCAGGCTATCTGTGTACCTCTAATCAAGCTGTTAATGATCCACAGTGCCTATTCTGCTCTTAATGGCACATTTCAGTTGGAACTGCGTTAAGTTTTACACTTAATACTAGCTTTCCACTGTAGAAATGAAATATTCTTACAATCTTTGATATTTTTGATACCTTGGTTCATTAATCTACATTTTACTCATTCATTTCCTAGCCCAAGTGCAATTTAAAAAGAGCAGGTATTTTTCATGGTACTTCATTATTAGTGTCTCCCAGCAACACAGTGTCCTCTCAAACAGACCCTGACCATCTCCACAAAATCCACATCATCTCTGGAATTATACTGAACATTTCAGAAAAAAGCCCAAGTTACTTCCTCATTCTCTCCACTAACTCCAGTCTTCTAGAAACATAAAACTAAATCATACAGAAAGTAAAAATGTAGGTTGTTGATCCTTTGATAAAAGGGAAGTTAAAGAAGGACTCCCATCCACAAACTGAAAATTTTACTTTATCAGGCTATGTCTCAACAACCCATAACACCAAACAGGAATGCCCACAAACCATAGGGACCTGTGAAAAATGGAACTGAAATTAAGAAGAATTAGAGCCTGAGGATTAAAATCTCATAGAAAATCCTACAGCATGATATGTAGAGCTGTGGAGCATCAGACTGCTCTGAGGATGCACAGGTCACCATCCAAGACCCAGGAGCTGGTTCTCCAGCCACAGGACACAGGAACATTCATTACTATTCAGTGGTCTTTGCAGTCCAGAGATTCTCTCCAACCTGTACTTTGGGGGTGCGCTCTGTTAAGGAATGAATACAGGTGCAAAGTGGGCCTGGTGAGGCAGACATCTGTAAGGAGGACTAACGGACTAAAGGGCAGTAAACAGTTTGCTACCTAAAGCTGGCAATAACTGGCAGGCCTCCCTTTATTTCTCTTCAGTGCCACATTTCTAGCTGCCACTTTTTGAGGCCAAGAAAACTGAACAGAAGCAGAGGAGACTAGTTGAGACACTGGATGAGTTGGTTAGGAGCTGAACCAGTACTGGTGTCCGTAAGGAGGGTGGGTCACTGTCAGGTGTAATACTAGGCTGAGGAATGATTCCTGCTGTTCTCCAAAGACGGTTTCAGAAGAAAGAGGGTTTGGACTCGGCGCAGGACTGACAGCCCCATTGGAAGTCCTTGAGGCCTCCTGCTCTATCTCCTGTGATGTCTTTCATCCAGCAAAGGCAGGCAGCATGGTCACTATTGGTAAGGGGAAATCGCCAGGGACCACGGGATGGAGCCTTGCCTGCACAGTTGTTGAAGGCACACTGCAGGCACATGTTGTACTGTGTGTGGACCATGTGTTTTGCGCTGGAGAGGCCTGGGAGTAGGCACAAAGGCTTGTGGGATGTAGGGTGCTGGCATTCACCCCAAGTGCTGGGTAGAGTCTCATCTGCAAACCAGTCTGAAAATTATCTTTTCTCAGGTTTTAGAGAAGGGTTACAGGAGGTGAGGAAGAGCTTTATGTGGAAGGGGAGTGGGGAAACAAAGCTTACAACCAGCAGCACTTGGGAGGTCTGGGAGCTTTTCTAAATTAAGGTTGAATTTGGGCAATAACTTCAGCCAAAAAATGACAAGAGAAATATATGCAGCAAAATTTGTACGGATAGGCAGTATCTTTTCTCTGAGTAACAGATGCAGCTGGAAAAAATTAGGCAAAGCTTTTCTACCTAGAATTTTGTCTATTGTTTTCCAATCCTATTGGTTGGCCGAGCATATGACACCTGTGGCCACAGTTCCAGAGAATTTCACAACATCTGAATATTTTATGGATGTCATGGCTGCAAACCTGTCTTCCTTGTCATGCTGCTGCTGAAGAACAAAGCTGCTTGTAGCCAACACACCTATTGCATGCCATTAAAAGATTCCGAAAATTTGGACCAAGGGAAGTTTATTAAAGCTGAACAAGTATGTTTCAATCATCAGTGCTGGAAGCTTCTTGCAAGTGTAAAGAAAACTGTCATAACTCAGTAGATAGATACTGGAAGTAAGAGTAACTCATGTGCCTCAACTGCTCTGAGGCTCGCTCTTTCTTTTCCAGTGAACTTTATACTTCAAGCACCTTTAATGCATGAAGTACACTTCAGCATATTCCACAGGAGCACACTGGGTACTGGAATTCAACCTATCCTGTGGATTGTGAGGCAAATATATCCGTAACTAATTAATTTTCTGAAGTACTTCTTTCTGCATGTGTTGATTTTTACAGCTTGTTACTAAACCAAACAAATGGTACTTAATTACAGTTGGAATATGTTACTAATATTTGGGTGCCAATGATTTGTCATGATTAATTGCTGTTGTTTGGACAACACCTCTTTAGATATACATCCTCTATAAGGATGTATATCTGTGATAGAATAGCCACATTTTACTGCAGTAAAATCTCTCTTTATTTCAATTTCATAGTCATTTGAGTAACTCTTAGATAAGCTGAAGTAGATGATTTTTTTTCCTATCAGCATGTTCCCTAATACTGTTAAAACACAGAGTGCCTACCTAATGTAAATTTGCAAGTTTCCTATTGCTTTATTTCTCAGAGAAAATTGCTGCTTTATGAGTGCCATCCTTCCAGCAAGCCCTGCCACATACCCCTCAGTTTGTGTTGTACATTATTAATATAATTCTTCACGGTGTTTCTGCCTGTAAGTGGGTCTGAGCAGTCTGTGCTACAGTAAATTAGTTCCTTGGGCTGCCCAAGTTACCCTGGTGACTTCATCAGCCACCGGAGTAGTGAGAGCACAGAGGAGGACTGAGGACACCTTGCCTTCTCTCCCACAGGACAGCAAGGTCTATGTTTTACCTCCTGGACTGCAGCACAGAATATCGAGCACTGCAATACAGACATTGTTTAAACTGTGGTGAGGTTTACTCCTATGCAGACAATCCTCCTCAGGGGCTTTTTTCACCTTTTGAGAAATCCCCAATTCAGACAGAGTTGATCTGAGCTCCCTGATCAGGAATTAAATTTGAAATTAAATAACAGATGCCAGGCAGAGAAATTGGAGTCAAAGACCTTCTACTAATTTATCTGGATGACAAGAGAATTTAAGGGGTTGACACACAAAAAAAAAAAAAAAAAAAGGAGTAAAGAGTACATTCTTTCAAAGGTGTTTTTTTTTGTTGTTTTTAGGCAGTTTTGTTTGTTTCTACTCTTAGTTTACTTGCCATGTGTTTTTCCCTCTTAAGTATTAACCATGCAGATTCATATAAAAGGAGTCAAAGAAAAAAAGCTGTTAAATCATCCAATCCATCCAGTTCAGAGGGCAAACCTGGCACTATACCAGCAGGAGACAGTGCCTATCACCCAGTAAAGGCAAAGCAGCAGAGTAAGAACCCCCAGGCAGTCTTTGCTCCTGGAGTCAAAGGGCAGCTGTTACACAGCGCAGGGAAGGGCAGCCTGCTCCTCCTCACAGCCTCCGCTTCATCTGTAAGTGGGAATCCTCAGGCTTTGCTGCGCAGAGAGTCACTGCTCCAGCTTGCTGTGCTTTCCGAACAGTCATGATTACTCTCTTCTGTAAGGCAGAATGCATTTTTAATTTTTCACTTCTTCCCCAAAGAACTGAAGTAGAATGAGAAACTTCCTTTTAACACACCCAAGTGATGGTCCAGGCTCTGTGCCTGTTACAAGACCCCTGTTCCAGGGGATTAACGACTAACAATTTAGTCATTAATGTTGACAGTAGCCTGATGCTCACTCTGCATCATCCATATCATGAAGGAAATGCCATTTCTGAAGGGTTTCTCTGAAGAAGCTGTCACAGACTGTTAAGTAAATGTGAAGTTTTCCTCGTGCATGTGTGCAGCATGTGCCTCTTTTTCTTTCCCTAAACGCTGACACGCAAGTGTCTTCCAAGTCATGTCCTTGCCCAGCTCCTGACCAACACACATACAAATGTCATATCAGCAGGGCTTGTCCACTGAGCCTGTAATCCCAGACACCTCTTCAAGCAAACCTTCATTTTAATGCTTCTCAGTTTGACATCTGCATCTGAATTTTCTGGTGCAAAGACCACCTAACAACCCTTTTTTTAACTCTTTCAACCTCATCCTGATCCTATGGAGTTGATGGAAGAGAATCCACTTGACTTTCTCTGTAAGGATGAGGGCATGGAGAAAGGAAGAAGAAGTAAGATTTACATAAAGCAATCAATTATTTTAAATCCAATTGTAAGAATATGATTGATTGCATCTCCTGCTGCTCTTATTTTTGTAGCATTTATGGTGTGGCCATGTCAATGGGTTAATGTTTGGCAAAAAAAGTGTCTGGTCATTAAAGAGTTGCAGACTCATGCCTCTAGATCTAAAAATTATTGAGCCCCAGCTCAAAGGTGACAAATTTACCCTTAGGTGAGGCAGAGCTACATTTGTCAAGCTTTCAAATACCTGTCCTGCAGTGTGCAGCTAGCTCACTTAGTATATGACTACCTCTGTTCAATTTGCTCCAGGTTTCTGCCTTCAACTTTCTTCTGTTCCTGGGCTTTTAGCCTTAGGCAGCAAGCAGGACTAAATCCAATGTGCTGGGTGATGTATAAGACATGGGCCATCATCCCAACATAAAATGTACATAGCAGGTGTGTGAATAATCAGAAGATGCTGCTGGGGGGAAGGGCGACAGTAGCTGTAGCACTTTTTTGGTCTTGTCACTGGATCAGCTTACACTGCCTGTGCATCACTCATGCACTTTGGCCAGGTTCTGCCTCTCTTAACCATTTTAAATAGTCCCTTGCACTGCAGTCATGATTATTGAATAGGACTGCAGGGAAACTGAGGTGCTATCACTGCAAGGCAAGATGCAAGGCAAGATGGACCAAAGAGGTGTCCTTGTTTTCCAGTGTCCTTGTAGATAACTTTCCCTCTTTATGCTTGGTTGGTATCACTACAAAAAAACACTCAATGCAAATTTAAAGTGAAATTCGGTGTGGGTTTGTGGGTTATTTTTCTTCTAACCACAGATCAGAGCTTCAAAGGGTTATTTTGGGCCAGGTAAAGCTTAGGAGCTTTATTTGTCTCTCCCCAGCAAAGTCAATAGGATCTCTGCTTTGCTGTGATCAAGCCTATTTACTTGACAGTTTAGAATAAACCTAGAATCAATATCTTTATTGTGGTCATGTGGAAATGTATATATGTGTTAGATAAAGCCTTGCAGTTACAGTAATGTGAGAGACATAAATATAGTGCTTTGAACTTTTTGGGAATTGGTTTTACAAATAATATATTTTATGTGGCAGAGACACTACCGATAACAGAGACTCTCAACTAATGGACAATGCACTAAGAAGTCAAAATGGTACCTTCCTTAAATCATGAAAAAGTGAGTATCATGATTCTTCCAGATGCAGTTTTAATGAGACAAGCACAGTATTTGAGTAGCAAAGGTTGCTATTTGACCACTTAAAGCCATTATCAGCCTCCCCACAATGATCAACTAACATTCCTGAAAGTAAATCACAATTGTATCTGATCTTGTATTCAGCCAGCCTATGATAAGATTATTCCGTGATTACGGTATACTTTTAGCCTCATTTTGAACAACTGCTTTCTAATTCTAGCACAACTTCTAAGAATACAGTAACATTTTGACAGTGGTACATTTTCCCAAGGCTGAGAATTACCCAAGGGTAATGAGACTTAAAGGTCAACTTTCTGTCTCACTGTGAATTTAAATTTCAGGTGTAACCAATTAACATTTAGTTTTTCTGGCTGATTCCAAATCTTACAAGCCACTGCTACCTTAGCCAGAATTGTTTTGCCAAACAACAAAAATGGAATCATTTTCAAAAGGTACGCAAGGGTCTTCCAATTGCTATGGGAGATTTTTTCTAACACCTGTCTGTCAGATTTAGCATTCATCAGGAGAGAAAAGTGTAGCATCAGGTGCTCTGTGTGTAGCTGTGCTCTGCAGTTTGATGCTCTCTGGAGCAGAAAGAAGCTAATTCCTGGCTCACAGAGCAGTTTGTGATGACTTGTGGGCACCTGCTCAAGATTCGTTTGCTCTGTAGCAAGGCACTGATTATAAACCAATTTACAAACCCTAAATGGTGGGGTTCATCTCACGTACCTTTATGTGACCCTGATAGAGCTGAAGGGGAAAATTCCTATATGCCCTTTCTTCTCCAAGAGCTCCAAAGAAGGGAAGAGTCTGTGAGAGATATGTGCTCGGGTCCCTTCTGGCAGAGAGGAGGAAAGATAAATGAACAGGTCTGAAGCATAGCTGTTTAGCTTGTGTTCAGGTCTGAACACAGTTGTTTAGCTTGTATGCTGCCACATTTTAGAGGCATCTCTGCCAAAAAGGAAGCTATATCATAAAGTAGGAGAAAGTTTGTAATGAAAACAGTGTACAGAAATATATGTGAAGACTAAAGAGGAGCAGAAGGTTTTGTGTGTTAAGTTTCAAGCAATGGTGTGGGAAGCAATAAAGCTGCTTAAGAGTCTCTCGTTAGCTAACAGCTGGTTTACTTTCCCATGCTACATGCACTTACTTCGGAGCTGAAGTGACAAAAGCTGCTAGAACAGCTAGTGGAGAAAGCAGGGCTTAGGGGGACCTGGCAGAGTGAGGCTACAAGGCACAGTCAGAAAGGTGAGGAGTAACTAACGGAAAAAGATCAAACCAACTGATCAGCTTGAATTAGGCCTTGCTATTCTATGAGATGTGGAAGTCTTCACCAATCAGGGTAGGTTACTATGGGACAGAGAAACTTCTCCCTGAGGAAACCTGTGAGTCGTTGCATGGATAAACTTGGTTGGTAGCTGGGTTGCTAGCTGGGGTCAACCCACCACAGAAAACCTACACAGTTAACTTAGACTGGCAGGGTAACTGCTAGATGGCTGAAGTCTGGGTGACTTGCACCCAAAACATGCTGTATGAAAGCTTCACCATAACTCAATAGTAGCTGCTGCTGAATTCTTTTGCCCGCAAAGCTGGCAAAGTATACTAGGTAACTATGTGATCCATAAGCAGTTTAGAAGCTTAGACGTGATGAAAATTAACCAGTGGCAACTTTCATTACCGTGTTCTGTTAGTGATGCAAGGGAAATAGCTAATCAGACTGCAAGTATCTTCAAAATAAAAGTAGGTGACCTGAAAATGGAAATGATAACCTTGCAAACCTTGATGGTACAATTAAATGAAAGACTGGCTCAGCCAGACTATTGATCATTAGTAGCTGGAAGTTGAAACGCATTTTTTGATTGCAGATGGACTTTCAGCTATTGAAAAAATGAAATCCAATTTAAGGTCAAACTCTTGAGATGAAGATCAGGATGGCAGGGACATGGTGACGCGCTAGACCTGCAAAAAGCCTTTTAACAGGCTTTTCCATGATTTAAAGAGCCATTGTATAATACTTTCAGTTTTCCACCTTTCCCAAATAGGTTTTCTTTTTTCAAGGGGAAAGGGGGAGGGTTAATGAAGGCATTCTAATGTGGGTTATATCGCATATAACTGTTCAACTGTTCATTAGATGCCTTGGACTCCTTCTTCTGGTAAAAATAATGAAGTCAAATATGATTGATTCCACAGTCTATCAAGCAGGTATGTACTGCACAGAGCAAAACTCAGTTCTTCTAAATTAACAAGCAAAAAAAACCCCAACCCAAACAACCAACAACAACAACATGCAACCTCTAAATCCCAACAGTAAAGAAAATAGAGGCAAAAATACAGTATGCTGAGGACATACAGCAATTTTAGTAAATTTTAAGACCAACAATGGAGAAGGTTAAGAACTATATAAATGACAGATAATGCTTTTTAAAACTACAGAGCAAAACCAGAATTTCCCTAAACTAAGAAAAGTTTTCTGGAAGTTTGGTGTAAAGATAGTCCTTGAGGTCAGGCTTTTGCCTGGGTAACACTCCTTTCCTATCTCTAGGCCAGCCTCATCTGCCAAAAATTAGGCTGTCTAATCTGAGGTCCCAGATCAGACTGGCTCTTTGGAGGCCGGGACAACTTTGAGAGGTCCTAAACTATGTGTTATCCACTGAATTTCAGTTAGTCAGGAATTGCTCAAAGAGAATCCCAGGCAGACAGAATGACGAAACAGTAGATGAAGTTAAGTCAATCACTGGAAAGTGAGTATTCTCTGAAAATATTCTCTAGAGTTGATCTATTCACTAGGCAGTATAAGATGGGGAAACTGTCATGTCTTGTCTGGATCTTCAGCAAGATTTGAACCTAGGATGTTCTACATCACAGCTCAGGTCTCCAATACTAAAGCTAAAATTAAACACGTTAGCTCACAGGAATAGCTTTCCTCAGTGAAAAAGTCACTACAAGCGGACAAGCCCTAATCTCTCCATGGAAACGTATTTCTATCAGCCACAGTTTATGGGTAACAGTCTGCACTAGCAAAATTCAAAGATTTAGATCTTTAGAACAGAGACCATAATCATCAACTGTTGGCACATACAGTTAAAAGCCTTGGTATGTCTACATTTTGCAAACATTTAAAGGGCAAAAAAAGAAGCTTCTTTATTAAAAATATAAAAACATAAATATCTTTTGGCAACATACTGGAAGGTGAAACAGAGTTTTTTGACTTGATTTATCTCAGTCATTTATTTTGTGATATCCAATGGGAAAGGCATTAAACTAGACATGCTTTTTATTTTCCTTTGAAGCCATTTTCATTCCATACTATTTCTTCCAGCTCCCATTTAAGATTCAAAGGATCCCCTTGGTACTGCCAAGGATTTAGAAAATATAATGTTCCTAGAGACAATTTTTATTCAAGTGGTTGCAAAATTACTACCTCTCCATGGATTTTCACAAAGACTGTTTTCAATACAACTAATCTACAGTATCTGACCTGAACAGCCCAAGCAATATCAGGGAAAACTTCATTCTTTTCTTATCAAGCTTCAAGAGCTTTTAGAGCTGGCAGCAAATATGCAACTATGTTCCCTCTATCACTCTCAGAGATTTCAGGAAACAAATCTGTTCAGTTTGTATTCATACATAAATACAAATCTGATCCCAAACCAACCAGCATATGAATTAGCAGAATGACCTCAGTACAGTTGCTAGGAAAGGCACACCGGGAAAACAGAATGTGTTCAGGAAACTGTCTGCTCTTTCTTTCTGAAACTCATCTTTGAAACTTTATCAAAATATTTTAAATGTCACACTCCTAAAGGCAGTATATATGATAGAGAAAGTTAGGTAGAAACAAAAAGAAATAGGAAAGCAAGTATTATTCCCTAGAAGACAATGTATAAAGCTCATATTTGGTTATAAAAAGTTATATCTTATACTACATACTTCCTTCTTACTCCCTGCACAAATTAGTCTCTTGTTCAGACTGTGCGAATTGACTGAGAGAAAACTGAAGTAGTTAAGAGAAAAAAAAAGAGCGCCCAACAATAACTTACATAAAGAGAAAAAAATTATAGCCATATCTTTTGTTAAGCTCTGTATTCATTTGGAGTTAATTTGCTTACAAAAGACGGCTTGATGGGTCAAGGGAAAAGGTTTTTATTAGATGTGGCTAAGCTAGTAGAATAGTAATTTGAATAGAGTGAAGCGTCTTTAATTGTACTGTACTGTATACATTAAATCGGTTCCTACAGCAGTTTTATTACTTTAAAACCTACTTATTCAAGAAGACTTCACTGTAAGTGAAAAATTGCTATGAAGGTCCTCAGAAAAAGGGACTTCATGAACAATATTTATTCTTTCAAAAGGAGGCTGGAATATTTTAGTAAATATTTTAGTTACAAGTAGCTGTCAGCATATCAAATGTTGTCTATATTTTTCTTCCCTGTAAATTTTCCCAAAGAAAAAAGTAAGTATTCAACATCAAGTTTTGACTTAAGAATCTGTGATCTCTCTTCTTTCCACATTTTTTTGTAGTGCCTAGGATTCTCATCAAGTATAAATCGTAGTTACCTCAACAGAGACAACTGATACGATTTTGTATTCTTTAAGATTTTGGTCCTCAGCTAAGTACTTATGCCTCTTTTATCTTCAGATGTATTTATTTCTTCGGTGTGTGCTTTTCATTACATCATCGGTTCACTTGGAGAACTGTAAAGTTCCCCATGTTCATCATTATTTTCCAAACCAAGTCAACCTTCCCAACTTGCTGTAACAGAATTGTATCCTTTTTCAGTAGCCCAGCATCTTTTATTATGAGAAAAAAAGTAAGTTCTTCAGGTACCTAACCTGAGATAAAAGCCTAGAGGTGAGAGGACAGTAGGTAATTTTTAGCACAAATTATTCAAGAGTTTAATACCTAAACTTTAGCTTGATAACTGAAACTCCATTGCTGTTAATAAGTTTTCAATTCAAGTTTAAAATGCAAGCCTTTATTTAAAATGATGTTTTCCATAACCTGAATAAACTGTCCTTGTTTTCCTTTTCCCCTTCCTTTTTTGGTCTGAGGCAGTAGGAGGCTGAAATCTTAAATATTACATTGTGTCTGTGTCACAAATGTGTATGCCAGTCAGGTAGCTCATACAGGTAATCTCTTGCTTGTTTAAATCTTACCAAAAATATAGGGGCTTCTTATTCCTCCAAGGAATGAATTAGCTGAATAATTGTACATACATGACAGCATCTGAACCCTGCCTCCTGCATCCTCTTTGCATGACCTAACCCTAAGGATCCTGCAGCCCAAGCAGTCAAGGCAGTCCACTGTCCTGCCTCAAAGCCTCAGCAACAACAATTTCAACTCCTGGGATACCGAGCAACAATGCTGGAAGTCAGAGATTACTTTATTTCAGATATAAGTTTTCAGGGGGGGAAAAAAAAAAAGTAATTCAGAGCTGCTAGAAAGCGGAGGGGGGTGTACATTATATGCCTAATACTGCTCTGAAAATTGAACTGAGATGCATCTGAGCTATAATGGAAGGAAATTCTTTAAATACCATAATTGTCTATAAAACAGTTTAAGCCTTGGAAAACTGGGAAGTTATCAGAAAAGGGTGAATATGGATACAATAGCCAGGCTGTCAAACTTCTTGAACGTGCAGAAAGACAGAACAGATTCATCCGTGAAGAAATGCAAGGTAATATTCTTGAGGTAAGGAAAATAATCTCAAACATAGACACTTAGTAGGAAAGAAGCATGCAGAAGCTTGTCAAAAGACTAAAAAGCAGACAGAAAAGTAAACTTCCATCATTATTTGACTTTAGAAAAGGCCAAAACCAATGCTGAGTTACATATATAGCGATCACATCACAGGTACAGCTGTGAAAAGGAGACATATACCATGAAGCAACCAGGACAAAGCCCTATGTTGCTTTAGACATCTAACCCAAGATGACAGATCTTTTCTGATGCAGAGTCAGCTACTGCACCCTGTGAAGCACAGATGCACTGTGTTTTGTTGCCTAAGCAAGGACATGTTTTGTGTTTCCACCTTCCACACCTGAGGCAGGAATGAGGATGGCAGTACTGTGGTGGCAGATGGCTGCCTGACCTGTAAGGACGGGTCGTGGTTTCAGCCCAGCCGGTAACAAAGCACCACGCAGCCGCTCGCTCGCTCATTCCTTCTCTTCTCCCCGCCCTGGCCATGGTGGGATGAAAAAATAAAAAAGCAGGCTCATGGGCTGAGACAGGGACCGGGAGGGATCCCTCCCCACTTACGGTCACGGGCAAAAGACAGGCTCAACTTGGAGAAGAAAACAAAATCAATTTAATTTACTACAAATCAAATCAGAACAAGGATATTAGGAAGTAAAACCAAACCTTAGAACCCCTTCGCCCCACCCCTCCTTCCTTCCCGCCTCAGCCCCACTCCCGGTTCTCTCTCCCTCCTCCCCCAGCAGTGGGGGCTGGGGTCAGCTCACCACACCTTGTCTCTGCCGCTCCTTCCTCCTCAGGAAGGAGGAGTCGTCCCCTGCTCCACCACGGGGTCCCTCCCACGGGAGACAGTTCTCCATGAACTTCTCCAGCGTGAGTCCTTTCCACGGGCCGATCTTCCGTCACAAACTGCTCCAGCATGGGCTTTCCTATGGAGTCACGGCCATCTTTGGGGACCTCCGCTCCCCTCCACGGGCTGGGGGGGACAGCCCGCCATCTCACCGCGGGCTGCGGGGGCATCAACCTCCTCCGGCGCACCTCCTGCCCTCCTTCCTCACTGACCTCGGTATCCGCAGAGGTGTTCTTCTCACATTCCGATCCCCCCACTCACTACCTGTTCCCCTTCTTAAATCTGTTCTCCCAGAAGCGCTACCACCATCACTGTTTGGGTCGGCCTGGGCCAGAGACGGGTCCGACATGGAGCCAGGGAAGCTTCTAGCAGCTTCTCACAGGAGCCGGCCCTGCGGCCCCCTCCCCTGCTACCAAAACCCCGCCACACAAACCCGTAACAGGACCTATGCTGACCAAGGAGGCTGGGAGATGGCAGAACCTTGGGGCAGGATCCAGCTCCACCGGGATCAGCTTGGCCACCACCAGTGGGTAGCAAGGCGGCTCAGCCTCGCTGTATCACAGCACGGGGCGCTGCCAACTCACACAAAATGTCTCTGAAAGAGGGCGTGCAACAGGATGCCAAAAACACCACGTTGGAGATGACTCCCAGCCCCTTCCCCAGGCTGCAGCACAAGGCAGTGGCAGCGGTGCTGGTATCCACCTTGGCAGTGTCAGTCGTTGTTTCCTCCACCATTTTATGGCAAGGAGCCTCCATTTTGTAAAACATTGCCACGCATATGTTTTTGTACTCCTCTGTGGCCTGCTGATGGCCATTTGTTGCTACTCCTTCACCCCGTGTGCTCTGAGGATCAGCTGCCCCTTCCTTGTCATGCTGAAAGGGCTGCAGAGCATAAAGTCCCACGGCGTTGTTTCGGCTGCCATTTTGTGGCAGTGTTACCGAAAAGCTCGGAATGAAGAACTTATCAACACCAATTTAGTGTAGATAAGCAGACACTTCTTTATTGA
>JANHGO010000041.1:9835825-9862538 GCA_024606505.1 Aquila spilogaster | reverse complement strand
AACTGAAACAGGCTCCACAGTGTCACTTTGGGTACCGCGAGGAGTCTCACCTGACCTGGAGCTGCCGCTCCAGGACAGGGCAGGTCTGGCACAACGCTGGGCTGTACCGGTCTGCTCTGTCCAGAGGCCTCAGGCCCACCACCAACTCCCAGACAACAACGGATCTTTTTCTGTAGGTAACTGAGCGTTTCTCTGCCGGTAACTCTGACCCTAACAATGCCAGTGCTTACAGTTGTGTGTCTAGTGGCATTTTCGATATCCTTGGATGTCCTGCCAGCTCCACTGATGACACTTCACAGATCTCCCATGGATCCTAGGTTCGCAAATACCAGATCTGCATGTATATCTCAGTTATTCGAGGGCACGTCAAATGGCTCTGCGTATGTATGTTTGGGCATTTTAACTGCTTTCCTACCAAAATCAGACCTCTACATTTAGGTGCGTGCTATCTGGTATGGAAAGACACCAGGAGGGATTGCATTGTGTCCTAGAGGTTCCAGCTCACCTGAACTGTTTCACTGCTGTGTCAGGAAAGGAGGCACCCAGTCCTAGGAACGCTGCTGTTCTTGTGTACTTTACCACTAGAGACGACTCATTATTTTGAACAAACTGAGCATTTTATTTCACAAACTCTGTTTATATGAATGAATGTTGAATTGCTCATTGCAGCATACAAATCTTTTAGAAACTCCCCAGAGGACAGTGTAGACCAAACTCCTCTCACTGGGGCTCACGGGCTGTGTGGTTTGGACATGCCTGCAAATATGCCAACTGCACTCCTGTAAGAGATGGAAAAACATTATAGTTATACCGGGCATCTGTTTTGTGGGTCTGGGGCCAGATGTGGGGGGCCTCTTGCTCAGGCTCCTCCACCCCAGGCATTCTTGGAAACAAGAGCCACAGATAGCAGAAATGGGGTTTAATGGACTGCGACTTTTACAGTGGTAAATTTCTGCCTCTCTTCAGTTTACAAGCTCCATCCCTAAAAGTGGCACATGCTCTTTTTCTCCTTCCAGTACCCCTTCCTCTATCATCACACAGCCTCTTCCTCTTTCCCCATCTCTACCCTTGGGTGTGTCACCCAGGGCCTTGCTAAGGCATCTGTGCCCTTCCACCCATCTACAGTCCTGCCCTCCATAATCCACTAATGGTTTTGTGTTCATTACTGGGTCACTTGAGGCTCAGCAGAGTTGCTGCATGCAAAGCATGTCACTGAGGAGGATGGATGTAGTCATATTCCAGGGCTTCTTGGGGTTTCACTTGCAGTGTGCTGACCTTGACTGGATGCCAGGTGCCCACCAAGCTGCTCTATCACTCCTCCTCCTCAACTGGACAGAGGGAGAAAAATACAACGAAAGGCTCACGGGTTGAGATAAGGACAGGGACATCACTCAGCAATTACTGTCACAGGCAAAACAGATTTGACTTGGGGAAATTAATTTAATCTATTACCAATCAAATCAGAGTAGGATAATGAGAAATCAAACAAAATCTTAAAACTCCTTCCCCCCACTCGTCCCTTCTTCCCAGGCTCAACTTCACTCCCAATTTTCTCTACCTCCTCCCTCCAAGCAGCACAGGGGAACGGGGAATGGGGGTTGCAGTCAGTTCATCACACGTTGTGTCTGTTGCTCCTTCCTCCTCACTCTCTTCCCCAGCTCCAGCGTGGGAGACAGTCCTCCATGATCTTCTCCAACGTGAGTCCTTCCCACGGGCTGCAGTTCTTCATGAACTGCTCCAGCATGGGTCCCTTCCACGTGTCCTTTGAACAGGGACCTTCACATTCCTTCAGGAACAGACTGCTCCAGCGTGGGTCCCCCATGGGGTCACAAGTCCTGCCAGCAAACCTGCTCCAGTGTGGGCTCCTCTCTCCACAGGGCCACAGGTCCTGCCAGGAGCCTGCTCCAGCGCGGGCTTCCCATGGGGTCACAGCCTCCTTCGGGCATCCCCCTGCTCCGGCGTGGGGTCCTCCCCAGGCTGCAGGTGGATATCTGCTCCACCATGGACCTCCCTGGGCTGCAGGGGGACAGCCTGCCTCACCATGGTCTTCTCCATGGGCTGCAGGGGAATAACTGCTCTGGTGCCTGGAGCACCTCCTCCCCTTCCTTCTTCACTGACCTTGGTGTCGGCAGGGTTGTTTCTCTCACATATTCTCAGTCCTCTCTCCGGCTGCTGTTGCGCAGCAGGTTTTTCCTTCTTAAATATGTTATCACAGAGGAGCTACCACTGTTGCTACCTCCTGCTACCAAAACCTTGCCACACAAACCCAATACACACTGAAGCAATATTTCCGTGGATGTGTACTCACTCAGCATTGGCAAGGTTGGCTTTCGTCATCTTCAGACAGTACTCCAAGGAGGATGCGTCGGGGGATGCCTGTAATGAGCAGAGGTGCATTGCAAATGCATTGTGCTTGACCACTGCTGTATCTCAATGGGTAGGAGCATGGTGTGTCCTGGTGATGTGGTGTACAGGTCTCTACCAATCTTCTCAAAGGTGTTTTCCATTTTCAATAGAGGACCTAAACATTTTCAGTCCACTTTTTCCAAGCAAGGCACGGCAAAGAACACAAGTCTATGACACCTACCATGCACACACTAGATAATCATCCGTTCCAGCCCTTTGCGTGACTTGCCTTTGCTTGTATTCTTGTGCAAGGAGGCACAGGGGCGGTCCTGGGACATGGCTGACTCCCCCAGTCTGTGGGAGTCTCATGAACACACAGGAGGTCATCCTGTCTGGAGTTCTTCTTTGATTAGACTCTTGAGAATGAGTCTAGTCTAGATTCTTTCAAACACACCTGTACATTTTTGCTTAAGGATGCAGGTGTGCCTGGAAGGGGACAACAGAGCAGTGGCTGTGCTGTGTGTCTCCCATCAATGCTAGGGTCTGACATGCCAGATTTTTTCTTTCACACAGGCACCTGAAGAGGATCCGTTGCTGCCAGGCCATGGCAGGAACCCACACTGAGGGCCGGAACCATAGGAAGTAGGAACGGAGCTGAAGGCCATGCTACAAAGATGTGGGAGTGAGTAAGTGCAACATGCAGAGGGATAGGAGCTGAGCCAGGATCTGCTTCAAGGGTTGAGCGCTGCAGTGGGGCCCTGGACAGCACCAGTGAGCCTGCGCCCCGCAGCTGGAAGCCAGGGATGCCTCCCTGGGACAAACACCCTTCAGGAGTGTAGGCACAGCCATTGCTGTGATGTAAGCCGCTTACTTCTCCTCTCATCAGTGAACAAGTGACAATAGAAGTGCCTTACATAACTAAGATAATCTTACAGTCACTTTTTCTAATAGATAATACTTCTTAAACCTCTTATTGCTTTTGTCTGTTTTTCCCAGACTTTCTTCAATTTATCATCCATTAAGTAAGGTACCCAAACCAGACAGACTACCATCACCTGCATCCTCGCCACAACCAAATAGAGCAGAATAATTACCTCCAATGTCTCGCATATGACACTGCTATTAATACTTCCCAGAATTTGATTTTTTTTCTGGCAAGTGTATCTCATCGTTGACTCCTATTGGGTCTGACTCATCACTGAGTCATGTTCAATTAGCTTTTCCAATCAGAGTGATTTCAAGCAACCTAATCAAAAGGTAGGAGCAGCTCCTTCTAGAAAAAGCCTAGTCTAAAAAAAGGGGGGGGATTAACTAGTCAATTATTTCAGAGTACTTTATTACTTTGCCATTCTATTATTGAAGAAAAAATTGGCATTTGTACACTGAGTCTGGAGAAATGGATTTTATGAGAGATTTTCAATCTGTAAACCACCAAATCTTGGGAGCCATGGACTACTTCTGAAAGGTTTGCAAAATGTAGCTAAAAAAAGAAAGCCTGTTGTCAGTAAGGCTGACTTCACTGGATGGATGTGCATTTTCTCAGGCAACATATATTGGTTGACCTATTAAAAAATTTTTATTGTTTTGAGCACATTGCTGAGTATGTTTACTAGGTGATTCACATGTTCTAGATACTCGCTGTCACTCCAATCTTTATGTTGTCCTCTTAAGGCAATGAAATACACATGGACAAATTTTCAAAGGCAACTATCAAGTCTGCTAAGCTGTAGTGAAGAGCATCTCAATATATATGTAATATATGTATTTAAAGAAGAGTAACAGTATATTTACCAACTTGCATTCACAGATGCAGAGTTTTATAGATACAGGAGGTACAGGTAGAGATTGGGAAAGATGGCCCAAATTGTTTAAAGTCTTCTTTAGCCAAGTTGCTAGCTATGGTAAATGTTCCCTTTATCCTCTCCTTTACCACAGTTGCACTTCTCATTCTGCAATAGTATTTATTGAAGATAGGAGAAGATTGTCTACACAAATGAATAAATAACAACCCTGAAATTGTAGAGGTTAAAATGCAGAAAAGTGTCAGGAAAATCAATATTTAATTAACACCTCTACAATACATATAGTGTAAGAGAAGCTTCTGATACGTATTAGCTACCAATACAGCTTTAGCTGTTGGGTTAGCAGAAACACTTCACCTAAGGAACCTAGGCTAAATAAGAAGTGAATAGTGTCAAAATGAGGATAAAAAGCGGGCTGAAGTGAGGGGAAGTCTTGCGTTTCCAGCTCTAGAAAGCAAGCCAGATGAATTACTTTTGAGAGAGACTCAGGAGAGTACGAGGGGAGAAAACTTGCAGGCAAAATCTGGGTTTTCTCCTGTGTAAATTATACCTTCAAATTCTACGCTTTCTGCTGAGCAGATTAATTTACAAAATGGAACTGAAAGGGCAGCAAGAAATAGATATTTAATAAAGAAATGATGTTTTGTCTGTAAAGATTTGCTAGAGGTTGATTCTATGTTATAATCTTGCACTGTTTTCTGGGATGGTTGCGTTAGGCTTTGTCTTTTAAGCACTAGAAATCACTAGGTGTGAGTTTCTTAATTATAAGTATTGCTATTATTTTATTATTGGAAAAATCTAGTTATTTAACCCCAGTGGGATGATATCACCACTTAGCAAATCAAAAGGAAAACATGCAGGTTTATTACACAATATCCTACCAGAGCTAATTGATATACACCAGACACTCCCAAAGCTAATTGAAGTTAACAGAAACAGTGCTAATTATTTCATTGGTCAGTGGAGAAGTCACACATAAAATAGCTAGCAAAACAAGAAAATGTAAATGTTTTTTCTCTTGCAACTACATATGAGGTTTGGGGCATTTATGCTGTCACACCTAAAGATTTGGTGAACCAGTGCTCCAAAGCCTGCCTGCATTTCCCAAAACCTAAACTAGGTTTTTTGCTTTGTGAAAGGTCAGGTTTGTACATAGTATTTGCACACTAGTTTCAATTTTAAGAGCAGAAGATAAATTTTTGCTTCAAGTTTGCCTTTGAATTAAGGCTGAATATAGACACACTCCTAGCTGTTACTGGGGTTGTTACTTTTACAGTGGTAAACTTGCACTTGTCTTCATTTTGTAAGCTCAGTTTCCACCCATCTCTCAACAATGCACATGCTTTTTTACTCACTCCAAACAGGATCATTCCTCCAGAATTTTCTCAGTCTTTTCTTACATAAAAAGGGTAGTGGGAGGATATATGAACCAGGCATATACAAGGTAAGGTATTTTAAAAATAGAACCAGATGGAAAAAAAACCCCACTTTTTGAAAATAGAACCTCATTTTGAAATTTTTGCTACCAGAAGGGTTACATAATCTAGCTTGTTTTGACATGTTGTGGAGCCGTCCTGTACTCTTGCAGGTTCAAGTTCAGTGCTAGGACAACGTGAAGACATTAACCTTCCAGAGTTGCAATTCTTTTAAGGCAATAAACATTCATGATTTTTTTTCTTCAGAATAGACTTGCTTGCCCCTTTTCTCATTGTGGTTTTTAAGCAACCACCTTTGGGATGTCCCCTTTGCCTGCTGCTCTTTCTGGAGTTTCTTACTACTATTATATATCTTAGCTGACTTTTGGCTGGCTCATTTTCTGAACTTTTTAATTCTATTGTTTATTAGTTGCTTTCCTTGTAATCCAAAATCCTTGTGTTACAGTTTCCTCTGCAATAAATGATTACTATATTGCGTTCATGTAGTTCCTGGTCCGTGCTTCAATATTTTTTTTTTTTCTCAATGAGAAACAAACTCCGCATTTGGGGTGTTCCCTCCTTTAATTGGAGTTCACCTCTTTGATTATGCCATCTCCTTCCTACTATGAGTCAGGGCCTAAAGAGAATTGCATAGAAAAATGTCAAACCTATCAGCGTGAGAAACTTCAGCATTGAGTTATTTAGCAGTCAGTTCAAATATTCAGATAATTCACCCTCAGACATCCTCAGCTGCTGCTGCCGCCTTTTGCCACACCTTTTAATGATGGTTAGAACTGGCAGCTAACAGCGGCCAGAAGAGCGAGAAAAATCTATCTGTGTTATCATCTGTACTTAGGGCAAAATGTAAAGCAAAAGGAACATGGGGTTTAGATTGGAATTTGTAACCAAGCAGATAATTCACACACAATAATTCATTAGATTAATTCAGCTCTTGCAGCACATTCAAAAGCACAAGCTGACAGTGACATCCTTCATTGTTCACATTTTGCAAACGTAATATATATAATTATGCAGATACATTTCAGCAGCACTGCTTATTTCATGATTGATCAGACTGGTCACACAAAAGCACTTTTGTTCTACCAAGAGAATGAGTGCTACAGGACTTTCAGCACAAATTCTTACGGTTAAAAAAAATTAAAAACATATGAGTATTCTCAGGTTTATTTATATCTTTCAAACCTAATCTTCCATAAGCGTTTTGTGCCAGAAATAATCTCTCACACGATAGTTTATGAACTCGAGAGGATGTTCTTACAATTAAGTTGATGTTACATTTTGAACAAGTTACTTTTTACGGTAGTTATCCCTGGTCCCTAGTATGAACCACTGATGCTGATACTTAGAACATTTTTTCCTACATGCAGATGCAAAGCAACAAGAACCCATTTAATACATGTGTTCTCCTGCCTTGCATGCATTGCCAATGTACTGGTAATACACACCAATAAAGAAGGCCAGCTTCTGCAAATGAACCAGGGAGGCATAAAAAAGTATCAGTTAGTAGTATCCTATTATCCTAAACTTTTGAAAGAAAATCAGCTTTTTAGTGACTTGCCTTAAACTGTGCTCATTTACCAATTATTAGTATTATTTTAATTACATGAATGGCCTTTGCTTAAAAAATTCCCTCTACTTTTTAATAGCAAAGCTACAGGAAGATGCCAGTGTTGATTGATCGGAAGTGTTTATAGTAGAGTCCAGCAGGATCTGTTATTGCACTCGTCACAGAACACAGCAGGTGATGCACTCGAGCAGTAAATACAACCCCAAAACCCTGCTGGGGAAATGAGCCCTTACCTGGAATAGCTCAGATTGTCCACTTTCAGTAGCACCCTATTAGTTTTTATCACCTCTTTAGTTGTCTCACCAGCAAAGTTCCAAGTAAGTCTGTTGAAAAAATATCAACATTGGGGTTTTTTAATACATATATTGTACCTTTCATTTTACTTTGACTATTTTATGCAAAATGGTGCTTCAGCATTTAGGAGTTTTAGTCCAGATCTAAAGAATTGTGAATATAACTGAAGAATTCTATAGACCGATTTAAAGTACACTCATTTAAGCTATTGACTGAATTTATGTCCCTTGGTATTACATTGTGTTTCACTGGATTACTTGTTTATAAACATTATGTTTATAAACATAGTAGTCATCAGTGACTGGAAAAGAAGTCCCCAGTGGTTGGAAAAAGGGAAACATCACACCGATTTTTAAAAAGGGTAAAAAGGAGGATCCTGGGAACTACCAACCAGTCAGCCTCACCTCCATGCCCAGTGAGATCATGGAACTGATCCTCCTGGAAGATACATCAAAACATATGGAAGACAGGGAGGTGATTAGAAACAGCCAACATGGCTTCACCAAGGACAAATCGTTCCTGACCAGCCTAGTGGCCTTCTATGATAGAGAGACTGCATCAGTAGACAAGGGAAGCATTCTGTTCTCCTGAGACCTCACCTGGAGTACTCCATCCAGCTCTGGGGTCCACAGTACAAGAAACACACAGACCTGTTGGAGCAGGTCCACAAAAATGATCTGAGGGCTGGAACACCTCTCCTATGAAGACAGGCTGAGACAGTTGGGATTATTCAGCCTGGAGAAGAAAAGGCTCCAGGGAGACCTTATAGGAGCCTTCCAGTACCAAAAGGGGTCCTACAGGAAAGATGGGGAGGGACTCTTTAACAGGGAGTGTAGTGACAGGATGAGGGGTAATGGTTTTAAACTGAAAGAGGGTAGATTAGGAAAAAATTCTTTACTGTGAGGGTGGTGAGGCACTGGAACAGGTTGCGCAGAGAAGTTGTGGATACCCCTTCCGTGGAAGTGTTCAAGGCCAGGTTGGATGGGGCTTTGAGCAAACTGATCTAGTGAAAGATGTCCCTGCCCATGGCAGAGGGGTTGATTTAGATGATCTTTAAAGGTCCCTTCCAACCCAAACCATTCTATGATTCTGTGTTACATAGACATCTCCAGCCTTAAAATTTTCAATTCTCATGTATGTTGTACTACACCACAGCTAGATCTGTAATAGTAATAAGATAAGTGAAATGCTCTGGAGATCATTTTCTGAGCTCTCTACAACCTCTAGTTGGTGCTGCAGTGCCCAGCTCAGCATTTACATCTGTTATCCCAGTGACACCTTGATAAAAATTTCCAGAGGATCACAAATTTAAATATCAGCTGTCTGAACATCTTCAAATATGAAAGTGTCTAATGTTCAACTCACTGGAATATGGCACATATTTAAAAGCTTAAAATAAATAATGCAGCGTCCATAGATAAAATGCTTCATTTCTAAGCAAAGCATATTTTTAGGTATTAAAAGATATTTTCAGTATAAAATTCTCGTAGCCTGCCTCAAAGCAAGAGCTTGGGCAGACACATAAGATAGGAGGAAATAACAACTTCTCAACAATGCTGCTATTGACTCACTTCCTTAGATTTCCCTGGGAAGATGAAGACAAACCTCCTCTGTATATATTCCAGCAAGATATGTGCCTATCATCCACGTGACTCCCTGTACCTTTGCAGGGGATTGATGCTATGTGTCCTGATTTACCCGACAAGGACTACTGCTGCCGATACACATGATCTTATGAAGGGTACCTCATCTTACAGCTTTATCTTGGAAAACGTTTAAGAAAAATGTGAGACTGGTGGGCTAGAGCAAAGACCAGTGGAGGAAGGACTGATCTGTTCGTCCTCTCAGTGGTGACTACAGGCTGCAGGCTGTACTGGATGGGTTCCCTAAACTAGAAAGCAACCTGTTTGTTTCACTGCTGGAGGCAAAAGAGGGAATCAGTTCACTTCACGCCTGAAGGACTCCACTGCTCCAGCCCCTTATTCCAAAAATCGTATCTCTGCCAGTGCCACTAAGTGAGAAGGGATGCTAAGCAGCAAAAGGTTTGAGAGAGAGACTTCTGATGGTGATGTCTTCCTCTGCAAATACGTAGGTGAGCTCTAGCCCTTGAATGACCACAGGGCCTGGTAAACCTGTGTCCCACTGTGTATCTCCTTCAGTGGGCTGTGAAACTAACATCACTAGCCACTTTACAGAGTCTTCAGAACCCTTCCTATGGGTGCATAGTGTTTGGGGGCCTCTTGCCCCCTAAATCCAGTCAGTTCTGCTGGGTCATGTGGGATAGGCTTTGACAGGTAGGAGCAGGAGAGCACGTTCAGCTGGAGTTCCTTCTGACTTGGGCGAATTCTCAGAAGGGGACCATGGGGCACCTACCAATGTCTCCTGTCACTGACAGCCCAACAGCAGAGTTTAGCCACGCTTGGTGGCCTCCTGCCCTTACACGGCCTGCAGGCCAAGCTCTCCTGTGGGTGGGTTTCTTTTACAGCTGCCTGAGGAGGCAAATGTGCACAGCCTGAGGAAGTGGCATTCGGTATCTCTTCTCAGCACAGACCGTAAGGGCATGATAAAGGTCACCTCACTGGGGCAAACATTATCAGCCTTGATGAGTCAAGTCCTGCTCTCTACCCACAGTGTCACCAACCACTGGTTTTCAGAGCAGGCGGCTTTTCTACCTGGTGGGTAAGGAGGCATCTGTTGTATTCCCTCCAGCCCCTGGACCAGGAGGAGATGTTTGATGGCATGAATTGTGGCTAACTCTTGTATAACGTATTTCTGACCTCAGCCCTCCCTCCTTTGAGGAATTCCTTCAGGTGATGGTTGCCGATGCAGAAAGCCCAGCCAGGTCATGCCTAAGCCTGTGTAGGACATTAGACCTCTTGTTCAGCCAGAGGTCCTTCTACTAGCTATCAGGGTCCTCCAGACCTTATACCACGGTTGTGAGTACATCTTTCCTCTTCCTTGCTTCTCTCGGCTCTCCTTGTGTGGTGCAGGAATACTGATTTGTGTCTCTGGACATCTTCAAGGTCATTCCACTAGTGTTTTGTCTGTAAGCAGCTTGAGTGCTAAATAACCCTTTCCTGATTTCCTCATTTTTAATCTGTTCTTTCAATCTTTTTCATTTTTTACTAGTTCCTTTTTAGAACCATTTTGATTCATCATTACGGGCTATGTGCTAGATCCCCTCCTCAGCTCCCAAACTCAAGGAGAGCCTTTTGTTTCAAGCTGTCCTCTCTCTGAGGAAATCAGCAATGACAATGTCTAGCTTAGAGAAGAGACATATCCAACAGGTCTATAGAGCATAAAACTTGCCATTAGAAACCTTTGTAGCTTTTATCAGTCAGAGGTCTAGACAGTGCTGCAGACAGTGATTTCCTCTACCTAATTGTGTTTCATACCCACTGACAGACACATTCTCCATAAATTTGTCTGCTCTCCTTGTGAATCTGTTTAAGTTTTGGACTGCCCATTGTCCTTTGACAATCAACTCCATAATTTAGCAATATGTTCCATGAAAACATTTTTGGGTTTGGCCTCATAATGTCACTGTCTGTCACTGAATTCCTGTGCCATGATGAGTAAACATTGCCTATTCACTTTTTCCATACCATAAAAGATTTTATAGATCTCCAAGCTGAAGTGGACTCACTGTTCTATAGAAGCTATTGCATATTTTTTATTGTATTGGGCCAAATCCAGCACTTTCTCTTATCACTTAGGGACCTTAGGATGCATGAAATCTGGATAAATGTAGCACATATGATGCAGGACCAGAAAGAACCTATCTCCTATGGGGAACAGATCATATAATGAATCTTCACTTGCCCACAATGGGTCTCCTCCTTCACTCCTTCTTGCACTTCAGCAGTGCCTGTCCCCTGTAATTAATTTGGGTTTTATTTTTTCTTCTATTTTCCTCCAAAGATAGGTTCACTCTCATTCTCTAACTCCCTTTTTACATTTTCCTAGTAAAACATACAAGATAAAATTTAACATGTTTGTTCTGGTCAGTGGCTTAGGAAAGGAGATATGCATGAATGGCCTGGCAACTCTAGTGATTATTATGAGACCATCTGTTGCTAAATATATATAGATTCACCCTAGATAATTGGCCAGTTGTAAAGAGATACAGATAACCATTTCAAGTATCAAACAGGCTGACACCAAATGGGTAACCAAAGAACTGGTGGACATATAGCTGCTAGTCAAGAGATGTGATTCCTCATCATCTTGTGTTTCCTTAAAATAATTTGCAAGTTGATTTACCCCTTTGAAGCTGAGAGCAAAGGTTATTCTTTTTATTTTCAGAATTTACGTTCCCTGTTTAGGATTGGTTTGGCCTGCAATGATTATTTATGAGAGCAATAATGCTATTGCCCAGATCTGAGGGAACTGTTTGGTTTCTTTAGGCAAGAGGCCCAGAGTCTTTAACTTCCACTTAAGGATTAGTAACATATTTCAGAAAGCATACAGAGGAGAACACTTTATAAATCAGTACTTGCATACATGAAAGAATTAGCTGAGTGACAATTTTTAAAAAGCATCATGTAATCTATGAACTCTTCTAAAACAGAAAACTTTTCTTTTTTTCACAAGTGAAGACTACAAATATTTCAGTAAAAGAGCAAAATGCTTGAATTTTCATATTGAATTGCCATTAGCATTCTATGTCCTCTAAAAGAGCCTAATGGCCTCTTGAACACTCTAGTAATTTGAGTCCATTAGTGTAATAGGCAGGGATTAAAAGCAGAAACAAAGACATCATTAACCATGAAAGTTAAACACATCTGTTCATATTCAATCATTAAAATGACAAATATTTCATCACTGAGAAACATAGATCTTAGTATAGGAAGATTCAATATAAAATCAGCTCAATATAATTTTCTGCCAAACTTACATATTGCTCAGAGGAGGAATTTTATAGCAGCTTCCATCTTAGATGCCAAGCAAAAGTCCTAGGACAGTTTCACCTAGTGGATACCACAAAGGAACCACACAGGTCTGCAGTGCTCCCATCATTGCTTCTGAGATGAAACGACAAATTCAAAAGAGTCCATTACCCTGATGCATCTTCCTACTGTGTTTAAAAAGTAGGGAAAAGCTGATGTCACGTGTGCAATCTCTGAAGTCACAAGCTGTTTGTCCACCACATAAGACATAAATGTGCTTCTGATTTGGGGGTGCCTATTCCGCTGTCCTAACCTCTGGGATCAACAACTCCTAAACTAATCCTTGCAGCTTGGTAGAAACGGTACACCCCAGCTTCTGTGAAGCCCCAAACCCTTCACAGGAATGAAGCACCAAAAGAATGCTCTTAGTTTTGCTGTTCCTCAAGGGTGGTGTACTCAGTGCTTATCCTTTCACCTTGGGACTATAAGTAAATTGATGAGGTTGCAGAAAACAACAAATGAAGGTTTGTGTAGAAAAATTGAGTGTTTGTGCTTAATCCCAAAACTGTAATCAAAGTTACAAAAGGGAAAAATAATAAAATGCTTTATCAGGTCCTCGCTAAAGCTTGTCCCTAGTCCTTCTTTTATCCAAGCTTGTGTTCCAGCATGTGTCACAGTGTAGTGGTTTAACCCTAGCAAGCAACTAAGCACCATGCAGCTGCTTGCTCACTCCTCCCACTGCTCCACCCCCAGTGGGATGGGGAAGAGAACTGGTGGGGGGGAGGAAAACTCATGGAATGAGGTAAGACCAGTTTAATAACTGAAATAAAATAAAATATCATAATAATAATAACAATAACAATGATGGAAGATAACAAAAAGAGAGTGAAATATAACCCAAGAAAGACAGGTGGTACACAATGCATTGCTCACTACCCACTGACCGATGCCCAGCCAGTCCCTGAGCACCGATCCGCATCTCCTGGCCAACTCCCCCCCAGTTTATATACTGAGCATGACATCCTATGATATGGAACATCCCTTCGGCTGGTTTGGGTCGGCTGTCCTGGCTATGCTCCCTCCCAACTTCTTGTGCACCTCCTTACTGGCAGAGCATGGGAAACTGAAAAATCCTTGACTTAGGATAAGCACTACTTAGCAACAATTAAAACATCAGTGTGTTATCAACATTATTCTCATCTTAAATCCAAAACACACTGTACCAGCTACTAAGAAGAAAATTAACTCTATCCCAGCTGAAACCAGGAGACACAGCAGCTTGTACTGAGAATCCAAGCAATATTTTAGCATCACTTCACAGAACCAGCTCTTTTATGGTTTACCGTTTCTCAGTCATTAGCCCATCAGTCCTGTGTCTTAGCTGCTCTCTTTTCCCTTTAATCTACTCCCTAGGGCTACTTATAACAGTTTGTTATTGCTCTTCCTCCATCCAAGGTGGATTACCTTGTTCTCTCTTAGATTCACTTATCTCCTGGCACTGTTATCTAGGAGGAATCTGTATTTAGCAAGATAAATCCTTTATTAAAGAATTTCTAATCAACTAATACTTAGAGAAACAATTATTAAAATACTAGCAATGGATATTTCTATTTCTTTTCCCTATAACCTCTGGAGCTGAACTCCCTCCATCTGCCACTCCTTGGGAGTTTTAGTGAATTTAATCTTTTGTTGTAAATAGAAAAGACCACCAGGCTGGAAAGGATGCATTAATTAAGAATACAAGATTGTAAAGGCTGTTAAAATCCCATGTAAACCAAATAGTTTGAGAAGTACTTAATGTAATTTTAGTCCATGACCACATTAGCAAGACACCAACCTTGAGACACAGGCTTAATAAGATATTCTGGAGCCTGGAACTCTTGTATTTCATTCCCTCACCTTTACATGCCAGCGATTTTAGGGGACTCTGTTACAGAAGGGGAAAATCATATTCATTAAAATGAGTCTGAACACCAGATTTATTTATTCTAATTTCAGTTCTGAAGTGCTTATCTCATTGCATCAAATGCTTTGCAAATGTTAAAGGGTGCAACAGAAATAAAAACTGTTTATTGTATTTAGCTTAAAGCAGTCACTCCTTGATTCCTAACATCTGACCAGCTATACCTCTCAAGCCTGACTGCATGAAATACAGCTCATCACTTAGCTGGGCAACAAGTTCAAAGCTGGAGACCTTCTGCCATTGTCCTGCTGGGTGAACCTGGTCATTCTCAGTATGGGAATTCATCTGTCCACAGTGGAGAGAAATCCGCACTTCTAAAGGGACGCCTCTCTCCTCGTGAAGCAGGTATCTGAAAAAGTGCCTGTTTCTCTCCGCTGAATGTATAGGGAGCTCACAGTCACTCATGGAGGTGTAGGCATCTATGCATTAGATGTCTGAAGCTTCATTTCCAGGTGAGTGGTGAGACTTATCCTGACTTCCCTTCCTTGGGCAGCAGCTTTTCTTTGGAAAGAGGGAATTGCCTGGCATTGGTTTGCCTGTTGATTAAAGGTGCTAAGAGAGGAGTATCATCCATGTTAAACAGCCTAGTCATTCTGTTGGCTGATGGAATGAGAGATGAGGATCAGAAAATGCTATTAAAAGGGTAGACATACCTCCATTTTAAAAATTTTGACTGCAGCCACCTAAGAATTTTGTTAGATAAACAATGAGAACTTCAACCTTTACAAAGCTCACTATGATTTCAGGGAACAGCAGTCCCTTGTTTGTTTTTCTCATCACTCTTCTGTCTACCTCTGGTCACCCTTGCTCCCAGATGCACTTTTCTACATGGAATCTCTTGTTCCTGGACACAAAAAGCATCTGAAATCTTATTAGACTATGTTTACATGAATTTTCCAGTCCAGTAATGCATATCTAAGTAACCTGGATAATTCAGATAAGTGTCCATACCACAATCAAAATTAAAACAAACCTAAAATTGTTTTGGAGAGTTATCTATCATTAGACAGATATGTAACTGAATGAAATAACATAGGAAGCTGTAATAAATACAGATCTCCACTGTTTCTATATTATATTTCTGCTCTTTGTAGCCTCAGGCAGCTCTGTAGTATGTGATGTAGGTTGAAAGGACCACATCTGTATTCCTGTCTATCATCTCTCTTTAAAGAATGTCAATAACTCAGAAAAAGGCAATCAGCTGAAACCACAGCAGATGAATGCCTTTTGGGAACTGGTTTACCTATTCCTTTTTTTTTCCCTTTAAAATGTAAATCCACCAGGCCCCCTCCCAACAATGAGGAAGGCACTTTTTATGATTTGTGATTTTAAAAGATCTGTCCCTTTATAAACAAAACTATACAGTGAAATGGAGGATGGGGCTCAAAAAGATCTTGTGGAGCAGTCCCAGTTATCCCTGACATCTCTTAAAATGGCCTCTCTCAAGCTAGTCAAATGCTAGCTTGAAAGCAACTGTATAGGTACTCCTACTGTTCTGCTTGAAGGTAATTCCAGAATTTCACTGTACTGCTGATTAGAAATCTCCCTCTCATTTCCACCCTGAGCATATTTATGACCAGTTATTTTTTATGCCAGTCCTGGTCTTGAACTTAAGGAAGTCTCCTCCTTCTTTTCTATATATACTTCCCAATGTATTTAAAGACCATGTTCCATTTTGCCAAGCTGCTTAATCCATGTTCTTTCTCTCTCTTTGCATCCTGAAGTTTTCCACTTCACCCTTTGTCACGGTGTACTTTTTCTGCACTTGTTCAAATGTGAATTCAGCTTTCAGGGAAGGAGCTGAGAAGAATTTACCTGGTATTCCAGATGCAGTCTCACCAATGGCATTGAGTTTTCCCCAGATTACTTTTACTCTCCAGATGTTGGTTTGCAATTACCCCACAGTCAAATAGTATACCAAGTCTTTATCTTCCTCAGTCACTTCCAAACAATGACCTAATTGTTGATTTTCTTGTTATTAAACCTCAGATATATGTCCTTGAATTTTATTTTTCTGGGATCCCCCTTCTGTCATTCCTGCAGTCATAGGAGCTGTCTACTCCTTTAGTCATTTGATATCTCAGTCTTCCTTTTGTGTTTATGATACTGCAAATTTCATGCACGTACTTCTTGGTTTTAAGCCCATGATCATTAATGAAAAATATTTAAAAGATTTGTCCAAAGATTAATCCTTGAGAAAGTCCAATAGTGGCTTCCCTTCAATCTGGAATTTCCTTTTCTGACACCATCATCTGCTGTCTGCCTTCGGTCAGGTTCTTACACTTTTACATTTCTCCTATTAATTCCTTCCTTCTCCAAATTTATAATTTCCCAGGCAGCGACATAGTGGATATTTTACTAGAATGTGGACATTAGAACATGAAAAATATGAAATTTCCCAGTGTTTCTTCTCTAGAAAAGTGATTTCCTTATCAAAGAAAGTTTGTTGGTCTGCCCTTGTCTATATGTGGTGGCTTAGTGCTTCCTTCTAGAGAGCTCAGATCAGGTGGTGTGATCAAGCTGGAAGAATTGTCTGTTAGGGTTGTTGGAAAACCCTGTGCACGTGGATGGATGTGCACATACCATAATGATGAAGGGAATGGTACTTCTGTAGGTGTTTGTCTAGCTGAATTCCAGCTGAATACATTCAGTGTTGACTCTGTTTAGCTGTACTGTCAATCAAGCAGTATCCTGTCTGAAGATTTTAAAAGATGTTCTCTTGCTTGCTTGAATTGACACAAGGAAATCAAGATAAATGACAGAAAATTAAAATGTCAGTGATACGTATGAAGACTTAAGCAATCAAATTGGAAAGCTGTGGCATCTGTAATAATTCTGCTGAGAAAAAACCATATTTATTTTATAATTTAAGTCCTTTTAAGTCATGTTGTACTTCATCCCTCCTCAGACAGTGATTTGTTATCTTAGGAGACATCCTTCAGATAACAGTGCTTTCTTTTACTATAGAAACAGCATCTTCCCAGACCATTTGTTCTAAATTTGGCCTTCATTTCTCTAACTCAAGGATAGAGACAGTGTCTCCTTGGAAATCATTATTCTTTATCCATTTATCATCATGCAAATACTTTTCAGGATAAAACAAAATGGATAATTTAAATGCAGTCTGCTTAAATAGGACATTGTGTTTCTCTCCAAATGAACATTACATTGCAATAACATGGGCAATAAAACTATAATTTCTAACTAATTCCTAAATGTCAACTATCCTTTGGAAAACTAATGAGAAATTTAATTGTTCAAGGCCAACTTAGACAAAACCTAAGGAAAAAGTGTCTCTATGGGCTGTAAGATCTGAATTTTATGAAAATCAATTATTTAATATATTTAAATACATAAAAAAATATTAGGCAGATGGCAAAAAAGCTGAGTTTTACTGAAAGGTTTGAAAGAAACTATTTTGCCTACTTCTGCAACTACTCAAAGAATACAAAATTCAAGAAAGGAACATAATCTTTTACAACATTCCTTTTAGATATCTCGCTCATTTACCTTTTGGCTCAGTTTTCTGTCTTCCTTCCATCCCCAGATTTCTCCCCAGCACTCTAATATGCAAGAACAGAGGCCTCCCTAGTTTTACAATGCCAGCATGAATGAGCTAATTCATGACATCACACAGTAATGTATGCCTGGAGCTGGAAACAGAGCCTCAGCAGTGTCACTGGAACTTTTGTGATATACGTTTTCTTAAAGGCAAGTAATTTAATTGTCTAAAAGACTAGCGAATGCTCTGAAAGTGGGATATGCAAACCTCAACTAGAACTCAGACCTACTTGGCATGTGAGCTGTGCCCTTTGTATCTGTTCAACTATAACCAGTTCTTATTCTAATAGGAGTGTGCAAGTTTTGGTCTAGTATCTCATATTAGTGCTAAAGTCCTCCAGCTTCTAATGAATATGCTCAGCTACTTGAAATTCTGTGGTGATAAAAGACAGCGCACCTTTTCCACTCAAGTACCCTTTTCCCTGTAACAAGATGTGAAAAAATCCTCTTGACCTATACAAAGAAAATTGGGCCAGTAAACGTTAAATAGAAGCATACTGAAGGTTCATAAGGAGATAGGCATCCTTCAGTTGTTAGAAATGATTACTTTGAAACTTCTGTGAAGTTTATAATGTACGTGATGGATAAAAATAAGATAAATGATTGGCATATGTGTTTATTAATTTTTTTTCCTATTTCAGCCTTCTCCTTAAGCCCATGTGAGTTTGGGAGCACGGCACTGTTTTTTGTACAAGTCATAAAAGAACACAGACATTATGTAAATAGTTTCAGTGAAGAAATGAAGTGGAAAAAGTAATTTTACAATAGAAAGAATAAGTGGCATTACTTACCATTCAATGGGGCTGAAAACTGCTGAGCTTTAGACATGTCTGATAATTTCCCTAAGCTTTTAGGTACAATAAGGAGCAATGAATTTTAGCCAGTCCCTTCCTGGACACAGCATCCCACCTGAAAGAAAGGGAAAGCAGAGGGGAAAAGTTGGATCCGACTCCTGATCTCTGTAACACACGTAACGCCAAAGAAAACAATCCACTTCAGTGGAACTTTTCTAGATTTACACCAGAGTAGAATAGCATAACGTAGCATAGAATAGAATAGAATAGAATAATTTCAGTTGGAAGGGACCTACAGTGATCATCTAGTCCAACTGCCTGACCACTTCAGGGCTGACCAAAAGTTAAAGCATGTTATTAAGGGCATTGTCCAAATGCCCCTTAAACACTGACAGGCTTGGGGCATTGACCACCTCTAGGAAGCCTGTTCCAGTGTTTGACCACCCTCCCAGTAAAGCAATGCTTCCTAATGTCCAGTCTAAACCTCTCCTGGTGCAGCTTTGAACCATTCCCACGTGTCCTGTCCCTGGGTACCAGGGAGAAGAGACCAGCACCTCCCTCTCCACTTCCCCTCCTCAGGAAGCTGTAATTGGGAACCGAACCTGAATTCCAGTACTGATTCCCTGAGTCCAGTACATTAAGTTTTTGTGGGCTGATGGCTGAGTTCTTTACAAAGTTCTTGTACAAATTTGTACTGACTTAAAAAAAGGACTCTGTTTCAATTTAAGAATTCAAGAGCTCTTTTCTTTTTTTTCCTTCAGAATGTCAACATTTGTAGGAACTATTAATAAACTATGAAGGATTGAAAACATTTAGATTGTCTCAAGATTTGGGAGGGCCCTTGTCAGCTGGGGTGATTTTCATTGACAATAATGAATTTTGGACTAGGTCTGAGTGGAAATACCGGTGGAATTTATTACTGACAGTGTAATTGTTGAAAAACACAGGTGTGAATGAGCAGTTAGTACCACATGATAGCTCCGCTCTACTCCCATCGAAACCACAGGGCAGTTGAAGAACCTTAGCTAGGGTGCAAAGCTGTTTTGAGGTGCTCGCAGAGGCACCAGCACCAGCTATAACATCAGTGTCTCACGGCCACTTCTGACTTCAGTTCAAATAGGTTTCAATCAGCCACAGCTGGAGATTTCTATTCTGTGATTCTGCAACCTTGAAATCTGCCCCTTGCTTCAGTGACAATGTAAGTGATATGAAAGGAAACTTTGCCTTACTTTCCATTTTTAAAAGGTGCTGTAGTATACTGGCCTTGAGCCAATTATATCTGACTGCAAGCTCATCAGCTTAACCACAATGAAAAGAATACCAAACCATCACTTAGGGGAACATAATCTCATGGGAAGTTATCTGAGAGCCCTCCGAGGTGCAATTTAATGTATTTATGCATAGGAAAAGTTGGAACAGTTTAAAAAAAAAAAAGGTGAATTATGAGATACAGGAGAAGCTCCTAACAAAAAGAATACTGAAGGCAGCACAACAGAGACTGCAGAACAGTTTGATCTTCAGGGACTGCTTCTGTCTCATTTTCACTATTCTAGCCATTTTAATAAGTATTATGAAATACTATTACAAAAACTATAGAAAGACTCCAAATATGTTTAAATTACTTAATGCCCTATGGAATAAAGCTAATGATAACAAACACAAGAATACAAATGTAGCCAATTGCCCCTTTTATACAACCTTTTTGTAGTAACACTGACACTTAATTGGATATTTATGCAATATTAGATGGGAAATATGTATATTAAAAATATAACCTGAAAAATTTCTTCATGCAGAAGATAGTTCCATCAGTTTTAACATAATCTGGGATTGCAGTTACTATGATTCAATAATTTAGTCTCTATTCAGTTTACTCATCGTACTGGGATTTTCTTAAACTTTTTCTATTAGTATTAAAGACACTCAGTAGAAAAATTCATTCCACACAGGTAAAAATATTGTCATATAGCAGAGTGATTATTTTTATTATTGTTCTACTTTTAAGGTGCAATTATGTTACCTATTATTTTGCATGTACAAAGAAGTTTAAAAGCAAGCACCTATAATTATTCCATAAACCACTGTTACAGTTACCTTGCTAAAAAATCAGACATTACCAAAACTAAGGAAAACTGGAGGGAAGAAGGGAGCAGAGAGAGGGAAAAAAAGATAGAAAGAAAGTAATAAAGTTGAAGCAGAAGCCATTTCTGCCATCTTCACTTGCAATGAAGGATTGCTAACATCATTAAAAGCCCTGTCTGAAATCACTACTATCTCGAATTGTACAAACAAAATCAATCCATGAACTAAGAATTAAGGAAAATAAATAATAAAACAAAAAAGTCACCTGAAGAGGTCTTGAAGAATATGTTACAGTACAGATCATTCCATATGATATATCTTTTCACTGATAACTTCTCAAAAAGCACTTAAATTTTCTTATTTACTTTCAATCTCTATTCTTTCTCACACAAACATAATCATTTGTTGTTACAGGGCTGATTTCTAGTGGCAGAACTAAGGACCAACACGACCAGTTGCTGTTAGGAAGAAAAAGTGCCTATTTTGAATTTAAAATTAAAAAATGAAATGAACTTGCAAAATAGTTAGCATATAATAAAAATGAATGTCAGACAGACCTGTTCCACTAACCTTGCAGAGTCTCTTTAATTACACTGGAAAATTTTAATATGCTCCATTCACAGGAGAGGAAGGGAATTTGGGTATTAGTTTTCCTGACCTACATTTGCACTCAGTTTGCTTAGCAAAGGAATCAAGGAGGTGGGACTCATAATAAGGAAGGGTTATCAGGATATGAATTACTGAATAAAACACAAGATGTTCAGCTTCTCAAAAGTGATTGAGAACTTTTCTGAATTATCCAAGAAATTAGGAAATAATCATAGTAATCATACCAGCACTCATAACACACCCTAGAGATCTTAGACAGTCTGGTAGTTGAAAATAGGATTTAGCAACACAAAAAGATGAAGGGACAAGTTCATCTTTGTACTGGTTTCTCTTGTTCATACGGTCCAATGACTTCTGAGATTTTTTTCCCTTCTGTGCCTGTTACAAATGTCAGGGAAAGCAAAATGTAAAAAGCAATTTTTTTAGATGTTATTTTTTTCATCCCTGATCTTAAAGACCACAGCTGGTGGTCTTTAAGACCACTCATGTTGTGAACCTTTTCTTCACACTAGTAATGGATTGTGCCTGTCGGCAGTCTGACTCATGTCAGCTTTGCGTAACTCCTCCAACCACAGAAAGGGCTTGCTGGTACCAGAAGGGGACACATGATCTGGCCCATGGAAAATCCTAGAATGTCTGAAACCTAATGCTATATGTAAAATGAATATAGTTAATTTTTTCTTTAGTAACAGATCACTCTAGCATGGTGGAGGTCAGAAATCTCCTTTTGTTCAAATTAGTATGACAGAGCCAAAACTCATACTCCTTTAACTATCACCCAAAGATCCTTTGCCTCTTAGAAGGAATAAAAATAGAACTGATGAAACACAACATAACTTGAATAATTATGCATCAGAGTTGCAACCTAGCAAGGAAAGAAAAGGATGTTCTTGATTTTAAGTCTCCTGGGAGTTTCCATAGTGTCAAATCAACAAATCGCTTTTAGTAATCCAGCACTAAGGTATATCTATATAGAAATGATACTCACACAAATTAGATTTGAATGTGAAGATTCCCTCATACCACCTTGGAAGTGTAAAAGGGTTTAAAGTTCGTTTAACCGTGCTGTACCTCCATGTTAAAACCCCTTAGTAATGCCAGTAATAGGTGAAATGGCTCCGGTGCAAATGAGAGTTTGCTCATTGAGAAGCTGCACTCTGCATCCAGTTCTCTGAGGAGCTGAGCACCTCTTGAAAGCAGTAGGAACTGAACATACCCAACATTTTACAGGATCAGATTTTACCTTGAGTGAAAACTAGTAGTTTTACACAAATTCTGCAGATGATTCAGTAATGCCCAGAGATAATCAGGTATGCAAAGATTAAAATACTCAGAGCTATCTTCAAATTCTGTTCCCTGGGGATGGCGTCTAATATATGTTAAATCCAATCAGTGCCTTTTAGCTTTCTTCCCTGTCACAGAGTTTCAGTTTACTAATTAGAAATGTTCAGCTGCAATTCCTTTACATCACTTTCTCACAGGGTAGAATTCAGCACCCTCTGAGAATTTAAAAAGGTTACACCACCATTTGTCAAGGTCACAGCAAGAAAGGTTTTTCATTAATTTTAGATTGGCAAAGAATAAGAAATATTGTAATTGCTGCATTTAAGCCATTCACTGCACCAGTTCTCTTTCTACTTCACAGACAGCCAATTAGGGACTTTATTTAAAATGTATGAATTGCATGACTGTCATTAAAGCTATGATTCTGAAGAGTTCATTTGCTTTTTTTTTTAATGGAAGTATTACAGAAATGCAATCATTTTTCAGGACAATGACCCAATCATTCAACATTTGGTAAATAAAAATGGTTCTCTATAGATTTGACCACAGGTGGAGCCTCCATTAAAATTAGTGCTGGGAAGGCCCAGTTCTGCAAGGCACTGACTGGCCACCGTGCCAATGCTGACCATCTGCCTCCTCGGTTTGACAGAAAGACCTGGAAAATTCCCCAGAATGTTGTGCTTTTGTGGTACGAGAAAACCAAAACCACAATCAAATGCTCTTCATTTGTGAAAACTGCACAGAGCCATCTCCAAGGCCTGTTGCTGGTTAGTGCAGCAAAACTGTGACTCAGTTTCAACCAGAGCCAGAGCCAGAACCAGAGCAATAAGTAGACCCCTGGGCTCGCCCCAACACAGTTTCAGCATTCTCCAGCATCCTGTGAGCTTTCTTGAATGAATGTCCTTCTCACGACAAACAGCTACACTTTGCATGTTCTTTCTTTTTGACATTTATTGAAAATTAGAGGCATTGTTTTAAATGGATTTGTTTTATTCCTTTCCTTTTTGTGTGACTTGACTCAAAAGAATACATCTCCTCTATTTCAAAGCAACACATTTACTGCAAAGTGGTAGAATCTGGGTGGCCTGAGACTGCATTTTGCAGCATCTTTTTCATGGTTTTGCTTCATCAGTAAGTATATCTCTCAGGTGGGATTGCTCCTGCAGACTGTAAGAGTATGGGAAGTTTATCTTCCCGAGGACTGTGTGTCTTCGCACTGGAGATACAATTTCCTGTCCTGATTTTGCCAAGAGAGATTTGCTTTTTCATGTGATAATGTGCTGGCCCAAAAGTTTTCCTTGGGACACATAAAATCATCCATTATTTTATTTCCTTATTGAAAATATTTTGGTTTATGGCTTTGTTTTCTTTTTGAGAACAACGACAAAAAATCCTTGTCCCACTTGTACGGTTAGCGATATATTAATCAGACCACGTGCATGTCTTTTGCTCTCATCACATAGTAAATGTGTTTTTCCTGATTCCCCCAAATAGGTGTGCAAATGAGAAGCTTTCTTACCACCTCATCTCTCTCCTCTTCTCTGGTCATTAGAACCACAAGAAGATGAGATATTCAAAACACAAAAGAAAGCATGGGAAAGATTAGCTATTTCTTTCTTCCTCTGTTTCAGATTAATTTTTTCCAACGGAAGCAATGTAGACAATACAGTTACTCAAAAATCTTGTGCGAACAAAAGAAATTGCCACAAATGCGCAAAATGAATGTTTTTTAATGTAATGCACTATTGTGCCTCTTCAGCTATTTGATACAGAAAGGGGTGCATTTCCAGGACATTTTGGCCCTTTTGTGTTAACATCTGAGACTGCTTACACGCCCTTTCTTCAAAGGAGCTATGTTTAATCGGGTTTCTGATTTTCCAGGTCTATATTCATCAGGCCACATCCAAACTCCTCATTGAGTAAAAGCACCAGCATGTACCACTGGCTGCATCACCTCTGGTGTCACTTCTCAGGGAATAAAATTGGATGCTCAGAGGGCAAAGGGACCTGTGCAAGCTTCAGATTGGTCCCTGACCACAACGAGCAGATGACAGGGATTGAAGAGGCTTCCTAGTATGTCCCTCCAGTCAGCTTCAGCACAGCTGAGGCAATCCAGTAACAGCCAGCAACAGACTGGCATGAACCGGGGGGAAGTCATGCCCAACCAGCCTGGTAACCTTCTATGATGAAATGACTGGCTTGGTAGATGAGAGGAGAGCAGTGGACATTGTCTATCTGGACTTCAGTGTTTACTGAAAAGAAGCCAGTAAGATCCTCATAGAGAAGCTGGATGAGCAGACAGGCGGATTGAGAAGTGGCTGAACAGGCAGGCCCAGAGGTTGGGGACCTGTGGCACGAAGTCTGGTTGGAGGCCGGTAGCTAGCAGTGTACCCTCGGATCAACATCTTCAAGATGACACGTCAAGATGACCTCCAGAGGTCCCTTCCAATTTCAACCATTCTGTGAACAGCGTGGGATCCAGTGGGACTCAGGGTCCAGCAGGAAAGGGAATCCTACAGTGCTTTAAAGCACAGCAAAGGCTTTCAGACATGGGACTAAATTACCAATATAAAAATTTAATGTAAGTAGAAAACTAAGAAACTCTTCATTCACTATTATGTGCTCTATCAAGAACAGCATTTGCTCCTCAGAAGACATAAAAATTCATGACAATATTGGATTTCAGTGTTGTTTTTTTTTAACAGGCATTCTTGAGTGAAGAAAAATTTGAAATCTCTAAGTAGTCTAAAACTGAAAAGTCAGAATCATACAATGAAACAAATTGCCTGGTTTTTTTTTTCATCTTATAACTTTAGGCTGTGATGGAAGGACATACTCAAGGTTTTGAACATTTGAGTTAACAATACCGATACAGGATGTCTTTTTCTGACAAGCTTCAGTGCACCTAACAAAATCTCCCCTCATGGTCCCCTGTCTGCACCATAATACAATTAAACTGATAATCATGATTATAATTGTCAGATATTCTGAAACAAATGATACCTAAAGCACTTCATGGAATGCATAGCATGAAAATTAAGACAATTTTAATCATTTCTGTGTCTCAGAGCCTTGCTGACTAAAACTTTACTAGAAGAAGGTGAAAGTACAGGACAGTTCTCCTAGGTGCGACCTTGGTGAAGATTGTCTTAACGCTGTCTCCCACCAACCTCCTGACAACCCTGGCAGAGGCGAGAGAACGCTGAATCAGAGAGGCAGCAGCACTGAGAAAAGAAGCTGAGAGACCTCCCAGGAGAGAGGCTGTGAAGAGGCGACAGGAGTCAGAGGTGGTCACGGATGGAAAGGTGACACTGCTGTCCTGGGGCAGAGCAGCTCCATGCCCTTGGTTCTGAAGACAACAGAAGGGGGAGCAAGAATTTACAGGGAAGGGAGGATATTTTACCCTTTGCCCATGATTAGGCTAGTTATGCATGCTGCTGACCATGGCCCTGCCTGCCTTTTGCAAGGAGGGATGTCTGTTTCTAAAGCAAGAGCAAAGTGTGTTACAGAGACTAAGTTCCCACTCCGTAGAAGAACTCTTGGTTTTGGCGAGTGCCTTTGACCATGAAATCTCACCCATGCTATTCAAATCACAGCCTGTTTTGAGTAGCTTTTAGAAACTCACTTATTTAAGGTGAACTCCACTGAAAAGAAGTCTTGTTCTGGCTTTCCTAAACATAATTAATCACTTGATTAGGCTACTCTTGTAAAAGCAATGGTGGTAAAGCAAAATAAATATACATGTAACTTTTCTTCCAGGACATAACTGGCATCAGCAAGGTCAGGGTCGGATTGAAGGGGATTGCTAATAACACGGCAGGTGTAGCCTCCCTCTGGAAGGTTATGTAAATTAAACTAACTAAAATAATTTTTCCCTTTCTCAAACATGAATCAACAGGCTTTACAAATAGTATTTCATGCATGAAGTTACAAAAATAGAGCAACCTTAATAGTTAATTTTAAAGATAGAATAGAATAGAATAGAATAGAATAGAGTAGAATATTTCACTTGGAAGGGACCTACAGTGATCATCTAGTCCAACTGCCTGACCACTTCAGGGCTGACCAAAAGTTAAAGCATGTTAT
>JANHGO010000041.1:9791268-9835725 GCA_024606505.1 Aquila spilogaster | reverse complement strand
ATTGGTAATGGTTGGACTAGATGATCTTCTAGGTCTTTTCCAACCTTGATAATTCTGTGATTCTGTGATTCTGTGATGCACAAGCAATTGCTCACCACTCCCTGACTGATGCCCAGCTCGCCCCTGAGCAGCAGAAGAGAGCAAGATAAACTCCCATGACATTCAAAACTGCTTCTTTATGATGTCACATGGTATGGAATATCCCTTCAGACACTTTAAGTCAGCTGTCCTAATTCTGTCCCCTCCCAGTTCCTTTGGCCCTTTGCTGAGAATGGCCCTGGCTCTGTACAACAATGCTTAGTAGCAACTATAAACATCAGTACGTTAACATCTTTTTTCTCCTAGAACCAAAAGATGGCATCATACCAGGCACTCTGAAGAAAACTAAGACAATACACTTGGGCAAGTTTTCAAAGACAGTTATCAGCTCTGCTAAGCTATTGTGCATTGTCTCAATATATGTGTAATACATATAGTTAAAGAAGTGTAACTGCCTATTCAGAAACTTGCATGAGTACTTACCAAAAATAAACGAAGAAAAGGAAAAGTCTGTCTACACAAATAGATGAATAAATAAATAACAATCACAAAATGGTAGAGGTTGCAGTGCAGAAAACTGTCAGGATAACAAGTAATTAACTCCTCTATTATACATATAGTACAAGAGAAGCTTCTAATAAATGCTAGCCACCAATGCAACTTTAGCTGTAGAGTTAGCCTAAATGCTTCACCTAAATGACTTAAGCTAAATTAAAAGTGAATGGTATGAAAATGAGGATAAAAAACAGATTAAAGTCAAAGGGAATCTAGCACTTTTATCTCTAGAAAGCAAGTCAGATGAATTGCTTGAGAGAAATGGGAGTATAAGGGGGAAATGGGAGTATAAGGGGAGAAATCTCGCAAACAATATTTGGGTTTTCTTCTACATTCTGAAAGGGCAGAAAGAAATAAATGTTTAATGAAGAAACACCACTTCATCTGTAAAGATTCTCAAGACGTTGAGAAATCAGGTCTATGTGATGGCTTATGCTGTGTTTTGGGATGGATGGGTTTCCTTTGTCCTTTAAGCACTAGAAACCAGTAAGTTTGAGTTCCTTAATTATAAGTTTTGCTATAGTTTTATTATTGGAAAAATCTAGTTATATAACCCCAGTAGGATGATATATATCACCACCTGGAAAATGAAAAGGAAAATGCAGTTATACGCGATATGCTACCAGAGCTAATTGATATAGATGTTATGCTATCAAAGCTAATTGAAATTAATGGAAACATTGCTAATTATTTCATTTGTCTGTGAAGAAATCACATATAAAATTATCTACCAAAGAAAGAAAATGTAATTGGTTACTCTTTTGCAACCATACACGAAGCCCCTTGCTTAAAAAAAATCTCTTTTCTTCCTCAGTGAGAAAAATTATATGTTAATTAGCGGTATTCTTTAACTGGAGTTTACTTGTGATTATGTCATCATCTACTCACTACAAGTGAGAGCTCAATTGTATAGAAAAATCTCAACACTATCTGCATTAGAAACTTTAGCATCAAGCCACTTAAGAGTCATTACAAATATTTAGATAATTCAGTCCCAAATATCCTCAGCTGTTACTGCTGCTGCTGCCTTTTCCCACAGTTTTTAAATGTCCTTGTTTCAGCAGGGACTGGACCACCCCAATAATTCTCTAATGTATGATATTATGAATAAGTACATGGATACATTTCAGGAGCACTGTTTATTTCAGGACTGCTCAGAGCGGTCACAAAAAAGCATTTCTATTCTTAAACTAAAAATAATTAGAATGTATGAGTATTCTCAGGTGTATTTGCAGCTTTCAAACCCAATCTGCCATAAGCATTTTGTGCCAGGAAAGATCAGTTTATTAACTTCAGAGGATTTTCTTTTAGTTAATTTCACATAGCGTTTTGAACAAATTAGTTATCTCTAGCCACTAATGCACACCACTGACATAAATGTTTAAAATATCTAAAGGGAGGTGGGAGGCAAATGGATGAGGCCAGGCTCTTCTTGGTGGTGAGTAGCAATAGAGCAAGGAGCAATGGCCAAAAACTTGAACGTAGGAAGTTCCGTACTAACATACAGATGAACTTCTGTATGGTACGGGTGATGGAGCACTGGAACAGGATACTCAGAGAGATTGTGGAGTCTCCTTCTATGGAGATATTCAAGACCCATCTGGATTCCTACCTGTGTGACCTATTGTAGGGTACCTGGTTTAGCAGGGGAGTTGAACTTGATTTCTTGAGGTCTCTTCCAACCCCTGAAATTCTATGATTCTGTGAAGAACTCACTAATGCGAAGCAACAAGAATCCATTTACTACATGCATTTTCCTGCTCTGCAAGTGTTGCAAATACACTGGCAATACACACTGATAAACAAAGCTAGTTTCTGCAAATGAACCTGGGAGGACTAAAAAAAAAATAAAGTGTTCAATTAGTAGCCTCTTATTATTCCAAACTTTTGAAAGAAAATGCACTTTTTAGTAACTTGCGTTAAACCGCCCATTTGCAAATTATTAGTATTATTGTCATTACATAAATTGCCTTCGCTCAAAAAATTCCCTCTACTTCTTAATAGCAAAGCTACAGGAAGATGCCAGTGTTGATTGATCAAAGGTGTTTATAGTAGAGTCCAGCAGGATCTGTTATTGCAATAGGCACAAAACGCAGCAGGCAATGCACTCAAGCAGTAAATACAGCCCCTAAAGCCTGCTGGGGAGATGAACCCCTACGCAGAAAAGCCCAGATTGTCCACTCTCAGTAGCTCCCTATTAGCTTTTATCCTCTCTTTAATTGTCCCACTAACGAAGTTTTAAGCCTATTGAAAAAATATCAACATTTTTTTGTAATACATATTCTGTACCTTTCATTTTATTTTGATTATTTAATGGAAAAAAGTTGGTTCAGACCTGAAGAGTTTTGATATCACTGAAGAATTCTATAAATCTGTTTAAAGTTCACCCATTTAATCTATTGGCTGAACTTATGCCCCTGTTATTACATTATATTTCATTGGATTACTTGCTTAAAAACTTTGTTACATAGACATCTGCAGCCTTAAGACTTGGGTATCTTGCACCACACAACAAACAGATCTCCAGTATTAATAGGATAGATGAAATGCACTGGAGATTTCTTGAGTTCCATACAGCCTATATTCAGTGCTGCAGCATTAACATCTATTATCCTAGCAACACATTGATAAAAATTTCCAGAGGATCACAGATTTAAATATAAGCTGTCTGAACAGATGAGAATATGAAAGAATTTGATGTCCAGCTTACTGTAATGTGGCACATATTTAAAAGCTTAAAATAATGCAGTGCCCACAGAGAAAATGCTTCATTTTTAAAGCTATTTTTAGGCATTAGTTGATGGGTTTTTTTTGTAAAATTCTGGTATGCTAGTTGAAAGCAAAATCTTGAGCAGACACATAAGATAGGAGGAAATTCCTTCTGAACAATGCTGCTATTGACTGGCCTTCTTAGATTTTTTTGGGAATGTGGAGACAAACCACCTTGGTGTATATTACAGCAAGTCCCTGTTATCCATGTAGGTCCCCCTGCCTTTGCAGGGGTTGACACCACGTGCCCTGATTTAGAGGACAAGGACTGGTGCTGCCAATACACGTGACCACACGAAAGGTTCCTCCTCTCACAGCTTTTTCTTGGAAACAGTGTAGGAACAAAGTGGGTCATGTGGGCCAGACCAAGGGGCCTGTTTTTAAGGAAGGGCCGATGGAGGAAGGATTGATCTATTAGGTCTCTCAGTGAGGACTGCATTTGCTGCACTGCACTAGTTTATTCCCTTTTTTTTATAATTGCCTCACTTTTCCTATGCCATAAAAAATTTTACGGTCTTCCTCTAAGCCGAAGCGGGCTCATCATTCCATAAAAATTATTTCATATTTCTGATTGAATTGGGTGAAATCCAGCACATTCTATTATTACTTCCGAAATGTAGGAGCCATGAAATCTAGAAAAATGCAGCACCTGTGATCCAGGACCAGAAAGAATCTGTCTCCTATGGGAAAAAGAACACATTACAAATCTTCACTTGCCCACTCTCTTGCACTTTAGCAGTGTCTGTAACCTGTGCTTAAATCAAGATTCAGAGCTTCAGATTTTCTCTAAAGCTAGTTCCTTTCTCATTCTCCAACTCCCTTTTTGCATCTAGCAGACGTACAGTGGCTAGTCAGGAGACGTGTTCCCTCATCATCTCTCATTTCATTAGAACAATCGGTGAGTTGATCTACCCCTTGGAAGATGAGAGCAAAGGCTGTTCTTTTTATTTTTAGATTTTACTTTCCCTGCTTGGGATTGTTTTGGCCTACATTGATTATTTATGATAGCAATAATGCTATTGCCCAGGTCTCACGGAACTGCTTGGTTTCTCTAGGCAAGAGGCCCAGAGTTTTTAATTTCTACTTGAAGGTTAGTATCATGTTTCAGAAGGAATATGTATGAGAGCACTTCATAAATTCACACTTATAAACATGTAAGAATGAGTGACAATTTTAAGAAGTATCTGTGTGTATTTACATGTAGTCTATGAACTCTTTGAAAATAGAAAAGTTTTCTTTTTTCCAGAATTGAGGACTACAAATATTTGAATTTTCATATTGAATTGCCATTAGCATTCAATGTCCTGTAAAAGAACCTAACAGCCTTTTAAACACTGTAGTAATTTGAGTCCATTAGTCTAATAGGCAGGGATTAAAAGTAGAAATAAAGAGGTCATTAACCATGAAAGTTAAACACATCTGTTCATATTCAATCACTGAAATGACAAATATTTTATCACTGAGAATCACAGATCTTAGTATAGGAAGATTCAATGTAAAATCAGCTCAATATAACGTCCTGCCAAAGTTACGTATTGCACAGAAGAGGAATTTTTTTGCAACTTCTGTCTTAGAGGTCAAGGAAATGTCCATGCACAGTTTCACCTAGTGGATGCACCGAAAGAACCTCACAGGTCTGCAGTGGTATCACCACTGCTTGTGAGATGAAACTGTGCATTCAAAAGAGCCCATTAGCCTGACGCATCTTCCTCCTGTGTTTAAAAATTAGGGAAAGACTGAAGTCCTGTGCATATTTTCCAAAGTCAGATGTTGTTCCTCCACTGTATAACATACTGATGTGCAGGGGATGCAGTGGAACCTATTTCACTGTCTCAGACTCTGGAATCACTACCTTCTAAACTGATCCTTGCAGACTGGTAGAATCAGTACACCCAGATTTTGTGAAGCAGCAAGCCCTTCACAGGCATGAAGCATGATAAAAATTGCTCTTAGGGAGCGATTTTGCTGTTCTTCAAGGGACAATGTACTCACTGCTTATCCTTTCAACTTGGAACCACATGTAAATTGATCAGGTTAAAGAAAAAAATTAATCAAGGTTGTTGTAAAAAAAAATAGTGAATGAATAATGAATGAATTTAGAATACTGTGTCCGGCTTTGAGCTCCCCAGCTCAAAAAAGACAGGGATCTCTTTGAAGCAGTCCAGCAGAGGGCAACAAAGATGATGAGAGGCCTGGAGCATCTCCAGTACGAGGAAAGGTTGAGTAACCTGGGTCTGTACAGCCTGAGGAAAAGAAGACTGAGAGGGGATGTGATAAATGTTTAAAATATCTAAAGGGAGGTGGAAGGCAAATGAATGAGGCCAGGCTCTTCTAGGTGGTGAGCAGCAATAGAGCAAGGAGCAATGGCCAAAAACTTGAACGTAGGAAGTTCTGTACTAACATGCAGAACCTTCTTTGAGGAGTCTCCTTCTATGGAGATATTCAAGATCCATCTGGACACCTACCTATGCAACCTATTGTAGGGAACCTGCGTTAGCAGGAAGATTGGACTCACTAATAACTTGAGGTCCCTTCCAACCCCTGCGATACTCTGATTCTGTGTTTCTGTGTGATAATGTTTGCATTTAACCACAAAACTGGGAAAAAAAATTACAAAATGGAAAAGAAATTAGATGCTTTAAAGTCTGTCCCTAATCTTCCTTTCATCCAAGCTTTTGTTCCAGGACATGTCAGAGCTACTTGTGCTCAGAATCCAAGCAACATCTGAGTATCACTTCAAAGAACCAGCTCTTTTATGGTTTACTGTTTCTCACTCATTAGCCAGTCCGTCCTGTGTCCTAGCTACTCACTTTTCCCTTCAGTCCACTCCCTAGGGCTACATACAGGAGTTTGTTTCTGCTCTTCCTCCATCCAAAGTGGGTTACCTTATCCTCTCTTAAATTCATACATTTCCTGGCTCTGTTATCCAGGAGGAATCTGTATTTAGGAAGAGAAAGCCTTTATTAAATAATTACTGAACAAATAACACCTGCAGAAAGAGTTATAAAATCCCAGCAATTGACATTTTTGTTTGTTTTTCTTGTAACCTCTGGAGCTAAACTCCACGCATCTCCCACTCTGCAGGAGTTTTAATGAATTTCATCTTCTACTGTAAAAAGAAAAGACAATCAGATGGGAAGGGATGCATTAATTAAGGAATATAAGATTGTAAAAGCTCTTAAGATCCCATGAAAGCCACATAGTTTGAGAAGTCCTTAATGTAATTATAGTGCAAGTCCACATTAACAAGGCACCAATTTTGACATGCAGTCATAATAGAAGGTTCTAGAGTCTATAACTCTCTTGTACTTCATTTCCTCACCTTTGCATGCCAGCAATTGTAGGGGACTTTATTACAGAAGGAGAAAATCTTGTTAATGATAATGAATCTGAACAATACATTTATTTATTCTAATTTAATTTCTGAAGTGCTTTTCCTGTTGCATCAAGAGCTTTGAAAATGTTGAAGGGTGAAACAGAAATAAAAACTTTTCATTGTGTTTCGCTTAAAGCAGTCACTCCTGGACTCCTGACACCGGACCAGCTGTGCCTCTCAGGCTCTGGTGTATGAAGCATAGCTTGTAACTCAGTTGAGCAGCACGTTCAAAACTGGAGACCTTCTGTCCTTGTCCTCCTGGGTATCCCTGATCATTCATTCCGTGGGTGTTCATCTGTCTACAATGGAGAGAAATCTGCACTTCTAAAATGCAGATATTATTACTATCTTTCTTCATGAAGTGAGTACCTAAAAAAGTGTTTCTCTCTACTGAATGTAGAGCTCATGGTTTCTTCCTGAGATGTCAGCATCTATGAATTAGATGTCTGAAGCTGTGTTTCCAGGTTACTACTGAGAATAATCCTGACGTCCCTTTCTCAGAGCTTAGCTCTTTTTTGGAGAGAGGGAATTGCCTGTGGTTGGTTTGCCTGCTGAAAGCTGCTAATAGAGGAGTATGATCCATGTGAAACAGTCTAGTCACTCTGCCAGCTGATAGAGTGAGATGTGAGGATCAGGAAGTGCTTTGAGAAGAGTAGATAGACATCCATTTTAAAGCACCTACTGTGAGTGCAGCCACCAAAGAAGTTTGTCAGATAAACAAAGAGTTAAACCTTCACGAAGTTCAACCCTTAGAACGTTCAACATGAGTTCAGAAAGAGCAGTCTCCTGTTTGTCTTTCTCATCACTCTTCTGTCTACTTTTGGATATCCTTGCTCCCAGATGTACTTTTCTACATGGAATCTCTTGTTCCTGGAAACAAAGAGCATCAGAAATCTAATTAGATTATGTTTACATGAATTTTCCAGTCCAGTAATGCATATCTGAGTAACCTGGATAACTCAGATAAATGTCTGTTCTAAAATCTAAATTAAACCAATCCTAAAATTGTTTTGGAGCATTATCTGTCATTAGACAGATATGTAACAGAATAAGATAACGTAGGAAGTCATAGTAAATACAAACCTCCACAGTTTATGTATTATACTCCTGCTCTTTTTACCTTCAGGGAACTCTGTAGTAGTGTGCTTTGAGCTGAAAGGACCACATCTGAATTCATTTCACTTCTTCTTAAAGAATGTTGATAACTCAAAGGAAAAAAAGAAGAAGAAGGAAAAAAAAAAAGGCAATCAGCTGAAACCACAGCAGATAAACCCCTTTGGGGAACAGGTTTGCCTATTCCATTTTCTTTCCTTTAAAATGCAAATCCCACAGGACCCCTCCCCAAAATGAGAAGATCACTTTTTATTATTTGTATTTTTAAAAGACCCATCTCTTCATAAAACTTAACAGTGACTCGGAGGATGAGGCTGAAACAGACCTTGTGGTGCAAACACTGTTATCCCTGACACCTCTCAGACAGTCCTTTCTCAAGCTAATCAAATGCTAGCCTGCAAGCAACTCTGTGGCTGCTCCTTCTGCTTGGTTTGAAGGTAGTTCCAGAATTTCAGTGCACTGATGATTAGAAATCTCCCCCTTGTTCCCATCCTGGCCATATTTATGACCAGTTAGTTTTTCTAGTCTTGCTCTTTAAATTAAGCAGCCCTTTTTCTTTTCTACATGTACTTCCCAATGCATTTATAAATCAAGCTGCTTAATCCATGCTTTTTCTCTTTTCTCAAATCCTGAAGCTTTCCATTCATCCCTTTGTCTCAATGCACCTTTTCTGCACCTATACAAAAGTGAATTTGGCTTTCAGGGACAGAGCTGAGCAGAATTTCCATAGTATTTCAGATGCAGTCTCACTAACAGCACTGAGACTTCTCCAGAAGACTTTTACTCCCTAGATGTTGGTTTGCCATTACCCACAGTCAAATAGTGTACCAGATCTTCATCTTCCTTAGTAATTGCCAAATGGTGATGTTATAGCTGATTTTCTTGCTTTCAGTCCCCTGGGATCTGACCTTGAATTTTATTTTTCTGGGATTCCCATTCTGTTATTCCTGCCCTCATAGAAGTTGTGTACTCCTGTAGCCACTTGATGTCTCAGCCTTCCTTTTATGTTTTCATACTGCAAATTTCATGTGCACATTTGTTTTTAAGCTGAGATCATTAACAAAAATATTTTAAAATTTATTTCCAAAGATTAATCGTTGAAAACGTCCAAAAGTGACTTCTATTCAGTCTGGACCTTCCTCTTTTCATGCTATCACCTGCTGTCTTCATTCAGCCAAGTTCATTTGCACTTCCCCTACTATTTTATTTCAGGACATGGTTTTGTGGGTATTGTGAGGATGGATGGATGGATGGTTGATGATCTTAGAGGTCTTTTCCAACCTTAATGATTTTATGATTCTATGGTTCCTTCTTTACCTTAGCTTATAATGCCCCAGTTAGCAACACAGTGGATATTTTACTAGAATCCAGGTATCAGAATATTAAAAATACATTTTTTTTTCTCAGTGTTTCTTCCCTAGAAAAGTAATTTTCTTATCAAAGAAATTTTGTTAGTCTGTCCTGGTCTACATCTGGCAAATGCATATGCTCTCTATGTTTTCTTACAGTTCCAGTCACATCTCAGATGGAAGCTCCCACAGAAAGCAGTGCTATTTCTTCTGAATAGAACATCCTGGGGTGTGCAGGGAATATCAACCATCATTCTGTATGTGTATTTCTTGTCTGCTGTTCCTGTGGTCCTATTTAATGTGTTGACTGTGGTCATAACTTATCTATCTTGAAATGAGAAGGACTGATTTACCTGAGGGATTCTCCAGGTCACAGATCAAAGCTATGGTCACCAGAACAGCTTGCAAGGAATAAAAGTGGGTTAGTGCTTTGTTGTAGAGAGCTCAAATTAGGTGGCATGATCAAGCTGAAAAAATTTTCTCCTAGGCTTGTTGGGAAAGTGCACCTTCAGCAAGTTTGCAGATGACACCAAGCTGAGTGGAGCAGTTAATACACAGGAGGGAAGGGAAGCCATCCAGAAGGACCTGGACAGGCTGGAGAAGTGGGCCCATGTGAACCTAATGAGGTTCAACAAGGCCAAGTGCAACGTGTTGCACTTGGGCAGGGGCATTCCCAGGTATTTATACAGACTGGGGGAGAGCAGCAAGAACCCTGGGGTGGCCAGCAGGGAGAGGGAGGTGATTGTCCCCCTCTACTCTGCTCTTGTGATGCCCCATCTGCAGTACTGCGTCCAGGCCTGGGGCACCAGCACAAGAAAGAAGCAGAGCTCTTGGAACGGGTCCAGAGAAGGGCCACTAAAATGATCAGAGGGCTGGAGCACCTCTCCTGTGAAGAAAGGTTGAGGGAACTGGGCTGGTTTAGCTTGGAGAAGAGAAGGCTCTGGGGAGACCTCATTGTGGCACTCCAGTACTTGAAGGGAGTGTAACAACAGGAGGGGGAATTATTGTTTACATGGGTTGATAGTGATAGGACAAGGGAGAATGATTTTAAACTAAGACAGAGGAGATTTTAGGTTAGATATTAGGAGGAAGTTTTTCACTCAGAGGGTGGTGACGCACTGGAACAGGTTGCCCAGAGAGGTTGTGAATGCCCCATCCCTGGAGGCATTGAAGGCAAGGCTGGATGTGGCTCTGGGCAGCCTGGTCTAGTGGTTGGTGACCCTGCCCATGGCAGGGGGGTTCAAACTAGATGGTCTATGAGGTCCTTTTCAAGCCAGGCCATTCTATGATTCTATGAAAGTCTGTGCATGTGGGTAGATGTGCACACACCACAATAGTGAAAGGAATTAGGCTTCTGTAGGTTTTTATCTAGATGAAATCCACTTGAATGGATTTAATGCTGACTCTGTTTAGCTGGATTGTCTATTGAGTACTATTGAGTCCGAAGTATTTAAATGGTATCCCCTTGCTTATTTTGGTATAAGAAAATCAAGATGAAAGCTGGAAAATTCAATCTCAGTGATATGTACGAAGACTTAAGAAATCCAATTGAGAAAGCTGGCAATTATTCTGCAATACAAAAAGAAAAATTAATTTAAAATTTAAGTCTTTTTCAGTCATGTTGTATTTCATCCCTCCTCAGACAACAATTTTTTATCTTAGGAGACCCCCCTCAGATAACAGTGCTTTCTCTTACCATAGAAATAACATTTTCCCAAACCATTTCTCCCAAATTTAGCCTTCATTTCTCTGACTCAAGGATAGAGACAGTGTCTCTTTTGAAATTGTTATTTTTCTCCATTTATCATCATTCAAATACTTTTCAGAATAAAATTAAATGGGTAATTTAAATGCAGTCTACTTAAGCAAGGCATTGTGTTACTCTCCAAATGAACATTACACTGCAATAACACAGGCAGTAAAACTATAATTTCTAATTAATTCCTGAATGTCAACTATCCTTTAGAAAACTAATGAAAAATTTAATTGTTCAAGGCTAACCTAGACAAAACTTAAAGAAAAAATGTTTCTACAGTATCTAAGATCTAAATTATATTAAAATAGATTATTTAATGTATTTAAATACATGAGAAATGACTGAATAGATGTCAAAATATCTGAGTTATATTCAGAGGTTTGATAGAGAGTATTTCACTTAGCTTTGAAACAAATATAAAAAGAAATAGAAGAGTGTCATTGTTCACAAAATTCATTTTAGACATTACGCTCCTATATGTTTTGCCTAAGTTTTTTCTCTTCCTTCCATCCCCAGATTTCTGCCCAACAATCTCATATGGAACAACTGAGGTATACCTGAATGAGCTAATTCATGACATCACTCAGGAATGAATGCTTGGAGTTGGAAAGAGAGCCCCAGTAGTGTCACTAGAACGGACTTTGTGAAAACTTTTATTATTTAAATATCTAAAAGACTATCAAATGTTCTAACAAGAGGATATACAAACCTTAGCTGAGACTCAGATGTACTTTGCATGTGAGCTTTGCCCTTTTATATCAGTTCTCCTATAAATGATTCTTATTCTAATGGGAGCGTGCAAGTTTTGGTCTAATATCTCAAATCTGCACTAAAGTCCTCCAATTTCTAATGAATGTGCTCAGCTACTTGAAATTCTGTGGTGATAAAAGAGTGCACCTTTTCCACTCAAGTACCCTTTTCGCTGTAACAAGATGTGAGAAAAACCTCTTGACCTATACAAAGAAAATTGGGCCAATAAATGTTGAATAGAAGCATATTGAAAGTTCATGAGGAGACAGGCATCCTTCAGTTGTTAGCAATGATTACTCTGAAACTTCTATGAAGTTTATAATGCATACGTTGGATTAAAATGAGATAAATGATTGGCATATGCATTTAATATTTTTTTCTTTCTTTCTTATTTCAGTGCTCTACCTAAGCCCCTGCAAATTTAGGAGCATGGCACTGTTTTTGTACAAGTCATAAAAGAACATAGACATTATGTAAATAGTTTCAGTGGAGAAATGAAGTGGAAAAACTCATTTTACAATAGAAAGAATAAATGGAATTACTTACCATTTGATGGGGCTGAAAACCACTGAGCTTTAGAGGAGTCTGATCATTTCTGTAAGCACTTACATGTAATAAGGAATAATGAATTTTAGCTTGTGTCTTCCTAGACACAGCATCCCACCTCAAAGAAAGGGAAAGAAAAAAGAAGGGAAAAAGTGGATTCAACTTCTGATCTTTGTAACACAAATAAAGCCAAAGAAAACAGTACACTACAGTGGAACCTTTCTGTATATTCACCAGAGTAATTGGGAATAGAGCCCTGATTCCAGTAGTAATTTAAGCTTTTGTGTGCTACCTGCTGAACTCTTTATAAAGTTCTTGTGCCCCAGAAAAATTCTGCTCTTCTCCCACTGAAGTTACAGGGACATTGGGTGGCTTTAACTAAGGCAAGGGGCTGGCTTGAGGGGCTGACCGAGGCACCAGCAGTAACAGTAACTTCACAGCCTTGGGTCCACTTCTGACTCAGCTCAAAGCAGTGTCAGCCTCAGATGAGCGTTTCTACTCTGTGATTCTGCAGCCTTGCGATCCACCTCCCGCTCTGGTTTCAATGAAAGTGATATGGAAGGAAACTTATTTTCTGTTTTCAAAGGCAACCATTATGTCCTGGTCTCGACCTAGTTATATCTAACTTCAAGCACATCAGCTTAACCACAATGAAAATAATACCAAGCCATTGTTTAGGGAAACTTGATCTCATGGGAAGTTATCTGTGAACATTCCAAGGTGCAATTTAATGTATTTATACTTAAGTAAATGTTGGAACAGTTTAAAATAAAAAAGTGAATTACCAGAAACAAGACAAGACCATCAAAAAAGGGATACTGAAGGCAGCACGACTGAGATTGCAGAACAGTTTGATCTTCAGGGACTGACTCTGACTCAGTTTCATGGCTCTGGCTATTTTAATGTTTGTTATGAAATAATATCACCAGAACTTAATTATGTTGTGTTTATTCAGTGTCCTATGGAATGAAGCCAGTGATAATGAATAGAAAAATAATAATGTGGTCAATTATCCATTTTTTACAAGTTTGTCACAGTAGCGCTGATACTTAACTTGATTTTTATGCATTTTTAGAGAGGAAATATGTGTATTAAAAATGTAATATGAATGACTTCTTCATGCAGACAATTCCATCAGATTTATCTTCTAGGATTCCAGTTGGTATGTTTCAATAATTTAGCATCTATTCATTTTACTCATTGTACTGGGATTTTGGTAACCTTTTTTAATTAGTGTTAAAGAGACTCAGTAGGAATATTCATTGCCCACAGGTAAAAATATTCTCATCATTGAGCAGAATGATTATTTTTATAATGTTCCTACTTTTAAGGTGCAATTATGTTACAAATCCTTTGGAATACACAAAGATATTTAAAAGCAAGCACCTATAATTATTCCATAAACCAATCAGTTAGCTCACTCAAAAATCAGACATTACCAAAGTGAAAGAAAAATGGAGGAAGGAAGGGAGCAAAAAGAGGGGAAGAAAGAAGGAAGGAAATAAGGCTGAAATATAGCCATTTCTGCCACTTTCACTTGCAGTAAAGGATTGCAAACATTATTAAAAGCCATGTCTGAAATCTTTGCTATCTTGAATTGCAGAAACAAAATCAATCCTTGAATTAAGAACTATGGAAAATAAAGAGTAAAAGAAGAAAAGCCACTTGGAGAGATCTTGCAGAATATGTTACAGAACAGATCAGTCTATGTGATACATCTTTTCACTGATAGTTTTTCAAAATGCACTTAAATCTTATTTACCTTCCTTCTCTGTCGTTCCTCACACAAACATAATCATTCGGTGTTACATGTCTGGCTTCTAGCAGTAGAACTAATGAGCAACATGGACAGTTGCTGTTAGGAAGAATAAGTGCCTACTTTGAATTTTGTATTTAAAAAAAGAAATGAACATGAAAAATAGTTAGCTTATAATAAAAATTAATGTCAGATAGACCTGTTCCACTAACCTTGCGTGGTCCTTTTAATTATTCTGGAAAATTTTAATATGCTTCATTCACTGGAGGGGAAGGGAATTTGGGTATTAGTTTTCCTGACCTACATTTGCACTCATTTTGCTTAGCAGAAGGAAGTCAGGGAGGTGGGACACATAATAAGGAAGGGTTATCAGGATATGAACTACTAAATAAAACCCAAGATGTTCAGCTCCTCAGAAGTGATTGAGAAGTTTTCTGAATTATCCAAGAAATCAGGAATCAATCACAGTAATTATACCAACACTCGTAACACACCCTAGAGAATTTAGACAGTTTAGTTGTTGAAAACAGAATTTAGCAACATGAAAGAGATGAAGGGGCAAGTTCATGTTTATGCTGGCTTCTCCCTTGTTTAGTTGGCCCATTGACTTCAACAGAGTTATTTTGAGATGTGCGTTCTTTCTGTGCCTGTTAGGAAAATCAGGGAAAGCAGAATGTTCTTTTCTTTAACCCTGATCTCAAAGAGCACAGCCAGTGATTAAGTTCATGTTGTGAATCTTTTCCTCACACTACGGATAGACTGTGTCTGTGGACAGTCTGACTCATACCAGCTGTGCATAAACCTTCTCACATCAGAAAAGGCTTATGATTGCCCAGCTGGCCTATGGAAAATCCTAGAATTTCTGAAAGCTGGTTCTGTATGTAAAATAAATACAATTAATTTTTAATTTAGTGAAAGATCACTGCAGCATAGTGGAGGTCAGAAATGTTCTTTTGTTCAGCAAAAACTCACTCCTCTATCTATCGCCCCCCAGGATCCTTTGCCTCTTAGGAGGAATAAAAATAGAACTGATGAAACACAACGTAACTTGAATTATGCATCAGAGTTGCAACCTAGTAAAGAAAGCAAAGGATGTTCTTGATTTTAAGTCTCCTGAGAGTTTTCATGGTGTCATATCAACCAGTCACTTTTAGCAATCCATCGCCAATGCACATCTACATGGAAATGATACACAAATTAGATTTGAATGTGAAGATTTGACATGAAGATTTCCTCATTCTGCATTGGAAAGGTGAAGGAGCTTAAGGATGGTTTGGCTGCAATATATATCCGTGTTAAAACCCCTTAGTAATGCCACTAATAGGAGAAAGGTTCCACGGCAAACGAGAGCTAGAGCTTTTGCTGGAAAGTGGCACTCTGCATCCAGTTCCCTGAGATACTGGGCACTTCCTTAAAGCAGTAGGAATTAGACACACTTACTGCTTTACAGGATCAGATTTTACCTCAAGTAAAAAATACCAGGTTTACAAATATCCTACAGATGATTCAGCAATGCCCAGAGATAATCAGGTACTCTGAGATTAAAATACTGAGAGCTATCTTCTGTTCCCTGGGGATGGTGTCTAATATATGTTAAATCCAATCAGTGCCTCTTAGCTTTCTTCCCTGTCACAGAGTTTCAGTTTACTAATTAGAAATGTTCAGCTGCAATTCCTTTGCATCACTTTCTCTCCGGGTAGGATTCAGCACCCTCTGAGAATTTAAAAAGGTTACACCACCATTTGTCAAGGTCGCAGCAAGAAAGGTTTTTCATTAATTTTAGATTGGCAAAGAATAAGAAATATTGTAATTGCTGCATTTAAGCCATTCACTGCACCATCTCTCTTTCTGCTTCACAGACAACCAATTAGGGGCTTTATTTAAAATGTATGAATTGCATGACTGTCATTAAAGCTACAATTCTGAAGAGTTCATTTGCTTTCTTTAATGGAAGTATTACAGAAACTCAGTTATTTTTCAGGACAATGACCCAATCACTCAACATTTGGTAAATAAAAATGGCTCTGTAGGCCTGACCACAGGTGGAGCTTCCATTAACATGAGTGCTGAGAGGGCCTGGTTCTGTGAGGTGCTGACAGGCCACCGTGCCAGCCCCGACCATCTGCCTCCTCAGTTTGACAGCAAGGCCAGGAAAATTCCCAAAATGTTGGGCTTTTGTGATAGGAGAAAAACAAAAATGCAATGAAATGCTCAACATTTGTGAAAACTACACAGAACTGCCTCCAAGGCCTGTTGCTGGTTACTGGAGCACAACTATGACTTGGTTTCAGCAAAGCGAGAGCCATTAGTGGATCCATGGGCTCAGCCAAATGTGCTTTCAGCATTCTCCAACATCCTACTGGCTTTCCTGAGTGATTATCTTTCTGATGGCAAACAGCTATACCTTGCATCTTCTTTCTTTTTGCCACTTACAGGAATTAAGATATGGATTGGCTCTATTCCCTTCTTTTGTGTGTGTGTGTGAAAGGACTCAGAAGTAAGCATCTTCTCTATTTTAAAAGCAACATGTTACAGCAAAGTGTTAGACTTGGTGGTCTGAGATTATATTTCATAGCATGTTTTTTAGCTGGTGTGCTTCATCACTAAGTGTATCTTTCAGGCAGGACTGCTCCTGCAGACTGTAAGGGTATGAGAACTGTATGACTTCACACCAGCGATACAAATTCCTGTCTTGATTTTCCCAAAGGCTTTCACTGGGACGTAAAAAACTATCATTTTAATTCCTTATGGAAAATATTTTGGCCCGTGTTTTTGTTTTCTTTCTGATAGCAACAAGAAAAAATCTTTGTCCCACCTGTACCATTATCTGTATATATATTGAACCACATGCATTTCTTTCGTTTTCATCATATAGTAAAAGTTGGTGGTTTTTTTCCTGATTAGTGTCCCTTCTCCCAAACATGTGCATAACTGGGAAGGTTTCTGTTGTCCGTCTTCTTCTCCAGTCATTAAAATCACGAGACATTCAAAACATAGATCAAAAAAGATCAGCCATTTCTTTCTCCTTCTAACAGTTCCAGATGACTATTTTCCAACTCAAGCAAAATAGACTTTTAAAAACTTATGTTATGTTAACTTATAAAAACTTTTGTCAGCAAAGGAAGTCACCATAAATGTATCAATTTAAATTTCATTTTAAAGCACTGTATCTCCTCTTTGGTTGCTCAGTATAGAAGAAGATGTATCTCCTGGACTTTTTGTCCCTTTCAGGTAAGCATCTGAAACTGCTTACATCTCCTTTCCTCAGAGGCGCTATGTTTAAACTATGGTGTCATATATCTGAGTTTCCAGTTCCACATTCATGAGTCCACTTTCAAAATTCACACTGAGTATAATCCGATATACACCAACATGCAGCACTGACTGCACCACTTCTGGCCTCACAATGGAAGCAAACCTAGATGCACAGAAAGCGAAGTAATATGAGCAAGCCTCACACTGATACCTGACAACAGGAACAACAGGACGAACAGTTAATAGGGATAGCAAAGGCTCACTGGTAAATCCCTGCAGTCAGTTTTAGCACAACTGATGTATTACAGAAGCAGCCAGCAACATACTCACATGAATAGAAGGGGAATTGTACCCATCCAATGTGGTAAACTTCTACAGTGAAATGTGTAGTTTGGCAGATTAAGGGAGCTGTGAATACTATCTTTCTTGACTTCAGAAAGGCTCTTGGCATTGTCTCCTACAAGGTCCTCATAGAGAATCTGATGATTTATTGGAGGGATGAGCAGACAGTGAGGTGGTTTGAAAACTGGCTGAACTGCCAAGCCCAGAGGGTGGTGATCACTGGCAAACAGTCTCAGCAGAGGCCAGTATCTAATGGTGCACCCTAGGGATTGATACTGGGTCCTATCCTGCTCAACATCCTCAAAATTGCAAGAAAAGATGACCTCTAGAAGTTCTTTCCAACCTCACTCATTGAGTCAAACAGCATGGGGATACCTAAAAGTGGGACTCAGAGTCCAGCAAGAAAGGGAATACTACTCTACTACTATCTTTAAAGCATAGGAAAGATATTCAGATGTGAGACTGTATTGCCAATATCAAAATTTAATGCAAGTAGAAAAAGAAGAAACTTTTGATTGACTAATATGTATTGTTATCATGAAGATCATTCACTCTTCAGAAGTTTTGTGATAAAGGGTGTTTTACAATTAATTTGTAGCTGGACACATACAAGTTCATGAGACTTGGATTTTATATATATACATATTCTCAAGTCACTACTGATCGAAGAAAAGTTTGAAATCTCTAAGTATAATGGAACTAAACTGTCAGAATCATACAATGAAGGAAACCCATGTACTTTTTTCATCTCATATCTTTTGGTTGTGATGGAAGGATATACTCAGGGTTTTAAACATTTGAGTTTAACAAAACTGAAATGGTATGTCTTTTTCTGACAAGCTTCAGCACACCGTAGCAAAATCTCCATTCATGGTCCCCTGTCTGAACCATAATACAATTAAACTGATTATCATAATTGTCAGATATCCTGAAACAAATGGAACCTAAAGTACTTCACTGAATGTGCAGCATGAAAATGAAGACAATTTTAATCATTTCTGTGTCTCAGAGCCTCACCAACTAGAACAGCAACTTTACTATAGGATGGTAAATGTACAGGAGAGTTCTCCTAGGTTTGACCTTGGTGAAGACAGTCCAAATGTTCTCAACCCCCAATATCCTGACAGAGGTATGAGAAGGATGAATTTGAAAGGAAGCAGTACTGAAGGAAGAAGGTGAGAGACCCCCCAGGGGAGAGGTTTTAAGGAGGTAACTGGATCCTGGGGTGGTCTTGATTGGAATGATGACAATGCTGTCCTGGATCCCAAAGATGGTGGAAAACGAAGCAGGCACTTAAGGAAAGGGAGGATGTATTATCCTTCCCCAAGATTAAAGCTAATTATGTGTGCTGCTAACTACAGCCCTGCCTGTCTTTTTTTCCAGGAGAATGCCTTTTCTGGAGTAATCAAAAGTGAAGAAGTGGGTTTCAGAGATGAGGTCCCCCTCAGTAGGGGAATATTTGGTCAGTTCCTTGGGCCATGAAATCTCAACACATGCTATTCAAACTACAATCTACATAGAGCAGTTTTTAGAAACATTCTGATTTAAGACTAACTCCACTGAAAACAAGTCTTGTTTTGATTTTCCTAAGCATAATTAATTACTTGATTAGGCTATTCCTGTGAAAGCAATGATGATTAAGTAAAATAAATACATGTATAGCTTTCATCTAGGACATAACTGGTGTCAAGAAGGTCAGGGGTCTGATTGACAGTGATTGCTAGTAAAATATCATAAATAAAACACCTTTCTGGATGGCAATGTAGATTAAACTAACTGAACTATTTTTTCCCTTTCTCCAACATAAATCAGCTTACTTAACAAATAGTATTTTATACATGAAAAGTAAATTATACATGAAAAGAAAATGGGTAACCGTAATACTTGTTTTTGAAGTAGAGCTGTAAGAAATACACAGCCATGCCCTCTGCCATAGGCAAGGTGGATATCTCAACCCTGCAATCACATCCAATGACCAGCTTGGTACTGCCACATCCAGACACATAGAGAGACTCATTTCTCTGTGCTGTGTTTCTATGAGCCTTTTTTGATGCATTCTGCTCTGTTAGCTGCTGTGTCTAACCACTGAATCTGAGTACACTGTCCTCATGAGTTCAGTGCTTAGCAAGTATGCATAAATCACTGAAGGCTTGTCTAAGTCTCACTTAAAATGCCTCTTAAACAGCTTCACCTCCTTTAAGGGTGACAGATGATCCTTGGTTTCAGTTGCAGGCTATGGTTTTTGGACTCAAATGCAAATAGGCAATCACTCATGCAAGATGAATTTAGGCAAAGGTAACTGGTCTGAATTTCCATGTACTATTGCAATAAGGAACTTTTCTGCACTTCTTTTATGCTTCCTTTAACAGAAACGTCTTTCAGATAAAGTAATATATCAAACATGTTTTACGTCTAGCAAAAGTCCCTTTCATTTGTCCCTGGTTCTTTTACTTTCCCAGGCTGCCCAGCCATCCATGAACAGAGTTTCATTCTCACTTTAAGCCTTAGCAACCACACTTAAAGTAAAAATCTGAAACAAAAAAAGAGTATCCCTATAAGGAATCAAGACACATAATTTCTGAGTTCCCCGTTTCCTTCAGACTCACGTCACATGCTTTTACAGGTTCTCTCTCTTGTTCAGCCAACAGAGACACTGTTAGAAAGCAGTATTTCTTCAGCTGGCCAAAGGGACCTCTTCCTTGCACTTCCAAAAGAGCTAAGCAGAAAGGAGTAACTCTTTTGCTCAAATCTAAGTACCTGATTGAAGTTTTATTTCCTACCTATCACCATTTCAGAAACAAATTTGACAAGAAAAGTTCACTAAATTTGTGGGAATATAAAAACACTCAGTAAGCTTCATGTCTGGCTAAGATACATTGCTGTGAATCATGAGTAACTGTACTTGAGTAAATGTTATCAGTTAAAAGTAAAGCCAATAAAGGCAAGTCCTAATGATATTGACTCATGGCAGTATCAGCCCTCAGTTATTTCAGTACACTATCAGTAATCTATCTTTGAAGCTCAGATAGGTTCAGAGAAATGCGTAATATACTATTCTTGTCATTGAGAAGGCAGATACTACTTTTCATAAAGGAAACATGTATTTGATTTTAGTGGTTGTTGTATATGAAAAATTGCATAATGAATTTGTGAGCCTTCCAAATATAAGAAGTTATCTTCCCTACTGCCTGCTTAAAGGTTTTTCTGAAATATGTACTGCTCTGGGTGTAGCTAACAAATTTCTTACACTACCAACAATTATTAAGGTTACTACCTCCTATGTAAAAATACTTATCTGAAAGTTTCCAAACCATCTGTATCTATAGAGCACTAGAAGTATTAAGTAAGAAGTGAAACACATATTTCACTCTGGAGGACTTTGTTTTGAGAGCTGCCTCTGCTCGTTTGCTCTTTGGCATAAGTTACATTTAATTAAAATTCTATGCTTAAACAGTATACCTATTATACTTAATATATACATACAACCGAAAACTAATTTTGCAGGATACATTTAATTCTTACTCTCAGAACGTGGAAGATATTCTTCCCAAATTTCTTTGACACATTTCTTATTTCAGACTGCTCATTGCTCAGGTAGAGTTACAACAACACGGATGGCACCATTCCTTAAATCCAAATACATTACTTTTATCTATCATTAGCTTCTCAGTAGTGCTGTGAATTTTGTAATAGCCCATTTTTCCTGATGATCTTGTTATGACATTTCATTCATTCTGCTGAAGCACTGAGACACTCAGCAAAATATTCTTAAATATTTTTTAGTGTGCTTCTTTCACATGACATTTCAAGTTTTTATAACCTAAACATTTGGCAAACATTTCCCATAGGCTCATTTTGAAAGATTTTTCATGTGGGAAACTTAAAATACGTTTTACGTTTGCTGGGATTCTGCGGAACCTTAAAGCCAATATTTATAAACGTGTGTGGTACTGAAAGATGTTTATGATGACAATGCACTGGAATGCATTCTCCTAAAAAAAAAGTGTTCTTTTTTCATTTTTTCTATGAGGAGGAAAAAAAAAGAAGAAAATTTCACTTGTAATACCTCTTTTTCTTCTTTATAAGGGAGCAAGCAGAGAAAGATTGTAAGGCTTTGCCCTGAGCAGGTAGAGCCTATACCCTTACCAATATACATCATACTGTTCTCAACAATTCTGTTATCATTTTTTCTAACTTATATGTGATTTATGATCATTGTTGCCTATGCCCAGAGGAATATGCTATTTTAAAAGATAGCGGATGATTCCATGACAACTGGCAGGTGCCTTATAAAGCCTTTCTTTGCTGAAAACTTGAAGGTAAGTTATTATACTCGGTGCACAAGGAACCTGAAAATTAAAGTCAAATATTTTTATACCTTCCTGTAGAATCCACAGAAACCACTTGTAACAGCTGCAATGGAAAGTCAAAGAAAATATGCTGCCCCAGATGCTGCTGTATAAATATAACCAGTGCAATTTTTTAGCCAAACGACTTTCTTCTTTTAGATGTTGCTGACTACAGCAAAATCACAAGTCTCTGTGCTGTCCTTTTCCCTTTGTTGACAAGACAGGAAAGCTTTTTTGAAAAAATAGAAGCAAACTAATTTGCAAGTGCTTCCCTTAGTTTTCCACTTAGCTATTTCGCTTCTTCTAGACCACTCATTTAATAAACAGTAAACTATCACTTCAATATTATTAGAGATTTGAATTTATGTGGTTTCTAACTTTCTACGTTCTAAGAAGAACTTAGAGAGCCTCTTCTGTTTGACGGCGGAGTTGATGAGTACAAATTAATTTCCCTGTTGCCTTTATCCTTGTAGGAACAACAACAGCAAGCAGAGTTAACACTTAACTCAGTATGTGCTTCAGCATCCATAACACAGGATGTGTTTCCACCTCAACAGCTAAAAAGTTATCCCCAACGAGACTGGTGTCTATGAACCCCTCACTTCTATGTCCTTACATCCTAGTTTTAGCTGAGACAGTGTTAAAAGCAAACCAGCGTTATGGCTGTTGCTGAGTGATAGGCCATAAAGCTGTGGGGAGGTGACTGAAGGGCAGTCACTGCTTGGGAATTGTCTGGGCATCAGTTGGTTTGCAATGAGACCTTGAGTTGCCAGAAGGGTGTTGGTCAGCAGGCAGTTGTGTTAGCTGGGGCTGGGTATTGGTTGGTGGGTGGTGAGTAATTGCACTGCAGATATATATATATATGTATATATATTGCTATCATGGCATTTTTGTTTCCATTTTCCCCTTCTGTCTTATTAAACAGTTTTTATCTCAATCCATAAGTTCTATTTTATTTCCAGTTTCTCTCCTTCATCCCATCAAGGGGGAGTGAACAAAAGGCTGCAGGGTGATGAGCTGCCTACCAGGTTAAACCACAACACCTTGATGAGCATTTATGATCTTTTACAACCGGAAGGACTTAAAGATTGATCTGGTGCTCCCTGAAGTCAGTGGAAAGACTCTGATTGTCTTAAGTTTACTTTGAATGAAGCCATAAGCTCAAAGTCCAGCTCCACAAATCAAACCTTAATGCTCCAACTACCTCCTTTGTTCCCTGTGAAGGTTCAAGATTGGACAGTGAGGGAGGAAAGACAGAGATTGGCAAAATGCTGCAAATTAGATAGTATTTAAGACATAGCTTCTGTTCATCTCCCAGTTCAATTTTGCAGCACAGAAGATTATCACTGAAATGTTGATGTTGGAGAATGAACTCAGGTGAATAGTTCAAAAGTTTTTTGGCAAAAATAGGAAGAGTGGAAGAGCTTGATCTGTACTGTAGGTCAGTAAGGGCTCATAAATGGGAATGGTTTCTTAGCTCCTGCTCATGTCTGTGAAGAGTTCTTAACTCATGGTAACAATAATCTGACTTTTCATCAGCTGTATTAACACTTACTCTGTGTCAGTTTACTTTACCGTGGCTCTGAAAGAATGCCTCTGGAAATATGGAGAATTTACATTGGAGATGTATCTATTATTGAGATTTCAAACTTTTCTGTTAGTGACATACCTACATCCTGCCGAGAAAGCTTCAGCCACCTGGAAAACCTGGCTTAAGTCATTGCCAGAGTCTCTGAGTAGAAAACCATACAGGTTAATCATGGTTAGAGACCCCTCTGCTTTGAACGAGAGGTCCACAATGTGTCCTCTTACATGAATGGGGAAAGCTATTAGCAGTCACTGCTTCAGTTTGTCTCATGAGACATCTAGAAATGTTTTGCCTCCTTGTAACAGCAAAAAGCCTTAGATTTAACTCAGATTGGGAGGGAAGTATCTCACTTTGGCACCGCTTCTTAGCCACTGTAAGTTTTATTTTGTTTTCCAAGTAAAATTTCTGTAGCACTATCCTATCTCTGTTTGCCTCCCAAATAACTTATCTCCCCAACAAACACTGGCGAGTTTTACTCTAAGTTGAAAAAGTTGCCTGGCTCCCAAAACAATCTGCTTCTTACAAATGCCAAGAAAAAAAGCAGCTGAGGCAGTCTGTTTAGGGCCTCCACTGATGAAAAGGCTGCTGTGGAGGTTTAACCTTGATTAGACATCAGAGGATCCACATGGAGCGAGCCATTATTAATATTGTCAAGAAGTGAAAAGCTTCATTCATAGATCTCGCCTGCTTAGACATCAAAGTCAAACAACCTCAAAAGAAATCTGTGGGGATCCAGGCATCCTTAGTTCTCATATTGATCATACTACTTGTTCTGAAAGCTTCTCATCCATGCTCTGTCAAGACCTGACCTTGCAGAGGGTACATGATGTACAAGCAAGGCAAAGAGTTCTGCCTTCCTTCTTATTCCTAAAGTTAACACCAGGTGAATAATTAATATCAAGTTATATGTTGGGTAAATCATCAACTGAATAATCATTGTCCTACATTTGTTTGTGAAACAGATGCTATTAGCTATTTGTGAATGAGAATTAAACATTTTCAGTTGGGCACAAGTCTGATTTTACTCTTGACTCAACTGAAATTGAATACAATGTGAGCAGCAATACAATACGGATCCAGACAAATCAAATTTAGAAATTCAAATGAATCTTCTAGGCAACTTTTAGGCCATAATTGCCTCAATATAATCATAGGCTAAGAGCAGAAAATATCTAGATGATAGTGCCCTTTCTTTTCAAGCTATACTCTATTATACTCTGTTTCAGATGGTGTCTACTTAGAGAACACTTTCATTTTATTTGTTGAACTTCTGTGGCCATCACTGGAAATTCTTGCAAAGGAAGTGAGAACAAAACATGCAGTGAACTCATCCAGTGATGTTTTAAACCGTATCTGAGAATTTTGAAATGCAATTATACTTTCATGAGATTTAAGGTAGGGTTTTCTGTCAACTTGTTTTAGGGAAAACAAATCTGTAGTTGGACAAAGGACAAAAGGCAATTGGAGGAAGTACCATGTGAAATGTGTATTTTCTTGCAGAAATTGTACCCAAAATTTTGATTCTAAATGCAAATCTCAGAGCTATTGATAGCATGGAACAAAAATAAATAAATAGAACATACTGAAGGCATGTTTATACTTGTAACATTCGACAAACAATGTGGAGATAATCTTTACATTGTTTTAAACTACTGATTTCAACATAAGTTTAAATAAAATTATCTGCAGTCTTTATTCTTTCGGAATTATTTACTGTGTGAAATTGAAAAAGAAAGTATTTAATTTTCTTTCAATTTGTATTGTGATCTACCACATTGTGATAGACAAAATTTGATTTTGCAACACTAGTAGTGAACTATGTGTTTCATTTTTAAATTCCATTTTCAAAATGGGCTTCTAAGTAGGTTGAGAAGCATTACTTTCCTACATACACTTCCCAACTCTTCTTATTTTCATTTTTTGCATTTCTTGTTCTCTGATACTCCTTTCTCTGTATCATTTTTCTGATAAATGCTTAATTATTCCCTGTCATTTGTTGATTCATACTCTTCTTTCATCCACTGCCCTCTGAAAAGACGCAGTTTTGTCCATTATATTTCTTAAATAGTGACAGATTTTTTTCCCTTTTGATTGAAATTCTTCCCATTGCTTGGAATTTACTTTCATTTTCTGCTACTTTCTTTGAACCTTCTATTTTCCCCAGCATCCTTCTCCTCCCTTTACCAGTCCTTCCTATGGTGTCGACCAGAGGGGGACTCATGAAATGCCTTATAGGAGGAAGACACAAAAAGACAGTGTTAGAGGAAGACGTGTACATATCAGCACATAATAGAATCACAGAATCATTTGAGTTGGAAGGGACACTTAAAGGTCATCTAGTCCAACTCCCTGCAGTGTACAGGAATACCCACAGCTTGATTAGTTTTCTCAGAGCTCTGTCCGTCCTAACCTTGAGTGTCTCCAGGGACAGGATATTGACCACCCTTCAGGGCAAATACTTGACTAGGTACCATGTAGAGCCTCTCTCCTCAGCAAGCACATGTGCTAAGCTATTCCCTTGCATGAACTAGCTGTAGCCCTGAAGGCTGTCCTGTCAATGGGACATGAAGAGCCTCTCTGAAGGGCATTTGTTCTCTCCTGCAAGTCCCTGTTGGGCAGCATCTCCAGTCCTTCTCCCTTTGTCATATTGGTGCAACACAGAAAGCAATTCCTGCTCCATTATGGAGCTTTTTCATTGTTTTCCCTTTAATTTGGTGAACCAGCTGTAGGCTGCTCCTTGCAGGCTGACTGCTGCTCCAGCCAGGACCATTCAGTGTTTAGCTTCTGGATAGTGACTCATCCTGTTTGTTGGTAAGACATCAACTGTTTTCACACAGAGGATTGTGCAAGGACCCCATTTAGGAGCACAGGGACATGTCATCATCCATTCGTACTTTTATAGGGTACCTACACTGGAATTTACAAGATGGTAATTATATTATTTTAATGTTGATGGCACATGTTTACAAGAATATAGCGATTTGATTAAACATGAAATGCCAGATTAAATAGCTTGTTCTAACTAAATGCCTGATTAAATAGCAAGAGAGTATTAATTGGATTTATTAAAGTTTAACAAATATATGGGCATTATTTATTAATACTTTAAAACACAATGTTGATGTTTCTACCTCATTAGCTAAACAGTCCCTCTTAAAAGCACATTAAAAGTACTTACTCTGTCAGCAGCCCTGGTCTGTAATTTATATTACCTCAGTTGCGGTTTATTTTGCCCTGTTTACAGCTCCCCAGGCATTCTCTCAAAAACCTAACAAAACATTACATTCAGTTCCCAGCTGTCCAGCTTCAGTGGAAATAAAATGCACAACCATTCATTTTATGATTTTTTGAAGTTATAGCCCAAGGTACAAAAGCTCACCTTGAAGACATCAGAACATTTCCTGTGAGAATATCCATGAAATTCCAGCATTTAATTGAAATATAATAAAAGGTCTTTCCTGTGATAGACGTTTTGCTACAACAAGCACAGCTTTACTAGTGGAGGTGCTGTAGCTGAAGGTATTTTTTTTTTTTGTGAAAGGTATCTTTAAAAGATTTTTTTGTTGTTTCATAATATTACTGGACAGAGAGGAGGAGGGTACTTGTTGCTTTCTTTTTCATATAAACACCTCATCAGGACTCTGGCAGTTATTACAGCTATATATTCAATAAGTTATGCTAATCTCATTGAGAAAATGAGAGTCATGGATATATGCACCTTCCATACTGCACCATCACTACGTTAGATACTTCTTGAGGTTTCCAAAAAAAAACAAAACAACTGCTCTTGCCTTTCTTATTACTGTGGCTTATATATTCCACTAAATCTTCTGCTGCTGTTTTGTTAAAGATGCAGTAAAAAGAGGGAGAAATAGTTTTAAATGTGAATTGTAACACATTTGAGTATTTTAATAGTATCTTTGTCTTCACATAATTATAAGGATTATTTATGAGGAAAGAATTCCCCTTCTGCCATTGACTTTGCTCCACGAGATGATGTTTCTGCTGTTCTTTCACAACCAATATTACTGTAAAAGCATCATATTGCAAAATTTCTTTCAGTAGAAGAGAGGAGATGCTCTTTCACGAGCGGAGGTGGTTTTGCACCAAGGTATTTGTACACAATTTCTTGACTTCTTCTGCTTGATCATTTTCTAAAGAACTGTGGTACTAGTTTTCCTGTCTTCTCATATGCACTATACTCTTTGCATTCAGTTTACAATTAGAACATTTACTCCTGAGATTCAGTTACTAGTGATATGATGATGGTAAATATTTATATATGGCATAGTGTTCACCCTGCGCACATATACTGTACTGTAGTTCTTCTTTGGCCTCTACTAGAGCTCAGATCTTGAGTATTCCTGAAAACATTATCACTCTAAGACATCAGTGTCTTCTTTGCACTTGAAAGACTTTGAGCTTAGGAAATCCTGGCATCAGAAGGGAAAATTGCACTTTCAACTTGTTTTTCATATTCTTCCTCTCTCCTAACACGATGCTGAAGCATTTAATTCCTCTGTTGTTCTCACTTGTGGCTTTAATTTCTTGGTATCAAAATTTCTTTCTGTTTTTTCTTGCCTCCCTCAACAGTCAAACTGTCTGAAATTTGCTGTCATATCTGCTCCTTGCAGTGCTATTCCTCCCATCAGTCTGGTATTGTCTACAAGGTAGAGATTGCAGACCTTCTGCTAACGCTGTGCTTTCCAGTTACTCAAGTGCTTCCAAAATACTGTATTTCAGATAACACAGTGTTGTTACCTCAACACCTGGTAATTGGTCTGGCATCTCTTTTATCTGCATCGCTTCGTGGAACCAATCATCCAGTTAATTGCATTTTCTGTCCTCTCATGAATTTTCACTATTCTTTCCCTGGAGGATGTACCTGTGATATGGAGCAGCCTGGAACTTTAGTCTGTTAGTCACTAATTTAATCTCTTCATGAGCAAAGAAACCAAACTTTGTTTGGTGACTGACTAACCTAATGATACAGTTGTATTTTTATTGATATAAGTTTCTTGTCTTAGGTCACAGTAACTTCTTCATATGACATTCCCAGGCAATGGTTTATGTTTGGTGAATGTCACCAGTTGTGATCTCCTCACCAGATTTCCATAATCCTGGGGGCTCGTTGCCTATCCCTTGTAATTCACCATCTTCATAATTTTTTAAAAAAAATCTTCCCATACTAAAAGTTAAACATGATTACAATAATTTATTTACTCAGTACCTGCTCATTTTTTCACCTAAAAAAAAGAAATCAGCCTCTTAGCTAGTCCAAGAACACCCAGCTGCTCAAAATTACTTCTTATCAGAGGAGGGCTTACACATTAAGCAGTACAGCCATATGTTCCGTGAGCATTAGTCCTTATTAGCTTGGTGAGCTCCAGAGGGGTCTGCTGCTCTAGGCAGACTGCCCAGCCCAACTGTCCTGTTGCTGAATGCCCAACCAACCCTGCCAGTTTGAAGTTACCTGCACAAACAGTTTTGCTGTTTTGCCCTGGAATTTGGCTGCCCCAGGCCACCACCTGCTCTTGCTCTTATGAGAGTGCTTGCTCTGAGTTCAAAGATAATTCAGAAATACTGAAAAAGTCCCTATTCCAGGGTGAAAAAGCATCATCTCAGGGCTCATTAACTATTTTGCAAATGCGAAATGTAAAAATAAGATTAACAGACAATTGTGCCATAACTTGTTTGTCCAAAGAAATGTTCCCAGATAAAATTATATACCACTTGCATCTTAAAATACCAGTGCAGATGTGCACCAGCACTAATTATGTGACAGACTGTGGAAAGGATTAGTTCTACAAAACACATCATGCTGGGGAACCAAAGAGCAGAAAGAACATTAGTTTTTATCTAAACACAAAAATCTATGTGGACTAATTAGTCTTGTTTCAAAAAAAAACAAAACATCAACAGCCACAACAATGGTGAGAATTAGCTTTTATAATGTTAATCTGTAGAGGGACTTTTTGCACAGTCCACAATATATTTAATTAGTTCTTGATTTCCTTCAGTTACATTAACTAGTTTCATCATCCTGATGTTGACATTTAAATTACATTCGTTATTCATTTAAAATTCTTTCCGTGATACAATTGACAGTAGTTAACGCTTCTTGCCAGACTTCTGCATCCAACCTAATTAGGTATGTTGTCCTACAAACTATTTTTAGATACGTTTCAAGCTCTCTGATTATGCTCACTTATGCTCAAGAAAACAATTGTTGCTTCAATGCTTAGAATACTGCCCATAGATAAAGCTGTCTAAAGACTTCTGAGTTATAGATACACGAAGGCAACTACACAGTAAGTTCCACTAAGCTGTAGAGGCTGAAATGGAGCAAAAGAATCTTTTTTAAAAATGTGCTGTTAGTGGTTACAAAACAGATGCAAGCAGATGAGTGACCGGTCTGGAGACGACTACCCAATTATTTAATTTTCAATTTTCGTCTTCTAGATCGACTAGTTAAATAAACTTTGTCATTTTCTTATGTGAAGCTGGTTCAAATGATTTCCAAAAGAATGCCAAATGAGACCACTGCTGAGTTGATAAAGCTAATGGTGTTGTTGTTTCTCACTGGTCTTCCTCTTCCTTTGGAAAGGAACAATATCATTTTAAAATGAGAACTGTGCTGAAAACTGAGGTCTTGCTTTGAGTTGGATGAAAACAAACACATCCAATCCTCCCTGTATTCAAAATCAAAGCACATCTCATACAGACTTTGATTTCAGGGATGCTGGCAGAACAGAGGTTCCTACCACTTCAATGTTCCTGCTCCTCTGTGGCATGCCCACCAGGCTACATGCCCACCAGCTGAGCAGGTCAGAGTGTCAAGGACTTTGTCCTTTTGGATCTCAAAACATCATCTCTTTCTGACTGAGGCCATCATTTCTCCTTACTTCTACTAAGAAATTTTTCCACATTCCGCCTCAATCTGATCACATTGCCTCCTAAATATCACATTCAAAATTCCTTCTTGTTCATCCATTCATGAAAATGCTATCCAAAAACCAGTCTTTACCACTGGTCTCATCTCCCCTTATATCTCCCAGACTTCTTTTTCTACCCTACTAGTAAACAGTTTTATTTGCATCTCAGCTCCCATGCTGTCTGTAATGAATGGACAATAACTGTATTTCAGCCACTTCAGATGTCCTCCCTTGGTGACAATGGAGGTGCCACCAGCTATTTTGATCCTCTTTAGTCTCTGTGGGTGGGTTTCGTCTCATCTCTGTGTCTAGATTCAAACATGTAATCTTCTAATAACTAGTCAAATGAAACCGGTACTCTCAAGATAGCCTTCTGCTGACCTATTTTGTCTATTTCAGGATGAAGCATCTCACGCCTTAGAAATGTCTATTTCTTGCCCCAATAAATGTCTCTTTCTGCATCTAATCAAGCTCTTACTGCCAACAGTGACCTTGTTTTTCTAACGTTTCCAAGCTTTATTTCCAAAGTAAAAAGACTGGAAGTGATGGAACAGATTGTTCAAATTTGTTCAAAGAAAATCTGTGCAAAAGATCTTCAAAACCAGGCTCAAGTCTTGCAGATTAAACTTTTCATCCTGTGAGAAGTTCTGAGGTTTTTAAAATATTATCACTAACTAAATAGAACAAGAAGTTAAAATGTTGACATCTTAGATGACTCAACTATATTAAAAGAACAATAAAGCTCAGATTAAAAAAAAGACTCTCATAGTATATCTGAAAACTTCTTTTTCAATTTCTCTTTACTAAAAAAAAAACCTTCAAATCCTAAGGAAAATTGGGGATAAAATTTGGAAATTCAACTGATCTTTTTATTTTAAAAGTTGAAGCACCTTTCAACCATGTCAGTACCACATCAGGAAAATTCAAATATCAGTATTTTCTCCTACTGAATTTTGCTTTTGACAGGTAACTATTTCCTGATGTCAGAGTCTCACATAAGGATTCCTAGGGAGTTTTAGGTCAAAGAAATTTGGGTTGAAAAGCAAACAAACAAAAAACATCTTAACACAAATCAAGGTAGGTCAGGCCTGCATTTTGTGTTAGCTCTAGCAGTCTATACTCATGTCGTACCCATTTTCAATTACTATAGTAAAACTGAGTAACTCAGCACAGTTAGTAGCTATCACAGATGTTTCCAGACCAAGGTGTTATGAGCTTGGTTCAAAGCCAAAGCTCACTCCAAAGGCGTGCTGGAGGAAAACCATCTGTCTTTCAAAGGCCAACACCTGTCTGAGGCAGCTTTTTAAACTCAGCAGAATTGCTCAAATAAATATGCTTCTCACAGGCACGTAATGGTACAAGGAAACAGTACAGGACAAACATTTCCTTGCAGTGTCACAGTGGACACCCAAGATCACCACATATATGTAAATGTGTCATAGTGTGCATGTGTCTAGAATATGTAATAAGTAATACATGACCATGTTGCCACTGCACTGAGCAGTACTGAGACCTATTCTCATTTTATTCTGCATTGTGTAGATGACATTTTAGAAATATTAAGCTAATTATTTCCTTTGTCAGCTTGGCAAGAGTTGAATATTTAATATTTTCAACAGGACTAGCCTAACCATCCGCATCTCTTTCAGCTTTCATTCTGGAGAAATATATAGCCCTTAGTTCAAACTCCACTAAATCTAATTCACATTAGACTACAAAAGATCAAACTGAGGCACTAGAGGACCAACCTCTTCTGTTGTTCTAGACCCTACAGCTCTTAAATTAATATTAAAAGGATCTGCTACCAGTAAATTAGGCCATCTGCTTCTCTCCATGTTAGTGTTTTGTTCACTGAGAGTTTGAATGCAAAGCACATCTCTTCAGCGGTATGAGAAAAAATCTTGTGGCCAATTTTGATAAATGCCTTTACTGCGTCAATCTGTGCTACAGCTTTTCATTGTTGAATTAATTTCCTGATCTCATCAAACATGAGGTTGAGGTTCTGGAAATGTCTTTCTTGCAGTACTGCTATTTCAAACCAAAATTTCTTCCTGAATAAAAATACCTTGGGGCTGAAGTTCCTCGTATGCTTCCTTGGCCCAAATAATGAGTTTGGAAATATGTGGTTGGATGAGATAAGCAAAGTTTAAAAAAATCTCTTCCATGTTTTAAGAACGCTTTTTATAGAAACTCTGTTTATACTTGGATGATTGAAAACCAGCATCAGCATGTGCACGTACACAACTCACTTTTGCCATGGATTAATCACCTTGTTACATTTGCACCTTTTTTTTTATTATTTTATTTAAAAGGAGGAATACAAGTGATAATGCCAAAATCCTTTAGCTTTGGTCTTCATATGTAGCAACAGTCAGAAAATGAGATTAGTTGCAGGCATCTCGTGAGAGCTGTTTCTTTACTCTTTAGAATTGCCTTATGCTACTAGTAGTGCCTAACATTATGTTGGTTTGCACCAGGAGGTGTTAGCCTCTTATGATCCCAGTAAGAAAGGCTCTCTGCAAGGTATCATTCACAGTGCTATTTATTAGAGCTAGCACAATAAGACAAGAATAGCATAGATAATCCTACATCCCATTCGATGCTGGGATCCCCAGGTGGGGTATCATTGAGCAGGACTCTGACCCACATGCAGCACACCGTGCCAACAAGGTCCAGAGCAGAGATTATCCCTTTTCAGTCATTCGAGCTATTATAGGATTTTAAAGGAATTTAAAGGAAAAAGCTCTATTTATCACTTCTACAGTCAGACAGCGTTCACAAGAGAAGTTTCTGCTACACTTCTAGATAAATGCAAGACCACACAGGTGCCATGATCGGCAGCACTGAGTGGGGTTGCCTGCAGGCTGCCCTGTTGCAATGAGCTGCCTGAGGGTATCTATGCACTGCTAACCTCAATGTGCAGTGTGCATTTGCTTAGAGCCACAGCGATAGGACAGTGCAAAATTTTGTGTTTTTACAAGCATGCAGTTTTCTCATGTGATTCCATATTTCAAAGGACACAAAGATGGCAGAGAAAATTCACTCTCTTTTAAAGTAATACATAACACAGCTGGGACGAGTCCTTTTAAGGAGATATCTCTGTCAAACAAGACCTAGGCAACCAGCCTGTATGAAACATTCGATGTCTAGACAGCTAAAGATAGCCACGATGAGTGCTGCATCATGAGTCAAACTCAAAATTAGGACAAACTGTGGAGAAACCTGTAGGATTTTTTTGTTTAATTGTGGTGTCGTTCTGCTGTGATAACTGCTTTTGCTCTTCCCAAAATGTTATGGATATATTTAAGGGTTGACTGACTGTCAAGCACTACCAATTGCACAGTAGCTGTGACTTTGTACGTCATTGCAGCTTCTTCAAACATGAGTAAAACAAGTCTCTGTATGTTAAAACACAGAAAAGTAGGGCTAAAAAGAAAGAACCAGAGGGCTCTCTGGGGTGAGTTCAGAGAAAAGAGAGTGGACAAAGTTCTAAGCATGCCCTGGGTAAGCAACTGAGGAACCTGGAGGTGATTCATCCCCAACACATGTACCATCACAGATGGCAAGTAAACCTCTCCTGGACTGCCAAACAAACAGTTCATCTATCCAGGTGGATTGTCTGGAAAGTTATAGGTCAGCAGTGTGTAGCCATTTAGAGCTGATTTCAATCTTCTTTCCTTTTCCTTTCCTTTTCCTTTTTCCTTTCCTTTCCTTTCCTTTTCCTTTCCTTTCCTTTGCAAGAGGGGCAAAGACAGAGCTTACAGAGAAGCTATATTCAGGCATAGTCTGTATTTACATACAAAACAAAACAAAAATAAAAACAAAAATAAAAACAAACAACAAAGCCCTTTCTAATTAAGGACTCATCCTATCAAGAAATCCAAAGGACCACTACATTTTTCCAGGCTCTTTGATGAGTTAAATGTCAGTATCTCTTAAAGCAGCAGCTTCTAGCTAGCACCACTACAGAGAGGAAAACCCTGGGAAGACTACAAATATTTACTGAAACTATGTGACATTTTTTCAAGGAGTTTGAAAGATGACTACTTTCCACAGATTTTTTTTATTTTAGAAGAATTAGCAAAAAGAAATACCTGTTAAATTTATGGTTTTGAAAGCAGGTATCTGTTTAAGAATGGGAAAGAATAATTGGCTTCCCTAATAGGGAGAATTTTCAGTTACTTGTAGCAATAAATAAAATGCACATTCAGTTACAAATGAACTCTCACTTTAGGTTCTTGAAATTATTGTGGAGCCCTGGGAAAGAGAATTAGATCCAGAAGGACCTTACTTGTATATCATACCGTAATAAAAACAAAGAGTGAAAAGACAATAGATAATTAAATACTTAACCTTTTTTCTTAATTATTTTCAGAGTTCAATCCATGGTTGCTACTAAAGGAGTAAGATTGTGTCATTTATCCATGTTGCAGTTTCAAAATTGTTAACAAAGTGGTAAAGATTCTGCTATTTTAGCAGGACTGGATCATGTCCCAGTGGAAGTGAGATCACATGTTTAAGACACTAAATCTTCTCCAGGACTGAGATTCACTGCAAAAATTACAGGACACTGCTTTCGAATAAATCAGGGCAGTATACAGAAAGATCTTCTAAAAGATGCTGTAAAACAGTCTTTGGCAGTCAGCTGATAAATAGAGCCAAAGAAAAGTTAAAACTAGGACAAAAGATAAAGTGCTGAAGTGGTTCGAGAAAATGCAGATGCAAAGCAGTAGATCGAGAAGTCATTAATACTAAAGGGAAACAGTGTATGATGACAGAAAACATTAGAAAAACCCTTAGGCATACAACACGTTTTCTGTAAAAGGAAATTCAAGTTGTAACTTATAAAGCTTAAAATGACTCAGGAACTGTTATTTTTCATACAAAGCCAATCAATAAGGGTTATTTACAATCTTTAATACCAAATCTGCTACTTTTGAAGCTTTTTATGAAGTAAAACTCTTTACATCAATCCTCAAAGAAATGGGAAGAAAACTTTGGAAATAGCAAGCTTGTTGAAGCAGTAGGAAGGAAACTTATAAAGGAATAACACAGAAGGAGCTCTTACAAGTAAGCTAAATATTTCTCTAGCCCATTTTCTTCTTCCTGGCAATGACTAACAGTGACTACTCAGGAAACAGCAAAAAAGAGGTCAAGCAAATAGTGATACCTCCCATATAAATTCTTCCCACATCCAAAAATTGTGGATCAGAGATTTCCTGGGGCAAAAGCTGGGCATTTTTTTTTTTATCTTTGTTCTTATTTAATAATCCGGTATGACTTCTTCTGTGCATTTGTCCTGTCCTTTTATAGTTAGCTTAAAACTTTACAATTGAGTTCCACTCTGTCTATACAGAGGCATTTCACAGCTTTACTCTGTGAACAACTACTTCTATCTGCTGTAAAATATTCACCTTCCGATTTCATTTCATTTTTCTTCCAAAAGACGGCAAATATTTTTTTCCTTTTTCACCTCCTCTTTGCCCTTTATGGCCTAACAGAATTGTATTGTCTCCTTGGGACCCCATTGTTCCAAGCTGCAGAGTCACACTCTATCTAGTTGTCTGTAGAAGTTACTCTATAACTGAGCATCCTTATTTCTTCCCCTGTGCCTTCACTACTATGAATTAACAACTTCACTTGCTGTTTTCACTGCATCTGAGAGCTGGGCTCACCAATAAAACATACAATAATAATAATAATAATATTAAAAAAAAACATTCAGAAACATTTCTGTTTTCCAAATGCATTTCAAGGTATTCTGAGCAAAACTTGGTCCTTGCATGCTTTTAGTAGTGTTGTACTCAGGAAAATAAACAGCAAGTTTTTTGAGAGCACCTACTGTTTTAGACTCTTGAATGTTACAGTAACTACTGGATAAAGCCTGAAAGGCATCTTGAAATGGTTATCTAATTAACCTCTCTGTCACACAGTAAGCTTTTTGGTGCAGGAGTATGAATAGTCTTAAATATAGACATCTCACCAAACCATGCCATTGTTGGAAAACAGTAGAAAGGCTTCATGCAAACCAACTAGTTAGGCTGGAATTTCCCCAACAAGATTTAAATCACATTCTCCAATTAAAGAAACCATGATTAAACTAGTTTCACTAAGAATAAGTAAATATAAAATCACATTCAATGATGATTAGAAACATTTAAACTGGAAACCTGAAAAGAAATATTTTTTACTAGTATTTTAAATCCTTGTAAAGAGGAAATAGAATAGTGTCTGCTTAAACACTCATCCAATGCAGGTACCATTATTATTCTCATCAAATAAGTACTCTTCATAAAAGCTCAGAATCAGTTTTCTGCCACAGGATACTTTTCATAAATACACATGAAAACATTTATGTATGTAGATATTATTATATCTATGTTACAAAGAATGCCACAGTTTGGAACTGAAGATCACATGTTTACCTAAAATTATGTTAATCTTAACATTGTTTTATTTGTCTGACTTCAAATTGTCATTCTTGTTCAAAGAATTCCACAACCCTACAGACTCTACTTAAACTTCTGTAAAAGTTTTATGATTTCAAATGTTCATTCACCCCATCAAAAATTATAGAAAATTTTATTTCCAAAGGAAATTTAGAGGAAAAAGAGGTGACAAATTTTATCAAGGATATTTTTCCCACTTCCATAATCATTCCAGATAAAGCAGAGGATGCTGTTGGGTTTACTGAAATCTGAGAAGACTGACAGTGAGTGATTAGACAAGAGAATTTAAATACCATCTGGCATTATCAAACACCTTAAAGCAAGAGTTGAAGGAGCTTTAATTCACTACTTAAATTGCCAAGAAAATAGTGGTTATATAAAAGTTGTAGTATGAAATTCATTTTTAAAAAATGATTCTTGAAATGCATCAACAGTTTACTAAACAAATGCTGTCTTTTCAATGTTAGAATGTGGAGAATCAACAATGCTACAGGGAAGGCATTTTGCTTTTATTAGATGTCCATGGCTATTCCCCATCCTCATTCAAGTTTCTGAGATCCATCTTGCTGACCAAATTCCCCTTGACATAGCCAGACTCTTCCCTAAGGGAAAGAAATATCTCGTCTTGCTGTACTGACAGGAGTCCAGGACCTGCAGATATATCCCTTCCAGCTCACCAAGTGAGAGCAGGCATCTACTCACAACCTAATATTTTTGTTGATGTATGCAACTCATTGTGTTTACAAGGAAACTTACATGTTGGAATCTCAAGAAAGTAAACTGTATATATGTAAGGCTTAATTTCACCTTGGCCTTTACTTTAGCTTTAGCTGGTACAGCCATTTGTGGTCTCTAGGCACAACCCAAGAGCACTTGCCAGGGCTGTGCGGAGTTCTGGCCTTTCATTTCACACCTACTCTTGTTAGTGTGATGCTGTCATTGGAGTTGGGGATGAGGACTCCCCAGTCTGTGCCCGTGTCTGTACCTAGATGCTGGATGTGACCCATCTCTTACCGAGGTCACCTTTTCACCTTCCCTACTTGCTCCTTTAAGTTGTCTTCTCCTTTCCAGCTCAGCGGTCACAAAACTAACACAGGTATTCCTCAGTTCCCTGTTGAAATTTTTGGGACAAAATAATATGGCTTATTCATACTGCAAAGTCACTGTTATTCTGGGAGCTGGGATCAATGAAATACTGGTGCAGATAAGCACAGCGTCAGTGAAAGCAGATGTACTCATCTGCGTCAGCAAAGAGTTTTGCTTGCAGTGTTGACAGGGAAAAATGGATTCAGCAAATAACTGATAAGGAATGAAAAGAAAAAAGCTTTCTATTACCAAAACAACAAAGAATTTAATATAGAGGAATTACATTATACTGTGCCCTCTATATGGCCTGATCTCCTATTGTGTTGAGAATTCTCAACTGTCATTCGTATTAATAGAAATCTTGTAGGATGTTCACAACACACAAATTAGGATTGTGCTACTCTGACTAGTATGCAAATCAGTAACATGTCAGTACACTGAGTATAAATTAAATTCTGAGGGTTTTATCTTTGTTTTGAAAAAATGCAGTGTATGAAAAAGTTATTGACAGGCATAGTTCTTACCTGATAGATAGATAGATAGATAGATAGATAGATAGATAGATAGATAGATAGATAGATAGATAGATAGATGTAAATACCTTTTTGGGTGTGTATGTCTGGTCTTCAACAATGTTAAGATGAAAAAGCTCCATTGACCATTTAATTTTCCCAGAAGAGAGCTAGAGGAACAATTCTGACTAAAAACCTTTCATCATCAAATTTCCTAAGTATTTCAATAGGATTATAGGCAGGACAGTGGGTAGTGCTGTAACAGAGTGGTGCCAGTGTTCTCCACATGCATTGTGAGGCTGCAATGTCCAGCCTGCTCAGACAAGGTTATTGTAACATTTCCAGACAAAAGGAAAACCTGATGAATAATACATTGAAATCAAGCTAGATTTCTGTAAGATCTTGTATGATTCATGTGATACAGAACATAAAGCATTCACATAATTAAAATCTATTACTTTTATGAGTTTTACTGTGCCTGACGTTTCCAGGTCCATGGATGAAGCAGCAGAACTTCTTGCTGATTTTCAGTTCATTGAGGGCAATGTGGTATAGCCATCTTAGTAGAGACAATGAGTTTATAAGAACAAATCCTGAAATTATGGAGATTACATTTGGATTTCAGTGAGTTCATACTGAATGTTACAATGAATTCAGTCCTAATGCAGCAGAACATTTCTTATCCTTAAGGTTTACTTTTCAGCATGGCTGAAGGTGAAGTTTGCTGGTCTGATGAGTGCCCTGGACTTACAACTATTTGAGAAAATCCTACACAAGACCTGCCTGCAGGCCAGGCTACTTTCCTGCTCTCAGCCACCAACAGGGTTGCTGTAGCAGCAGTGCTGCACAAAGGCAAAATGATCCACACTGCATAACCATAAAATCATAGAATGGGATAGGCTGCAGGGCACCTCAAAGACCATCCATTTCCAAGTCCTTGCCTTGGACAGGGCTGTCACCCATCAGATCAGGCTGTCCAGAGCCCCATTCAACCTGGCTTTGTACACTTCCAGAGATGGGGTGCCCACAGCCTCTCTGGTGAGCCTGTGCCTGTGCCTCACCACCCTCTAAGTAAAGAATTTCCACTTAATATTTAATCTAAATCTCCTCTCCTTTAGTCTAAAACCATTCCTTCTTGTACTATCATCATCAGATCATGTAAAAAGTCAGTCCCCCACTGTTTCTAAGACCCTTTCAAGTACAGGAAGGACACAATGAGGTCTCCTCAATGGGTCTTTAACCATCCTCAGTTTTTCATCTTTTTAGAGTACAACAGCTGACAATGTTGGCTGGTCATTTATCTCAGTGTAAATGTGAATTTTACATTATCACAGCTGTGAATATAGAAATATACACATCATCTGGAGCCTGATATTTTCTAGACCATCAGCCATTAGGTAGTCAGATTGTTACTTAGATTTACTGAGAAATTATGTGGTAGTAATAGTAGCCTGTTCTGCTGAGAAAGGAAAATGCTGGAAGCAGTTTTTGCTAAGTATGCTTAGCTTTGTTAATGTTTCACAAGAAATAAATTCAGCATTTGATTTTTTACTGTATGTTGTCTCTACATTATAAAGCAAATATTTGAGGAATTATGTTTATGTTACCTGTGTGTCCATACATAGAAGGAGGCAATCTTGAGTTAATACTCCTTCACGATTCTGATAGGCAAAGCACAATTCCTCCCTCTCTGTAGGATCACAACACAATCAGCGCAATCCAGCAGAAAGGGGCAAGTTTTGTAAATGCCCCAGGACCCAGACTGAACTATCTCTATAGACCAGCTTAATGGGGGGAATGTTTCTTTATACGTGCATTCTAAACCTCTTTTTTTTTTTCTGAAGAAAAATAGGTTGTTAGGCAAAGAGGAATCCCTGAATTGCCCACGGATGTACTCTAGCCTGCCCAATTGCCCCTTTAGTGAGACTCCATCACTCCAAACACGTTTAAAAAATTCTGTTAGATGTACTCTGTATAGTGTAACTTTTCCATTATTCTTTAGGCAGATAGCATGAGTCGGTACATACTCTGCAAGCTTGGAGAGTCCATGGGTCTGCCAGTGTATGGTAAATGCAGTGCTCATAACCCCACCAGAAAGAGATATCAATGGAAACCTGTTACACATTATAACTTGGAACAGCAGTACCACAAAACTGGGGAGAAAAAAAAAATAAAAAAGGCAAATAGCAGAGTTCCAAAGTCCTTTACAAGGTAATGGACATTTGCTCTGTTCTTTCAAGTCACTCCAACTAATTATTCTTAGTTGTTATGAGAAAAACAGTAAAGACTTAAATGGAGAGAATAGGTGGAGCAGCACCTTTACTTCTCTGCTCCATACTCCTTGACCTTTGGATTTTAGCCCCAGAGCCGAGACTGACATGTGATGTAGCTGTGAACTTTAGTGATCACACTGTACATCCACAGACATTCCTGCCACCTCTCATCAGCTGACCACGCCAGTACTGAGCATACACAACCATGCAGAAGTGCTCAGCTGTGACACTAGAAAAAAAATCACAGAAGCACTGTTCTTATATATATAAAATTCTTTTATATATATAAGAATATAATGAATATAATATAATGTTCTTTTATATATAAAATTATATATACCTACTGGTCTACAAATATTACTGTGCTGGAATAAGGGAAAAAAAGAAGATGTGGAAAATAAAGGCAAAATGAATTATTTAAAACATTCACTGTTACTTGAAAATCTAATGTTGTACACTAAGCCTTTTCATAAACTTCTGTTCTTCTAGAATAAAGAATAGAGTATACTTGAGAGGCAAATTATTGTGCATGATCCCTTCTGAGTCATGAACCATGTCCAGAGAGTAGATGGGAGAGTTTTATCAAGCAAAAGGAAAACAGAAGACAAAAGCAGAACACCGCCTGTGCTGTTTAATTCACCAGCACAGACATAGCAGTCATGTCCTCTGAGGACATGATAATAAGCAGAGATGATCTCAGAGGAACCAATTCCAGTCAGGATGACTTTTCCAATGATCAGAAGAGTTGGAGAAATGGTAATCAAGAGAAAAAAAAAAGGCAGGTGACTCTACTGTAAATTCTTTTTAAAACCCTAGGAAATGGCTTAGCTTTATCTAAAATAAAAGTGGAGGCTGTAAATACACTGACTGGAAAAAATAAATATCCTGTTCCTCCCACGCTTGCTTGCTGAGAGTGACAAATCTGTTGACATAACCCTTACCCAAACTAATACAGCTTGAAAAAACTAATAATGTCTTTTAAGCAAAGGAGATGATATGAAATCCTTGCTGCAGTTAGAGGAGAGATGCCCCTGTTATGCTAAGGAATGAGCTGAACAAATTCAATTCCAGTTTATGAGTAAGAAAAAGATGTGGCTGGATTGCTGCATTCGGAGTGTTGCAGACTATCGTGCATTCACACTAGTGCATTTATGAGCCATGGGATGTGATGCTCTCATTCAGACACAAAGGGGATGGCAGAAGTCAATGTTATTCCCAAATCTCAGGGGAATCATACTGTACTTCAGCTTTCAGTTTGCCAAAACCAGTAATAAGCACAGAAAAATTTAAATGAATGCACAATAAATACGTAGTAATAACAACCTAGGACAAATGATGCTTTCCTCCGCCAATATCCTCAAGTATAATAGAACTTAGTGAAGCATTCAATATTAAACTATGCTAAATGCTTGTTATCATAAATTGACTTGAAAAGATGAACACCAAGGAGGAGTTAAAACCACGGTTAACAATTTAAAGCAAAATAAATGGTCCAGGTAGTGGTATCTAATTTAGTTATTTACACAACTGTATCCATGCATCCAGTTTGTCAGCATTTTAGGTACGGCTACTTCTGATATCTGGGCTGCATAGTGTCAATTCAGGGAGCACTGTGTTTCCACAGGATTCACTTGGTCCTACAGGATTTCCTGAAACATGTCCTTTCCTCAAACACTACTTTCCTGGATTCTGCATCCTGTGCTTTCCCTCTCACAAGAAGCAGCAGTGATTTGACTCAGTGTTTCTTTGTTCCTTAACGCTGGTGAGAAGTGATGATAAGACCAGGATTTTCTACACTGTCCAAAAATACCAATAACTCTATGAGTTACATGATCAGTGAAGGTCAGAAGAGGCAATGGTCTCATCCTACAGCCCACCCATAGCATAGTGAGGCTTAGAGACGTTCAGCTGCTTAATGGCTGTGCTACAGGTGCATTCCCGTGCTCTGACTTGTCCAGTGACAGCATCAATGAACAGACAAAGGCTAACTGATGTCATCTACCTGGACTTGTGTAAGGCCTTTGACACAGTCCCACAGCACTTCCTTATCTATAAATTGGACAGACATGGATTTGACAGCTGGACTACTTGGTGAGAAAGGAATTGGCTGGATAGTCACAGCCAGAGGATGGTGGGTCAACTGCTCTATGTTCAGGTGGAGGCCAGTAACAAGTGATGTCCCCCAGGGTTCTGCCTTGGGATCAGTGTTCTTCAATATCAGACAGTGGGATCGAGTGCACCCTCAGAAAGTTTGCTGATGACACCAAGCTGTGTGGTACTGTTCACACAATAGAAGGAAGGGATGCTATCCAGATGGACCTGGATAGGCTTGAGAAGTGGGACCATGTGAACCAAATGAAGTTCAACAAGGCCAAGTGCAAGGTGTTCGCACTTTGTTTTGTGCAATCCTGGTTGACTGATCAACCTAGTGGCTTTCTATGACGGTGTTACTATGTCAGTGGACACCATCAGGTATAGGAAACAGAACAAAGTAGAACTCTTGAAAGAGCTGTGAACTTCTGAAACACATTAATTTCTCTTTGTAATTTCATTAAGAAAATACGTCACAGAAGGACATTGATTTTTAAAACTCACTCTGCACTTCTGCATCCTTGCAAAACTTTCAAAATGTTTACTTGATTAAAAACTGACCACTCAACCTTGTCAAATGCTTTTCCTCCATGTAAAGACAAAGGATTGCATTAAACTAGCAAATTATAGTAATCCCATAATCCTAAAGACATGTTTACAGAATTTTCATATTACTAATTTCCAGGGGAGTTGGCATTTAATTACTTTCTATGATCTCCACAAAATATTTCCCATTTGCCAGCGGGCTCAGACGCCCGCCGGTGCCGGGGGCGGGGGCGTGCGATCCGCCGTGCGCGCAGCCCACCCCCCGGTGCCGGCTGACGGCCAGCCCCTATAAATGCCTCCGGGGAGCTGCTCCGCCGCCGCCGCCGCCGCCGCCGGGGGAAAAGCTCGGGGGACCCGAACGGGCGCGATGGAGGACGAGGAGGACCCCTTCCCCCCCGGCCTCAACCTCTCCTCCCCCGGCGCCCCCCAAGCTCTCCCCGTCCCGCGGGCGGCCGGGGCGGGCGCCGTCCTTCTGCTGGCGCTGGCGGGCAACGGGCTGGTGCTGCGGCGGCTGTGGGGCTGCCGGCCGCGCCGGCGAAGGGACCTGCTGGTGGGGCACCTGGCGCTGGCCGACCTGGCGGGCTGCGGGCTGGCTCTGCTGCCGCGGTTGGCGGCCGAGCTCCGCGGCCCCGCCGGTGCCCCCGGCCCCGCCGCCTGCCGCCTGCTGCCGGGCAGATGAACCACGGCATATTCCTGCACACCTGACTATCCGGGCTGCCCTGTTATGTTCAGAGCGATGCTTCGTGCACTGAGCACCCATGTATTTCTGCCGCAACGTCTGCACGCCGGCCTGCTGGATGGCCTGCGTACCCTGATCGACCACGGCGACCTGCTGCCCGGCACCCGCGTGCCGGAGCGCGAGCTGTGCGAGCGCTTCCACGTGTCCCGCACCCCGTTGCGCGAGTGCCTCAAGGTTCTGGCCGCGGAGGGCCTGGTGGAGCTGCTGCCCAACCGCGGTGCCCGCGTGGCCACGCTGGGGGACGAGCACTCTGGGTGCACTGCTCTGAAACACTTCCCCAAAG
>JANHGO010000041.1:9770226-9791168 GCA_024606505.1 Aquila spilogaster | reverse complement strand
GCTAAGTAGTGTTTAGACTAAGTCAAGGATTTTTCAGCTTTTCATGCCCAGCCAGCAAGAAGGCTGGAGGGGCACAAAAAGTTGGGAGGGGACACAGCCAGGGCAACTGACCCAAACTGGCCAAAGGAATATTCCATGACATGTGACATCATGCCCAGTATATAAACTGGGGGGAGTGGGGCTGGGGGGACAGATTGCTGCTCCGGAACTAAATGGGCATTGGTCAGCAAGTGGTGAGCAATTGCATTGTGCATCGCTTGTTTTGTATATTCCATTTCTTTTATTATTATTATTGTCATTATTGTCATTATTATTATTATTATTATTCCTTTCTGTCCTATTAAACTGTCTTTGTCTCAACTCATGAGTTTTAACTTTTTTTCTATTCTCTCCCCCATCCCACTGGGTCGGGGGGGAGTGAGCAAGCGGCTGCGTGGTGCTTAGTTGCTGGCTGGGGTTAAACCACAACAAACTTATAAAGGAGTAACATAAAAGAAGCTCTACTGAGTAAGACTAAAAATTCCTCTAGCCCAGTTTCTTGTCTCTGGCAATGACTGATGGTGAGTACCTAGGAAAGAGCAAAAAAGAGGACAAGCAAATAGTGATACCTCCTGTATCTATTCTTTCCACATCCAAAAATTACGGATTGGAGATTTCCTGAGCCAGAGATTCAGCATTTTTTTATTGTTGTTTTTATTTAATAATCCTGTGTAACGTTTACTTCTGTGCATTTGTCCTATCTTTTTTTTACTCGGTGTAAACCTCTGCAAGTTGTGTTCCACTCTCTCTTGCACAGAGGAGTTTCACAGCTTTACCATTGCTGTGTGAACAACCACTTCTTCTATCTATCTTGAAATATTCACCTTCTGATTTCATTTCACTTTTCTTCAAAAAGACAGCAAATATTTTTTCTCTATTTATGTCATCTTTGCCACTTATGATTTTATAGAACTGTATTGTATTCTGCCTTGGCCCACCTTTTTCCAAGCTGCAGAGTCCTCGTCTGTATTGTTTCCTCTATAGAAGCTTCTCCATAACTTTGACCATCCTTGTTTCCTCCTCTATGCTTTCACTACCAATAATTATCACCCTACCACTTGCTGTTTTCACTGTTGCTAACCAAGAAAACCTCGAGGCAGTATTCAGTACAAAGCCTGGCAGAATTCTAGAAACCCATTTGTTTTCCAAGTGCATTTAAGGTATTCTAAGTAAAACTTGGTCCTTAAATGGTTTTAATGGTGTTATACTGGGGAAAAAATGAATAATTTATTGACAGCACCTACAGTTTCAGGCTCCTCAAACTACTGGGAAAAGCCTGAAAGATATCTTGAAAGGTTATTTAATTAATCTCTTTGTCCAAAGACAAGGCAACCTATGCTGGGATAGGAGACTTTAGTATGAACAACCTGATATACAACCATGTCACCTGGACATGCTATTGTTGGATTGCAAAAGAAAGGGTTTATGCAAAACAATTGGTTAGGCTGGAATTTCTCTAACCTGATTTAAATCACATTCTCAGATTATAGGAACCGTGATTGAAACAGATTCATTGAGGATAAGCAAAGATGAGATCACATTGAATGATTATTAGAAACTTGCAGACTGACAGAGCAAAAAGCAATCATTTTTTATTCAATGAACAAAGAGGCAATAATAAAAAGGAATATTTTATCAAGGACATTTTTTGCATTTACAGTCCTCCATAATCATTCCAGATAAAGCAGAGGACGCCATTGGGCTGCTTGAAATAAGAGAAGACTGACACTGACTGAATAGACAAAGGGAATTAAATACTATCTGACATTATCAAATCAACCATTTCAAAGCAATAGGGAATTGAAGGTGCTTTAATCCACCTCTTAAATTTCCAAGAAAATAAAAGTTATGTAAAACTTGTAATATGAATTTTGTTTTTTAAAAGCGGATTCTTCAAATGTATCAACATATTACTAGACAATGCTATCTTTTCAATGCCAACAAGAAGTAGAGATACCAGTTACTATTGCAAGTGTTTTACCACAAGCTATAATCCCAGTATTTAAAAATGAGAGCAGGCCTTTGAATAGCATGGGTTTGCAAGCAGTTCCAAGAGGAATATTGGGAGCAAAACAATTAATTCAACAGTGCTACAGAGGAGTCATTTTGCTGTTATTAGATCTCCATTGCTATTCCCTGGCCGTTTCTGAGGTCCATCTGACTAGTCAAATTCCTCTTGGCATGGCCAAAATAAGAGAAAGAGAAACGTCTCCTTGTCTTGCTGTGCTGAGAGACAGATGCAGGACACCCTGGCAGGCGTTCCCCTTCTGTCTCACCCTGTAAGACCAGGCATCTACTCACAAGCTAACATTTTTGTTTGTGTTGTGGTTACAAGGTGCCTTACACGTTGGACTCTCAAGACAGCAAACAAGCTGCACAGAAATGAGTCTTAATTTCATCTTAATTGTGCCACTAATGTACCTCTACCCAGCCGCTTGCTGAATCTGTGAGTATCCCGGCCACAACACACTCTCCTGGAGCGACCGCAGCCTGACAGCACTTGCCAGGGCTGTGGGGAAACTCTGCCCTTTCATTTCACATCTACTTCTTTTTAGTGCTCCACCATCACCCGGGTTGGGGCTGGGATTCGCCTGTGCCAGGTCTGCACCTGGCTGCTCTTGGTGGCCTGCCCCGTACCAAGGTCACCGTTTCACCCTGCCTACTCGCTCCTTTTAGCAGTGTCGTCTGTGTAACACCACAGCAACCAGTTCAGCAGGAACAGAAACAGTGTGCCACGGTCACAGAAATAATACAAGTGTTTCTCAGTTCATTATTGAAATATTTGGGGGCAAAATAATATGGCCTATCCATGTAATGGAATCACTGCTGTTCTTGAGGTTGGGGTCAATGATTTGCTGGTGCAGGTAGGTGCAACATCAATGAAAACAGATGTACCCACCTATGCCAGCAAAGAATTTTGCTGACAGTCTTGAGAGAGAAAGCTGGATCCAGGAAATTACTGGCAAGGAATGAAAAGAAGAGGCTTTCTATTACCAGAACAACAAAGAAATTAGTATAGAGGAGTTACATCATTATACTGTACCCTCTGTGTGGCCTGATCCTCTACTGTGTTGAGGGTTCTTAATTACCACTTACTTCAGTAGGAATCTTGTAGGACATTCACAACTCTCACAGAATTAGGATTGTGCTATAGTGACTAGTATGCAAATCAGTAATATGCAAGTATATTAAATATAAATTAAACTGTAAGGGGTTTAATCTCTGTTTTGGAAATGCAATGTGTGGGAACAACTATTAATAGTGCTATAATTCTTACCAGATACATACATGTATGCAAATAACTTTTTTGGGGGGCTTGCCTTGAGCAAATAAAAGATGAAAAAGCTCTATTGACCATTTAATTTTCCCAAAAGAGAGCTGGAGGAACAAGTCTGAAATACAATCCTCTCATCATCAAGTTTCCAAAGTATTTCAATAGGATTATACGCAGGACAATGGGTAACGCTTCTCTTGTAACAGAGCGGTGCCAGTATTCTCCACTTGCATTGTGAGGCTGTAATGTCCAGCTGTTTCAGCCAAGGTTATTGTAACATTTCCAGACAAAAAGAAAACCTGATGAATAATACATTGGAATTAAGCTAGATTTCACAAAGATTTTGTATGGTTCATGTGATGCAGAACACGAAGTGTTCACATAATTAAAATCTATTGCACTTGTGAGCTTTAGTGTGCCTGACATTTCAAGGTCCATGGATGAAGAAGAACCTCCTTGCTGGTTTTCACTTTATTGAGCATTCAGTTTATTGTGCTTTATTCCCTGCTATAGCCATGTTGGTAAAGACTCACAATGGGCTTATAAAATCAAATCCTGAAATGATGGAGATAACATTCACTCAGATTTCAGCGAGATCAGACTGAAATTGTTACAGCAAATTCAGTCCTGATCCAGCAGAACATCTAAGCATGTTCTTATCCTTAAGGTTTAGGAGCATGGATGGAGTGATTTTTTCCAGTTTTATAAGTGCCCTGGACTTTGGACTCTGAGAAAATCCTGGAGAAGGACTTACCTCCAGGCGAAACTGTCTTTCTACTCTTTCTTAGCCACCTGGTCTACTGATGTAAGTAGCAGTGCTGTACTAAGACAAGACCACATCACCTAATGGGTCTTTCATTTTTAACTACAGTCACTTTCAGTTTTACATCTTTCTGCTGCACAAAAGCTGACAGCTTTGGCTGGTCATTAATCTTAGTGCAAATGTGAACTTTGTATTATTACAGCTGTGAATATAGAAATATACACATCACCTGGAGCCTGAAATTTTCTAGCCCTTCATCCGCTAGCTAGCAAGACTGTTACTGAGATTTACTGTGAAATTACATGGTAATACCAACCTATTCTGCTGAGAAAGGGAAATGCTGGAACAGCTTTTTCTTCCAGTATTCTTAGCTGTGTTAATGGTTCACCATAAATATATTCAGTATTTGATTTTTACTGTATGTTGCCTCTGTATTTACACTATAAATCAAATCTTCGAGGAATGGTGTTTATATTACCTGTGTAGCCATATGTACAAGGAGAATAATCTTGACTTAAAGCTCCTGCAGCATTCTGACAGGCAAAAGGCAACTCTTGCCTTTGTAGGATCACAGGACAATCCAGGCTGCACCAGGCAGGTTTGGAAAATGCCCCGAAGGCATGGACTGCACAACTTCTCTGGGCAACCTGTGCCAGGATGTGACTGTCCTCATGGGGAAAAAGTTTCTCCCTATGTCCGTTCTGAACCTCTCCCATGCCAAAGAAGAAAAATAGTTATATAGGCAAAAAGGAATGACTGGACTATCCATGGGTGCATGCCAATCTGCCCTGCTGCCCCCATTCAGGGAGCCTCCCTCACCCCCAAAAATTTAAACAATGCTGTTGTTAGATGCACTCTAGATAATGTAATTTCTCCTCCATGCCTCTTTTGGTGCTCAACATAAGCCAGTACTTGCTCTGCAATCCTGTCCACGGCAGCAAAATCCGCTCTGGAAGTATTGCAGGTATCTGCCAATGCGATGATAAGTTTGCAGTGTACATAAGCCCCACTGAAAAGACGTACCAATGGAAACCTGTTACACATTGTAACTAGGAATAGCAATGCCAGTTAATTGTAAAAAGCAGCAAATAGCGGAGTTACAAGGTCCTTCACAAGGTAATGGCCATTTTTTCTGTTGTTTTTTTGAAGTCACTAACAACCAAGTACTCCTCACTTTTAGTTGTTGAAAGACTAATAGTAAAGCCTTAGATCCAGGGAATAGGTGGAGCAGCACCTGTACTTCTCTGCTTCTTACTCTCTGTCCTTTGGCTTTCACAGCCAATGTACCAGCATCACCTCTGTTGTTTTTCCAGCATTGCGGGCACGACTCCAACCCAGGTCTGCCTATGGCCCCCGGCATCAGAGCCTAGAATGGTATTTGATCTAGTTTTGTACTCAAGCCACTACACTGTACACTCACAGACCTTCGTACCACCTCCCATCAGCCAGTCACGGCATTTCTGAACACCCACAGAAGTGCAGAAGTGCTCAGCTGTGGCACTAGAAAAAAATTCACAGAACTGCTCTTCATATAAAGAAAAAAATATACCTACTGGCCTGGCAAAATTGCTATGCTGGAATAAGAGATAAAAGGAAGGTATGGAAAATAAAAATAAAATTAATTATATTAAACACTCACTAATACTTTCCAATCTAATTTTGTATACTAAGCTTTTTCCTAAACTTCTATTCTTCTAGAATAAAGAACAGAAAATACTTCAGAGGTAAATTATTGTCCATGGCCCCTTCTAAGTCATGAAAGTATCTGGGAGATTTCTAGCAAGCAAAAGGCAAATGCAAGCCAAAAGCAGTTTAATTTACTGCCCCAAACATAGCACCTGTGCCCTCCAAAGTGACATGAAAAAACAGAGATGTTCTCAGAGGAATCAGTTCCATCCACCTGGGAAAGATTTTTCAATGATCAGAAGAGATGGAGAAATAGAAATCAAGAGAGAAAATATGCAGGAGGACTCTGCTGTGAATTATTTAAAAAAAAAACAAACCTCTAGGAATTGGCTTAGCTTTATCTAAAATAAATGTGGAGGCTGTAAATACATTGACTGGAAAAATACCCTGAATAAATCTACTGTTCCGCTCATGCTGGCTTGCTGAGAGTGACAAATCACTTGACATAACCCTTACTCAATTTAATACAGCTTGAAAAACGTAATAAAGTCTTTTAAGCAAGGAAGATGGTATGAAACCTTTGCTGCAATTAGAGGGGAGGATATCCCTGTTATGCTAAGAGATGAGCTGAACAAGTTTAATTCCAGTTTATGATTAAGAAAAAGATGTGGATGGGTTGCTGCATTCAGAGACTTAAAGTCTACTGTATATTAAAATGGCATATTTATGAGCAACAGGATGTGATGCTCTCATTCACTTGCAAAGTGAATGACATATACAAGCTAGTAGCAGTTCCAAATCTCAGGGGAATCACACACTACAGCTTCCAGTTTACTGAAAAGAAATTATTTAATTTGTAACAAGTGCTGTAAAATTTAAATAAGTGAAGAATAAAAACATAATAATAATAACCTAGGAAAAAATATGCCTTTGCCAATATCCTCAGTTATAATAGAACTTAATGAAGCGTTTAAAATAAAACTATACTAAATACTTACTACCATAAATTTCCTTGAAAAACTAAAAAATAAAGAGGAGTAAAGTCCATAGTTAACAAAATAAATGGGCCAGATACTGGCTTCTAATCCAGGTCTTTACACAACCCTATCAGTGTATTAGGCTTGCCAACAGTTTCGGTAGGAGTCCTTTCAACAGCTGGGCTGCATCGTGTTGATGTATGCAGCATTGTGTTCCCACAAGATTCGCTTAATCTGCTCTAGAGGGTTTCCTTAAACATGCCCTTTCCTTAAACACCCACCTCCTTTCCCAGGCTGTACATCCTGTGCTCTTCCTCTTGTGAGAAGCAGCAGAGAATTTAATTCAATGTTTCTTTGCTCGCTAATGCCTGGTGAGAACAGGATTGACAATACAATCAGGATTTTCCCCACTTTCCACTAAGAGCTATAATTCTACAAGTTACACTCTGAATGAAGGTCAGAAGCGACAAAGTTCCCATCCTACAGCCCACCCCAGCAAAGACTCGATTGCCTGGTGAGTGGACGCTTACTGATGTTCAACTCTTTAGTGGCTGCATTACAGGTATGTTCCTGTCCTCTGACAAGTACGGTCCATATGTTTGGTAGTTATAATATGGTTTCAGCTCACATATCAGTATTGAAATGCCCGTTTATAATGCATGTCATCAACGCAATAGAATTTATAATGTAAATGGCGCATACAGACATCAAGAGCTTCCTAACAAAATGCTTTATTTTCGCTGTGATTACTTGGGAGGACACCAGCAGATATGGGAAATGGAATGAAATATAACTCTCAAAACAGCTGTGAACTTCTGAAATCTTTTACTTTCTCTTTGGAAGTAAATTTCTTTGGAAAACATGTCAAGGCCACTGCTTTTTAAAACTCATTTTGCACTTCTGTATCCTTGAAACAATTTTAAAATGTTTACTTGATTAAAAACTGACCACTCAACCTTGTCAAATGCTTTTCCTGCATGTAAAGACAAAGGAATGCATTGAGCTAGTAAATTATAATAATCCCATAATCCTAAGAGCATGTTTACAGGATTTTCATATTGCTAATTGCCAAGGGAGTCGGCATTTAATTACTTTCTACGATCTCCACACAATATTTCTCTTTTGTCTTAGCTTTTTAGAATACACATTTATTCTTTTTCTCAAATTACCTGGAAGACCATAAATAACAAAAGAATTGTGTTTGTCCAGTGTGATGAAAGATTCCATTTATCTGTCATCTCTGAAATTTAAATACAGTTTTAATTTATTTTTCATGTTGAGATTCCATGTGAGTTTGTTCTTTGACAATCATGTTATTTATTTTGTATTTATTTTGTTTTCTTTCAAAGTTATTCAAGATTAATAAACACATCTCTTACAGCCTTGGCAGCTTTCCAGATCATCTTATTAATTTTCATTCTTACAGTCCATAATAGCAGAAAGTTCACCCTTTCTTTCCTCCTCCTTGGACCCTTGCCCAAATTCATATTCAAGCCAAACTCACATTAAAGCTGAGAAAGAGTTGCTAGAATAAGATTTTAAAGATTAGATCAAAACTCTTCAAGGCATAAATAAACTGCGCCAATATTGTTTCTCTGTCTATGCATGTATTTCATAAGTAATGCTACGAAATATCTTTTTACTTAAAATATGCAAAAGGTGAAAAAAAGTTAAAATGGCTGAAAAGGAAAATGAAGTCACAACACTAGAGGATAGGAAAAAAAAAGTGTCTCCTGCACCATTTTGGAACATTGAATTCTGAAAAGCTGGAATTTAAAAGGAAGAAAAGCAGTTTTGCTGATGAAAAAGGGTAGCATTTTATTTTCCAAATTAACGCTCTTGACAATTAATGAAAACAAAAAAAAAACCCCAAACCACCTTTCAGTGCAGAATCATACCAAGGAAACAAATCTATTTTCAAGTATTTCAAAGTTTGCTTCTTTGGATCCAATTCCTTACAATCCTGTGCTCTGTGTAAAGATTTTTGTGATATTACCAAGTGTTTACCAGATCTTGGGAAAACATTTGTTATGAAGTACACAGCCAACAATTAGCTGCAAAGTATAACCAAAACTGCTCATGCTACAAATAGTGTTTGTTGAATATTTTCAGGTAAAAAAAAAGGAAAAATAGATACTTTAAAAATCTTAACTATTTTGTTTTGTATAATGTTTTTAGTTTTGAAATCAACCTGGTTTAGAAATTGTTTTTAAAGACAAGAATTTTAGGCCAAAGAGTTTTACTTTAATTCAGTTCATAAACTCAAAATATTTTTTGTTTTGTTTTGTTTTGTTTGGTCACATAGCTGCAAATTCTGTTCTTCACACAGCTCAGCTATCTACCTGTTGCCTAAAGCACTAGGGAATGCTTCAAATAAACCCAGCAGTGTCTCCAATTCAGAATACCTTTGGTTTGATCTGTAATGCATGGGACACATGTTTGATTAAAAACCTGCACAGCAGCAGTTAGTCATATTTAGTCTCCAGGTTATAAATATTATTCTCTCCAGAGTGCATTCAAAAATTGTTTAAGTTAAATTAAGGAGAAAAATAAAACTTTCATTCCAGAAGCTAACCCTCAATTCATTTCAATAATCCTTAGTACATTCAGGATTTTAGCATGAATGTTCATTATAGCCAATATTCTAATTGTGGGCTGTATATGTATAAACAACAGTTAACCCAAAACTATTAATAGACCTTCTAATTAAAATGTATCATGAATTGATCTTTTAAGTATCTTTTCCAAATGACATTGGACAAAATTGGCAATTAAAATAGTATCCCTTCTTGCTATGGAGTTATTTGGGAAAAACATTTGCACAACTGCCTCATCACTGAATGCTGCAGTGAACAATTCTCTGTATTAAAATTCCTTTCCTTTTAAATTTTTCTCCCCTTCTTTAGGAACTACCTTCTTAGCATTTCGAGTTTCAGCTGGCCAATTCTTCACTACCTTGCACTTTCTACCATCTTTACCTTGAAGCAAAGCAGAAACGTTGGGTATCACAGTAGAACCTATTGCACTGACGTGACGCTCTGTCTCCGGACAGCAGGGATCTGGGCCATCTCTACAAGCTAATAATTCTTGAATGTGACATATCATTTTCATAAAGAGGGGGTGAGTGCTTGAAGGCTACCTCTCTTGTGCATCTCTGCAGGGACGAGATGCTGCTGGGGTAGCCCCTGTGTTCACTGTATCTCTCTTCATTGCAAGGATGGAAGAGTGAGAGATGATGCCATCATCTTCCAGTATTTCCTTAGAAGTCTGATTTATTGATCAGTAATGATTTTCTGCTTCACAGGAACACAGACCTGACAGCAATAACAGCTGCTGTTGTACCAGATCACAAGAGATTTACAGAGTTCCTTATTTCCAAGGAGTATTGCTGCACTGTGGAGGTCACGGTCCTGACAAAGAACCACCATACAATGTTATACGACTTTCATTGCTGTAAAACTTCGAATCTAAACAAATAAATGTGTCCAATGCAATATTGTTCTCTTTTATGTCCTGGGCAAGTGTGCGGTTTCCATGGTTACCAAAGGGCAGCCTACTAGAGAAACCATCCACATTTTCTTTCAATAGATATTTTTTTAGGACTTTCCTTTTGAAAAGTTAGTACAGAGAATCACTCTGTTGTAACACATATCCATGCCTCTTCATTTTGCTGTTTAATTAGCTATTTATGCAAAAAGCAATTAACCAATTTTAAACAATAACACAGCGCAACTTCGAATATTCCTCATTCAAAAACAGCATCTCTAGTAATATGTGTAGTCTTTATTCACATGCTTTACTTTAGTGTGTAATTCCTTCTAGAATTGTAAAAAAACCCCATCACTATGATATAGTTCATAGTGTTTCAAAATTACTTTAAACCAATCAAAACTATACATTTAGAAACACTTCTGTCCACCAGGATCGATCTTTAGATTTTATTTCCATTGCTTATGGCCAGTAAATGTAATTGCCTGCATTATTTATACACCCGAAAGTCCAAAGTAGGCAGCATTCTTCCTGAACAATGAGAAAAACCCAGAACTTTAAGCTGAAGTCCTTAAATGAAATGCAACTCCTTCCTCCCAGTTCTGATTTGCAAATTCATACCTAGATCTTCTGCAATGATACTGGGTCTTCTAAGTGCCTAGGTCACTTTAAATAACATGACAATAACAACTGTCTAAGGCTGGGCTAAAGATTTCACCTTTTGTCTATTTTGCTCTTTCTCTTACAGGAAAACTGAGATGAATAAATAGTGTCATTTATTTCTGTGGAAAGGTCCCAGTCAAGAAAATGTACTTAATGTTAGCTACACAAACTACCCACCTGGATTCACTGAAAACTAATTATGTTTTAATCTTAGTTAATTCAATGGACACTTGTCAAAGGTATTTTTCACAGTGATTTCCTAAGATGGCATTTAATCACATTCAAGACATTGCCCCAAAACAGCATTGGCTGTTACCCAGCCCAGTTCTTCTAAACTAGGTTAGAATCATAGAATGGCCCAGGTTGGAAGGGACCTCAAAAGACCATCTGGTCCAACCTTTTGTGGGAAAGGGAGCCTAGATGAGATTATCCAGCACCCTGTCCAAATGCATCTTGAAAACCTCCAGTGATAGGGACTCTACCACATGCCTGGGGAGGTATTTCCAATGAACAATTATTCTCAATGTAGAAAATTTTGTTCTTAAATCGAGATGAAACCTCCCCCAATACAACTTGTACCATCTGCCTCTTGTCTTCTCCATGTGGCTCTTCGTGAAGAGACAGCCTCCATCTTCTGTGTAGCCAACAGAGCCTTCTCTTCTCCAGGGAGAAAAGACCTCATAGGGCAGGTTCTTCAGCCCCTTGATCATCTTTGTGGCCCTTCTTTGGACCCTCTCCAGTCTGTCCAATTCTTTCTTGAATTGTGGGGACCAGAACTGGACACAGTACTCCAGGTGTGGCCTGACAAGCACCGAGTAGGGTGGGATGATCATGTCTCTATCTCTGCTAGTCACGCACCTGCAGATACAGCCCAAGATCTGACTGGCCTTTGTTGCTGCACTGGTGCACTGCTGACTCACGCTGAGCTTTTTGCTAGAACAAGGTTAGAAAGAGTAATGAGAAAAATAATCTGAATAGCCACTCTAACAGTGGGTGCAATTTTCCAAAGCAGACCTTTTCATTGCTTTTCTGAGGTTTCCTTTCAGTAGCCACATGTCCTGGGCAGATGTGGCTGGCATTTTCTATTCTCGCTCAACATATCAGGGAGGATTGTAAAATTTGTTACCTTGTAGTCTTCCCTCTCCAGTGTACAGAAGACAGGGAAGCTGGAGTACAGAGTTCTCCTCTTGCTACAAAGGAAGAAGACTAAAGAGATCCAGACAGATCATTTGCAGTGTGGCTTTCTATCCTAAAACAGATTAAATTATTACGTGAAATTTTGTAATTATATTTTGACCTACATAAAAGGAACTTTCCTTTCTGTATGCATTCCTCTATTTTAACAGAACACAGCTGTGTCTCCTGTCTTTTATTCCCAAGACTACCAGATTTTCCAAGTACTCTTTCTTCTGATAAATATCAAGCAATTCTTATGGAACCAGTGCAGTAGAATTAGGGACTGAAACCTAATTTTAGGGATCATTAAGAATAGACTTTGAAATGGTTTGGGATTGTCATTAAACTGTATTAAGGTGTGGTGGGTTGTCCTTGGCTGGACACCTGGTGCCCACCAAGCTGCTCTATCACTCCACTCCTCAGCAGGTCAAGGGGGGGAGAAAATAAGATGGAAAAATACTCGTGGGTCAACATAAAGGCAGTTTAATAAAGCAAAAGCAAAGACCGCGCGAAAGCAAAGGAAAGCAAAAGATTTATTCTCTACTTCCCATCAGCAAGTGATGTCCAGCCACTTCTCGAGAAGCAGGGCTTCAGTACGTGTAGCGGTTACTCTGGACGATAAATGTCGTAATAATGAACGCCCCCCATCCTCCTTTCTCTTAGCTTTTATTGCTGAGCAGACGTCATATGGTATGGAATATCCCTTCGGTCAGTTTGGGTCAGCTGTCTTGGCTATGTCCCCTTCCAAGATCTTGCCCACTCCCCAGCCTACTGGTGAGGGGGGGATCTCGGAGAGACAGCCTTGACGCTGTGCGAGCACTGCTCAACAGTAGTCAAAACACTAGTGTGTTACCAACACCTTTATAGCTACCAATACAAAGCACAGCACTATTAAGGCTGCTATGGCAAAAAATAACTCCATCTCAGCCAGACCCAATACATAAGGTCCAAAATCCTTGACTATAAAACATGACATTGACTTTAATGGTACATACTTAAGTACTCAGTATAAGGATTGGACTTCGGGCTCACTATCCCACGTGCATTTAACTATCATGTTGAATCAGAATCTTACTATAACAATACCGACAATAATGGTAACAGTGATGATGCAGGATGATCATTTTACAAACACTAGGTATTGACATTAAATGTGGACATCAAAGATTATCAACAGCATTCAAAAATGTCATTTCAAAATGGTTCCATATGGTCCATTTGCATCTTTGCCTCTCCTCTCTTCAGATGGTTTGGAAATCTCAAACTATAGTTTTTAGTCACATCTACAGTGTATTAGATCCCAGTTTCGGCTTTCCAACATGTATTTTCCATTTCATATTTATTACTTTTCTTTGTCCTCGGATGTCCATTTGAAAAAACCTTCACCTTCCTTAGAGAGCTCAGAGTGCTTCCCAGCGCTCAGAGTTGTTGAGGGTTTACCAGGGTAGCTGCCTCAACCCCAGCTTAGTTTTTATAAATCAGGGCAGGAGCTGTGCCCCCCATCAGATGAAATCCAGTTTCACTAAGTTAAGCAGTCTGTAGGAAGGCCTCCCATATCTCTGGGCAGACCCGTTAAATCTCACACAGTCTTTGACGCCTTCCTTACACCCTCCCACCAGAGGTGCTGGGTCCTACCCTCTTTCCAGTTCTGCAACACCATGTGCCACATTCAGCTATCCAGCTTGGTGAAACTACTAGCTGTGTCAGGCACATGGAACTGGAAAAGGAATTAATATTGTGCAAGAACCAAAAGGTGTTTTTTCCAGATATAGCCTTCTGTAGCCCTCATAAAACTTTGTGCACAGATACACATCTTAACAATGATCATGCATCGCTTTACTCTGCTGAGCCATGACCTAACACAGCACTGCAGACCCTTTTTCAGTAATCACCTGGCCAGAACAAGCATAGGGAGGTATTTCAGCAGCTCCTGTTGGAGCAGTCCTTCTTCACAGTTGTTTCTGAACTCCTTTTCATTTTGTTTACTTCATTCATTTAAAGACAGCCTCTGAAATAAAGGCAATATTTCAGAAACTGCTCTGACAGAGCTGTGTAGCATGAGACCATCACCAGCTTAATGCAGGCTTAATGCAGCTGCACAGGCAGTCTTCATCTATTTTCTTGCTGTATCGTGTTACAAATTAACATATCATTTGATGCCCACTATTTCCTCTGCTTTTCATGTTTCTCTCATATTGACTATCGCAGATGATTTTCAAGCAGATCTGTTAGCTTGCCTGTCTTTAATAGGAATTCCGAATTCTCATTAACTGAACATATCAATACTTCTGTATTCTCATGTCATTTTTCCTTTCTTCCCTAAAATTAAGAAAAGCTCTGAGTTTGGTATCATCTCACATTTAATTAATATGATTTCTATTCCATGAATAATCTTGCCTGGCATGTCTGCAGTTGATGCAAACTATATTCATACTGAGTAGACATTATAGTTAATGTATTAAGTGACTGTGTACTATTTCTAATACTTATTAAACTGTTTGCTGCCTTTTATAAACCAGCAAGTGTGTAGGTGTACAGAAGAATGTATTCAGTGTTCCTAAGTCTTTAATTTTGTCCAAAATAGAGCTCCTTCTTTGTTCCTGAGAATTATTAGCTTTGGGTGTCTTACCTTCATTATAATTATCACTTTTAGCTAAACAAAGAACACTTTCACTCAAATGCTCTGATAGCTACTTTTAAAATGTGACTCATACAGACAAATCAGGTACAGATGTATGAAGTTTGATTTTAAAGAAATTAAACTATTCATTGAGAATTTGTTGGAGGTATCTTAATGTCACTGTTTACTTCAACAAAACATAGATATCAAAATTACAATGAGCAACTAATAATTCAGTTAAAAATAAAAACAACCAATATGCTCACAGATTTAAATGCCAAGATTTCTATTACCTCATTTTGAATACTCAGCTATGTGAAACTGCTCTGAGTGTTTTTCAGCCACTTTGAAATATCACCATTGCATTCTTCCTGCCAGCAAAGTAGCTGAAATAAACTGCCAGGTAACCTCTCCAACAAAAGGGTATTTCCAGCATGTCTGGCAATGTAACACATACTGCTTAATATTTTTATCAGGATGTTCACATTTTTTTTCTTTCTTCTGAAAACAGAGGAAACACAGTATGTATCCAGCACTGAGAGCTCCAGAATATTAATTGCTTTCTGATCACTAAAGAAGGCTAGTGTACTTCATTTTTTCCTAGGTTTTTCAATCTGCAAATCAAGACTAATTTCAAGTGACAGTGAATGACTACTTACTAAAAGGACCTTGAATGGGTGTCTTCTGTTGGTGTCCAAGGCACCTCCAAAATTGTATAAGGGTTCAGGGGCATTGTGTCACCTTTTTCGGACATGACCCCACACACAACTTTTTGCAGTAGAGGACCCTTGTCTACATACTTTGTCTTTGAGCGGGGTCAACTGCAAGGGGGGTCCTTGGGATATGGGGTCCTCTGGAGAGGGGCTGGGGCCCCCTGGACACCATTCCCTACTTCAGTTCTCCTGTGAACTATGAGCTGGTTCGGCTCAGGGCTGCACTAGGGAAATGGCCACGTGGATCCAAAACATCTACAAGGCTTGAAATTAATTGCACGTATCACTTTGCAAGCACAATTATTTGAGGACGTAAATGTTAGAATTTAGATGTGGTGTAACTCCTGATCTGTGATCTACGGAACAAAAGGTAAATTGTGCCTTCATATTATACAGGGAAGCATCCATTTTTTCCGTCAATTGACTGATACTAGAATTTTTTTTGTGAAAGTATAATTAAAGGCCAAGCTATGGCCCCTCTGGTAAATTAGCTTATAACCTCATTTATTTATAGCCTTATGTATTTAGATCTGTGTAAGGATTTCAGGGTAGAATGTTTCTTTGCCAACAAACACAGCACTACAAAGAGACACTATTTAGGATCCTCTCTTCAGCAAAGGAAAACAAACTTTTTGAAGGTAACTATGCTCACAGCTTTCCATTAGCAATTTATTACAATTAAAGAGCCAAGAGCAGAAAGTATGTCCAAGATTTCTCAAAATGCCCCATAAAATCTGGGATGGAACAAATTCTGGGAATCCCACTTCGATTAAAAGGCTAGAGCAGGGGGCACAATTTCCAAGTATTTTAACTCCAGATTTTTTTGAGATATTTACCCAATGCCCTGCTGAATTACAAGAAGTGGTTTTTTTCTGCCGAGTTTAAAAGGAAACCTGAGGAAGAGAAGGCTGGGGGGGATCTTAACAATGTGTACTGATACCTGTTGGGAGGGAATTAAGATGAGAGCGCCAGAATCTGCTCAGTAATGCCCAGTGACAGGACAAGAGCCAAGGGACACAAATTACAACACATTACATTCCATCTGAGTACAAGAAAACACTTTTTTTTACTATGAGGGTGATTAAACACTGGAACAGGTTGCCCAGAGAGGTTGTGCAGTCTCCATCTGTGGAGATATTCAAAACCCAACAGGACACAGTCCTGGGCAACCTACTCTAGCTGACTCTGCTTGAGCAGGGGGGAATGGACTAGATGATCTCAAGAGATGCCTTCCAACCTCTACCACTTCGTGATTCTCTGAAACCAGTCTTTGGAATAAGCATCTTCTTCCACGCAACTTCTCCTTATACTGTTCTCAACACTATGCTGGGTTTGAAGTAAACCCCAAAACCCTACAAGGAAAGAGTGAGGGATTTAAGTCATTTAGGGAATTGCTTTATCAGCCTTTTAAATCTTTATTTTTGGTGGCTTATGATAACATTATTAAATCTAAAAGATTCTGTATTCTAGTGAACATTTTAATTAGCCCAATACCAATTTCAATATCTGCATCAGACTGTCAAATATGTCTGTGCTTTAATGCTGCTTTGATTCATGGCTTTTAATGATGAGTTTGCTTGATCTGCTAGCTTACATTTCATTATACTTACAATGAAACTGTGAATTATAATTTTTTAGGCTGATGCCACTGTGTTACATGAAGCTGGATTCCACAACTCTTACTCATTTTATGAGTAAGAGCTCCTTATTCAATGAGAATTTTTTTGTAACTCCTAGTCATTAACATATAGTGAATTTACCCTTTCTCTGAAGTAAGGAGGTTTTTTTAAAAATCTCTAACTTTGCAAAATAGAAAATTTCTTTATCTTTAAGACTTAAAAGTAAAATTGCTCATATAACTGTCATTTCCCAGTTGTCCTATTTACTTGTCCAGCTGATGCTGATTGATGTGCTGTCCCAGGTCAGGCTGTTGTCTCTGTTGCAATGATTTCTCTCTCTCTTTTCTACTGGCAGCTGTAAAGTGCTTCCATAGTATAACTTATTATACTGCTAATACAATTACTAATGTGATTTTAATGTTCCAATATTTTGACTTACGTCTTCACATTGCATTACTTCTGCCACTCTTCACACGACTGAAATTTTTTCATCCTAAGATAACAGATGTTCATAGAGAAATAGATTTATTTATTTGATATTTAAGCATCATTTTTTGCCAGCGTAGCTGAAAGTAATAGGATAAGCATGTACCAGAGCTGGCCTTAGCCTGGCTGAAGTGTTATTCATCAGGTCCACACAGAATAACTATTTTGTAAAGACCAGTGATCTGAAGCTGCTTATAGCCTTGAAGAAGTCCCTCAAGCATAAGTTCTTGAGTTGTTGCTCCTTGGGGTCATATATTAGTGATGCTGATTTGATCTTTTTAACTCAGTCCCCAAAAGTCATCTATCTGTACAAGAAACTGTTATTTATGGGTTCAGGAATACCTTTAAGTGACTTTGATCTTTTCCTCTTGTTGTTGCTTTCAGAACTTGCCAGATTACCTTAAAATGAATCTAGTAGCTATAATGTCACAAAAATACAGGCGCTTGGTTTATCTCCTGAAGAGCAATGTTTGGGTTCAGTGGCAGATAGCACTTGTTTTGAAGGGCTTTGCCCTGAGGCTGCTCTGTATTCTGAGTGCTCTGAGGATGTGTCTAAATGAAATCCATCTTTGACACCTGAACTTGGGTCTTGTGCTCCATTATGGCAGGAGTACTCTGCAGCTCTTAGATTTCCTTCTGTTTCTCCCTGACTCTGCAGCACATTATTCATCACACAGCCCTGCAACCCAGTGGGAGAATTTTATTTACCCACAGGAGGAGACTGGGCAGCATATCCCACTGCAGGGCACGCAGGAGGCTGAGTTCCCCAGCGGTGACGCTTTGCCTGCAAAGAGCACTCTGCCCTCATTAGTATGGAGGCTTTCAAGTGTTTCCAAATGCTTCCATGTTTTGAGAAATATTCTGAGACTTGATGTTATTTTCCAGATTTGAATGCTACTTGCTGATATCGCATAAGAAAAAACTGCTCAGTGCTTCTTTTAATAAATCAGGTAGATCAAATTCTCAATGTACTCATCTAATGGGAGATGTTAAGGGCTTGTTCAAAAGCTGGCTACTGTAGTCAATAAAAGAACTGGTGATGAACTTGGTACAGTTTGTATTAAGTTCTGAATGAATTCTTTCCCAGGAATGCCTACAAATAATCCTGCAGTTTGCCGGTAGTTGATTGATTGATAACAACAGCATCAATAATAATATCCCACTATCAGTTGCAGTTTGTACTTTTTTATTATTTAGCAACATTTTGTATATATTCATATTTCATATTTTTAAAAGAGAATCAGGTGCAGCAGAAATTTATTGTGGAACAGGAAAGAGGAATTGAACTGTTAACACCGGAGTATCACTCCCCCTCTCTGAATGGACTTTGCCTGTGATTAGAAGTAAAATTTAGATGCAGTTCTGTGGCACTTGCCCCATGCATCCACAGAGCCTGCAATGACTTACCTAGAGATATGTCCAGGCAGATAGAGACTAAGACTCAACTGAACTCAACTCAATTTTCAAGGTAATGTGAATATCTGGAGGCAAATGAGTTGTGTTGACTTCAACGGACAGCCACACAGCTAAAGCACTGTGCAGTACTTTGAAACCACGGAGTTTCAAATAGCTTTATCTTTCACTGCACAATCATATCATTTTTCATTATATTTCTGTGTATTCCTTTCATGAGAATTATTACATTATCAAGCAGAGCAGAAAAATGAGACATAGGAGTTACAGTTTCCTGCAAAAGAAGTGCCAGATATAATAGTTTTCTCTTTATCACATTCACTTTCTTAGGCAGCCTGCCAGCTATTGTCTTTGAACGAACAAAGCTCTGGAAAGATTTCAGAATCTGAAAATGTCTTTTTCAAGCAAGTTGGTTCATTTAAACTCTTTTTGAACATTATCTACTGCATTAACAATAATGCACTTTCAGGCGTACTTATAAGCATCCCATTAGGCTGTACCTAATAACTAGGTGTTTGGTAAATGATCTAATTGACCCCAGATTTATAAGGCTACTAGTCTTTTAACCATGATGCAAGACCAGTACCATAGCTCTCCAGTGAAAAAAGTGACTTCAAACAGGCTTTCTGCTTCTGGTTGGCAGTTTTGATCTGCTTGTTTTTGAGGGATTATTGCATCCACACACATGACAGGCTACTTTTCTTTTTCTCTACTGAAATATTTTTGGGGGGTGAGATTCTCATTAATAGCTCTCTGCATGGACTTATTCCTATTTATTAGCTATATTAATGAATAAATTATCTGTACTTCCTTGACAGGATCAGGTTTTAGTTTATCTATTTATATGGGAAGAAACAAAGGCTCCAGTAAACACTATAAGACATCCTGTTATAGATTTAGGTACCCCGTTGCAGCAAAGCACACAGTGCACTAGGCAGGCCAGCTTTTGAATTGGTTAGACTGCAGATGACTAGCACAATATTCCCAGACAGCATCTAAAATTCTTGGCCTCCTCACTTTTGCTTTTCTCTGAGGCATCTGAATCTGCTCTTTGTCCACACAAAACAGTTCTGAATGCAGCAACAGGGCAGATGAGCTGAAACCACCCCAGACGCTCAGCAGCTGGAGCACCAGCGTGAATGGCAAAGGCCCTTGGTGAATGCATGGCCCTTCACACCAGGAGCAAAGATTTCCTGGTAAAGCAGCTTTATTGATCCCTCTCCGATTTCAGAGCTAGAGGGATCTCTGCAGTTCCTGTACTGCGAGCCCAAGAGGGAGAGGCTTGTGGGAAAATAAAATCTGTTTCTATTTTTTCATCTTCCTGAGAGGATCGGCTCTCAGATGATTAACTAGTTTTAGCTGAAACTGATAAAACTGCATACATTCATGGCTGTTTAGGAAGACTCCACTGTGGTGTCTGAAAGATCCCTTAGATGATGGCTAGTCTGAAACCTGTGTAGGTTTTTCGGCACAGCTTGGATTACCATGTTCTTCTTAATTTTGGTTGGTCTATAGCAGAATTTCTAAAGTGACAGTGTCATTTACAAAGTGTGTCTTGAATTGTGAAAACTGTTCTATTGCTAAGAATTCTCCTTCAGACTATGCATAGCAAACTTCAAGAGTGATTGAAAACAAAATGTCAACATAAGATCTAACATTAAATAATCTGTTTCAAAGAGACAATGTAGTATAGTTTTAAATTACAGCAATTGCTAGAGATCATTTGGAGTAACAAGAAAATATTTAGTTCTTGTTCTGGAGCAAGAGAGATGTTAGTCGTCACATACTATGTGACATAATAGTTACTTAAAATGCTTGTTCTGAGGAAATATCTCTTTGTGATTTGGATTTAAAACAGCAGGACACTCAGAAAAGAGATGCTTAAGATTAATAAGGATTTGCTTATCAGGCAGATGTTCAAAACCAGTCAGGCACAACCTGTCACTTTGTGAATGCTTTTTATGTACGTATTGGGTTTGTGTGGCAAGGTTTTGGTAGCAGGCAGGCTACAGGGGTGGCTTCTGTGAGAAGCTGCTGGAAGCTTCCCCTGTGTCCGACAGAGCCAATGCCAGCCGGCTCTAAGA
>JANHGO010000041.1:9694607-9770126 GCA_024606505.1 Aquila spilogaster | reverse complement strand
AATCAGAGAGTCACATCCCATCCCTAAGGTCTAGTCAGTCACAGCAGCTCTTGAGGTCTAGCCATCAAATATGGTTCTTAGTATTCATTAAGAAATAAGAAGTCATTTCATCCAGGTAGAGTTACAGAAACAAAAGGAATGTGCGATCCCAGTGTACTTTGAAAAAAGAAATAAAGTAGTTGGAAAAAAACATACAGTTATTGTTTCTATAAAAATCCAAGATTCTAAAATTCCATTATTTCAGGATAATTTCAGATTTCCCCTTATATGGTATTTTGCCTATATTTATGTATTGTTGGGGATCTGTTAGGTCAGGACTTGAGCTGGTGATGGAGCACCTGGTGAAGGGGTGTGTCTGGTCCAGGGAGCACAGGCACATTTTTTTGCACCTTTGCTCTCCATATGCCCAAAAGGAGTGGATCCAGGGCCGAGCTATGCTTGGCTTATATAAGGGGAGCCATTGAAGGGAGAACAGCAATTGGACTTAGGCTGCTTTTTGAGAGGGAGTGCTGCGTGGTCAGTGAGTCCCTTCACCAGTAGGGTGAGTTTAGCTCTTCTTTCCCTACGTGCCTGCTCACAAATACTTTACCTGGTATCACCAAGAACCTCTCAGAAAGCTATTTTGCTTCTTTGTGAGCAGAATAAATATTAACAAATAGAAAGCAATCATCCTCTTCATCTGAATGAAAGCTAGAGGAATCACCTAGCTTTTTCATGTCGTTTGTAGAACTGGTCTGTATTTTTGCTTATAAAAGTTCATAACCTACCTGCTTAGAGAGAGGCCTTATGTAAGCTTGATGTGCCAAATGCTGGTCTGCAAGAGTAGACTGTTGGTAGTGTTGCTACTAAAGGGCTCAGATTTTTCTCTGGCAATCCTGAAATTTGTTCAGTGGAACCAATTCTAATGTAAGTCTGGAATGGGGAGTGGCTCTTCTGGCTGAAGCGGAGGCACCTTAGCCTGGTAGCTCCTTTTCAGGGTGGAATTTGGTCCACAGGCTTCATGTTTCAAATTGCACTGCAGAGTTCATACAGGCTTTCTTGAAAGAGTAATACAGATATGCAGGGCACTGTATGCCCTGCGGTGTCCTCATCACTTGTAGCAGGGATCTTTGTGAGGTTCTCTGTAAATTCGTCTTCGCTTTTGTGTTAAGGTTTTCTCATAATAGAAACCAAAGGCTGAGATAGGGCAGTGAGGTCTCGTCCTGATAAGAAGCTATGGCATGGTCAGATACTTGTCCCTGGTAGTGGGAAAGTGTTCTGCATCTTAGTGTGTAGAGGTACGCACTGAAACCTCCTTAAAGAATTTGATGGATATCTACTCACTGTTTTCTATGTTTACTTGTTTCTCAGCAACTTCTGTTTAAACTTTTGCAATAAATATTTCAGGTGTTTTTTTTTGTTTGTTGGTTTGTTTTGTTGCTGTTTGTTTTTTTTTCCCCTATACATGCTATTTTGAAAGAGGTGTGTAGCATGGTGTTGTAAAGTGCCCAGTTTTCATAGTAATGAAGCATCAGGCCAGTGCTAGGAACTAAATGGGTGATATGTGATATTCCTCTAGGAAAAGCTGGCATAATTTATTTTTAATGTTGAGATTCGGTATTTGTTCTCTGATCATCCTTTTATTTATTTCGCATTTATTTTGTTTTATTTTAAAGTCATTCAAGGTAATAAATACATCTCTTAGAACCTTGGCAGCTTTCCATATGATCTTATTAGTTTTCATTGTTATAGTCCATAATAGCAGAAGGTTCAACCTTTCTTTCCTTCTCCTTGGACACTTGCCCAATTTCATATTAAAGTCTAACTCTCATTAAAGCTGAGAGAGAATTACCAGAAAAAGACATTAAAGATTAGATCAAAACTCCGCATGGCATAAATAAACGGTCTGCACTGATACTGTTTTTCTGTTTATTTCATAATTAATGCTATGAAATACGTTTCCACTGAAACTACGCAAATGGTACAAAAGAGTTGAAAAACAGTTCAAATGTCTGCAAAGGAAAATAAATTCACAGCAATATGAGGAAAATAGTACCTGTACCATTTTGAGACATTTTGAAACATTAAATTTGGAAAAGCTGGAGTTCAGAAGGAAGAAAAGTATTTTTTCTGATGAAAAAAGATAGCTTTTTATTTTTTTAATTAAAGCATAACAAACACTACTAGTGGTACAAATAGCATTTTTTAATAATATTCAGGTACAAAAATAACACTTTAAATCACTTTAAAATGTTAATTCTTTTGTTTTGTATAATCATTTTAGTTCTAAAATCAATCTGACTTTAGAAATTGTTTTTCAGGTTAACAGTTTTCCCCAGAAACAGAATGTTAGTTCTGAGAGTTTTAATGACACTCAATTTGTTAACTCAAAATATTTTTCCCTTTTTTGGTTGGTTGGTTGGTTGGTTGATTGGTTGGTAGGTCATTCTGTCCTAGAGCTCCAAATTCTGTTATTTGCACAGTAAGATTGGCCACGTTTTGCCTAAAGCAGTAAAGAAAGCTTCCAATGAACCAAACAGCAGTTTCTCCCATTCAGAATATCTTTGGATCGATCCATAATATTTCGGAGGCATGTATGCTTAAATACTTACTCAGCATCAGTTATCCAAGTGTAGTCACTAGGAAATATATCTCATTCTCTCCATAGTGCATTTGAAAATGCTATAAGTTAAGGAGAAAAAACTAAATGTTCATTCTACTCTCAGTACCTAATATCTAACCCTCAAGACACTTGACGATCCTTAATACATTCATGATTTGGTGGTAAATGTTCTTTATAGCTAATGTTCTAATTGTAGCATACATTTATACATATAAACAACCATTAATCTGAGATTTCTGATAGACTTTCTAATTAATATGTAACACTAATTTACCTTTCAAGTACTTTTCCCAAATGACATTGAGCAAAACTATTTTTTCAATTGGAAAAACTTTTCAATTTACTATTCCTTCCTGCTATGGAATTGTTTGGGAAAAATATCTGTGCAACTGCTTTATCACTGAATGCTGCAGTGAACAATTGCCATACATACCTGTATTCACATTCTCTTTCCTTTAAATTTTCTCTCCCTTCTTTAGGAACAACCTCCTCAGAATTTTGATTTTCAAGTGGCCATTTCTTCACTTCTTTGCACTTTCCATCTTTTTTACCTTGAAGCTGAGCAGAAATATTTGATATCATGGTACCTGTAGCATACACATGGCTCTGCGGCTCCAGACAGTGGGGATCTGGGCCATCTTTAAGAGGTAATAATTCTTAAAGGTGGCATACTGTTTTCATAGAGGTCAGTGCTCAAGGGCTACTTCTCTTGTGCATCTCTGCAGGGAGAAGCTGCTGCTGGGGTAGCTCCTGTTTCTGCTGCAAGGATGGAACAGTGAGAGATGATGCCATCACCTTCCTAGGCTCCTTTCCTTAGGAGCATGATTTATTGATCAGTAATGATTTTCTGCTTCACAGGAATACGGGCCTGACAGCAATAACAGCTGTTATTGTAGCAGATCACCAGAGATTTAAAGAGTTTCTTATTTCCAAGGAGTACTGCTGCAGTGTGGAGGTCAGGGTCCTGACAAAGAGCCACAGTACAATGTTATAATGACTTCCATTGCTGTAAAACTTTGAATCTAAATAAATAAATGTGTCCGATGCAATGGAGTTCTCTTTTATGTCCTGGGCAAACCTGCAGTTTCCATGGTTTCCAAAGGGCAACCTAGTAGAGAAACAGCTCACATTCTCCTTCAATAGGTATTTTTTAGGAATATCCTTTTGAAAAGCTGGGACAGAATCAACATGTTGCAACTCATATCCATGCCACATTCTGCTGTTAGGTAGCAATTTATGCAAAGGCAATAAACCAATTTTTAACAACACAGGACATTTTTGGATTAATCCCCACTTATTCCTCATTCAAAAACTACATTTCTAGTCATATTTCTGCAGTCTTGATTCACGTTTTGCTTTAGTATGTAATTCTTTCTAGATTTCTTTTTAAAGATTAAAATCACAGCACTACGTTTTACTTCCCTTTCAAAAATATTTTAAACAAATTAAACTGTAGTATTATAAATATTTCCGTCCTTCAGGATCATTTGATTTATTTTTTTTCCATTTTTTATGATGAGAAAATGTTATTGCTTTCATTATTTATCCTCCTGAGTCCAAGGCAGGGGTTTTCTCCCTGAATCATTAGAAAACGTGAGAACTTGAAGCAAATGTCCTTTAATTGTAGTGCTTCCTCAAAGTGCTAACGTACAAATTCCAGTCTTGGTCTTCCCCAAAGACGCTTGGTCTTTTAAGCACTTAAGTCACCTTAAATATTTGACTGTAAGGACTATCTGAGCTTGATCTGAATATTTCACCTTTGGTCTATTTTTCGGTTTCTGTCTGAGGAAAAGAGATAAATAGTGTCTCTATTTAAGTGAGAAGATCCCAGTGAATAAACCATACTGAATGTAGCTGGCACAAACTAGTCATGTGTATTCAGTGAAAACTAATTACATGTGAATCTTTCTGAATTCAGTGTAAGTTTGTCAAAGATATTTTACAAATTGGATTTCCTAAGATTTAATCTTATTCAAGAGGTTGCCCTAAAACATTGTCTGTTACCAAGTTGACTTGTGCTTCTCCTTCCTCTTTCTCCTATATCAGGTCAGAAAAAATGAGTGATTGGTGGGAAAAAAATCATCTGCGTAGTCTCTAGCGGTATCTGCTGTTCTCTAAAGCATGGAGAACTGCTTTGTTGAGGCTTCCACATGTCCTGGGAAGATGTGGATGGCATTTGCCCTTCTCACTAAACATACCAGGGAGGACTGTAATAGCCGTAACTTTTTCAGTTTTTCTTCTCTTGTATACAGAAATGAGAGGATGGAGTAGAAATAATACTTGGATTCATTTAACTGAATGCATGCTCTTGCTACAAAGAAGACTAAGCAGATCCAGACTTTGGCTTTCTAACCCAAAACAGATTCAATGATCAGCCAAAGTTTGGTAAGCATATTTTGGCCTAGAAAGGAGGAACTTCACATATTTTCTGTTCTACAGGTATTCCTCTATTTAACAGATCACAGCTGTGTCCTGTCTTTTATTTCCAAGTCTTTCAGACTTGTTTTCTAAGTACTCTTTCTTCTGGCAAATTTCAAGGAATTGTGCAGAATTAGCAGCAGAATTAGAGAATGAAATGTAGTTTTAGGAATCATCAAGATTTGACTTTGAAATATTTTAGAATAGTCATTAAACTGTATTAATGTCCAAAGGCTGTAAAACATGACAATGACTTTAATGACATTTAGGTGGATACTTAAGTATTATTAAGTTTGGACTTCAAGTTCATTATCCCACGTGTGTTTAACTGTGTTGTTGAATCTTACTATATCAATACCAAAAATAATGGCTGCAGTGATGATTCAGGATAATCATTTCACAAATGCTGGATATTATCACAGAATCACAAAATTGTAGGCGTTGGAAGGGATCTCTAGAGATGACTGAGTCCAACCTCCCTGCCAGAACAGGCCCCCTAGACCAGGTTGCACAGGTAGACGTCCAGATGGGTCTTGAACATCTCCGGAGAAGGAGACTCCACAACTTCTTTGGGCAAATATTGACATTAAATGTGGACATAACCCATTATCAACAGCATTCCAAAATCTCATTCCCAGATGGTTTCATATAGTCCATTTGCATCTGCTCATTCCAGATGGTTTGGAAATCTCCAACTGTGAGTTTTCGTATGTCTATAATATAGAGAGATTTGACTTCTCAACATTCTTGTTTTTTTTTTTTCCTTTTCATATTCATTTCTTTTCTTGTTCCTCAGACCTTTCTTTCATAAACTTCAGAGTGCTTTCCAGTGTTTGGAGAATTGCTGAGGACTTACTAGGGTAGAAAACCTCAGATGTTGGCCTCAACTCTACCTTAGTTCTTACAACCCTGTGCAGGAGTCATGCCCTGTATCAGATGGCCTCAGTAAGTTGGGCAGGATCTAGAGAGCCCTCCTACACCTCTGGGCAGCACCATTAAATCTCACACACTCTTTGACACCTTCGACTCTGGAACAATCCTTCTTCACAGTTGCTTTTGTTGTTTTGTGTTTGTTTGTTTTTTTTCTGAACTCCTTTTCAGTTTTTTTAGTGTGTTCATATAAAAGAGATCTCCTGAAATAAAGGCAGTATTTCAGGAACTGCTCTCACAGAACTGTGTAAAGAGACTATTACCAACTTACTGGAGGCTTAATGCAGCAACACAGTCAGTCTTCATCTCTTTTCTATATAATATTGCCAATTAACATAGCATTTGATGTCCACTATTTCTGCTCTTTCCCATGTTTCTACGATTTGATTGTTACTGATGACTTCCAAGCAGATTCATCAGCTTGCCTTTCTCTAAGAGTTCTGAATCCTCGTTTAGTGAAGATATTAATACCTCTGTATTCTCAAGTAATTTTTGCTTTCTTCCCTAATATTAAAAAAATGCTCTGAGTTTAGTATCGTCTTTACATTTACTTGATATGATTTCTTCTCCATTAATAATCTTCCCTGGTATGCCTGCCATTGGCGCAAACTAAACTACATTCACTACAGCTGGTATAGTGAGTGACTGTGTACAATTTCTAGTACTTAACTGTTCACTGATTTTTCTGAATCAGACAATTAGCATTATATAGAAGAATGTACTAAGTATTCTTAAGTCTTTTTTTATGTCCCAAATAGATCTGCTTTGTTTCTGAGATTAGCTTTGGGTATCTTACCGTCATTGCAATTATCAGTTCTAGCTAAGCCAAGAGTGTAGCGTCTTCACTCAAATGTCCCTATAGCTGCTTTTAAAACATAACTCAGATGGAAAAATCAGGCACAGCAATATGAAGTTTGATTTCTAAGCTATTCAACTATTCAATGAACATTCTGTTGGGAGGATGCCACCATTTACCTCAGCATAACATACATTTCAAAATTACATTGAAGAATGCAGTTAAAAGAAAACGTATTTTTAGTTTTATCATTTTAATTGCCAGGATTATGGCTTTAAAGCCATGATTTCTATTACCTCATTTTGAATAGCCAGCTACGTCAAATTGCTCAGATTGTTTTTCAGCCACTTTGAAAAGTCACCATCTTTTTCTTCCTTCCAGCAAAGCAGCTGAATAAACTGCCAGGTAACCACTCCAGTAGAAAGAGATTTCCTGCATATTTGGCAATGTAACACATACTACTTCATATTTTCATCAGGATTCTCACATTTTTTCCTTTCTTCTGAGAACAGAGAAAACACAATATGCATCCAGCAATGAGATCTGCCCAATATTACTTTTTTTTCAATGACTGAACAAGGCTAGTATATCTCATTCTTTTTTTCGAGCTTTTCAATCAGCAAATCAAGACTAATTTCAAGGGGCAGTTAAATATTCTTTTACTAAAAGGATCTCACATCCAAAATGGGTGTCTTCTTATGGCACACAAGGCCCCTCCAACATTATAGAAATGTTCAAAGGCATTTTATCATCATTTTCAGACATTAAACTCTGTAATACATTTTGCAGCATAAGACCCTTGCCTACCTATCTTCTCTGTGAGCTGTGTCAACAGAAAAGGGGACCCTGGGGGTATGGGATCTTCCAGAGTTGGTGTGGACACCTCCAGCAGTATTCTGTCTGTCAGCTCTCTGTGAATAATGATTCAGTTCAGCTCAGGGCTATACCTGATCAGGCCATGTGAATCCAAAACATCCACAGGTACCACTTTTCAACCACAAATATTTGGGTACAGAAATACTGGAATTTAGACACGGTACGACTACTGATCTGTGATCAACAGAACAAAAGGTAAATTGTGCCTTCTAATTGTACAGACCAGTATCTGTTCTTTTCTAACACTCACTACTGGAATTTTTTGTGGGAGTGCAACTAAAGGCCAAAGTACGGCCTTTCTGAGAACACAAGAGCTCTCCATCCTCCAGCACAAGAAATCACGCAGGAAAGGCAGGAAATCAGCACGATTGAGCAAAGACTGCTGGTCAAATTGAGGGAAAAGAAGGAAATGTACGGGCAGTGGAAGCAGGGACAGGTGATCTGGGAAGAATAAAGGGTGGCTATCTGGACAAGCAGAGAGTGGATCAGGAAAGCCAAGGCATAGATGGAACTGAACTTGGCAAGGAATGTAAAAAATAACACAAAGGGGTTCTAGAGCTACAGTGGTCAGATGAGACAGGCAAAGGAGAGTGCATCCTCTTTGATAAATGAGAATGGAGAGCCAACTTCAACAGACATGAAGAAGGCTGAGGTACTCAATTTTTTTTGCTTCAGTCTTCACAGCCAATCAGGCTTCTCACACCGCGCAAGTCCTTGAACTCTTATACTAGGATTGGAGAAGCAAAATCCCCATCAGTGTGAGAGCAGAGCAAGTCAGAGAGTACCCCAAGAGACTGAAGGTGTACAGGTCTATGGGCCTGAACAACATGCATCCCAGGGTCCTGAAGAAACTGGCTGCTGTGGTTGTCAAGCTGCTTTCCACCATAACTGAAAAGTTATGGCTGTCAGGTGAAGTCCTCAGTAACTGAAAAAAAAGGAAACATCACTCCCATTTTTAAGAAAGGGAGAAAGGAAGATTCAGTCAACTACAGGCTGGTGAGCCTCACATCCGTCCCTGAGAAGATCATGGAGCAGATCCTCCTGGAAGCTGTATTAAGACACATGTGAGATGAGGTGGTTATCTGAGACAGCCACCAAAGGCAGATCATGTCTGACCAATGTGATGGCTTTCTATGATGGAGTAATAGCATAGGTGGACAAAGGAAGGGTAACTGATGTCATCTACCTGGACTTGTGCAAGGCTTTTGACATGGCTCCCCATCACATCCTTATCTCTAAATTGGAGAGAGATGGATTTGAAGGCTAGACTATTCAGTGGATAAATAATTGGTTGGATGACCACAGCCAAAGGGTGGTGGTCAACAGCTCTACGTCCAGGTGGAGGCCAGACACGAATGGTGCCCCCCAGGGAACTGTCTTGGGACAGGTGCTCTTCAAAATCTTTGTCAACAACATAGACAGTAAGACTTAGTGTACCCTCAGAAAGTTTGTTGATGACCCCAAACTGAGTGTTGCAGCTGGTATTGTGGAGTATTGGAGTGTTGCAGAGTATTGGAGTGTTGCAGAGAGGGATGCCATTCAGAGGGACAGGGACAAGCTTGAAAAGTGGGCCCAGGAGAATTGAATGAGGTTCAACAAGGTCAAGGGCAAGGTGTTGCACTTGGGTTGAGGCAATTCCAGATATGTGTACAGACTGAGAGAAGAACTCACTGAGAGCAGCCCTGTGGAGAAGGGCTTGGGGGTTTTGATGAATGAAAAGCTGGACATGGGCCAGCAGTGCGCTCTGGCAGCCTGGAAGGCCAACAGTGTCCTGGGCTGTATCAAAAGAGGGGTGGCCAGCAGGGAGAGAGGGGATTTTCCTCCTTTATTCTGCCCTCATGAGTCCCCATCTGGAGTACTGTGTCCAGGCCTGGGGCCTCTGACACAAAAAGGATGTGCAGCTCTTGGAGTGGGTCTAAAGGAGATGACTATGAAAATGACCAAAGGACCGGAGCACCTCTCCTATGAAGACAGGCTGAGGGAGCTGGGCGTGCTTAGCTTGGAGAAGAGAAGGTTTTGGGGAGACTTCACTGTGGCCTTCCAGCACTTAAAAGGAGCTTACAAACAGAACAGAGACCAACATTTTACATAATCTGATAGTGATAGGGCCAGGGGGAATAGCTTTAAACTAAAATAGGGGAGATTTATGTTGGATATTAAGTGGAAATTCTTCACTCAGAGGGTGGTGAGGCACTGGCACAGACTGCCAGGAGAAGCTGTGGATGCCCCATATCAGGAGGATGAGGCCCTGAGCAGCCTCGTCTGGTGGGTGGTAGTCCTGCCTGCAGTAGGGGATTGGAACTAGATGATCCTTATGGTCTCTTCCAACCTAAGCCATTCAGTGATTCAGTCTGTGATTCTATGCCCCCCCCATCCCTAGTAAATTAGCTTATAGACTCATCTATTTATAGCTTTATATATTTAGATCTGTGTAAGGAATTCAGGATAAATGTTTATTTGCCAACAGACACAGCACTACAAAGAGAAAAAAATTAGGATCCTCTCTTCACCAAAGGAAAAGAAATCTTTTGAAGTTAACTGTGCTCACAGCTTTCCGTTAGCAACTTTTTACAATTAAATAGCCAAGAGCAGAAGTATATCCTGAGATTTCTCAAAGTGCCCTAAAAAAGCAGGATGGAACAAACTCTGAAAATTTCTTTTGAATTAAAAAGCTGTGGGGGGTGGGGAGGAAGTTAAATCAAGAATTTTTTGTAACATTTACCCAATTTCCTGCTGAATTATGAAAAACTATTTTTTTTCTGCTGAGCTTAAAAGAAAGCCTGGAGAAGAAAAGACTCAGTGGGGAGTCTTATCAGTGTGCATTAATACCTGATGGGAAGAAATTAAGAGAAGAGGGCCAGTGGTGCCCAGTGACTATACAAGAAGCAACAAATTAAAGCATATCAAATTCCATCTGAACACAAGGAAAGCATTTATTTTACTGTGAGAAAACTTTTTATACTGTGAGGGCAAACCAGTTGCCTAAGGAGGTCATGGAGTTGTTGAGATTTAAAACCAATGGGCAGCCGAGCACCACACAGCTGCTCTCTCACTCCTCCCCCCCCAACAAAATGAGGACAAAACACAATGAAGAAAATGCTCATGGGTTGAGATAAGGACAGGGAGATTGCTCACCAATTACCACCACAGGCAAAACAGACTTAGTATAGGGAGATCAATATAATTTATTGCCTATTACTAGGCACCTAGAACAGAGAGGACTAAAAGCAAATTACAAACACCTTCCTCCCATTCACGCTCTGCTACCTTTTCCCCTCAAGTGGCAAAGGGGAACTGAAAAAGTAGAACAGGCAATGGGGGCTGCAATCAATCCATAACACATTGTCTCTGCTGCTCCTCCATGGTCACTCACTGCAGGCTCCTTTCCACAAGATGTAGTCCTTCTCAAACTGATCCCTTGTGGGCTTCCCAAAGGCTACAGCTCTCCAAGCACTGCTCCAGCACAGCTCCGTACTGTGGGGCCCACCCTTCAGGCACTGCTTCAGCATAGCCCCATGGGCAGCAGCTCCCCCAGCCCTCCTGCCCTATCGCAGACTCCTCTCCAGGGGTGCAGCTCCAGCCTGGGGCTGCTCCTGTGGGGGCTTTCCGTGGGCTGTACCTCCTTCAGGCCTCATCCACTGCTGCTTCTCTCCCATTGCTCATTCCTCTCTCCCAGCTGGTGTTTGGACTAGGTGATCTCAGAGGTCCCTTTTGGTTCTCAACCATCCTTCAGTTCTGTGGTCAAAAACACCTTCTTCCAGGCAACTTCCCCTTATACTATGCTGGTTTTGAACTACACCTCAAAACCTTAGAAGGAAAGAGAGATTTAAGTCATTTAGGGAGTTGCTTTATCAGCCTTTCCAATCTTAATGTTTGGTAGCTTATGATAACACTTCTAAATCTAAAAGTCTTTTTATTCTAGTGAACATTTTAATTAGCCCAATACTAATTTCAATATCTGTATCAGATTGTCAAATATAACTATGCTTTAATGCTTCTTTTATTCAAGGTTTTTAATGATTAGTTTGTTTGAACTGCAAGATCACATTTCATTATACTCATGATGAAACTGTGAATTATGAATTTTTAGGCTGATTCCACTGCTTTACATGAAGGTAGATTCCATAAATCTTACTCATTTTGTGCTTAAGGGATCCTTATTCAATTAGAATTTTTTTGGAACTCCTCATGATGAACATATTGCGTATGTACCTTTTCTCTGAAGTAAGGGGATTAGAACAAAGAAAAATCTATCCAGCATTACAAACCAGATTTCCTTATCCTTTAACTTTAAAATTAAAATTATTCATAAGGCATAGGCCAGTTCCCTAGTCCAGTTGTCCTATTTCATTGTCAAGTTATGTTGACGGATGTGTTGTCCCATGTTGGGCTGTCATCTCTGCTGGAATGACTTCTCTCTGTTGCAATGACTTCTGTCCGTATTTTCTACTGTCAGGTGTAAAATGCATTAACACTATTGCTTATTATACTGCTAATGCAATTACTAATTGCAATTTTAGTGCTCCAATGTTTAGACTTTACATCTCCACATTCCATTATTTTTGCCACTCTTTGCGTGACAAAATAACAGATGTTTATAAAGAAACCTATTTCTTTACTTGATATTTAAGTATAATTTTTAGCCAGAGTAGCTGGAAGTAATAGGATAAGCATATACCAGAGCTGGCCTTAGCCTGGCTGAAGTGTTATTCATCATGTCCACATAAAATAACTGTTTTGTAAAGACCAGTGATCTGAAGCTGCTTACAGCCTTGATGCAGTCCCTCAAGGTTTGGTTCTTGCATTGTTGCTACCTAGGTTTATATATTAGCGATGCTGAATTGATCTGTTTAACTCACTCACAAAATGTCACCTATCTGTATTAGAAACTGTTATTTATGGGTTTGGGAATACCTTTAAATGACTTTCATCTTTTCCTCTAGTTACTGCTTTCAGGACTTGCAAGATTAGTTTAAAGTGAATCTAGTAGCTATAATGCCACAGAAGTATAGGTGCTCAGTTTATCTCCTGAAGAGCAATGCTTGGTTGGATTCAGCAGCAGATAGCACTTGCTCTGAGGTGCTCTGCCCACCAGCTGTTCTGTATTCTGAGCACTTTGAGTATGGGTCTACATGAAATCAGTCTTTGACACCTGAACTTGCACTCCTCACCTTTTAGATTCCCTTCTGTGCCTGTCTCTGCCTCTGCAGCCCATTATCCATCATGTAGTCCTGCAACCCAGCGGGCATATTTTATTAACCAGAAGAAGAGATGGGGCATGGGAGGCCAAGACCCCAGCAGTAATGCTGTACCTGCGTGGAGTACTCCATCCTCATTGGCATGGAGGCCTTAAGGTATTTCTAAACACTTTTGTGAGTGTGAAACATAGATATTCTGATACTTCAAGTTATTTTCCACATTTGAATGCTACTTGTGGATGCTTCATGCAAGAAAAATTACTTCTTTTAATAAATCAGGTAGGCCAAATTCTCAGTGCACTCATCTGAGGGCATAAGTTAAGGGTTCAATCAAAACCCGGCAACCATAGTCAATAAAAAGAATACTGATGAACTCTGTAGGATTTGGATTAGGCCTTGAATGAATTACTTCACAGGAAAGTCTACAAGTAAACCTGCAATTTACCTATAGTTCACTGACTGCTAACAACAGCATCAACAATAATATCCCAGTGTCACATGGAGATTGTACTTTCCTATTTTAAAATATTTTGTATATATTCATTTTCATATCTTCCAAAGAGAATCCAGGTGTGGTGGAAATTTACTGGGGAACAGGGATGAGCAGCTGAACTGTCTGCACTGGAGTATCGCTTTGCCTGTGATGAGAATGTTAGCTGATGCCCATACATATCAGGATCATTCACTACACTCTACCCAAATATTCCCTGATAAAATAATGGCTGCTGTGTATGCTGCGGACAGTGAAGGGTAGGAGCTGTCTAGCTTGATCCCAGTCCTCCTCATGATGATGATTCCGATGATCTTGGAAAAGGAAAATAATGTGGAAGTGGTTTCTTCATGATGATAATCAAGCAGACATGAGATGCACCACCTCAGAAACCTGCAAGAGGCTTTGCCTCATGGGGTTAACTGGTTTCATCCCATGATGAAAGGCTGAGAGAGCTGGGACTGTTCAGCATGGAGAAGGGAAACCTCAGGGTGTCTCTCATCAGTGCATATCAATATCTGAAGGGAAGCCACAAAGAGGGCACAGCCAGGCTCTTTTCAGTGGTCAACAGGGACGGGACAAAAGGCAATGGGTGCAAACTGAAACACAGGAAGTTCCATCTAAATACCAGGCACACTGCTGTGCTGTGTGGGTGGCGGAGCACTGGCACAGGTTACCCAGAGGCTGTGGGGTCTCCTCCCTGCAGGTCTTCCAAAGCCACCTGGATGTGGCCCTGGGCACCCTGCTCTGGGTGTCTCTGCTGGAGCTGGGGGTGGGATGATGGACCCAGAGGTCCCTGCCAGCCTCAGCCATCCTGTGGTTCTGTGGCTCTGCAAGCATGCAGCCAGTGATGTGATGATACCTGTAGGTATGTCCAGGTAGAGACAAAAACTCATTAAATTTTGATGGTAGTGTCGATTTCTGGAGGCAAATGAGCTCTGTTGACTTCAACGGACTACCAGACAGCTAAGGTACTGTTCAGTACTTTGAAACCACTGAGTTTCAAATAGCTTTATCTTTCATTGCACAATCATATCATTTTTCATTATATTTCTGTGTATTCCATTCATGAGAATTATTACATTATCAAGCAGAGCAGAAAAAAATGAGACATAGGAGTTACAGCTTCCCGCAAAAGAAGTGCCAGATATAATAGTTTTCTCTTTATCAGCCTCTCTTTCTTAGGCAGCCTGCCAGCTATTGTCTTTGGACGAACAAAGCTCTGAAAAGATTTCAGAATCTGAAAATGTCTTTTCAAACAAGCAGATTCGTTTGAAATCTTTTTGAACATTATCTGCTGCATTTACAATAATGCACTTTCAGCTGAGATGTTGAGCATCCCATTAGGCTGTACCTAATAACTAGGTGTTCGGTAAATGACCTAATTGACTCCACATTTATAAGGCTACTGGTCTTCTAACCGTGATGCAAGATAGATGTCAGAGCACTCTAGTTGAAAAAGTAACTTTGAGTAGACATTTTGCTTGTAGTTGGCAGTTTTGAACAGCTTGTTTGGGGGTTTATTACACCCACCACCCACAGATATGACAGGTTACATTTTTTTTTTCTCTTCCAAAACATTTGTAGGGGATTAGTTGCTCACTAATAGCTGTTTACATGGACTTACTCGTATTTACTGGGCTATGTTAATGCATAAATTATCTGCATTTTCTTGATAGGATTAGTTTTTAGTTTATCTATTTATATGAGAGGAAAAAAAATGCTTCAGTAAACACTGTAAAATACTGTTGTAGATTAGATCCCCCCATTGCAGCAAAGCATACGGTGCACTAGACAGGCTATTTTTCAAATTGTTCAGATTGCAGATAACTGCAAGACTATTCCCAGACAGCATCTAAAATTCTTGGGCTTCTCCCTTTTGCTTTTGTTTCAGGCATCTGAATCTACTCTTCCTCCAACAAAATGGGTCTGAATGCTGTAAGATGGCAAATGAGTTGAAATTATCCGAGACTGTGATCAGCTAGAGCATTTACTTCCGATAGGATCATCCCTCTAATGGTTAATTAGTTGTAGCTGAAACTGATAGAGCTGCACACAACCATAGCTGTTTAGGATCGTTCCACTGTGATCTCTGAAGGTTCCTTTGCATAAGGCTAATCCCAAATTTAAGCAGGTTTTTTTGTCTGTTTGTTTTTGCATAGCTTAGATTACCATATTCTTCTTAATTTTGATTGGTCTACTGAAGAATTTCTAAAAAGATAATGTCACTTACAGAGTGTGCCTTGAATTCTGAAAACTGTTCTGTTTGTAAGAATTGTCCTTAGGGATACATGTAATAAAATCCTGAAGTGATTAAAGAAAAACCAAGATATTAAGTAATTTATTTCAAAGACGCAACGGATCATACTTCTAAGTGGTGGCAGTTACTAGAGATCATAGAGTAAATATTTAGTTCTTGTTCTGGAGCAAAACTGGAAGATATAAGTCATCAAATGCACTACAAAATTATTTCAAATGCTTGCTTTGAGAAATTCTCTCTTGGTAATTTGGATTATAAATTGCAGAACACCAAGAAAAGAGACGCTTAAGACAAATAACGATTTACTTATCAGTCAGGTGTTCAGAAGTGGTCAGGCACAACCAGTTACTTGTGAACACTCTTCATGTGATAGGAATATGAGGCAGACATGGTGCACAGACATTTCCAAAGATTATTTCCTGAATTCAGGATCTTAACCTCTTATTTTCATAACTTCACAAGGACATATTGTTTACTTGCACATTTCCCTTTGAAAGCATTACATTTATTTAGTTGAGTTGAAAGTACAAGGGTGCTCTGAATGTAATCCCTCCTATTTTATGATTTTGGCTCACAACATCAGAGGCACATACTGGTGGTATGGCAGTAGAGGTTGAACCTTCCTACCAATATTCTGTTATATTTTGTTGCTGTGTGGCAGATGGCAGCAGAGGGGCAGTGTGATAGAATGGCATCTGACATGGAAGAGTGTATGAAATAAAGGTGCTCACCTTCAATTTCCTCATGGAATACCTTCACAAGGAAAAATTTCCTCTCATTGACATTCATTACTGAACATCTAAGGAGACAAAACAGTGGATGTGAGGACAGTGGTGGGTGGTGCATTTCAGTAACGATGACAGTGATGCGAAAGACAAGCCTCATTCCAGAAGGCCATGCAGAGTTTTAGGATCTTGGCGTGCAGGCTCTTGTTCATCACTGGTGAAAATGCATAGCTAATGGTGGTAACTATGTTGATAAGTGGTGTTTTGAAGCTGAGAATTTTCTCTGTCAAATAGTGTTATTGTGCTCTTTGTAGCTGTTGCAATGACCAGATTAAAAAAATAAGAGGCACTACTTTTGGAGCAACCTATGTATATTGATTTTAAATAATCTTTTTAGATCCTGCAGGTAAAAATAATATGAATACATAAATACTTCTAGTGGCTATTTTCCTAATTCTGTGCTTGAACCAAACTCTTTTTCTATCACAAGGAGAAAGTTTTCCCCACCCACAAAGCAGTTCTTAAGGTAAATGCCATTTAGATGGACAAGTGCATGAATTAAAGCAACTGTAAAGATACATTTTATCTGTGATCATTCTTTTCGGTAGTTGTTTTTTCGAGAGTGACAGGCTGCTTTCATGGAAAAGAAAGGTCCTTCCATCATCCATCTGCCTTGCAGGCGACAGGATCCTCACACAGCTCAGGGAAGGGGCTCCTCAGCAGTGGCACAGCTGGGAGGCAAAGCCACCAATGTCCCTGGTGAGGCTGGGGGGACTCACACTGCCCTGAGCCAGACTGCTGCCCTTGTTGCGTGAAGTATGAGCACGGTAGAATGAAAAAGCTCAGGGCAAGGAGCACTGGGCTTTCTGCCATTGCTTCTAATTACAGCTTTCGGGGTGCACTTCTTTGACATCCTTTCCATGCACGGGAATAATGGGGGAGGGCGGTGGTCAGGCATATGGAGGTTTTACTGTGCGCTGTACAGGTTGAGTCAGTGGATGAGTTTTCTTAGTTCGCCTCTCTGCGCTTTTTTGTGACTGCAAAGCCATCAGGCATTATCATTATTATTATTTTAATCTAAATCATTTAGCAATTGTAATTTGTGTCAGGTTATTTCTATTTTCAGGTTACTCCTTTCCTTTTGGTAGAGATCATTTCATTTTCTCTACATTATCCCTCATTTCAACACCTTAGGCTGTTATGTACCTTCAAAGTATGCTTGCACTGCCACTGAGTGACATAATCAAGCATTTCATATTTTAATTATTTTCTCTTAACAAGTTTACGGGCTTCATTACCCTTTTCTTATTCATTTAGTTGATGATTCTGAGCACATGGAAGAATCAAGCAGCATGAAATATTTCTAGTAATTCAGACTAAAAAGCATGGCACTTCACTTACTCTGGCCTGAACGGTGAAAGTTTAATTTTCTTCACATTTAGACTTCATACAGAACAAAGCAGTCATGAGGTGTCACTAAGAATACAAGAAGTAATTCCATCAGTCCTCTACAGATTATAATTTACATGGGGCACTTTAAACATTCATCTTTACCAAAATAGGTCATGAGACGAGCACAGGGCTATGTTTCTAATGCTAAACACTTATTAATCATACATACACGTAAAACTTTCAGAATGCTCTCTTTCCAAGCTGGGCATGATAAATTGGCCAACAAAATAAAGTGACCACAATCACTGCAGAAGAAAACCCTATTCCATAATCCAGCCAACAGAATTACTTGCTGCCTTTGTTGGGTATTCACCTAAGTGCTAGATCCATTAACACGGGGAACATTAAACATTGTTCCATTTTTCTTCAGCAGTTGGTAGTTATACGGCCATTTCCATTAGTGTCTTACAGGTAGAGGCTGCCTTTAGCCTGTATAAAGCAGGACTCAGCAGGATGCTGGGTTGCAGTTTTAGGGAAAGCAATGACTCAGTGTGTGACCTTGGCAAGTTATTTGATTGCTACCCACTCGGTATCAATCAGTCTTGCTAGAAAATTGAATGAACAACAGAATCTTACTGAAAATCATAACCTGTAAGCACTAAATTTCCAAGGGCAGCATTTTTAGATAGTAGAAAAAAGAATATAAATTCAGTTTTGTTGACAGTCACTGTGCTTTACATTCAGTATTAATAAATAAATAAATAAACAAACAAACACACCAAAAAATAAACATAATGGCTTCTCTTGTGCTCATATCTTATCAGAAGACAGTGATCTAGCTATGAGATTGTGATTATGTCTGTGTAAGTGAATAAATTTCTATTACAGGAGTGACCTGGTAGACCAAAAGAGTTGGTACTGAGATCCCTAATCCCACGCACCGTGTGGCTCCAGCATGTTACCGGCCTTGATGTAGTTCAGTCCTCTGGGTCAAACATCATCACACAGCATGCAGTTTGAAGGTGTTTGAAGGGCCAGACACTGGTTCCCACCAAAGGGTGTATTTGGGTTTGCAGCACCTGACATGCACCCTGGAGAGGGGCCTCAGGTTGAATTTCCTCCAGAAGAAATCCAGTTTCACCCCCCTGAACTGCTTTACAAATTCTGAGACCTGGGAGATGAGCACAACTGGGGATGAGGACACTCAGGGATTCCTCTCAAGCCCGCACTTTTTTAACAACCCAGAACCCTAATGGAGATGGAGCCCAGGGCTCTGAATGTGGGGGAGGCCCCTGGAAATTCCTGCACTGAGTTTGAAAAGAACAGAGAGGCCTGTATTGAGTTACTACTCAGCATGAAAATATGGGATTTCACTTAACTTTGCAAATCTTGAATCTATGATCTTGAAAGTCAGAGAGGCCCCATAGTCAGGGCAAACACTAGCATTGACTATGGGTAGAAGTTAAATGAGGAAATGAATCTGATCAACAAGAAAAATTCCACTGACTTCAATACTTTCACTTAAGTACTCACCAGATGTTTTCATAAAGCCAGCTAGAGGCAAGGAATGGTAGGCTCCAAGGGAAAGAAGCTGGTAGAAAAACAACTCGCAGCTAACTCCTGCAGCCACATTTCTTTCACGCAACCCCTGGAAGTAGATCCATGGGCCCAACCACCTCCCCTCTGGCCCTTCTTCCTTCTCCCACTTCCCAGCAAAGACATAAAAGAGCCTTCAGCCACCACTCTGCTGTGACAGATGCTGCAACCTCCAATTACCAATGTGTCTATTTCTCAGCACAGCTTAAAACACGGGAGCTGATATAAGACTATTCCTTTTGAACTGAGACTTAAAGGAGGTTTCTTAAAAGGAAGCTATTACTTCCTGCTTCTTGAGATCTTAATTTGGGAGAGTTATTTATTAATATTTACCATTGTTTAAAGTCCTCACATAGACTGCCAGGGCAGTCATTAAGAACAAAGAATATTTACTAAGGTAAATCAGGTTATTAAAGGAAAAGGAGATTGGAATAGCATTTTAGGGACATTTTCTCACTATAATGAGACCGGGACTGAACACACCAAAGGAAAATTATATACGTTTTCATTGTAAATTACTGTTCAGTGAGGTCAAATGCTATAACATTATTTACCAGTGGTTGATATTAAATTTTCAAAATACCAAAAGCAATATTTATTCTATTGCTGATTTTCATTCTTTTCTTTGTTACATAAGAGGACAAAAAACTTTATACATATTGCTTAAAAAATGAGTAAAGTTGGAAGCTTTTTTGCAGCTTTGGAAAGTATTAAAAGAAAAACATGAGCATATTGGAAGACACTTTCTTGATATTGGAAAATAAAGGCAGTAAAGATTATTTCAATTATGCGTACGTGTATAGAACTTTAGATCAGGAATAAAGAATAAGCACAATAGTTATACAGATACAAAGCATTCAAGGTCCTGAGTAGTCCATAGGAAAGAGAGGGAGAGTCCTGAATTTTGTGGTGTTGATAAGGCTGCTTGTAGATATGAAAATTTCAACTTTCAGCTAGGAGAAATCACCAGATCTCACTGATTTCTTACCATTTGAGGTCTTTGCAGCACTGTTCAGCAACAACTAAAACAATGATGTGCTATTAACATTACTCTCATCCTAAATCCAAAACACAGACTCATACCCATACCGTAGGAAGAAAATTAAATCTATCCCAGCTGAAACCAGGACAGAGGATAATTAATAACTGTTTGATAGGCAAAGGACAATTACACAGAGTAGGGTGTTTTAAAAACAAGTGATATTGTAATGTCACAAGGACTATGAATTTGCTAAAGCAGGGACAACCTCGCCAGGTAAGAACACCATGTCTGCACCAAACAGACTGAGGTGACAGTGTATGGACACATGCAGAACATGACCCATGATTTGGGGCTGAGGGGACACCTCCCAAAGGCAGCACAAGGAAGCCCTCTTTTATGTTAAGTTCATACAACACCAAATAAGAAAATTGCAAATTCTTTTCTCTGTATATGTTGAAACCACTACTTTTTAACAAAATAACCATTCCAGTCCTGAGTTCAGGTACCAGACAACATGGAATTTCTTGAGCTATTTTCATTCTGTTCGGAATCACTCTTCTATCCATTGAATTAAGGAAGAATGGCATGAACTGTAATGATTTCTTCCTTCTGTGAGGGCAAACCTTTAACATCTGTAGCACCTTCGTATGTGTTGTTGTTGGAAGAATAGTCCTCTGTGCCTTCCTTCCCAGTAGTACATGCAGGTTGTACCTGAAGTATAGAGACAGACAGTCCTTGTTTCACATGCACGTTCTTGAAATTTAATTGTTTTGTCTTTATATAACCTTCAGAGTGTGTCAGATTTTTACTACCTAATTTCTATGAAGTTATTGTCTTTTAGGAAAAAAAGTCTATCTACTGTTTATTCAGCTGTCAGAATCATCACAGTGTATATACTCAAGGAGAAATACGAAGAGACCTCATTTTAGAAAGCATTTTAAATCTCCAATTTACTGCCAGTGGTTATATATGAATCAGAAGTTAAAAAATACCGTCTGTATTAAAAGTGACAGGACATTGCAGCTGGCTTCTCTGTAATAAACCGGAATGTAAAATCATGAAAAAATATCTCATTGTACAAAAAATGCCTCAAAATGGTTTGAGGGAACTGTCTTGTAATTCTTACTGCAAACCCCAAAAAGACCTATTGGGTGGCTTTGGTCTTTTCAGTTCTTGATTCTAAAATATGATAATTTTTGCTAATTTGTAATAAAACAAATGGTGACATTTTTCAGATAAACCAGCAAGAGAAAACGTTGTGAGCTGATATGTCGTATTTTTTTTGTATCAACTCTAAACAAAAGAGTGGAATGATAAATAAGGAGCATCTGCAGTAAAATGGATGCCCATATGGAAAGCTATTTCTGAAAAACGTTACTCTTTTTATACCTGTAATACAGAAGGTATAAATGAGTTGTTAGTTATTCCTTATGTACAAAATGAGCTAACTACAAAAGGTTACATGGCTGACACTCTTCCAATCCTGGATAAGAAAATTAAGAAAAAAAATCTAAATGATTTACATGAAAGTCCCTGGCAATTAACCTTCTTCATTTCTCACATGGTTTTGAAAATGCTTAACGATTCAGGCTAGAATCTTTATGAGCATAGAAGTGGAGCTTGATTTTCGGAAGAGATTAACTTTCTCCTCCCACTTAAATGCTACTATAAACAGTCATATTCCAGAAGTTCAAGAGGACAGCAAGTCAAGCTTTACCAGAGATTTAAAAGGTTATTTGAAATGATAATAAATATTTCTTAACCATTTTAATTAAAATAAAGCAAGGAGAAAAGAAAATTTGTTGAGGTGGTCAAGATTATAGGTAATTTCGGAAGGTCCTCAAAATTAAATGAGCACTTACTTCAGTTGCCAGTACAGATAATGATGTTGAATCTGGGGGCAAAATCAGGACAGGTAATGGGAATGGAAATTATCTCAGCTGAAGTTGAAGCAAAGCCCCAAGACATTAGTGAATTTTATCCAAAATAGCTAAAAATTAGCTATCTTCCAAGGCTTTGGAATATCTGCCTTATCAACCTGCCTTTTCAACCTGCACATTCCGCAGGAAGATTTTTCTAACACCTTGTTTGACAAACATTTATCATGTTCAGCAGAAAGGAAAACCCAAGACATTGGTAGTCTGTTTCCCCTGATCTGTTGTTGTGGTACATAAAGAATTATGACTTCTTATCTCTCCCTGTAGATCTTAACTTTGTTATAAGGAATCATCCTATGGATGATTTGCACAGCAAGTCTGGTGGCACATGGAACAGTTCTTTGTGCGAATCCTTCTGAAATAAACATCTCATAAACTGCTGCCCAAATTTATGGGGACTGAACTGAACTATCCAGATAGCATGGTTTTCCCCATCCGTTTGCAGAGCAATGTCTGAGATGTCTGGAGAATACAAGCAGGAATGCCTACACTTAAGAAGACAGATAAATGGCATCTGGTCACTGCAGAACAAAGGTTGAAGGGCATGAGGGAGGTTAAGAGGAGGCTGCAGGAGGTAAGTGTTGAAAGGGAATACACAGAGAAATTTCTTGAAGATTTTGGTGTGGATAAGTTCTCAGACTGACCTTTTTTAATGTTTCCATGAATTGAACTGGCACATCTTGTGCTAACAAATTTGCTGGGGATGTAAAATGAAGACACACAGCTGATACTGAGGGGGATCTTCTCTTACAATTAGGTCTTGAAGATCCTAAGGATAATGAACAGAGGGAAGAGAGCAGATTGCCATGTAGTCAGATCAGAATAGATCACTATAACTTAGCTACCTTAATTTAGCTACTAAAGAGGTCTATTGTCCTGAAGACAATGAAATGAGACAGAAAGAGACATCTTCAGAGAGGAGCTCTGCTCTAAATCCTTGCTGGAAGAGCTCAGACCATTTCTTAGATGGCATTCACAAGAAGCACACAGATCTAACACAGCCATGCTCTCCCATGATGAATCCATGTTTTGGAAACAGTTAAAATGAACTTGTGCTGCAAGTTAGAAGGAGTGGATATGACGATGAGGAGAGGCAACAACAGGCTGTCAGCACGACTCAACAAAATACAATATACAGTATTTGCAGTATGGATTTCAGTACTGGTAAAGAAAGTGCTGATGTCACATCATCCTAGGCATGGCACATAATCCTTTGTCTCCAGTGCTCAAGGGGAGTGACTGCTGACTTGGAAAATGTGCAGAAAAGCTCAGCTGGGATGATAACCTAGCAGACCGTGTAGAAGGCTTTGATTGTTTGGCAAAATACAGTCTGAAAAAAATGGCAGCTTATTATAGATATATTCTAGGATAAATAATAAGAGTAATTAGAACTGTTCAGGATAAGGATCAATGTTTGCAGAAGAAAAAGTGGGAGTGTAACCACACATGAGCATCTTTTAACTTTGAAGCTACTGAAACACATCCACCCTCTGACCTGTCTGGAACAGCTTTCCAGAAAGAGTGGCAGCAAGAAAAAAAAATCATATTTGAATGGAATTATGTAAGTTTATGAAGGAGACTTGTGTGCTCTGTTTGCCTACAAGGGCAGAGAACTCACTGCAATGACTGAGATCTTATCTTCAGTGCTGAGCAATTCTGACTGAACAGTGAACCTGGGAATGAGTGCTGCTGGTTGCTGGCAAATCTGGAAAATACGTTCCAGCTGGGTTGCTGTGCTGATCTTTAAATTAAAGTGGTCATTAATTTAAAAATAAAAGCCTGTGTCTATTTGGATAACGAATAAAGATCAGACAAAACTGACAGTAAGAAGTATAAAACCTCCAATGTGTAAGGCTTTTTTCTGTCTGGATTTGCATTTCTGAGGGATGTCTCTCACTCATACTGGGAACAGAAGCAGTTTTTTTATGCCACTGCAGTAATCTTACTATCAGATGGCCAGGCTCTGATTTGCTGTTGCAGAAGTGCATAGCAGGAAACTTCAAATCCTTCTGTCTCTGAGAAATTAACCATATAACCTCAGGACTAAGAACAACTTCCATCGTTTTGGGCAACTCCTCTCTATTCCCTTTATTTTTTTGCCCCCAAATAAGACCATTCCTTGTGTTCTTCGTGACATAAGGATATCACGCAAAGAAAAGAGAATCCTTTGAATTGTTAGGAAAAGAAAAAAGAATAAATTTACCAAGTTCAGAGTCAAGTTGTGGGCTCTCTGATTGTATTTTTTGTTGGCATTTTCTTTTGCTCAGAATAAAGGACAAGGCAGGGAAGATGGGTATTAAGGGAGTCGGGAAGATGGGAATAAGTTGTGGAGAAGAAGTCTGTGTTAGTAATAGAGAACAAACAGGTGAAAGAGAGATGCAGTCCAGTAAAAAAAGTGGAAAAAGTAATGGCTAGGTAGGAATCTACAGAAGACGCAGCCATTTAAAAAGAAGATGTGAACTATAGACACAGTTTTTTGTGTCTTTAATCATTTTTGCAGTCTCTGCCTGAAACTCTCCAGGGCACGACTGCATCTCTGTAGTGCTGTGGTCAGATTTTTTCAATCAGAGTGATTCTAGGCTTGCAAAATTGGAAAAACAGCGGTAAACTTCATACTTGCCAGATAAATAGCAAAGACAACAATGTTTAATTGACTTCATGACTGGTGAAATCTTTCATTATTCTGAAAGCAAACACCTTAATTCTACAGAGCTTCTAATGTATTATTGTTTACTATCAGTATAATGACAAATTTTAATTCAAATACTGATTTTATCTAGTAGCCAATTTATATTACTTTGGAGAGCTTTTGTTGCATGCGTGGACATTTAAAAAAATCTCACTTGAAGTTCATTTGAAAAACAAGGAAAGAAGTAATCTGTTATTCATAAATTTGAGAAAATTGCAGTCAGTTTCAGCACTGCAGACTTTACATGCTAATGTTCATTCATATTAAAGGTCAAAATAGAAAAACCCATCTGGCCTTGGAAGAAAACCTTACGGTATGCATGGTCAAGTTTCTTCTGTATGAAATCCTGGCTAGACCCTTTAACTAAAGTACTGCATTAATCTCCCTTTTTTAGCAGAGATAATAAGATGCTAATAAAAACTTATGATGAGAGACTTGTATTATTTAGCAATTAGCAACTGGCACTGTAATAGAACTGAAACATCAACACGGATAAAGTGTGAAAAATTATCTTCTTATTGCTGGAACGGCTCTACTGGAGTGTTGTTCTTCCGAGAAGCAAAAGCTTTGCAGAGTCAATTTGATGAAGATATCATGAAACATTTAAATATATTTATTTTATCTTTCCTCATCAGTAGCTTCAGGCAATCCAGGAACATCAATCAATTAATCTGAATTCTGTGTTATTTAGGGAAGACGATAGATGAGACCATAAACATTGCAGATTTGGAAGCACAGTTTAGTTGCAGACTGCTGCCTAAGAGTGTCTTTGCTTTGCTGGCCATAGATATTCAGCAGCTTTCTCCCTTTTCAAGGTACACCACACACACCATACACTGAATTAACTTTTACAAACAAAACAAGCCGTGAACTGTACGATAACCAAGCCAACATTAGCTTTTCTGCCTTTCAAATTTATATGCAGCTTTTAGTCTTGTTTACAATACCTGGAAGTTTTTATCTAGTTAACAATTTGACTACTTGTGACTCAAAATAATTTTCAGGTATTCTTACTCTGTACATGAAAGAAGGGTCTTAGTGATGGCTGCTGTTAACAGTTAACCTACCTAAGAATCTAGATCTAGACATACATTCTGTAATGAATATGCAAAGATTACTTCATCCCTACATCAGCTCGGCTTCTTGACACATATTCCAGCAGCACTGTTAAACTGCACCCTGAAAGGTGGAACTAGTGCCCAGACTTTCCTTCAGTTTGATAGCATGGTCTGTGTGTTTGACTCTAATTGTTAAAATGAAGTTGGAAGGGAAGATGTACATCTCAATCCATTAAATTTCAAAACATTTAGAATTTTTGAGAAGTCCCTAACTCGAAGTGCATTAAAAATCTGAAAAACACTGCGGCTGTGTCAATTGCTGTGTTTCATTTCCCGTTTTGAAGGGGTGGTGTACCAGTTTGGATTTTTATTTATTTTTCACTTCCAACTTCAGATGAAAAAAAAAAAAATGCTATGAATAATACTTTAAACATAAAAAAAAGACTAAACAAGGAACACTGAATATTGAATATTCATACATTCAAAGGAACTTTCCAAATATGGAGAAGCCGGAGTATCACAGTTTCTGCAAGAGGTAAGATTAACACACCACTGAAAGTTATCTAAACTCCCAGCTTCCTGCCATGGTGGAAGAAGCTACAGCATATGAAAAAGGAACAGATTTTACGGTTTTAGTACAAGTTTATTAGTCATTATTGCATTTGAAATCAGAAGCGAATTAATTCTTGTTAGCAAAATTGAATTCACTGCTTTAACATGTGTGCATGCTACAGATAGAAAAAACTCTCTTGATTTATGTAAGGAATTTTTAGAACTTAGGATTTTTATTTGTTTACTTACAGCAGTATGTTTAGAGCCATTTCTGTTAGAAGAGGACAGAAAATGACAGATTTTGGTAAGCAAAGGAAAAAAACCTGTGATTAAAGACACAGGAAGAAAAGGGAGATAAGGCTAGCACTTTGCATTTCTGTGTCTTTTACAATTAATTCATCTTATTTTGTTTACATGCACGTTCATATTTCTGACACTATTTTCCTTGTCCAGATGGCAATATTCTGGTGTGGGGTTTTTCGCTTTGTTTTATTTTTCTGAGTAACTCATCAGCTTTTAACTTCCTCTTCTTACATGAAACTTTAATCTCTGAACTGTAACTGTAAATTCCGATTATATCTGGCTATGTGTTAAGATATTACAAACAGACAGTATTCTTTGGAGTCTGTATTTTGAATTCTAGTACACATTTTAACATCTCAAGTCTTACACGAGGTAGAAATTTAAAGAAAAGGAGAAAAACCATCATCATTACTTATTTTGAGTTTTGTGGGTTTTTTTTTCATACCTGACCAAAGAATCAGGTATTGGATGCTGACTTTTGTTCCATACTCAGATGTTATCAAAGCTAAAAATAACAATGAAATTTGGAAATACCCACTAAGATGTTTGGGGGATTCTCTGTAAGTTGAATTTTGGGAACAAATCTGACGATTATTCTGAAAGAACAAAATTCCCACAAGGACTCACTGGTTTGAAGTAGGACTGATAGTAACCTGGACTGGGTAGTGAGATCAAAGATCAAAGCTTTCATTTGTCATCCAAATCTGAAGTGGGGTGAACAAACATTAACAAAGACTTCAATGTTCAGTGATGTGTAATATGCACTTAGCTTACAAAAGCAGACAACTGAAAGTATTTGAAATTTTTTCATAAAAATACTGTGAATCGTCTCTATAAATCCCTTGATGTTGTATAGGGTGTTATGCTTTCAGTATGTGACGTTATCAGTACTAGAAAGTTTCATTTGAATGACAAGCTTAACCACATTCTGCTTATATTTCTGATCGTGCTGAATTAACATTATCTTCACAACTGACTATATGGAATTCAGTACTGATTCAGATTACATATTTCATATGATATCACGTTCTCTAAGCCACTGCTTTCTGGAGAAAGAATGATCACCTTCTCCTTGAGAACAAGGACACACAGTGTTTTATTTAGCCTGCTCCTGTCCATGTTCTGTTTTTCTCAAAGAATATTAAAAGGAATTTTAATTCCCATGTATGCAGCACAATGACTAACATGTGGCTTCAACTCAACAAAACCAGGGACGAAGAAAGGTGACAGATCAGTTCCAGGGCAATAAGCTGTTCTCTTTGCTTGATTTTTCTTGATCCTTTAACAGACAGAAATGACTCAGCTTTGTGTGGACTGGAGGTAGTGTAGCTTGTATCAGTAGAGCTTACATCACAAATAGGAGGAATGTGTAAGTGAAAAAAATCTGCTCCTCCTGATGAAATATAACCAGAGACTCTTTGGAGATCATAGAGTCATAGAATCATAGAATTGTTTGAGTTGGAAGGGACCCTTACAGGTCATCTAGTCCAACTCCCCTGCAATGAACAGGGACACCTACAGTTCAGTTAGGTTGCTCAGAGCTCTGTCCAGCCTGACCTTGAATGCCTCCAGGGAAGGGGCATCCACCGCCTCTCTGGGCAAACTGTTCCAGTGCCTTACCACTCTTACTACAAAAAATTTCTCTCTTACATCCAGTCTAAACCTCCACTCTTTTAGTTTGAAACCATTTCCCCTTCTTCTATCACAAAAGACCATGCTAAAGGGTTTCTTATGTCTCACTTTGGATACTGAAAGGCCTTTCTCAGTCTCCCCAGAGCCTTCTCTTCTTCAGGTTGGACAGCCCCAGCTCCCTCAGCCTGTCCTCATAGGAGAGGTGTTCCATTCTGTGGATCATTTTTGTAGCCCGTCTCTGGATTTGCTCCAACAGGTTCATGTCTCTCCTGTACTGAGGACTCCACATTTGGATGCAGTACTCCAGGTGAAGCCTCACCAGCGCAGAGCAGAGGGGCAGGATCACTCCCTTGCCCTGCTGGCCATGCTGCTTTGGATGCAGCCCAGCATACGGTTGCCTTTCTGGGCTGCGAGGGCACATTGCTGCCTCACGCCCAGCTTGTCATTCACCAGTACCCCCAGGTTGTTTTCAGCAGGGCTGTGCTTCATGCTTACTTCCCCTAGCTCACATTGCTAGTGAGGGTTGCCACATCCCAGGTGCAAGATCTTGCACTTGAATATGTTGTACCTCATGAGGTTCTCCTGGGCCCACTGCTTGAGCCTGTCTAGGTCTTTCTGGATGGGATCCCATCCCTCAGGCATGCCAACTGCACCCCACAACTTGGTCTCATCCACAAACTTGTTGAGAGTGCACTCAGTCCCACTGCTGATGTCACTGATGAAGATGTTAAAGAGCACTGATCGCAGTACTGATCCCTGAGGGATACGACTTGTCACTGATCTCCTTCTGGGTGTTGAGCCACTGACCAGCACTCTCTGGGTACAATCTCATAGTCAGTTCCTCATCCATTGAATAGTTCACTCATCAAATCCATATCTTTCCAATTAGGAGAGAAGGATGTTGTGGGGACCATGTCAAAGGCCTTAATAAAGCTAGATTATATCAGTGGCTCTTGCCTTGTTCTCTGACGCAGTTACATCATCACAAAAAGTGACAAGGTTGGTCAGGCAGGACCTGCTCTTGGTGAAGCCATGTTTTTTATCCCATATCCCTCTCTACCATGATCAGGTTGCAAACCTGATCTTTGCTTACAGCTGGAGGGGCATCGCTCCCCAGGTTCCCACCTTCTGAACCATCCGTTTGAGGGCTGTGTGTAGAGCAGTCACTAGTGAAGACTGAGTGAGTGTTGAGTACCTCAGCCACCTTCTTGTCCATTGTTACAAGTCTGCCTATATTGCTTACTGTGGGGAGTATGCCCCCCTGATCTTTCCTGGTTGACATACCAGCAGAAGCCTTTCTTATTCTTCTTAGCACCTCTTGCCAAGTCCTGTTCCAGTTGGGCCTTGGCCTTCCTGACCCCATCTCTACACAGTCTAGCAGCATCTCTGTACTCCTCCCAGTTTACTTGTCCCTGTTTCCACTGCCTGTGCATTTTCTTCTTGCTCTCCAGTTTGACCTGCAGGTACCAGTAAGTTGCACAGTATTTCAGATGTAAGAATTAGTATCTCATGCTAATGGCTTACCTAAGCAAGCTTCCTTCTGGTTCATTAGAAAGGCACTATGTGAGGCAATCCTTTCATTCCACCCACAGCTGCTGCCTAAAATAGGTGGAATGAATTCTCAGTGCTGTTTTTCCATTCCACAAAAAGAGGCTAAACAACTATTTCAGGGAAGAATCAAATGTTTAAAGAACTGACCCTCAAAACTCCATGCTCTTAACCATGGTTACATCTTGAAACTTCAGTCTCCTGCTATGATTAATGTAAATCTCACAGATGAGATGATAAAGAATCAGTAAAAACTGCAGCGGGAATAATTTAGCTATTTGAAAGCTTTGAAACAGTTTCTCTCCATCTTTGATGTCTAAGGAAGCAAAACTGTGTGAAGTCCTACTTTTTCATTTAATTTTCCTTTTCTTAAATGAGTCATCTTTTCATAAGCCGTACTGTCATTCTGTGAAAAAAATAAAGCACCAGACAGCAAAGCATAAGGTCAAAGGTGGGATTTAATGACATCAGCAATGTGATGGAAGTAGCAACCAGTTTTTAGTAATTAGTTTTCAATTAAATTAGTACTTTATTATAGAATCATTTATATTCCAGAAAAAAAAAAAAAAAATCACTAGATAAAGTTAATGCACAGATAGCCACAATGTATTTCATAGGTGTCTCAGTCAAAATAATACGGACAGAGCTCATCCCTGCAGTACAATCATGCTCTTTTAGTCTGCAGTCTTCTTGAGTGGTTAATATTTGAGTTAACTATTAACTATTAATAAACATTAACTATTGAGTAGTTAATATAATAATTAGTTAATACCTAACTATTATCAGCAAACATATAGGATTAGTTACAGGACAATGTAGAAAGCAGAGTATTGTATGTAATAGTGGACAAAATAGTTTTTCAAATAGCCAATCATGTTTTCAATAGCATCACTCTCTCCTCCTACTATTCTTTTTTTTTCTTTTGAATACATTCAAAAGAAAGTTACTAGTGAAAACAGAAATCAGAAGGCAAAAGGGTTCAACTGATCAATGTTCATGCGAACAACCTAATCCTGCTCTGGAACTAAATAATGCTTTGAAATGGTTACTTACTCCAGAAAATCCTTTACCCTGCTGAAAGTGCAAGTTAAGTTCTTGAGCTTGGATTGTCTTCAAATACTGGACAACAGTTTACAGCCAGAGTACTGATGTTACAGCCAGAGAACCAATACCAGAGGTTCATACTACAGTGTGAATATAGAGAAGAAGCTAATACTTAAGTCCTAAAAGGGATCATCCACTGGAAAACTGAATCATTTCTGAAAAAGTAAGCATGTACTTTTGGTCACCAATATTTTTGTTCTGGACTCTATTCATGTAAAATCTTCTTATAACTTCTGTTTTTCTTGTGGAATGTTGTCTGTTTAATGGTGGGGACATTATTTTTAAACAAGATTCTCCATCTTAATCTCTTTATATGTTATAGTCGTATTTAACCTCTCTTTACAAGTTGTAATAACTGATCATGAACTGACATGAGTTTGTAATTTCCTGTTATATATCCCTCAGACACTTAATAATGTGCTTGTGTTGGGTTTCTTCCAAATTTTAGAAATCATTTTCTCTAAAATGAACATTCTGGATGTCCTTAACGTTCTTTTAACCCCTCACTCTGTGTGCCCCTTCCCAGAACTGTTATTCCACTGTTATTCCTCAAAACTGCAATAAACTAACCTAGAGTCCTTAGAAAGTCTCGTGATTTTTCCATGGATACAAAGAAAAGAATTATTAACAATAAGGTTAAATCTGAGTTATCCAATAAATAAACTTCTGTACTATGATACATAGATAACTGATTTAATTCTGTTAAGACAAATGCTAATAAAATACACTTACTTGAAGTTTAAAAATAAAATGCAGTAAATATTTTGTGTGTATGCATACATACGTATGTATCTTAAGAGGCTATAAGTATTTGAAGTATTTTGGTCATCTTCCTGAGTTTTAAATGAAAATAACTTCGTAAGTGCATGTTTCGGAATGTGAGGCATTCTCTTTACCTCCTACTGAACGGCATTCAGATTTGAAATATTGGTTCAACAAAACATAGCAACACAGCACAGCTGTGAGCCTATCAGTATAGGAAGGCAAATCTTTGGAAGGAACTGCTAAGTAATTTCCTGTACTACTGAGTTTAGAACCTGAATTCTTGCAATAATGATATCTATTTATTTACTGAATTCTCATAATATTTATTTATTTATTTTATTAATTTACCTAAAAGTGATCAGCCACATTCAAACTCGATTGAAACTTGGATATCATCATGTTTTCTGTCTCTACAGAGTACTACCAGTCTACTAATATCACCCAATTCAGTAGCATAAACAGATCAGAGTCAGCAAGTGTGATTCCAATCTCAAAATAATAGGCCAGATATCTGGAAGCAGCTTGAATCTACATGGAACAGTATCATAAACAACATGGAATGTATCAATTGTACATTGATGTCATTTCTTAAAAAGACCTTACCATGTTCCTGCATTCTGTTGTTTATCTTCAGTTGTCGCCTTTCTTTAATTGGGTAATTAATGAGGAAAAGATGTTGCTTTGATTCTTGGAGACTAAAGCAAAAGTTAGGGAAAGAAGCTTTCCTATTTGTTCTCATTAATTAACTACGGTATTTTAGAAGGCATGACCCAAAATAAATTATTTTTCTAAACACTAATGTTAATTATCTCACAACACCACATACAGTGTAGCACTAAGTCAAATCAATTGGAAGCCTTTATTCTGAATGTTAGATTTGAAGAAAATATCTTTCACCTTCTCTGTACAAAGACAAAAGACACTGCTATAGTTTATTTATGGTTAAAGAAAAACAAAAAGCCAAATATTAAAATTTCCGTTCTCTTCCTCAGCCTGTACCACTGATCTCATCCAGAATTGTTTTTCCCTTCCCTCCTAGGAGGCATCTGAAACTTGCCTCTTACTACAGCTCATATTACATGAGCAGAAAATGTTCATGTAGACAACAGCTAGACCACTAGTGCACCTCTCAAAGAAAGGAGGAAGGATGCAAAAGCCAGGTTCAGTATCCGTGTTGCACCGTGGTACCTGAAGTGTTTTACCATGAGCTGAATGGCTCAGCTGCAAAGACAAGGATGGAGAATCAGCAGAGCAGGTACAAGATCTCTGTATTAGGTACACAGAGACCACATAAGCATCACTGTAAGACATGACTGAGGACCAGAGCAAATGGGATAGCATGAACACAGAAACCCATTTCAAAACTAAGTTCTGCTTTACACGAGCATAATTTTTACCAGGGGAGACTTGCAGCTCTTACAGATTTGCTCCAATCCCTTTACAGGATTGGAACAAATGGTGTTTAGTGGTTATAAGAACAATACCATTTGCTCCAGCTGAGCAGAGGCTTTCAGAACACTGAGTTCCTTATGGTGAGTATCATCATGATGGTGCAAGGTGGATGGCTGACAAGTTGCGGCATGCATGCCAGCACAGATGTGAGCAAAACTGACCATGGTTGTAGCTGGGAGGTATTACGTACATCAACACACATCACAAGGGCTGCTTTTTATATCTGCTGCAAATTTGACACTGACAGCAATCAAACTTTGCCACTGTAAACCATTTTATTACAATATTAATAAAACCACTAGCATGTGGCAAATTCAGAGATTTGTTTCCACTGTATAATAGAATGAAATGAAATCTGCTTCCGTTGAATTGAACAAAGCAGGAAAGGAAACTCTGAGACCTTGAACAACTATGTTAGGTGAGTTTTATAGGGCAAGTAGTTAACAGTGTAAAACTTTGGCCTACAGTGAGGATTTAGGGTTGTTTATTATTTCATTGTCTTGAATTGTAAAGCTTTAACATCTTAGTCTAGAACAAGATAACGGAAGAGAAAATATTACTGAAAGGCAAAAAACTATTTTTATCAATTACTTGTTCCCCTTTGAGGATGTAATCCTCATTAAGAAAGAAACTTGTAAGTGGAAAATAAATCCTTCAAAACAATTTTCATAGCTACTCTCACTAGAATAATTTATACTAAACACCTCATTATATTTAATGCAAATTAGTTTTTATTATACTATGGATATTCTTAAATTAATCCTTGTACTTTCAATTAATTCAGGAACTATCATAGTGCTTCAGGAATATATGAGTCTCCAATTCCTATGCACAAGAAATGAAAAGTGGGATTCACATGTCATTTGGGCCAGGCAAAAGGATGTAAACAAATTCAGTGTATGTACTGAAGGTAGATATTGTAACTATCTATGTGTAGCACAGGAAAAAGAAGATCATTGTGGAGTTTTCAAGATTTTCTTAAGTATATGCTATAACACTGATGTTTAATTATTATTATTTTTAGTCTCTATTTTGACATTAAAATATGCAGTCTCGTATCACATTAAGTATGTATACAGTTCTGTTTTGAACAGCTTGCAAAAGTAGAGGTCTTGCCATTTATTATAAGTACTCAACTCTATTTACCACAAAGTCAAAATGCATTTGAAATGTTGAATATTTTTTTGTACCCAGTGTTTTTCATTTGTTTTCTATTAAGAACTGACACTCATGAAGAATGAAAATAACCCTTTATGTCTCCTTTAAAGCCTTAGATATTTCCTTCTAGTACTGCACAAGGGGATCATATTAATTATTACAAGCATAAAATTCACTGTCAATAATAATGTTTAGCACAGCATCTATTCTGATGGTTTATTACTTTTTTTCTTTTTTTTTTCTCCACTATTGCCGTTACATGATTTTATCACAGGTCTTCCAAGAATCAGCCATACTAAGTACTAAGCGTCTTCTATTTTCTGTATTCAAGAATAGATAATTGTTGCTATACTTAACATTCGACCAATACTTAGAAGTAATTGCAAGTGTAACTGAGCTTTAGGACCTATTTAATATGGTTCTTTACAGAAAAAAAAAAAAAAAAAAAAAAGAATAGATGATTTTTCAAAAACTCCTGAAAGAGCAAAATAATTTTGCCTGAATGGCAAAATAAAACTGAAGATCATATTCCTGGACTTTTGTCTGACCAATCTGGTCATCTTCCATGGTGGAGTGCCTGCACAACTAGACAAATTGCTACTGGTGTCATTTACCTGGACTTCTGCAAGGCCTTTGGTAAGGTCCCCCAAAAGGGAGAAATATGAATCCGATACATGGACTTTTTGATGGACAAGGAACTGGTTGCAAGATTGCACCCAGAGAGTGGTGGTCAATGGCTCAATAGCTGGATGGAGATCAGTTACAAGTGGCGTCCCTCAGGTTCAGTACTAGGACCAGCGCATTTAGATATCTTCATAAATGATATACACATGGCCCCGTTCCTGGAGTCATTCAAGGTCAGGCTGGATGGGGCTCTGAGTAACCTGATCTAGCTGATTGGGTGTCAGTTCATTGCAGGGAAGTTGGACTAGATGACCTTTTAGGGTCCCATCCATGTCAAACTTCTATGATTCTACAACTCGAAGAAAGGAAATGTCTGTCCTATTTTCAAGAAGGAGAACAAGAAGGACAAGTCAGTCAGCCTCACTTCAAATCCCTAGATACAGATACATCCTCTGATATAAAATTAAGAGGAAAGGCTGATGCATAGATAGCTATGCTACCATTCAGAAGGACCACAACAGGCTGGGGAAATGGGCCAGTGATTCATTCTCACAGCAAAGAAGATCAGGAGCATCCTGGTTACTATTAAAGAAAATATTGACAGAAGTCCAGGGTGGTGATCCTTCCCCCCTACTTGGCACTATGGAGGCCACATCTGGAGTGCAGTGTCCAGTGACAGGCTACCTAGTACAAAAAAGACACGGAGTGAGTGAGTTCAATGAAGAGCTGCAAACATGAGTAAGGTATTGAGGCATGTGACATACAAGGAGCAAATGTTTAGCCTCAAGAAGAGGTTGTTTGTGAGGAATCTTGTTTGTAAGGACCTGATGGGGGGAAGAGAACAAGAGAGCTATCCAGTGGTTCACTTTGACAATACAAGCAATTCCATTCAAACATTTGAACGTTTTTTTTAATCACGAAGGTGATCAAGTGCAGGAATGCATTGCCAAGAAAGGTTGTGGAGTCTCTGTCCTTGGAGATATTCAAAACCTGGCTGGAAATGGCCTTGAGTAACCTGCTGCAGCTGGCTCTGCTAAGCATCTGTTGGACTAGATGATCTCCAGAGGTACGTTCCAACCTCAGATGTTCTATGATTCAGTGGTTAAAAACACTAGGCCTTTCAAAAGCTCTCACAAGGTTGAAAGAAAGTTGAACTACATGTTCTAATTTTCATGGGCTAAAATAAAAGGTTTTTTTCCTCCATTTTTGAATAGAAGTCAAGTTCATCAAAAGTAAACTTACAGACAAAAGTTTACTCAAACATTTTATTCTTCTCAGTCGTATTCCATCATTAAAAGATATCAAAGCTGTCTTTTCACTTTTAAAAGGTAATGTTCTTTTTGAAAGCTATTCACGAGCAACAGCTGGCAAAGGGACTTAGGGTTCACTGAGTTTCAGACATTATATATCACAGCTGTAAACCCTAAAAGACTACTTATCCAATAGCCCCTTCTAATTGTTAACTGAGGCAAGAGCATCCAAGCTGTCATGACACTTAAACTAATAGTTCCAGGCACCCATGGAAGTCTTACAGCTTTCCACCTTAACTGTAGGCTCTAAAGTTTTATTTTAAAAAAGAAAGGGAGAAAATAACATCTGCCATAAAAGTACTTACAAAGTGAAAGTAGTACCTTGATTGATCAACAGATTTGTGGGACTCTTTCTCAGTAACACTTCAGAATGCATTTTACAGTCGTAGACGATATAATATGCGGAAAAAAAAATATAAATTAAAGAAAATTATATTATAAATTAAAGAAAAATCAGTTACAAACTAGGACCTCATTTTTCCAGATTTTTCTCCGAAGGTCTTTGTGCTACAGTGGTTACAGGAAAGATTAAAGATCAAGATTTCAAAACTAATTTATGCACTTTGTGATGGATGATTGATGAAAAATGTTAAAATCTGCTGAGTTAATATATTGATTTAGCATTCTAAAGGACCTAGGTTACCTGAAATTTTAAGACACAGTCTTCTGAAAAGTGACTTAAGGCCAGATTTGCAAAGACATTTAGATGTAAACAGATGTAGCCATGAGCAATTTATATGCCAAATAACATTAAATTCTCATTGATTACTCACGTATATTTTAAGCATTTACACAACTATCAAAATATATTCCTTAGACACAGAGATTCGCATAGAATCTTCAGAGATATGCACGGGATTCAAGAGTCTTAGCTCCAATGGAACTCACTGCCATTGGATTCTAAATAACTAAGTCACTGTGAAAATGAGACAGGCTTCAGTGTTACCTATTTGCTTTTAAAAAGACCACTCTTTTTGAAAAAGAGTGAGTATTTCTCCAAATGATCATTGTAACCTGAATAACATTAGATTTCAAAATCTCAAGGGCATGATCTCACCTTAAAAATCTATTCATATATATAAAGTAATGTTTATATGAACGGTTCAGTGTGAATACTAATTACATAACTTAAAAGCAGTGTTAAAAAAACAACAGCAATAACAAAAACATTAAGGCTGTGAAATTAAGCATATAGAGATTAGAATATGCTAGAATTAAGGTTTATCCATGCAATTTTAAGTTTGCTTTCAGATGCTTAGACACCTTATATTATGCTTAAGTTATTTTTATCTGAGTTTCTATTTCTTTCAGAGGATGACTGTGCCCACATAATTAATCAAAGTTTCATACTTAATGAGACTATAATGTGACTGCATGCAAATTTATATGCAAATGGATAGTTGTGCATCTAAGTGGCTACTTGTATGTGTCATTATCTGATTTGCATACATAATCATTGTAATTACACACAGTTTTGAAATGTGAGACCACAGAGTTTTCAAGTGAAAAATGTGACTTAATTCATGTACTAGCCAGTCTTGTTAATCAATCATTTATTTAGAATGCATTTACATTAATCAGTTGCTCTTTGCACAATTTAGTATTGCCTACTTTACTACAGGATTCATTCTATTCCTTTTTCCTTCTAGCTGATCGTTATGTCTGTCATTTGGGAGACAGAGGCAATATGCACCTCTGCCAAATAGCAAGCTTTCTGTTTTATGGATGCAATCAGTGACCTGCGCACACTGTTTTCAGACAACCAACATAAATCCTGAAGAATTTTATAAACTAGGACAGATCTGTGCATCCAAATTGTTAGTGTTCCCTTTTCCAAGTAATATGAGGCTCTATTACTCTCACATTTCAAGAAATTTGTCAAAAACACCATATAAATTCTGAATTTGTTCTTCTATCTGGCTCACCCACACTGTAAACCAAGATTCAACCCAGAAGCTTAATAGTCTAGAGGATGAAATGTACAAGAAAAGCATGAAGACATACTACTTCTCATCAGATAGATATGTTGTATTCAACTTGTGTGACCTGTGAGTTTCTTTTACATTTTTAATTATTTGCATGTCAAATACTTCATATAGGCTAATCTATTTTCTCGATTACTTCAAGTACTAATGGGAAGACCAGATAACCTCCATATTCTCTAGGGAATAGGCTGTTATTCTTTTGTGATTCGTATGTCAGTCTGTTCTGCTCTATTATGCATCATTACCTCTATAATACCAAATGATAAAGGACAAGATACCAGCCAAATGTACTTTGCGTATGATTTTCATTAAGTCTAGGGAAACAAACAAAGTCTGCTATGAGGAGACATTTGTCATCAGATAATTATTAAATGTGCATCACAGAAAATTTGAAATGGGATCAAGACGTCAGCTCCAATCAGCATCATTACGTCTTGAAAGGCACTGTGATGCAGAACCCTAACTGTTCTATGTTCCATCACAAATCCTGTGACAGAAGAGCTATTCATAAAAAGGGACCTCTAAGGCCGTGAAGTTCAGTAATCAGTCAGATAATACTTTTTATAATAAATTAAAATTCATCTTAAAATTAATCTAGTCTCATAAGAACAGCCAGGTGGCAATATGCTTCTGTGATGACCTTTGATGAGACATGTCAATGATATACTCAGATTGAAACAAAGAAAGAAAACATCTGGGAAAACAGGATGCAACTGTACTGCACTGTGCATCTTCACTCCCCTGCTTTCATAAATTAACTTGGAGCCAACTCCAAAGAGAGACTACAGATGTGAGAGATACTATGTGACCATTTAACTGTGAGTCTGTTTTTACTGCATGTATTTAATGAGATTTTTACAATTAATGAGACAGAGCATCTGTCAGGATAATCCTCATGATATACCTTCTTCAGCATAACTGGATCAAGCTGAAGCAATCCTTTCTGTCACAGTTCTCAACCATTTCTCAGAATGGCCAAACCACGTGAAAAACCATATGTGGAACAACTTTGCTCTAGAGATATTCTGTTCCATCCTGGGAAGATAAAACTGGCAAAGCTACAGTGTGTCCCTAGAGCTACTTCCTAATGTGGTAAGGCAATACTGTTTGTGCCACTAACATTACAATGATAGCAATGCTAGCCCACTCAGGCCTTGCCTTGGTGGGAATGGGCATGAGACAAGAGCACAAAATAGTGTTGTTTAGTATTACTTTTTTGTAACATCTGACTAAGTAGTTCTTGTAACATCAGCACATCACTGGGAGCACCTCTGCAAGTAAACATACTGGAGTTGTATGGCAGGCATGTTATGGAGCCACATGCTAACATACCTGCAGACATAATAGAAAGTAGACAGGCTTTACATTTGCAAATATTACCTGCTGAAATCACAAAAAAAAAAAAAAAAAAAAAAAGAAATCCTGCTTAGGATTAATCTTTCCTTATTTTATCTTCATTTGCCCATCTGGCATTATTCAATACCTCTCCATCATCCAGGCCTTTTTATATTCAGTAGAGAGGAATAATTAACTGCACAAAAGAGCAACTAATTCTGCCATGTTTAATAAAAATGCAGTGGTTGGTTTAGGGAGGACGTAAAACTATCAGAGAGCATCTGAAGGATGACTACAACGGTGGTGAAGAGGGCAAGGTGGGCATGGAACAGGCTGCCCAGGGCACTGGGCACAGCCCTGAGCTGCCAGAGCTCAGGGAGCATTTGGACAGTGCTCTCAGACATAGGGATTGGATTTTGGGTGGTCTTGTGTAAGTCCCTTCCAACTCGGGATATTCTATCATTCTGTGACTCAGTTTCACAAGTACTTACTGTGCTGTGTCATAGCAAAACTTTAAATTAATAACATAAGAAAAAAAACTGTTAAAAGTTAGTTCCTGAAAGATGGCTTTTTGCCATTTACAGCTGCATACTACGACACTGCACACATCTACAGAGACGGTTACACACCATTATAAACTCCTAATCTGAAGGGTAACTCAATGGGTATTTCTGATTTCACCTTTTCTACTGTTATTCTGTTTCCATCTGAGTCATAAAGGAAACAAAAATGTTATTTTACTGCTTGATTTTAATTAATTTCAATATACATTATTCTATCATCAGTCTGACAACACTTTTATATTAAAAAAAAAAAAACCTATGCAAAGCTGTAACAAATAATAAATGTACATTGAAATTTAAAGATAAACTGGAAAACGCACAAGGAATCTTCCAAGACTGAATTCATGAAATTTCAGGGGGAGTAAAAGAGGGATATAGAGTTCCTAACATCTATTATGTGAGCCTAAATATATGTTTAATATATGTTTTTTTCTCAATGAATGCACACACAAATTCTGTTAATGCAGGTAAGTATTATGAATCTGTAAGTGACAGTGTACCTGTCAGGCAAGTACACTGCTGGAGAACAGTGATGAGTGTGACACAGTGCTGCTGCTCTGCAAGGAGATGGGAGAACGTGAGTTTTCACTTGTGTCTTTCTACCTACTCATTCTAGAATCACTTATACTTGGTTAAAGTTTTTATCAAATAAATAACCAAAAGAATAATGAGTGAGTAAATAAATTCTACTAAATAGCATGCTTTTTTGTCATCATCTTTTTCCTTTCATGCTTCAATTAAATGGCTTTTTTCCCCTTCAGTGGCATTTATTTCCTTAAAAATTATCAAATGCCACTGTATTCTGTGTTTGATTCTCCCATGCTCTGCTCCTTTTTGTATTTATGGAGTGATCTATGAATATGCAAGCACCGGCCATTTTATTGCTACATGGATGTTTTTCTGACACCAGTGGAAGTTGGATTCATAAATCTGCATTGTGAGGTTTGGTAACTTCCATTCCTTGCTAAAATGAAGAAATATACCTGTGAGAGTTATCCAGAGGCAATCAAGCTATAGTCAGTCATGTAATGATCACTTTTCCTGTGAGCCTATTAAGTGCATCCCTGCATGAAAGAGTATAAAATAATGTCACTTACTGTATTTGAGGCAGACGACAGTGGAAGCAAAGGGAAAAAGTGAAGGTAATCTCCCAGAAAAGTATTTTCAGCTTCACAGTGTGCACTTTTAAAATAAACCAAGTGTGGTAGACAAACCTTGGAAAATTAAAATGCAAGAATCTCCACTGTTCCAGAAACAACACAACTATGATGAGAATTTTACTTAGAGATTCTATGGCGTGTTATATCAGCTGAATTTTTTATTTTAAATGAAATGTCACAAGAGTGCTTGATGGATGTGCATGAAGGTAAAGTTTTTCTTTCTGATTTAACTTTCTGTATCTAAAGTTTATGATCCAGATCTTCATCAACATCACACCCAGTAAGAGGAAAGGATCCATGCCAGTTTACACCACGTTATGATTTACCTCCCACTCCTCCTCCCAAAATGATATTGGATATTTAGAACCACTTACTCCACTTGGATCTTCACATAAAAAATATTATACAACATTTTTCTTGCGCTTGTGATTGCTTTAAAAACTCAACACCCATATAAAAAATTGTTGGGAGACACATATGCAGTATGTTGGGTTATGTCCTTCATCTTAATAGCATGAAATTGTCCATTGCTGTAGTCCTTAAAGATTTAGTTTGCTTTCCTTTAGTAGTTAAAAATATGAATTATATTCTAGAACGCCATATTCAGTTTGTTGAAATTCATTTTTTCTGTTGTCATGTTCTGGTGAAATTGCCACCAAGTAATGTTCTGATTGTATTTGTAGTCCATGGTATCACTCTCAGAGAGAGGTATGCACTGACCTCACATGGATACCCTCCTTGGAAACTCATGAAAGCTAAATTCTCAATTAATTAATTTTTGTTAGTTGGGAACTACAGACTGAGATTACTTGCTTAATACTTGGGGAAGAAAGGGGTAGTCAAAAATAAAGGTCTGATTGCATGACAAGCACAAGAGCAACTAAGTTAGGTGGCACAAATTACCAGTGGGAAATGAATTCAAGCTCAGTGTTTCAAAACGAATTACATGTCTAATTTCAGGCTGAAGGGAACTGAATAGGAAAGAGAGGTTCAGGTCGGTTTCTATCAGATTTGAATCAGGTATTTGGACCTGACCATCCCAATGAAACATTTTACCCATAAGTAAGTTATAAGGTAGCATCAACTGCTATCAGTATCTTTACTAAAAATGTCAGAATTTTTATGCTCTCCTGGCATCAGAATTTCCTTTAATCACAGCAGTAGAAACTAAAAAAAAAAAATAATAAAAATAAAAATTGAGCTACCTTTGGGGAATGGAAAACAAGAAGCTTGGATCAAAAACAGACATCCCAATAACAGGCCTAATACAAGGATCCCAACCCATGCATGTAAGCCCATGCAGACAATACTAATTGTTCAGGATTAGGCTTCTTCTAACAACTTCTGTGGAAATCACAACATTTCATGGGAAATTGTTCCATTTCATTAGTACAGAAGCTGATATTTAGTACTGCCAAACACTAGGCAGTTCTGTGTGTGCTGAAAGCAAGCTGTACAGAGACTTCAGCTAGGGCCTTCACTAGAAACTTCTAGGTTACAAGATATGGATTAGAGAGGGGAAAGGATCATATTAACACTAGTTTTGAATGACTGTTTAAAGGGATTGCTACGGGTCTCAAGTTTCCTTGTACATTTAGGTTTTGTGCTTTTTTAATGGAAATACAGGTCCAGTAGTTGCTGCATTCTGTTGATCACAATGGTTACTGGATTTTTTGAGATCACTGTATGCCAGGCTAGGTGTGGAATCCTTGAAGTGAGCAATCTTACTGTCACTTCTTCCAACAATTCTGAAAATACTCTGCATTATGACTATTATGCATTAGATATAAATAAGTATTGCTTCAAGTGAGTTATTTTTCATTGTCTGTTGCTATGTTTTTATTTCTCATAATTGTAAAAATGATGGCTTTATTGCTTTGTAATTGTCTTGCTAATTCATAGCACTGCCTAATTGTTATTTTATAGCTGAAATAATTATATGAAATCTTCAAGAATGCATGAAATTTCAATGCTGTAAAGATCTTACTCATATAAAAGCAACAACAGCAACAACAAAAAAGACAATTGTTATTCAAAACTGAATGTAAATTTCAGATATCTGGCACCTGCATTGTTTTCACTCCCTGAACATATGGATGAAACTTATTTTAATACACTCTGTTTCTCATACAAATTTTATAAATTGGAAAGCAGCTATGATTAATAAAAACAATTTTGAGTGAAATTACAATGCCTGCTGAATGCATTCTTGGGCATGTAGGCAATGGCAAATCAATTTCTAGTATGCTTCATGACAGCTGAAAGTAGCTGTGCAATACTTAAGCTGAAGCAGTTTAATTAAACCTTGGCATTTTAACAGAATAAAAGAAAATTAACTATCCTATTTCATTTCCCTATAGCACAAACAGAGTGCATGACAGGCATCTGTGAGATATATAATTAATCCCACTAGTCAAGAAAGACATTCAAAGATAGTTATGAAGACTTCAGCTCCTATATACAATAAAGCTTACATTCCAAAGATGCTCATTATGTTCTCCTCAAATCACTTAATGAGATGATGTATTGTTGTACACATTGCAGAAGAGAAATGCATGGCTATATTTAAGTAGATGTATTATATATGTCTAATTGTAAAAAGATGGCCAAAGGAAGATAGGAAAGCAAGCAATTAAGCCTAATATAAAACAGGAGAAAAAGTCTACAATGTGCTCTTCACATACTACAAAAACAGGGTCTTTGGTTTTAAGGAAGGACTTGTACATTTCATTACATTTTGATAAAATATTTAATGAAATATTTTTTCATTGCTTTGAAATAAGCATCAGCAAAGTATGGAAAAAGCATCTTTGCTAGTTACACTGAATGACATCAATGTATGTTACTGAACTACTATTTATGTTTAAATTAATTTTAATACAGTTTGCAATTCATAATCAAGCACATTTCCAATTAGGTGATAATTGAATCATGACAGCAGGCTGACATACTACTGCACAGAGAAGTAGAAGTAGCAGAAAGGGGAAAAGGTTTCCATAGTTTCCCCTCAAGTGAAAAATGAAATAGGCATGTAACAAGCTTTCAGGTAGCCAGGAAATGGTTACCACAATTTGAGATCCTGGGGGGTGTTTTAACTAGTCTCCTGCTGCCATCCTAGAACAGAGATCTCCCACAAGTCCTGTCTCTCATCTGTTAGATACCCGTGGATGTCTCCTATATGCAAGAGCACACCACATTCACTTAGGTTTGTGAGCAAATGAATCGAGTCTCAGAACCCCACTAATTATAATGTGAACATAAAAATTTACTTTTAGATATATATGGGCAGTTGGTGGCTCTGCTTCTCCCAGTATTTCATAGAAATAACTGGATACTTGGGAATATATCTTACAGGATGGTTCTGCAAACAGAGCTGAATTATCAGCAGATATAGAAAACAGAGTCTCTTCTTGGAGGTGCGCAGTCATATGGTGAGAGGCAACAGACACAGACTGTAACATGTGAAAATCTGATTAAATATTAGGAAAAAATTTTACCATGGAGGCTGTCGAAGCCCAGATCAAGTTACCCAGAGAGGCCATGAAATCTACAGACTTGGAGATATTCGGTATTCAGCTGGACGTAGCCCCAAACAAGCTGTCCTAGCTAGGCCCATTTTAAACAGGGAATGGATTAGATGACCTCCAGAGGTCCTTTTCAATCTGAATTACACAATGATTCCATAAAAGGAATTTTTAAAATCATTATAAAAATAAACAAAATAAAAATGAAGAAAAAAAAAGTAAAATACACAAATACTGGATTCCCACCAGAATGCATGGGATTTTCTGTTGATCCTCATAGCTAATGGTGACTCCAGTGCTCAGAATGAAATACAGGAACCTGCATTAGGTATCTAAGTCATACAAAATGTATGAGATAGGTTTTCTGTAATGAAATCCAAAAAAACACTTCGGTTAAGCAGAGAAAAACTGCCTGCAGAAGGGTAGCTAACCTTTCTTTCCTTCACTGTTCATCAGTTCTAAAGAATGAAACTAATGTGCTCAGAAACTCAACAGTGGAATTATGGACACCAGGAATAATGAGTTAAACAGGAACTACACTTATGATTGCCCTTCATAATGCCGAAGGTTGAAATGATAAAGCAGAATCAGGAATAGTGTGCTTCATAGGAGATTTTGAAATATTTCCCACAGTTTATGTCTGCATAAGCAACTCTTACCTTTTTACTATATTCATCCTAAATGAATTTACATTTTGGAAGGAATCCTTATGTTCTGCAGTGGCTACACAGAAGCAAAACATATTTGGTCATCCTTTTTAATGACATTGGTTTCTGCTTAAGAAAAAAATATCATATAATCATAGAATGACAGGATCGTGGAATATCCCAAGTAGAAGGCATCCACAAGGATCACTGAGTCCACCTCTGGACTCTGCACAGGGCCACCCAAAATCTAAATCCCATATCTGAGAATGCTGTCCAAACACTCCCTGAACTCTGACAGCTTGGGGCTGTGATCACTGCCCTGGGGAGCCCGTTCCATGCTCACTGCCTTCTGGTGAAGAATCTTTTCCTAACCCAGAGAGAATGTATGCTTAATATTAAAGGCTGAAATACTACTTTTTTAAAGAAAAGGGAGAAAAGTTATGTTAAAAAAGAATCCTGTGATAGAATAATATCTGTCTTCAGGACTATTTCAATTCTTGTATTTTTGTGGAGCTAGGCTTTAATTTTACACAGTCAGTTATTTTATTCTGGCTGTCATTTGCTGCAATTCATTCTTTTTCAGTGGGAACATGAATCTATCTTAATTGCATTTCAGAGCTGTAGAAACACAAGACTGAGGTCTCTCACAAGCTATTACGTTTGCTTGCAAGTTATAAGTGATGTGTCACTTGAATACACAAGGGCTGCTCCAAAAATAATGTTTTCTCTTTTATTATACTATTATTTATTATGTTGGTCTGTGACATCAGAGGTGGATTTTGATGGTATGGCAGTAGAGTTGAACCTTCCCAACAATGTTCTGTTATATGTTGTTGCTGTGTGACAGATGGCAGCAGAGGGGCAGTCTGACACAATGGTGTCTGACATGGAAACGTGGATGAAGAAAAGGTATGGAACTAAATCCCCCCATGCAAAAAAAAATTTCATTCTCTGATATTCAGTGACACCTACTGGACGTTTATGGAGACCAAACAGTGGATGCAAGCACAGTGAGGTGGTGGGTGGTGCATTTCAGAAGTGGCAAAAGTGATAGTGGTTTACCTCCACTTGTGCAGATTTTTTTAAGTGTGACATGCAGACTCTTGTTCATTGTTGGCAAAAGTGCATAGCTAATGGTGATGACTATGTTGAAAACCAGTGTTTTGTAGCTGAGAATTTGCTTTAGCAAATTGTGCTATTTTGCTCTTTATATTTGTTTTAGTTTCCATGGAAATAAATAGGAGGCATCACTTTCAGAGCAACCTACGTACATTCAGACTCCTTCTGTATTTCTGTAAGAACACAGTAGAAATACCTCTATAGGCACAAGATTAAAAATTAGTGTGTATTGCAATACTCACCTCTCATGGAGGAACACTCCTGTAAATACCACTGTAGTCTCTACATCACAGGATGAAATCAGATTTAATTAGGTTTAAACTATTCTAAAAGATTAAAAACTGTATGATTTCATAACAGTCCTATTTTTTCTTGTTCTTCTCAGGCCAGAAACAGGCACATCATTGTTCCACTTGTGGCATGGGAGTACAAGACTTGATGACACCTGTAATAGATCCTATATTGTGTCTCATGAATTATTCTAAATGGTTTTATCTTTAGATACTATCAAAGCACTCCCCCAGGTATTACTTTACACAAATTAATTGTCCACTGTGTAAATGTCTAACCATGTATCTAAACAAGCATATTCAGTACAACAGCAGAAGTGAATTGTATATATACCTAGCAGAAAACTAATATGGTAGAACTCATTACATGTTCATGCTAGTATTATTATGCATTAATTTGTCTTTGTATTAATTGTTCTAACAAACAATATTCTGTTTATTTATTTATACTGACTTTCCTTGTGGCCCTTGTACATGCTGCCTGCATCCTCAAAAGTAAAGAACTAATGAACAAAGATGCTCATAGCAATATAAATTAAATTTAAAATTTTATGTCAGATATAGCACAAGAGTAATTAAATAAAACTAGTGCACAAGAAAAGAATGATATAAAATAATGTTTTAATGTAGTAACGTAGCTGAAGCAATAGGCTTTATTACTACCATTATTTTACCCATTACTAAGTACATTAAAAAAAAATGATACACTGGGAACACATTCAAATTGATGACACAGGAATTAGTGAGTTAACAAAACAGGATGACTCCTCTCCAGGACTACATGACATTCTTGCTGAAGTTTGAATAATAGCATAAAGGAAATTTCAAAAGTATTGAAGGACTGTTAAAGACTTTGAGAAAATCACATTTCCCTGTACAATGTCCTGGAAAGCTAAACTCTTGTTATGCTAGTGGTAAAAAGTTGAAAATAAAACTGTTATGCAACGTGTACGTCCTCCCCAATTTGTTAGGAGACACAGCACACAAAAAATTAAGAAAAATTGAAAAACTCATTAACACTGCTGTAAATTCAGTTTTTAGAAGGACATTAAAGGACTTGCTTACAACCACAGCTTGAATACCAGTAGCAAAGAACCATTTTCTTAGCACAACTACAGAAGTATATATACATATATTAATTTTTATATAATTTTAAATATTTATACTTTTAAGAATTCTCAGTATTGTTTAACAAGTTTAAGTACAATACACTACATAACATATAGCAGTATGAAACAATTACTTTTTCAAGCAATTGTCATTCTACTACAATTGCTTTACAGTGACACTTTCATGCTTCATTTATCCTCCTATACTACATAACTGACTAATTTTGCATAAGCAGACAGAATTTAAATAAATAACTTAGCTTACAGTCAGTGTGTGCCCTATTATATCAAGAATTGTCATAATAAAAGGTTAATTTTTAATGAATAATCCCTTATTTAGAACTACACTATGGCATTTAAAATCTAATTAGTCTACCCTTTTCCCCGTGGATAGAGAAAAAAAGATGAAATTAACAACTGAGAAGAAAATAATATAATACTAACTGGTAGAGAACTGGTAGAAATGAGTACTTTGTATTCTCTAATAGTATGGTCTGACCAAAAAAAATACGTAGTCTGAATGAGTTATAGTAAAATTCCATTGAGGCAAGAAGACTTTGAAATGCATATTCAAAAATAAAATAAAAAATAAAAAAGCAGAAGAAATGAAGACACAAGTGAGTAAGAAAGGGTGTAATGAATATATGCAAAATTTGAATGGATTCTGAACAGAGGGAACATAGTTTGCAATGGTCCTCATGCACGCTGCCTTCCAGGAACTAACATCAAGGAAACTATCCCGTTTGAGCTTCCTCTAGTAGAACCCAGTAGATTCGCACTGAAAGAAACCTTGGACTGAGCTGGTACATACGTACCATGTCCCTCAGTGTAGTAGGTACCAGAATAAACTGAAAACTTCAATTACTTACAAACACTTCCTGGAAATATTGCTTAAGCTCCTATGATGTCAGCAAGGGTAGACAGGGATCTCCAAAAGCATTCCCCATAGGACTCAAGAAATATGCTTAGTTCTTTGTAGACTGTGCAAGATGCTTGAACAACTTGGAGAGACAATGACAGATACCACACACTGAGCAAGAATTGCAACAGGCAACAGAAAAACTGAAGAGGAGTCTGAATTTCTACATGCCTCAGGAGGTTAGGTGTCTGCTTCAGGGCTGAGCCTTAGGCATCTGTATCCACAGAGGATTTAAAACACTGAGATTTCTTCAGAGATAATATGAGGGTTTTTTTTCAGCTTTCATGGTTGCTGTTTGAATGTAAAATATGAAACAAATATGAAAATTTTGCTCCTTTCTGCTTTTCTAAGATGAAAAACAGATTTCATTAGACAAAAAGGACGATCAAGGTGGATGAATCTGCTGTTTTAATGTTACAGCTTAAAATTTCTTGTGAAGGACACTAATAGCTTATATATTTGTGACTTTAAGTACAATAAAGAGTGAAAGCTGAAAGACATTTCAAGTCAGATATTTCTGAGCTGCAAAACCAAACAAATGCTTGGATAAAGAATGGATGTTTTCATTATAAACTCAGATGCTCATCCTTTAGATTGTTAACAGAGGTCACAGTATGTTTGTGTGACAAGTTGCAAGTATGAGCAAAACCTACTGATTTTTGTCACAGAACTTCAAAGGATAGGAATTCTGTATCTCCTAGCTTCCCATATAAATTTTTACATAGGAGCACAAATACTGCTACACTGTCACTATTATCACTATTATCATCATATTTCCATAGTTACTATCAATCCTAGACAGAGACTGGAACCACTTCATACAAGGTGCTGTAAAAAGAGCAAAAGTTTTCCTTAAGAGTTTATGATCTGAGTACAACAGCAGAAGCGAGAGACAGAACTAAACACCCTACAGATTAATATGGTCATACAGGTACAATTTTGTGCACTTCAATAGCTCAAATGGTGATTAATTCAAAATGTTCAAGTAATGAACCAAGCTGTTGAGACGTGTTTCAACACAGCATCTTCTACCAGATTCAGAAAATAACCAGTATCTTAACTCCAAATGAGTTCCCCTGCCTGAGCCCGCATATCTTTGTGCCTTCCTAGCACCAAGGGAGAAAGGTAGTTTTCAAAGGAATATATTCACTACTACAGGGTATAAGGCAACAAATATACAAGTCCTCCAAGGGCTTCAGTCTGCTGGAACTCATATTTAGGCTGGGTCACAGGCAAGGGCACCAGTTCCGAACACAAAGAAACACCTTATTCTCCTATCCTATCCCCTGATGTCAAGAGGAGAGCTATTATTGATACCTAATCACAGTACTCAGATAAATGTGTCTTTCTTGAAAGAGACAATATGATGTCAGGGGCTTGGTAGGAAGCACATCCTGCAGACTTTGTATAGATCTTCACGTATGAAGGAGGTGATGACACAGTCCCAGAGCAGCTGTTGAACCCACTAGTCTTGAGGTAGACCACTTTGAATTTTTTGTACCTTAAACTTACACAGCTTGGAAATTTCCCAGGAAAACCACAGCTGTTTCACAGTCTATCTCTACTTCTGTAGCTAGGTACTCAGGACAGGTTAGCACATGATAGCACAGTGAAAAGTCATGCAATAGACTGAAGACTGTATCTTTGGAGGAATAAGTTACTACGAGCTCGCTACATTCAGGTGGATCCATGCTGTCTGTATAAGCTATTCCCAATCTTCAGTTTCTTTATTGGGAATTTTCTGTTACAGTTAAGTGTGAATTAAAAAAAAAAAAAAAAAGAAGACAAGCAGTGTGGCAAGGGAGAGGTGAAGGGGACAGGTGAGGAAGGAGGTGGTGAACTCAGCTGTTTTCGCAACAGCACAGATGCCACAAAAGCTAACTGATCTACATGTTAGCCTGTTCATTACAAAACCAAATGACTAAATTTATGCCTTGCTCATTGCTTATTCCATGGTACAAACAGTCTGCCTGCAAAAACACATGAATGCATAGTCACTCACTAAAAAATAGATGAGATTTCTTCAGAAATTTCATAGTTGCCATCAATAATATGGTATTTCATTTTCTGTAGAAAAGATTCTTATGCACAGGTTATTACTGCTTTTAAGTCTAGGGGATCAACATATCAAATTCACAGTCCCAGTGATTCAAGCACATTGTGAACATTTGGCTTGCACTGATAACTTTAAAAATCTTACTGTGGTTGTACAGATACATGTATATTATTGTAAGCTAGCAGGTACATACTTCATTTGCTCTATCTTGTTTCAAAAACTATTCTTTCATTCTCATAGCAAAATGCATTGAATATAACTAAGAAAGACTACAGTTTATAAAGGTATGCTTGCCTCAAAATATACAGTAAACGTATACAAGGAAAACTTGTAGTGTTCTAGCAAGTTGAATGTTCTTAAAGTAGTTTCACTTTCCAGCACATCATTCTTGTTCTGTACAATCTTTTCTGCAAGAAAGATTTAATTCGATCAACAGTAACATTCTCATGAATTAAAGCAGGATTTGTATTTTTAAGAGAATGACTTATTTTTCCACTAATTTTGATTTAACTCGGAAGTGTACTCATGAAAGCGTAGTTTGCAGAACACTATTTCAAATTCAGATAAACTCAGTTCTAAGAAGAAAAAAAACATTAAAAAATGATCTGTTACATGACATGCAAACTGGTAGCAGTCTGCACATCTATTTGCTACTGATTTTGATCACTTCATGATGATGAAAAATCAGGGACAGCTAAACTCAGAAACAACCTGAAAATCACAGAATCACAGAATTGTAGGGGTTGGAAGGGACCTCTAGAGATCATCTAGCTTCAAATGTACAGGATCTTCAGCAGTTACAACTGGCTTGAGAAGCAGCTCCACAGGTAACTCCTAAGGATCAATATGTCCAGCTCCTACAAACAACCCATTAAACAATTACCATCAAGTACTATTACTTTTGCCAGTGCTCCAATAGCACCTGGAAGTCCAGACTGGCACATTATTTTCATCCAAGAAATGGCTACTAAAGAATCATGCTTATGTAAAAAATAACTATAACTAAGTATCTATATTCATGTTCAGCATTTCATCCTCTTATTTCAGCAGTGAGTACTTTCATGACACATTCAGCATGAAATTAGTAATCTCTACTCCCATCTCATGTACCTCATCTCATGTCTCACTCATTTTCCATTTAAGAACCAGGAGCCAGGGTTGGTTTTCGTCCTTCTAATTTGTAAGCCACAGTTTTTTCTCATTAGCAGTTTCCCTCCATATCTTTCAGATCCTGTTTTCTTCAAACAAACTTCCCAATCTCCAACTTCTCCAGCTTCCTATCGTTCTGCCCGTGTTCTTTTGCTGCCCCTCACAACCTCTGTCGTGCCCAGACATATGAGAAGCAGCTGAGGGCCCTGGTGAGCTCAGCCCAGAGCAGAGCAGGCTGAGGAGAGGCCTGATGGCGGCTGCAGCTCTCACGGAGAGCGGAGGGGCAGCGCTGAGTTCTGCTCTCTGTGACAGCGACGGGGCCCGAGGGAACGGCATGGAGCTGCGTCAGGGAAGTGGCAGCTGGGGGTTAGGGAAAGGGGCTGCACCAGAGGGCGGTGGGCATGGAACAGCCTGCACAGGGCAGTGGGCAAGGCCCCGACTGCCGGAGCTCAGGGAGCGTTTGGACAGCCCTCGGACATCGGGACCGGATTCTGGGTGGTGCTGCGTGGAGCCAGGGGTTGGACTCCATGATCCTTGAGGGTCCCTTCCAACTCGGGACAGTTTGTGATCCTGCAGTTGAGTCTTCCAGGAAAACAGCTCCCAGATTTTCACGCTGCCGCGCACTTGCCCTCCCACCGAGGCGCATGACCTCACGCTCCCAACCCCGCACCTCAGCTCCCGGCGGGACAGGAGCGCCCTCCAGGGGCGCCGGCCGCTCCGTGCCCTCCCCGCCGGCAGCGCCGTGCCCCGCCGAGCTGCCGCCGCGCAGGACGGGGCTGCGGGCAGACCGAGCGCTGACGGAGCTCGGAGCTGTCGGCGGGGACACCGAGAGCTGCGTCGGCGCTTCTCCCGACCGCCGCCCGTCCTCCCGGCGGCGTGGGGAGGCGGGCGGGGACAGCCGGCTTCCCGCCCCCCGCTCGGCCTCCACTCCTCCCGCCTCCGCGCCTCCTTCCCTCCCCGCGGCACCGCCGAGGCTGCGAGCGCGGCGGCCGCCCAGCGCCTGCCGGGACGAGGAAGCTGGATGAGGACTTGCGTCCCGGGGCGTTCGGCAGCCCCTCGGGCATGCGGCGGGCTGCGGGGACTCTGCCCTGTCCTGGAGCCGAGCGGGGACATCAGGTAACCGCCTCGCCCCATCCCGGCCCGGCCGGAAAGTTCCCTGCAGCCCTTGGGTGAGCGGCTGGGCGGCCCGCGGGCGCCGTCCGGAGGGGTCCGGGGCGGTGCGGCGGCGGCTCGGGCGGCTCCGGCGGTTCGTGCCGCTGTGCGCTGCGGGCGGGGGGAAGCGGTGTGGGGGGACGAAGCCCGAAAATACGCTGTTTCTTCTGGATCCCGTTCTGCCGGGGGCTTTCCAACGGGACCTTTGTGGGTTCAGCGTAAACTTCTAAAAAATTGTGTGGGTTTTAATTAACACAGTGGGAGGGTAATCCCACTCCAAGTGTTCCACAGTGATGCCTTGTTCTCCTTTGCTCATAGTTTGTATCAGAGACACTGAGATATTTTTTTTTTCTTTATTTCTTCTAAAATCATTTAAAGAGTAGTGAGTGAGCAGAGTGCCCCACGGGTTCTGGGTGCCTTTGCTACAAGCTGGATAACTGACACCGGACCACTTTAAAGCAAGAAATGAAAAACATCAATACTTTCTGAAACCTGCTTCCTTACCAGCCCAAAGTAGTGTGCATTGCAAAATGCCCTGAGCGTGAAAAGATTTCTCGTTTCAGAAGTGAAATGGTCCCCCACATCAAGAGTGTTCTGCGCTTACTCCATGGGTTAAATCGGAAAGAATCAGAGAGAATCTGTCTCAAGGATTGTATCAGCTGTAGCTGAGAATGTTTTACTTCCAAATTTCCACAGTGCCAGTGCAGTGCCACAGTGTTTGTTGCAAAAGCCAAAGGAAGTAATCAAATGTAACAAGCTTAATTTCACTAAGTTATAATATAAAGAGTTTTGGACCAAATTTAGGAGATCAAAAGGAGATCAGCTTGAGCATCGTTCATCTGTTATGCAGGTAATCCCAACAATTATGCATAAGGCAATACACTTATGATGATTTTCAAATTGACAGTAGTTTTTAATAAGCACATACTTATTTTCCCTAAGAAGCTGCGTGGCCCAGTGCAGCTGTGGGGCTGCTACGTGTATGCTCAGTTCCTTTATTAATGGACTTTTATACTGTATTAAACTATGAGAAGGTTGAAAAGAGAAAGAACTATGAGCATAGGTAGAACTTGAAACGCTTTCCACCTTTCTGTGTTTTGTGGTGCCTTCTGGTGTTTTTTCCATTGTTAGCTTCAAACATAACTTCTCCCTGAGTTCTCATGCTAGTGGCAGAATTTCTTAAATGTGTGAAACAATTTTCTATTGTCAGATATTCTGTAGTTCTTACTTCCTGAAAAAGATAGATACAACTTGGGAATTATCATTTTTCTTGACAGCATGACAGTTAAAGCTCGGTTTGCATAGCAGCAGGCACGTGTGGTGCATTAAAGGATGTCATTCTGAACTGTCACCAAGTAACTTTTCAATGTGCTTTTGTGAAAGTGAATGTATTGCTTGTAAAATGATGGCTTGGGTGTAACTGAGTGTTAGGATGAGGGATTAGGTAGTGATACAAGGTCTAATTTAAGGCTTTGACTACAGTATTAATATTGCATTCCTGTGGATGTAGAGCTCAATTGTGTAAACAAGTATTTGATTAATTTTCTTCATATTGGTGCCTCAGTTAAACTCCAAAAAAGTACTGTTGATGCAGCAGTGCTTAAGCTGCCCAGAGGTGGAGTGTGCAATTTTGCCTTTTTATACCATACTGAAGAAAATGCTTCATTTGCTGATAAGCTTTCTGATAACATGTCCAAACTGCATGTAATTAGTGCTATTAGAAGCTGAGGTCATGTTAGAAGTTGTGAACTTAAAGATTTCTGTGTGCCAGACAGGTGTTGTTTGACAGTATGTGAAGCCTTAAGCAGTGAAAATCAGCAGGTGAAGTGAGGAAGGTACATAACATGTTGTTGAGGTATGGGAATGTGGGAAGTTTGGGAAAGAGCAGTAGGACAGGAATTCACGTTTTTTTTAGATGGTGAATTTTCTCCATAATAACGAAATTACCAACTTTTGAAAACAATATGTATCTTGAGGACATGAGGTAAAATGTATACCTGGACATGGAGGCATTTGCATTTACCTGAAGACTATATTTGCATTTGTAATGTTTTTGTTGTAGTTCTCTTTCCAAACTTCTTACTGATATACTCTAAAGTCTTCTCCTGGAGGTTTCTCTTAAACCAACATAGACAGTTTCTTACTTCATTGGTAAGCCTGTCTGGTGTGGTTGGATGTGGTTAATAGTGGTGAAACTACTTAACTGAAAGCAGTGTTTCTGTAGGAGGCTCTTAAGAACTGAAGTACCAGTGACAGCTGTGAAATACCAATAGTCTTAGCTATGAGTTCATCAGTTGGGCTTTGAGGAGTACATACCACAGATCTGTAGAAAGTGAGCACCATGGTCTTCTGACAGCCACAACCAGACAACATTCCTGCAGATAGCCCAGTGAGCTCTTAGTTGGCATGCCCGTTCTCTGTGTTCTGCCCTCTCTTCAGTTGTAAATCCAGTCAGTCTCCTCTTAGCTGAAGAAATCCTGATGCATTCATTTTTTTCTTTCAGATTACCTTTTCTAGACCTCTGGTAGATAATATTTTCTGCTGAACTCTTTCAGTTCATACTCTATAAGTAGAGCACCCTCTGTAAAAATGGAGCTGTGTCAATACCAACCAAGCAATACCAAGTGAAAGGATTAGTTTGTACTCAAGGCCCTACTTATAAATCCTGTGTGTTGCCTTTTATGCAAGAGTACACTGTTGCTGGTGACTTTTTGCTCTCTTGGTAACTCTTAACTACCAAAGCCCTATTCTGAACAATAGCTGAATACTGTTTCCCTTCCTGTATTTTCTTAGCTGATCATTCTTAGCTAAACTTATGTTGGTTAACTGCATCTCAGTTTTCTCCTAGATCATGTCATCAGTTTGGTATGATTATTCTGAATTCAAATCCCATTTCCCATCTCCTCTTTGTAGCTCTCCTAGGCTAGTGTCATGTTCAGATTTACAAATATATTCTGTCAACAAAGCTATTAATAAAGCAATAAATATCTAGCAGGTTGGACTGGGGATCTTTTTAAGAACTTCTTCCCATTTGTCAATGAATTTGTAATAAAGATTCTCTGATTATGCTATTGTAACCTATTTTTAAAATACTACAGTGAGTTTCATTTCATAGATGCTATATGGGTGCATAAATACAGGTGTTACTGGATGTTACCAACTATTGTGAAACCCAGAGCAGTAGTTCGTACTTCAGCTGTAAAGGTTTTTCTTACAAAATGCTGTAGTTTTCAAGAAAATAAAGTGTTCTTGAGGTTTCCAGTTTAGAAATTCTTTTTAATGTAATAGTTTTTCACTGAATAACCAAATACCTCTTCGTGGCTGTTAGGTCAAAATATTTGTGGTCATTGTACATTGCAATCATATAATGTATATTATTTGTAATTAAAATGCTGTTCATGAATCTGATGGAAATTACCAACATAAGTACTAGTTTTACTTCATATTTTCTGAGAGTCATTTATAGTAGGTGGATTTAATCAGCAAACAATGGGAAATAACATGCCGTATTACTGATGCGCTCAACTGCGATATTTTACATAAATTCTAAAGGTCATGCAAGGGCAGTGTTTGTAGACATTTATGAAACAAGAGGAAAACTACAAACAGTAGTAAAAACTGATTGTCTGTTAGGGGTGTATGTCCTTGAAAGTCTTAGCAATCAAAAGTCTCTAATAAATTCCCATTGTATTAAATTTGATCTTAAATTTACCTGTTTTCTGCTAATATGTGTTGGCTAAGATTTAACAGAACAATACTGAACATCTAATTATCTTTTTTTCCACTCCAGTGAAGAGGCAAACTATGATGTTCCAAATTAATATATTTGTCAATAGTGCTGTTGATTTAAGTCACACAAGTATCAGCTTCTGAAATTGGAGAATTAGTTTTCAGAACTGCAGCATATGTAAATCATACACAAATACCCAAATAAATTATTTATTTGTGGTTGTGCAATAAGCAGCCAGTGCTTCCTTTGGTGAACATTTATTATTAGCAATTCTAAACACTTCATAATATTATTTTTGTAGAAAATAAATACAAGCTGTCTTCTACAGATTTATAAGGACTGATCTACAGAATTTGAATTTCAGTATAGTGAACTCCATTATCATCCAGTATCATAAAAATTATTGGTAATAATATTTCTCTGTGTAGTAGAAATGTGATACATTTTCGAATGGGACAATTCTGAGTGCATACAAAAAAAAAACAACAAAGCATTACTTATGTTTAAGAGTGCTGAAGACAGAAATCTATTTGATTTCAGAAACAGATAAATTCTTCAAATAAATATCTGGCAGTTTTTCTGAAAATAAAGTTTCTCCGTGAATGAGTGTAAACTACTTTGCATAATTATTTGTGAATGAATACGTGAAAATTCATAGAACAGTACTATTTCTCTTGCATGATTGTTTTAAAGACAATTTTTTTCTGGGTTATGAAGATTTGCATGAAGAGTTTTGCTAGGAGATTTGAAGAACCCCTTCTTTTTTGCAGAGACACAGGCACGCAAATAACTTACACTCAGTATTTTCCTAGCGCCATTTGCACAAACCTGCAGATATTTGAAGTAAACACCACAGAAGAACTGAAATGGAAAAATCTGTCTGATTAAATACATATTGCTGGAATCTCCCACTCCACTCTTAGAAGCAAACTCCCCATAATCATTTGAGCAGGCAGATTTTAGGCACTTTTGAAAAAATGTGTGGGAGCAGCCGGTGTGGAAGTATAGAGAGAGCCTTCCGCCCTGTCACTGTTATGTGAGCTGACACTGGGTTTGAAACCACTTCTTTAGGAAGAAATGTTCAGTTTTTAGAAAACATTTTCTGTGTCTGGGTACCAGCCCAAACCACCTTTTTATCTAGAGAGAAAGATCGCATTATTGATTATCTTGGGACATTCACCCTTAGAATCGTAGAATCACCAAGTTTGGAAAAGACCTCCAAGATCATCCAGTCCAACTGTCCACCTATCACCAATGTTTTCCACTAAACCGTGTCCCTCAGTACAGCATCTAAATATTTCTTGAATACCTCCATGGGCAATGACTCCACCACCTCCCTGGGCAGCCTGTTCCAGAGCCTCTCGGAGAAGAAGTATTTCCTAACGTCCAACCTGAATCTCCCCTGGCACAACTTGAAGCCATTCCTTCTTGTCCTTTCACTGGTTATGTGGGAGAAGAGGCCAACCACCATCTCACCACAACCTCTCATCTGGTAGCTGTACAGAGTGATAATGTTTCCCCTGAGCCTTCTCTTCTGCAGATGAAATAATCCCAGTTCCCTCAGCCACTCCTCATAAGACTCATACTCCAGACCCCTCATAGCTTCCTTGCCCTTCTCTGAACACACTCTAGGGCCTCAGTGTCTTTCTTGTAGTGAGGGCCCCAAAACTGAGCGCAGTACTCAAGTGTGGCCATCCTTGTATGACCTATGTTCTTCATGACCTAGGGGGAAATAAAACCCTGTTACCTGCATGATTGGAGGTCCTCTCAGGGTCTTTTCAGGGGTGTGATGAGTTATTTATGCATTATAAAGGAGGACTAGATCTGCTAGAGCTGGAATAGTCTTTCAGTCTCTTTGCATACTGAGGGGTGTTGAAGGAGATCATTCAAGCACTTCTACAGTCCCCATCTTCACCTTTTCTGTCATTGAAAGTGATGGTTATTTCTTTTATATGCAAGGCTGGAGAATACCTTTGCACTATGCAGCATAAAAGTACAGCTGGGTATTTTGGTGAAGTCTGATTTTTGTACTCCTGGGTTTGGGTAGTAAAGGGCTGAAGACCATAAGTAAGAGGGCATACTCTCATTTCAACCATTTAACTTATGAAACTGACAATTCTGTGGGTTTTTTTTGTTGTTGTTCTTGTTGTTTTGGAATTGTTGTTGTTGTTGTTTTCAGGCACAAGTTTAAATGCCTGGAGAAATTGCTCTATCTTCAAAATTCCCAATTGATGCTTAAGATTTTTCAGTGCTGGAGATACATAGTACTAGTGGACAAACTTTAACCTGACAGTAAATTGTGCCCTTTGGATACTTTGTCTTTTCATTTTTACTGCCGGTCCTAGATACAGTATCAGGGCTTTCCAAAAAAGTGCATGTGTCTCAATAATCTTCCTTTCAATGGAATCTGCATTTGATTCAAAGCCCTGTTCTTTGCATCAAAGTCTTTTGTTCCAAGAATTTTCGAGATACCTGCTATTCATTCAGATCTTCCATGTGGACCTAGGAGACAGTGGTCATTCCACTGACTGTTTACACTGGGGGATAATGTCCTGAGCCTCTTTGAAGATTCTGGATACAACAGCATATGTTTTTTGATCCTCTACTGCCTTCCAGTCTTCAGTTTTCATCTGGTTACAGGGACCCTCCTGAAGCGCTGCTGATGCACTAAAGGAGTCAATGCTTCCTGTGATGTTGTAGACACTGCGTGTATTGGTGCAAGCTAGAGACAAAAGCTTCTGCCATTATTTTTTTGTGCCCGAGTACAAAGAGAGGCTGGTGTGAATTTTTTACTTGAGGAAACTCAATACCTGCATTTGCAAGTAGAGTTCCTAGTGGTTAATCCTGGCAGGAATCCTCACAGTGATTACATAAGCATGTTCATTGTTGTGGTTTAACCTGGCAGGCAACTAAGCACTACACAGTCATTCGCTCACTCCTCCCAACTGGTGGGATAGGGGAGAGAATCAGAAAACAAAACAAAACAAAACAAAACAAAACAACCAAGTGGAACTCCTGGGTTGAGATAAAAAACTATTTACTCAGACAGAAAAGGAAGAGGGAAATACATAATAGTAATGACTATATATATGAAATTAACTCATACAAAACAAATGATGTACATTGCAATTACTTGCCGCTCACTGACTGATTCCAAGCCAGTCTCCAAGCTGCAGCTGCCTCCTGACCAACTCCCCACTGCTTTTCTTGTGTGTTTTTTTTTTTGTTCAATGTCATATGGCATGGAATATCCCTTTGGCCAGTCTGCCTGTCCTGGATCTATCCCTTCCCAGCTCCTTGTGCCCCTCACTCCCCTTGCTGGCATGACAGTACAAGAAGTTGAAGCATCCTTGGCACTGCTCAGCAACAACTGAAACACTGGTGTATTATCAGCATTGTTTTTCTCCTTAAGCCAAAACATAGCATCATACCAGACACTATGAAGAAAAAAAAAATCATTTCTGTCCCAGTTGAAACCAAGACATTCATTCTTTTGACTTTCAGGAAAGATATTTTCTCTAGTTCTCAGGACTCTCTGAATCAGGATGAGTCAGAACTATCGCTAGTTTCAGTTCTGTCTGCAGCAAATAACCACCAAAGCCCCGTGGATTTCTGTTGCCTTATTTTAGTGACTGGCTAGTGCAACACATCACAGAAAGTTCTTCAGTTTCTTTGGTCAGTGCAAGATGAGTCAAACTGAACAGCTTTAATGGTCTTGTCAGTATGAAGAAAGCTCTTCTCTTCCTGATCACTCTATAAAACTCTTAAAGACACTCATAGACACTCGTCTTGCAATCCAAAGAGTTGTTGGATAGAAAACATTATAATTGTGGAATTACTGCAATACATATGTATGGTAGTGTATGATTACTTTATGGTAGTTTATATGTTCCTGGGGCTTCATATTCTCCAACTAACAATCTATAACATGTCCACTCATATGGCAGATGTCAAATACTTAGTATTTATCTCATTACCATTCTCCAGCAGATTAACCAAACTCATGCTGATATGCCTCTTTACTCTTCTAGTTGGTGAAAATATGGATGGTTGGGGCTTAGGTGATTCAAGATCAAAGATCAGTATTTGGAGAAGCAGTTGCTTCATTTCATTGTTTGGGAAGTTCTGGAAGTTTGAAGTGCATGCCAGTTATTCTTACATCAACTTCAGGAATTGTTGATGAGAAAAGAAAGCTGTAGTACTGTGTACAATATGAAGCAAAAAACAAGGATATCCAGGTATCCTCCTTTTTGTCAAGAAACCATGAGGTTTGGGGCATGTTATATCATCAGTGAGATTAAATTTTCATCAGTTTCCACTCTACTAGGAAATGTCATAAAGAAAACACAAAGATTTTTAATTTGTTGTTTGAAAAAAAAAGTATTAACGTACTCAAAATACAGTTGCAGATTTTTTAAAAAGAAAACAAAAATTTCTTCACCATTTTTTTTGCAAAAAGGATTTACTCATATTTTATGCTTTCACTTTGCTTTAGAAGGAATAATCTACTTTAAAGCCTTAATTAGGAGAAGGCAAGATGAAAATACAATTTCTCTTCTTACCTGCAAAAATGATACAGGCTGTAGGAATCATTCAATATGGCATATAGTAACTAACTTTACCACTGCAGTACTAAAAATATGTCTAGTCTTAACAGAGTACTTAATGCTTTAGCTTCAACATTCAGTTTCCTAAATAACTGAAAAGTTATGAAGAGCAGTTCTGCTGGGAGGGAGGATTCTTGTATTTGTCTCAGGGCTTTAATAATTTTAATATTTAAACTTCTTAAAGTGAAAAATACATGCTCTGAAAGAGATTCCCCTTTTAACTGGCAGAGCCAAGCTACTTCATACTTAGTTGATAATCAATTGGTAGTTTAATGAAACTCATTTTCTGCTTTATGTTATGCTCTGTGTTAGCAGGAAGGGTGATGAACATCCTTGTTCCAGTTATTCTATAGTAGTAAAAAATGAATGCATAAAATAAAAATGGAGGAGGCACTCTGAAAGCTTCTTGAATACCAGGAAAAGATGAATCCTAACAGCTTCCACCTGATCCTTTGCTGATTGTGGCAATCCAGATCTACTGGTGTTCTGGACTCTGCACCATTTTTTTCTGTTGGCTCTGATCACTTTGGAGAATCAGGCAATGTTTGTAGGCCACTTGTCGTGCTGTCCTCTAATGCTTCTACTTTTTCTGTTTAAAGTTCTGTTCTCCAAAACGTGGTTTTGATTCTTGCTTCTGCTGTCCTCCTCCTCCATCACATACCTACAATGAATATATGCTTTTAAAGAGCTGCTTTAAAAATCAGAAGAGTACACTTCCCAGTTGATTGTGCCAAATCTGATTGAGGTCTCCTTTGCTAGCAATGAGAGAGTGCTTCGGTATATTCCTGGCTGATTTGTCACAAGCCTCAGTGTGTTAACTTCTTCCTTGACATTTTAAATGGCAAACAGTTCTGGAATACAGTCCTATGAGATAAATGTTTGGGTTTTGTCTCCTGATACAATCACATACAAAACTGTCAACGAATTTCCTCAAAGATTTTTAAAAGTTTCTTACCAAAAATTCTCAAAGAACCTGAGCTGTAGAAGAGCAGATTATTTTAAGGGCAAATAGTTACTTAAAAGGCTTAGAAGAGATACTAGGAAGAAATAGCCTTTTTTTTTTTTCCCAGAAAAGGCAGGTTACCAGTGAGGTGCGTTGGGATAAGAGGTGCTGGTGCTGTACAATAAGCTCATAAATTATTTGAAGAAGAAAGTGAGTAGGGAGGTGAGAGCTTTCACTGAATAAAAGTGAATTAATCTAGGTAGTTGCAACTAAAGCTTTAGTGTTACTTCCTGGGCATGTTAACTTTTATTCTCAGTATACACTGAGGTATTTAAAGGGATCTTTGCTTCGATCCTTGCCTTCATTCATTTCTCTTTGAATACTGTTGGCTTTTCAAATAGGAGTACTGGAATTATTGAAATTAATTTAATGAGAGATATTAATTCACAGCACAGTGATTATCAGAAAAGTAAATGAAATACTAGGAATTAGCATAATAAGAATGAATAGCAACATAAAAATTACATCATGAAAAAAGTATTTCTGCTAGTCGTAGCTGTGTAGTTACTTTTCTTCTATCTCACAAAAAAAAGCAAGTTTATAAGCAATTCAGGGAAAGGCAGAAAACATGTCAATGAGATGCTATGCTCTCTTCAACAGATGATCAAACAGATTACAGCTTTTCAGTTTGTAAAAGGTGTTAAAAGCTAGTATGATAGAAGTCAATAACATTGAGTGGTATGGAAAAAAAGTGAAGATGGGTTTATTATTCACCATTATTTCTCATTCTGTGATGAGAACAAGCGGTAAAATTATCAGCTATAAAATAAAACAAATTGATTAATAATTAAGCTGTCAAACTTATTGCTAGAGGACATTATAGAGGGCATGTGTATAAAAAAACTCAAAACAGATTTTTCAGCTTGATGGGCCATAAGTTCATTGGTAACAATCAGGTGGGATGGTCCAGGCATGGTTGCTGTTGTAGGATTTCTCTCTGTTAGTCTCAAGTGTAAAGAGGTAGATCGACATGCCAATGATGGAATCAGTTCTTGGCCTGTTTCTTGCATTTCTTTTCATAAGAATCCTTTTATTCAGAAACAAGATAGTGACTTGATATACCAAGTCACTGTTCTATTCAGCTGTATGCTATATATGCTGTGTTCCCCCTGGAAATGTGCATCTTTCTCAAAGGAATGGAGTGCATTCAGATAGCCTACTACTGCAGTCTAATTAAATTATCTTGTCAAATGTAGTGTTTTAATTCAAGGCTTTCTTCTTGTTCAGCCTGCGCAGAGAAAGTTGCAGCACAAAATTTAGATTATCTGAATCACTTATTACTCCTTTGAACTGAAGTATAATTAATAGTCATGACATTAAATTGTAGTTGTTGGTTTAGTACTGCCAAAAAGTCTGTGTTTTGAGGAATAAATAAACTCCTTCATCACTGCTTTTTCAAGGAGGGAACTACGAGGACATTTCAGTGAAGTGTAATTCATTCAGGTTTTACAGCTGTCCTGAAAATAATTTAGCCAAGATCTAAAAGAGGAATTTTCGTGTTCCAAAATATTAGGTTAAGATTTTACACATTTCAGTTCTTGATGCAACTGAACATTGCTTTGATGTAAGTCCATGCCAGTACTGTAGTATTGCACCAGTCTTTCTTAATTCTAAATGCAAAGATATATATTAAGAAAGGGAAAGTACTATTAAAGCTACTACATTTTAAGGAGTGTAGAAGGTTTCATGTCAATACTGAACATGCCATGCTTAGGCTTATAGCAAACTCAAGGCTATTGAAAGCTTGAATTCTAACTTCTCAAAAGAAAGGGAAAGTTAACTTTACTCAGACCAGCAGTGGACACTTCTTTTTTTTTCCCAACTTAATAGTTGGGTTTCAAGGAAAATGTGTACATTTATGGGAAGGGTCATTTTTTCTCTTCTTTAATAATAGCCTTCTGTTATCCTATGCTGTCTTCTCAACAGCAAATTTGACTGATGGCTGAGAGCAAAATAGCAGCCTCATCAGGAGTGCATCATTCCTTTATAGGGGAGGTCATTACACTTCTGGAGTGTCTGCAGTAACCCATCAGCATGAGTTACTGGGTTCTTAATGCTGTATAATTATGATATATGCATGATTCCACTCTTTGTCCAGCTTGTACCTGCCTTTCTAGCTCCTACTTAGAGGCTCTTTTCATGAGAATTGGAATAAGTTCTGCTTTTTGAAATTCTCAACTTTGAGCAATAGAGGAAGTATCTATATGTGATAAGAGAATTTTTGTGTTCCTTGCTTTCACATTCCCATAAGTGAAGGCAAGTCATAGACAACAGAAATATCAATAGTAAAGGAAAATATCTTTTCCTCCCCAGAAGTATACTCTTTGCCTCTGTTATCTTCTCATTGAAACTAATGACTGATAAACTCAGTTTATCAGTTCTCAGTTTGGAGATTATCTGTTCTCATAATAATCTAAGACACAGGAGGTATCTAAAACTTTTAATGAGAATTCTTATTGTCATTGTACAACATCTTGTACACAAAACTTAACTCAATTCTTCTGATTACTTTTAAGATACAGGTAAGTTATGTCAGTTTTTGTTTGTCTCTGTATTCCAGATGTGTTTTTATTTTAGATCTGAATGGCAGGTTGTCTCGCAGCCAGTTCAGTCAGTAAAGCAAATCCAGCAACTATTGTTATTTTTTGCTCAGCTGAGTCCAGAAATATGCTAATAACATATCCATTCAGTCCCTCATTCCAACAAAAAATGTAAGTGTGCCGAAAAATGCCAGTAAATTCTTCTCTCACGTTGCTCTTACACTTGGCATCTGCTCATATATCTGAGGACGCCAGACATTTAACTGTGATGAATGCAAAACTGATTGAAGATCTTATATTGTCAAATAATCATTTTTTGGACATGCATGCTGATTCATGATTTTTCTGTTGTCCTATCATCAAGCTGGTGACCAAGTACAGATGATGTTTCTCATTTTTCCAGGTCATGTTTCCAGCAAAGACATTTGCTGGATCCACTCTTGGCTGGCAGGTTGACTTCAAGGTCCCTGACTATCCAAAAATCAGTTCCTCATGCAAATATCCAGGAGCTGGGGCCATCTGTAAAATCTGCTCCTCATCTATCCATCATTAGGCTTTATTGATTGTACTGTCATTTTTCAGGTATAATCTCTGACTCAGGGTCAGTCTCTCTACCATGTATACTTGCAGCCTCCAGCTCATTTTGTAAATGATGAGCATAGACTCAAACAATCTTTTCACACAGTGTACAGGTATTTCTAATTAACAACAGAAGTGACTAGATGGAAATGATTTATTATTTTGAAATAGAAAATCTTGTTTTCATTTAAACTGCAGCCCTGTAAGATTTTGTGATACTTTGTGGAGTTAAAGGATTATGACTTTGAATGGGGTCACAAAAAGGTACCTAACACATATGTCTGTGTTTCATCCACTTTTCCTAGCTATTACATTTTCATTGACATGGCAAAAAATTCTAAAAGACAGCACAAGCCTATGTTTCTTCATTAGATAGTAGAAGACTTCTCCTTTGAACCTGAATTTGTCTTGGCAAACTGAGCTACTACATTGGTTTTTTGTCTCTTAAGAGTTGCAACAATTGAGCTAATAGTACTTACAGGGCTAAGGAAGGCACAAGATTTATCATAAGGAAAAAGATCTTATGAAACTTCAGCTCAGATATAAAGGCCTATCTCAATCAATATCACTGTTGACACAAGCAGGATCCCTCCTGTGAGTTGTTAACTTACCCTGAAGGAACTTCCAATCCAATTTCAACTAACCGAGACCTGTTAATATTTTACAAATATGATATACCCTTTAAAGATTATCACACTCACTGTCTGTAGACTTGATCTGCTGTAATGTTCTTTCTGAGAAAGATTCTTGTCAGCCTCCTTACTTACCAGAGAAACAGAATAGATGCCATATGTATGCATATGCATATTAGTTGCATATTAGTATTAGTATTATGCATATTAGTTAAATACTGTGCTTGTGTTTACAGCTGATTAAAAAAAAAGTGGAATTGATTAATTCCAAGGCTACTTTTAAAATAGACAATGAGAGCACAATTCACTTGACTGATGATGGGCACCTGGGTCTTCTGGTGTGCTGTCTGTCCAGTAGTGCTTGCCGTAGAAAAACAGTAGCCTCCCCGATCTGATAGCTCATTGTAGATGCCTCAGGTACTTTGAGGCACCTAAAATGCATTTGTTTGGGCAGCTGAGAAACTCCTTCATTGACAGAGTGTAGTTTCGCTGACAGACTCCTCCATGTTTATTTTTTTTCTTTTTTTTCCTTTTTTTTTTCCTTCAGTCTTGACATGAATCCCACTCATTTCCCAAAGCCAAAATATTCTTGCTTTATAAAGTCCTCCACGTTCAGACAATGTATGAAATACCTATACTTCCCCGGTTAACACCAACATTTCAAAATTACTAGGTTGTCTTTTTGTGGTGCATAAAAAAGTGAGTGCTCAAAATGGAATACATGTATAGCTGTAGTAAAAGCATATGTAAGCAAAAAGTAATCTCCTTTCTTCTGTTCAGTTCTGCAAAAATTGTGACCAAATGAAAGCAATAAGATAAGCAAAAACATAGGAGAGAATTGTGGTGTTCTTTTGACAGTCTAATGAAAAAAAAAGAAGACATACCTGGCAGTAAGTGAACTGACTGGAGCTCGCTGTGGTAGCAAGCTGTGTCTGCAATCAGCTGCAACAAATGTCACAGAGTTGGCCTGATCCTGATAATGTTTGGACAGAGTGCCATGATTTTCTTCAAGTAATTCAGGAAACTGTACTCATTCTTTCTCTTCATCCTTTTCAATCGTTTATAAATGCAGACATTATTCCTAAGGAGATGCTGACGTGTCTTTTCTTCCTGTTAACTTTAGCTGCAAATTCATCTAGCATGACGGACATGAATTACACTTCGTCACAATTTAGGTGTTCAATGAGAAAAAGCAAAACACCAAACAAACTTGATAAAACTGGGATGTTCCAGGCTTCTGTCACAAGTCCTGTAGTGTCACAAGCTGCACAAGATTCATGCAAGTACCGCAAGTCAAAAAATGTCACAAGTCACGCAGTTGACACGGCATGAGAAAGAAAGACAGCTGCTGATATCATCAGTAGCCACAGAAGAATAAAGAAATAGGATGATTCTAATGAAAATAAAAGATTCTATCTTTTTCTTGTAAGATAGTCTTACGCTATCATTATTCTCTAGAACCATTTGACAGTAACAAGTGAAAAACTGAAACTGACAACAACTGAGTGTTGATAATAGGAAGAACATTGTGCGGGTATATAGAAATGTCTAAAAGATAACTCAAACCCGTTTCGTTTATCTACTCACAGTGGATATTAAAATAATTTTCTGATAACAGTTCTGGGAAATGGTGTACTCTTACTGTGTGTGAAATAAGTCTCCTTTAACAAGGAAAGAATGTCTTTAATAGGAAGAGAGTATGTCCCCACAGAGTGTTTGGGATAATACTGTTGCCTACATATGGCTGTAGATAATCATATTAGGAATTAGAGATGTCTGTCTGCATAGAGATGTGTGCAGATATGTGTAGTGTTTGAGTTTTAGCAACTTTTGTTGAAATTCTGTAACTGTGTTGCTAATATGAGTAAAATTGTTAGGCAGCAAGTGCAATGACATGGGAAAATGTGTGCACTGTGTTTACTCATAGTACTGGCATGGTTTTAAGATGTTACCAGAACATTTTTAAACAAAATGTTTTAAAAGGACTCTTGAAACAGTTTATAAAATCACAAAATTAATCAAATTACTAACATCAAATTCTGGCAAATGCATATGTTCAGAAATACAATATACTTCAAACTTTCAAGTTATATATTCCCTATCTGTGCTGATAACTGCTTCAAATTCAGGAGATGCCTTGTACTGAGAAATATTTTGCTTGTTGTGAAGAGTTTAAGATAATTTAATGAAGAATTTAATAAGTGATTCTAAAACTAGACTTCGAGTTGTCAGTAGAGCAGCTGAAAATGGAGAAGTTGAATATTTTTTTCCTGCATGATGTTTGTGATTTCATTATAGGTAGCATCTAAAAAATCTATGACTATCAAACATGTAACTGATAGATGATTAATCCTTATGAAAATGACATTTATGACACTTGTAAAAGTTGGAGGTCTCAGATGCTAGTCCAGTAGAAATTATAAGGTGGAAGCAGCTGAAGTGCTTTCCAGAGAAAAGAAGAATTTCAGATCCTATAGATAGTCACAGGTGAGCTTACTTCTACAAATGCAGCAAAATAATAATTTTTGTTTCACAGTAACTGAGTTTTACACTATTCAGTGAAGAAGAAGTTAAGTGATTTTGGTGATACTGCTGGTTAATGCAGAGGTGGTAGTTCTGGTAGTCTGTGTTAAATTGTTGTCTAAGTCAGGTAACTTTCATAGCTTTCAAATTTTTAAGTAGTCATTCTATTAAATTTTGTTAAGTAGTATTGGCATTTCAATAATAATCACCACTCATAAAATCGTGTAAAGGAACAAGATTCTGCTCCAAATGCCTTTCATTCTTAAGGAAGATGGAAACTTCTCTAAGTTTCCTGTGGTTGGTGGTAGTGAGTGCTTTCCTATGTCTGCTCCCCTGAGTAACAAGTCTCTGACTCCTTTCTTATAAGTTACTCTTGATGCTCTTTGTTTGGGGATAAAACATTTGAATAGCTCTTGCTTGTGTGATGTTAAATGGCTGTCATTGCCTTTATGACTTCTCTGTTATTTTTATGTATTCTTTTACTCGCTAATTTTAAAATTTGGAGGATAGAAGCTGTAAATGTTACTGTATTACTTCTTCATGTGAGTCATCTCTAGTCATCATCCATAGCTATGCAATACAGTCCTGTATCATCTGAGTAAATGGAGCCATTGATGGTATTAGCGCGTTGTCCTGTCTGTGATTTACGATACCAGGCCATCTAAACATAGTTTTCAGTGGATTTGCTGACAGTCTGTTATTCTAAAAACACCTAAAGATTTAAGAATTTTGAGTTGAATTTCAGATTGAGTGTGATAATGTGATAACGTGAATAATGCGCCTGTCCACATGGCTGCATAATCTTCCTTTTTTTTTTTTTTTTCTTTAGATCCTTGTTTATTTTTCCATATATTGCCCTATCTCCATTATCTGCAGCTGTTCCTTGACAGATTACTTCAGCCCTTCGGAGTGTTTACATCAGCTCCACACTTTTTCATTCCTTTCCCTTTGTTTGCATCTCCATCTCACATCCAATTTCTTGGTTTCTTTTTGTGTATTGTTTCCCTGTCCGGTAAAACTCTAAAGTGTTCTTATCTCTTCTCTTTAGTATGTATGACTTTTTATTTTTAGTTACTACCTGAGCCTAAGCCATCTGGCTTTTGAAACCACAATGAAAATCTGCCTGGCCTCATTCATACCAAAATTCAACAGTGAGCTCTGCTAGCTGGAAGGAGAATCTGCAGCAGAAGTTTTGCTTAGCCTAGAGGAAAAATACTTATTAAGAAGTTTCAGGACATCATCCCAGGTTAAGTTTTAAGTATGATAGAGGTAAATTTTCATTATATAGGCTTCCTTGAGCTTTGACTTACTGAAGAGTCTATGGTGTAGTTAGAGTACCAAAGGAAATTAATGCATTGTTTTTCTCAGCTCTCATTACAGACCCTGATTTTTTTCAATAATATTAATAGTTATAAATCCTACATAGATCTTCTCTGTTGTCATTGCCAAACAGTGGTCTGTCTCGTTAAGAGATTGAGATTGACTTTATCCATTACAGAAGTGTCTCTTTCAGGCAAGGGGACCTTCTACTCATTAGTGCTTTTTCCCATACTAAAAAATAAAACAAAATAAAATAAAATAAAACAAAATAAAATACAAAAACTGTTGCTCTGCTGACTTTCAGTTCTTGAACACTTCAATCTACAGAAGGAACTGAAGAAATGACACCATTTGATGTTACTGAGCTATTGAGAGTGCCTCATGTCTATCAGAATGTTGACCGCTAGTAGCAAATCTAACATAGACTTGATGTAAATCCAGAGAATACATAGTAATATGTCATTGAGAAGTTGTATTCTGGTTATGTATTTAATTTTACGATAAATTCATAATGGTCTAACTTTTGTAAATAGTCTAAGTAGACTTCAGCTTTCCAAGTGGAAAAATCTCATTGTTTATTTAGTGACAAGGAGATACATCCCATGCTATGTAACCTTTTTGTTCACTTGTGGGAAGATATAGTGTTACTACTATATTTCAATTCTAAAAGAATCCAATTATATTTTGTAAGCTTCTTTTTTTTTTTCTTATGACCAGCCAAATTCTGTCATGCTCTTTGTCGCAACTCCTCCCATTTTGTTCACCTATTGCAAGGTGTAGCAGAACAGCATTCTGATATTTCATCAGTGTTACCTCAGATGAAGCTCAGAGAAACTAACTGCTTAATACATACCTTTTAATGTTTCATTTATGTATTTACATCTCAGCTAGATTTGTTGATACAGGTTGGTATGTAACATTTCCTAGCTACACAAATCACTTTTTAGCATTTATGTCAGGCTCTCATTGATAGTAACATTAAGGTCAGGGTGTTTTTTGTAGGTTAACCATGGGAGCACCTTATCAAAACCACATGGTGTCAAAGCAGCTTGACCTTTATGTAATTATAATCAAAAGCAATCCTAGCAGGCAATTCAAATGTTTCAACTAAACAAAAATACTGTATCTTTGTTTTCCTTTATAAGTAACAAACAAGGTCACAATAACCTTTCTGGCCAAGGGCAGAACATTTACCAAGCTTGACAGGCTTTAACTTTTCATTACTGCGAAGCTGAAAATAAAGTATTATAGCCAATTTAATATTTTTTTTCTTCCTTCTCCAGAAATATTGCATATTACAATGCAGTACTACATACTCATTGTTAGCTTGCATGTGTGCAAGTAGTTTGGGGTGAACTGGTGCCATCTAAACCAATTGATTAGCCCTACTGTTTCCAAAAAGTCTTTGCAGGACAGCACTGGAAGAAGGCTGTAGATTGTGCTGAGATGGCCTCTCCATTGGCATGAGATTGCATATGCCACCATGTGACAAAGCAGGTTCCTTGTCCCAAGGATCTCTTTTGGATCAGGTGACCTCCAGAGGTCCCTTCAATCCTCAGCTATGCTGTGGTTCTGTGATCCTGAGAAAACACCAGAAGTGGATTGTCCTGCTATTGCTTATACAATTAGTTCAGACTGTGGCCTAACAGAGAATTTTCTCTGGAAAAGAGGGTAGTGGACCAAAGGGTAAGTATCAAGTGAGTTATAGTCATGCTCTGCTAATTGAGCTAGAACCCTTCTCAAGAAACTGTAGAATTGGCTATCTCAAATACATTGTGTAGGAAGAAAGAAAAATGCTGTTGCTTGTAAGTGAAAGTCAGTCATAAAAAATCTTATTTGTTTATATTTGTTGTTCGGAACATTAATATTATTGACATATATCACACCTGTTTAAAATATTATGAGAAGTATCTGGCACAGGATACATATGTAGGTAATAGTGGACATGATAATTATTAGCAGATGTGAAAGACGGGTTAAATGTTGTGAAGTTGCCCTTCTGAGAGAGAGAGATAAGTGATCTTTGCAAATACATCACATGTCCAAGCTGCCATTATGAAAAATTACAGGTCACAGCCAAAATAATAGAACTTTCTTCATATTAATGTGCTCTGGCAGGCTGTTTTCGGAGTTTTTGCTAAGAATTTAAGTTGTATTTATGGCTTATGTTTTTTGGAAGTTCTTGAAATATTTAAACAGGAACACTGCAAAGAACTGTGATTTGTCTCCTGCAAGCTAAATAAAGACAATTCTTATTAGATTCTAAGCAAGGAAAATGTGGTTTTAACATTGATCTTCTCGTACATAGACATACTAAACAACCAACCAACCAACCAAAAAAACCAAAACCCAAACAGTCGAGCCTTTTCACAATACTTAACAAGGTGGTTTTTGTTTTCTTCCTGAAGAATATGTCTGATAGGGAATAAATGTGTTTTCCTGTGCTAAGTATGACTTGCTGTACATAGTCCAATGGGTCTTTAAAATAGCTTATGACTTGGAATATAGTACATACATGGTTACTGTAAAATAAAACTATAATGTGTGTTGGATATAAATATTAAAAGACCAAAATCCTTTCTTCTGAACAGAAACAAAGGTGTTATTTTACACTGAGAAGTACTGAATTTTATTTCATATCATAACTTGAAGAAAGGTGTAGGTGATAAACTACCTACCTTTTTGATCATAGGTTAGAGAAATGAAGAGGAAAATGACAGACCTAATTCAGAAGCGTACTAGCTACTAAAGCCTACTACTTACTATTCCAAGAGAATGCTCAAAACAGCAGTACTGTAGATAGGGTAATCCTGCCTTATGCATTATAGCAACATGAGCTAGCACAACCATTGTGATTTGGCATCAGTGACCATATTATACTGCAAGGTCTGGAGGAGACAGCTGTATTGTGAGGGAGGATTCTGTTTGCTCCATTTCATTTCACCAGGTGTCAACCTAGTTTTCCCTCACTGGACAGCACATTGGTTGACAAAAGTGAACTAGATGACCCTATTAAGTTGAAAGCAGGACTTTGTTTAGGATTTTTTTATGTAGAAATCTAGGATACCCGACATCCACTCTTCCATGTTCTGGGCACCTGTTCCCATTGAACAGAAGAATGATACTTGTCTTTGGAGTGCACAAGCTCCTGCTCACCCCTGAGGAATGACTTCAGACTAAGCAAGTTCAATGTGAGTCTTGTCAAGGTTAATTATAGAGAATATATCCACAAATAGTATTTTAAACAACCAAGCTTATAGGGAAAATGTTCAAGAGGACTAGCAGTCTGCCTTGAGGTATGAGGTGGAGTCTACTTAAATGACTGTCTCAATGCATATGACTGTGGCAACTGCAGTATGTAGCTCTCTAAGAGATTTTTCGACTGACGAGAAAGACTCTTGGCTTCCCTAGCTGTTAGCATTAGCTGAATGCATACTGCATATGTAGGACTTCTTTTAATGTCCTGGATATCTTCCAGCTGAGACAGGATAACATTCTTTGTTGTTCCCAAGACATCATCCTTATCAGTCTCAGAATGTTAATTTATGTAGTGATGGGTGCTGTGCATGCCCAGCTCCACAGGTGGCAGCTAATTGTTGAAGCCAGTACAGGGACAAAAGCTCAATCTGTATGTCTTGCAGGTAGAAACAAATCATGCCTTTGCTTACCTGAACATGAAGTGTGTGAGATGCCAGTATCTCCAGTACTGTGTTTATGATAAACTTGGAAATACCCCCGTTCCACCTTGTCTGTCTCTTAAAAGTGACTCACAACAAATGCTGTAATCAATATAATTTATTGCCTACTACTAATAGACTAGAGCATCAGTGAAGACTAAAAAACTGCAAACAACTTCCCTCCTACCATCCTCTTCTACCTCCCCCACCTGAGCAGCACAGCGCAATAATGCAGTCAGGCCACAGTCAGGCCATTGTGCTTTCTCTCTGCTGCTCCTCTGTGCTCTCTCTCTGCCCCTGCTCTATGCAGGCTCCCTCTCATGGATGCTGTCCTTCCCAGACTAATCCTGTGTGGGCTTCCCACAAGCTGCAGCTCTCCAAGCACTGCTCCAACACAGCTCCATGCCACGGGGCCCACCCTTCAGGAACTGCTCCAACACAGTGCCATGGGCTGCAGCTCCAGCGCAGGGCTGCTCCTGCAGGGACTCTCCATGGGCTGTACCTCCTTCAGGCCACATCCATTGCCTGTTTAAGCTGCAGTTATTATCTGTGTCAGTGTGAGTTAGAGGTATGTGGTCTCTCTTATGTCTCATTATTTGTATTCAGTAGTTTTCCCTGCCTACGATTTTCTCAGGACACTTTCAGAGTTCCAAACCTGCATTAGAATTCCAGGATGGAATTGGAACTGGGATGCTAACAGTTCTACTTCCTCTTTGTTTACGGGTTTGTAGGTATTGACAATGAGGGGTGAGTGGGATGACAGCTACTCATGCAGTACTTGCTTGGGTTTTGCAAAAAAAGAAGAAGGAAAACCAAAGGATAGTATCCTTTGACCCTTCTGATAATTTTCCACAGCAGTTTATGTTACTAGGAAATCAAAAGGGCACCACTATACCCATTCAGAGATTGTCCAAGTGATTAAAAAGTAGCTCAGAACTTCTGTCAGTTTATGTCTATGGGTGTTTTCCACTGGTGTTCAAATCACATTAGCAGAATTGCATATATACATATGTATACATACACACATGTATACACTAATCCTAAGTATCTGTAAGTGTCCTGGTTTCAGCTGGGACAGGGCAGACTTTCTTCACAGTACCTGGTATGATGCTACGTTTTGGCTTTAGGACAAAAGCAATGTTGATAATACACCAATGTTTTAGTTGTTGATGAGCAGTGCTGTACAGAGCCAAGGACATTTCAGTTTTTCTGCTACCCATACTGTCCTACCAGTGCGGGGGCTGGGGAGGCAGAAGGAGCTGGGAGGGGACAGAGGCAGCACAGCTGACCTGAACTGGCCAAATGGATATTCCATACCATATGACATCATCTGAAAAAACTATAAATGGTGGGGCATTGGCCAGGGGTGGGGGCTGCTACTGCTTGGGTACTGGCTTGGCATCAGTTGGCAGGTGGTGACAATTGCTTGTGTATCACTTGTTTTGTAAATATATATAGCTTACATGGGGAAAAAAAAGCTCTTTTTTTTTTTTTTTCCTGCAT
>JANHGO010000041.1:9669271-9686238 GCA_024606505.1 Aquila spilogaster | reverse complement strand
AGCCTGGTCTGGTGGAAGGTGTCCCTGCCCATGGTGGGGTGGAGTTGGAACTAGATGATCTTTGAGGTCCTTTCCAATGCAAACCATTCTGTGATGATATATGGTCTATGGACATGTGATCTTTGCAAATATATCACATGCCCAAGCTGTCATCCTGAAAAATTATGGGTCACAACGAAATGAATGTAAATTTCTTCCTATTGATATGTTTTGGCAGACTGTTTTCAGGATTTTATGTTAAGAACAATTTCAGTTGTATTTATGGGCTATTTTTCTTAAAGTTCTTGAAAGATTTAAGTGTGAATACCATAAAGAATTGCAATTTACCTGCTGCAAGCTAAGTAAAAACAAGCTAAATATAATCTGTTTATTAGAGTATAAGAAAGGAAATATTGTGTGTAATGTTGAACTTTTTGTATACAAACTTACAAAATATACAAAACTAAATACAGTCTCATAATTAGGGCTTACCTTTTCACAACAACTAGCAAGGTATCCCTTTTCTCAAGGGTACTTCTTATTGGGAATATTTTGGGAGGCATTTGCCTGTGCTAAGTATGACCTACTGTGCATAGTTCAAAAGGTCTTTAAAATAATTTGTGGCTTGGTGTATAATGCACATACAGTTAATGTAAAATAGACATATATAGTACAGCGGCTATAAATTTTAGAAGTCCAAAATTCTTTCTCCAGAACAGAAGCAAAGGAGTTATTTTTCACTGGAGAGTACTGAATTTTATTTAATATAACTTGGAAAAAGGTATAGTCGATGAGCTATCCACCTTTTTTATCATAGGCTACAGAAAGGGACAGGGAAGTGGGAAACCAAATTCAGAAAGTTACTAGCTATTGGAGTGTACTACTTCATCTTCCAAGAGAATGCCCTAACAGCCAGACTGTAGGTTAATATTGGATAGGTTCACTCTAAAGCCGATCTGTTCATGCTGGATCATTGTGCAGCAAAGAATAAAAGATTTAAATGTAACAGAGAATAAGTAACAGGGAATATAACATTGTAGTATAATCAGAAAAAGACTTCAGAGAGAAATATGTCCACTGACTACACCTTTTCCTTGAAACGATCAGTGGGGACTGGCTCATGTCCATTCTTCTCAAGCCTGATACTCTTTGGAGAGGTAAGTTGCATCCCTGCTTCATATAAGCAGGAGTGTACCATGGTGTAGCAGCTACTTCAGAACACTTTGGCCTTTAACAACATAGGCTTCTTTGTTCTTGAACTGCTTACCTAGTGAATATCTCGTGATGGCATGAGTGTGTTTATACAAGCCATTGGTTTGCAGTAATTGCCTAGACATGATGTTGCTGTAACTGTCACCGTCGGTGAAGGTGTGATCCCAGTGTTTATTTAGGGTTATTCTGTTTTATGGGATGCAGCAGCATGAGCTAGCATGAAATGTTGTAATTTGGCATCTGTGATCATGTTGTACTGCAAAGTTTGGAGGAAATGGCTGTCTTGCCAAGGGTGATTCTCTTTGCCTGATTGCTTTCATCAAGTGTCAGCCCTCGCCACACAGATTGTACGTTGAAAAAATTGAACTAGATTGTCCTATTGAGGTGAGATCAGGACTGGGTCTAGAATTTTTCTGTGTAGAAGCCTAGGATATCTGACACCTGCTCTTCCATTTTCTGGGCACCTGTCCCTATTGAATAGAAGAATGATACTTTTCTTTGGACTGTGCCAACCCCCAGCTCATACCTGAGGAATGACTTCAGTCTAAGTGAGTCAAATATGAGTTTTTTCATAATCAATTGTGGATATATTTTCTACCAAGCTTACAGGGGATATGTTCAAGGGGAGTTCCTGTCTGTCTTGGGGTAGTAGATGGTGTCTGTTTATATGGCTTTCTTTACATAATGTTTATAACTGGCAATTGCAGTGCATAGCTCTCGACAGAGATTTGTGGACTGCCGGGGAAGACTTGTGGATTCCCTGACTGGTTCTATCAGCTGAATGTACATTGTATATGTAGGACTTTTAATGACTTGGATACTTTCCAGCATAGACAGGATAGCATTCTTTGCCATTCCTGAGACGTCATCTTTATCAGTCCCAGAATGCTAGTCTGTCTTTTGATGGGTGCTAGTCATGCCCTGTTCCCTGGTAGAGGTGACAGCTATTCCTTGATAACTGAAGCCAGTACAGGGACAACAGCTCTGTCTTGAACTGTTGCAGGTAGAAATCAATTATGCCTTTGTTCACCTTAACATAAAACAGGACTCAGGGAGGTGTGTGGGATGCCAGTATCTCCACTGTTGTATTTATGATAAAACTTTGGAAGTACCACAGCTCCATCTTGCCCAGTAGTCTGTCTTTGACAGTGGCTCGTAACAAGTGAGGAACAGCTAGGAAAGAATATAAGGAGAGAAAACATCAAGCTTTTAGTGATATTCCCCAGGATATTCTCCTGCACTCTAGCAATACATATTTCAAGAAATATCAGAGATGGATGCCATGCCTTTAGATGGTCAGTTTTATGCCATGCTCAGTTTTAGATGGTTTTCTCTTCCAAGAATTTGTCCACCTGTTTTTTTTCAATGTGGCTAAATTCTTAGCATACGTACTGTCTGCAGGCATCATTGCATTTGACGTGCCTACTCTTTGCTCTGAAATAATACTGTACTGTGGCATGTTTTCACTAGTTCCATATTCCGGGAAGTCCCTAGGAAAACACTGAAGGAAGTCAGGCCCAGTCCTTTTCTTCCTCCTTGCCCTGGGCCTGGAGTTTGGTCAAAGAATCCTCCTTTAGTCAGTAACTTTTCTACCATCCCCTGAAAGTTGAACTGTAATTCTGTCTAAAGTCATTTGCCAGGTATCCTCCTGTTAGATAGACTAGCAGACAGAGATTGGATACTGCTGAGCCATGGTCTGAAATGTCAGAGTCGGTGGAGGCAATGATATCAAACACTTCAGTCCTGAGTAGCCAGACTCTGTTTCCCAGGCTTGGCATCTTGAAGCACATACAGTGAAAGAACAAATCCTGCAGTTTTCTATGTGGGTATCTAGGCTGGAGTCATTCTATTGCAAATCACATATATAAATAAGATAACTTGGACATTGCTTTGACTAGGACTGCATGCCAGCTGATGGTAAATGACCATCTATGATCCTGAGAGTGATGGCAGAAGTCAGTTTTAGGTGTTTTTTTTCCTGAAACTCTGCAGGCAAAGGAGGAAAAGAGAAGGAAAGAACTGGTTTGTGTCTGCTGCCTGGGAGGCGCTGATCTAACAGCCATTTGTATTTTGGTAGTCTACCTTGAGTAAATCAAAAAGTTGTGCTGTTTTAGATGTCTTCTGGAAAACAAATTAGGCCCTTGAGATCAGCAGTAGAGTGCCATTCTTCTTTGCTTAACGGGAAAGTTCTTCACCCTGTCCTAAAATGCCAGCTGTGCTGACAGTGTGAACTTGTCAGTCCCTGGACCAGATCATGCCTGGAGAGGAGGCTGACTCTGGGAAAGTTACCGGAGCATAGGAATGTGAGTAGATGTTTTGTGTCTGGCTTTCAGCCAGCTTACATGCCTTTCCCTCTTCACCTTCATTCTTTTCACTTGAATACTCTTGTATTGTGAAGTTCTGGGCATTGCTGCCTTTTTATGTATTTTCACATCTGTAGATATAAAATACTGTCTCATTTGCCTGACAATTCAGAATTAACAGCTGTAGTATAGTAGACAATTAGTGATATAAAGATAAGTAATGTATTCTTGCAATCCGAAGATCAGACAAATAATTACAATATCTAGAAAGATATATGAGTATTATTTTGTATTTCTACGTAGTTCAAACAGCTGGAGGAAGCCACATGATCACACAACCTGCTGCTCATGGGGGGCTTAACTACCCCAGTATCTACTGGAAGAGCAGTGCTGCTAGCCGCAAGGCAGAGCATGTACAGGACAGAGGGGTTCTGTTGTGGTTTCTAAAAAGAAAACCATGTCTCCTTAAACAGTCCAGAGTGGCTATCACATTCAGGAGTTACCGTTTTTTCCACCATTGAGGTTTAGCCCTGGTAGGCAGCTAAGCATCGCACAGCTGCTCACTCCCTCTCCCCAGTGGGATGAGGAAGAGGATCAGAAGGATGAAAGTGGGAAAACTTGTGAGTTGAGATAAAGACAGTTTAATAGGCAAAGCAAAAGCTGTGTGTGCAAGCAAAGCAAAATAAGAAATTCATTCACTACTTCTCATTGGCAGGTGAATGCTTAGTCATTTCTAGAAAAGCAGGGCTTCATCATGTGTTATGGTTGCTAGGGATGACAAATGCCCTCTCCTTTCCTGCTTTTTTTCCCCAAGCTGTTATTGATGAGCACAACATCATATGGTATGGAATATCCCTTTGGTCAGTTGGAGTCAGCTGTCCTGGCTGTGTCCTCTCCCAGTTTTTGTGCACCCCCAGCCTGCTCGCTGGTGAGGCAGTATGAAAAACAGAAGGCCATGACACTGTTCAGCAATAGCTGAAACAGAGAGCAAACCACTGGTTTGGTTTCAAATCCAAAGCATAGCACCATATGAATTGCTATGAAGAAAATTAACTCCCTCCCGGGCAAAACCAGTACATCTACTTATCATCAACCCACCTTGACCTTTGTGTATGAACATTTTATCAGTGTAGGTCTTTGGCTATTCTGTGATGGTAGCTTAATCTCTTTCCACCTGTGAAGTTCTGCTATAGACTACCACAGTCTGTGACAAAAAGGTAGGCTGTTGGCCTCCTTTCTGTGTTGCTTCATTTTCTCTCTGTTCTTTCTCCATCATTTTTTGAAGAAGATGATGTCAGTTTTTGCAAAACCTGAGCTTTATTTGCTGTGAATTACATGGCTTCTGGAATTGTGGTGAATGGCACAACTAGTTTGATATTCTTCTGTAACCCCTATGTCTACAACACCATGCATTGAGGACCTCCATCATGAGCTATGGCAGCCTTTTAAAGCAGAAAATGAGTGAACAGAGTGATACTATAGATACAGTTGTGTAAACAATTGCTTAAATTTTTCCAGCTATCAGGAATCCCATGTCCAACTGAAACTTGGTTAAGAATACTTCAAGTTCTTACTTACAAATTCCACCACTCTGAGAATATGTTGTCCTTATTGTTGTAGCTGAATGGCTGTATGTGTATAATTGTGGATAAACGTTAGTGTGTGTGTATTTGTAGGTGTATGTATGTACATGCATATATAAAATCATGGAATTGCCGATTGCTGTAATGCAAGGGAGTGTTTAGAAGACTGACAGATCAGCCCAATTTTAAATTTTAAAGCAAAACTTTTCCAAATTCATTCATTAACAACACAGTTTGTGCTAATTGTAAGTACTACATCATTATCACTACATATCTGAAAATATGAGTCTTTAATAATCATATTCCAGGTTAACTGTGAATACATAAAACCACAGGAATGGTGCCATACAATTAGCACTGATGACTATGGTCTTTCATTTCAGTCATTGAGATCAAAGTGATCAGATACGAGAGCCCTTTGATGAGAGAAGCCAGAACTGAAGCAGGCTTGTTTTTTCTGTATTTCCTCTTCATGTTTTTATCCTTTCTGACCCTCTCCCCCCAAAAAAGGCCAAAGGGGTGTCTTACCATCTCCTGATATTGCTTAACTTATTTTCTTTTGTCTTTCCAGTTGTCCTGCTTGTGTTTTTGACAGGATATTCTGCCTACTTGCAATCTTCTATCGTGTTAATATCTTGTGCTTATTTTGTTCTTCGGCAATTTGTTGTTACTTGGAGGCCTACTGCGTCTACGCATATCTTCATTTGTCCCTTTGGTGGTTATGTGGCTCAAATATTTACATAAAAAATTTACACATTGTATCTGACTGTGTCATCACAGTATTACAAAATACCTGCATACTGGTTTTGATTACATTGCCTTAGTACACTTTTTGCAGTACACTTACTTTACACTTTTGTTTACAGTAGTTTTAGTCCACATTTGGGTTTAAGGCAAACTAATAACAATTATACCCTGATTAGAACACTTAAAGTTTCTAGGTGTCAGAGGCTTCTGTTTTAGCTACAGTTATCATCTGCATCAGGATGAGTTTAGAGGTATGTAAGCTCTCTTATGCCTCATCCTTTGTATTTTTCCTGGACCAGGATTTTCTGAGGATCCGTTCAAAGTTCTAAAGTTGGAATTCCAGGATGGAATTGAAATCAGGGTGTTAATACTCTGTTTTCTCACTAAACCTTCATGGGTTTGGGTTTTTTGTGGGTTGGTTTGGTTGGGGTTTTTTGAGGGGGTGAGGTGGGAAAACAGTTTCTCGTGCAGTATTTGTCTGGGTTTTACAAAAAAGAGGAGGATGGGATTACTTGACCCTTCTGATGACTTTCCACAGCAGTTTCTGTTACCAGGAAATCAAAAGGGCATCACCGTGTCTGTTCAGAGGCTGTCCAAATGGTTAAAAGGTTCCCAAGTGGTTCTGTCAGTTTGAGTCTATGCTGTGTTCAGACCACATCAGCAGAACTGTTAAAAAAGTTACTAAACCTAAGTATTTGTAGAATGGCTATTGTTAATTCCATTCACATTTTTAGTAACCAGTTTCTTATTGCAAAGGCATGCAGGGCTGATGCTGCATTTGTTTGGCAGAGCAGATTTCCTCAGAGGGTTTTAAAATCAGCTTCCACTTACTTACTGGGTATGGCAGAGCTTTGTGAGCTTGCTTACGTTGTGAATGTACATCTAGATGGCACCTAAAAGAAAGAAATAGAGAGAGTTCCTCTATAGGTATGTGTTGCTTAAATGCACATTCACTAGCCTTCCTTTATCTCTCTTTCAGAATTCCTCCTCCTACTAGGAGACATGGGGTTAGAAAGAATGAGAATACAATGATGATCACTGCTTGCTTTGTTTTGGGTTTTTTTTGTTTTGTTTTGTTTTTAAATTTCATGACATAAGGTAAGGTGATGCATATTTCTGCTGATGCAAAAGGCATCCAGATGAAATGCTACTTTACCCGCATCTGTATGCAGACACCAACACACAGAAAGTGTGCATACAGTGTGAATGTAATACATCCCATTTCAAAGAAATATACGTGAGTAATATTTCTTTCATCATCTGTACAAGAAAATTCTGAACAGTAGGTAAAAAAGCTTCATAAGAAAAAAAAAATGTACTCTGAAAGACAGGAAGGAAAGATTTGTTAAAAGGTATAGCCAACAAATTAAGAGGCTGAAGTTTTAACTGCCTGATATATTTCCATGATAAAAACATACAGTCTCTCTTTTCAGGACTGTTTTACTTTAGAGACTGTTTTACATCTTGAAATACATCTTTAGGTTTCCTTCATTTTTCTGTATTAGGATTTCTAAATAATTCTGAGATTACTTTCATTTTCAGTAGAACTACCCAAAACCCTCATGAAGCTGTGTTTTTCTTTCTCTTTTGTCTGTCCTTTGTTTTCCCTTGAAACCAAGTTGTATTACATAATCTAGATGTTTGGATAGTTGTAGTCTTTTATCTCCAGAGTCTAAAGCCATGCAGGTCATCCACAAGGTTGTTTGCTAGAAGAATGATGAGTGCTTAAATAACTATGCATAGGTTGCCAAAGTTGATTTCAGAATTCCTTGCGCTGACTCCTGAAATAGGTAAATTAATTCTACCTGAATAAAGTAGTATGATCCTTTACGTTAATAATTCTAATTACAACAGAAGCTATTTCAGTTCTATGGAATTTTGTTTGGTATAGTAGCTTCTTCTGTCTTTCTGTAAACTGTAAGCTGCCTCTTTTTAAAGACTCTTCTCTTTGTATTTTAGTGTGTACCTATCCCATGTAAACCTGAACATTTAAGCCGTTAATTTGCTCTCATTTGACTTAGGAACGTCTGACTAGTTTCTAATACTTTAAAAATAATCTTCCTATCAGAAGTTGACAGTATTCAACCTTCATTTTAATACTGCTACCAGTTTGATATTTGTTCTTTAATTCTTGGAAAATTGGATGCTAAAATAAAAGCTTTTTTTCTTTCTGTCCGTCTTTAGCATTGTCATGTGTAATTTCTGTTCTTTGATGCATCAGCAAGTTTTAGATGCAGCTTTTTCACTTTGATTTTGTTGTTGTACCTTGAGAAGTAAAAAAATGAGATAAATTCTTGAGTTTCCGAAGTATGTGTCATGAAGGCAAAGCAGCCATGAAAAGAACCAGATAAAGCAAATTATTGTATACTCTTGACTTGGAATCTGGCTAGATATTTTTGCTTTCAAAGTTTATATCAGCCTTTTGAGCAATTCTATTTTAAGTTTCATTCTAGATGTGTGACGTCATGTGTCCCTGCAGATGGAAAATTACATCAGTAAAAATGATCTTGATGATAGGTTCCTCAGATTTCCAGAAAGCTTTCAAGAGATTCCCTAACCAGGAGTTTAAGAAACTAAGCAGCCATGGCACAAGTAGAAGGGTACTGAAAGGATGAACAGATTGCTAAAACTTAAAAAACAGAGAGTAGGAATATATGCTAAATTTTTGCAGTGGAGGACCATCGTCTTTGGAGATCTGAACCTGTTCACATAACACAGGTCTTGCATGACACACATGACTTGTACTATCATAGAAAAGGCCTGGAAAAGGGGCTGTGCAGGGGTTTGGAGGTCTGGTATTCCAAAAGAAGTAAGAATTAGGATCAATTGAATAATTTCAGAAGGACCTTCTGATGCTGAGTGATGTGACAGTAGAGTGGCAAATGAAATCCAGGTTACAGAAATGTAAGGTATGTTAGCATAGAGTAGAACAGAATAAATCAGTTGGGAGGGACCTTCAATGATCATCTAGTCCAACTGCCTTCTTGTCCTTTTGAAAAACAGAAAGTCCCTCAGTATGTTTCCTTGATGCTTTCTTTGTTGCATCAAAATGCCATTAAATTAATCTAGGAGATTCACCTCCTGGTGTTCTTTGGCCTTATGCTTCTCGAGCTAGCTCTGTATTGTTAAATACTCAACATCAAAAAGGTGTTCTTATTTTACCTTTGCATGTGTAAGCCTTACAGAAAGTTTTCCAAACTCTTCATTTCTACTGTGGGAAGTGTGTTCTGTTGTTTCAGTGCAGCAGTTTGTCGTAACATATGTAGTGTTGTGTTCAGACCTGTTACAATACCAGCATTTTACCTGTACTTGAGTGACCTCAGTAGCTGTGTTCTTTAACGTCTCACTTCAGACATCTTGCCATAAAGTCACATATCAAGCACTGTGCCATTCCCAAAGTCTACAGTCACTTTTATAATGGAACTTTTCAAACCACCACTGTTTAAATGATAGTTGGATAGTGCATGCCATCAGCTGTTGTTAGAATACTTACGTGAGCCTCTCGAAGAAAGTGGTTTCTAGTCTATACATACATTAGATAGAAAAGGCAAGTCTTTTCTACATATGTCTCTGCATCTGAAAGGAACTGATTGAAGGTGGCAGTGGTACAAAAATGGCAGTGGGTGTGTTCTGTCTTATGCAATGTTAGTGGGGCAGGGATTAGAGCATTTCTTCTGCGGACCCTGCAAGGGTAGACTTCAGTCTTTTGTGATTAGGATAAATACACCCTTTGTTAAAATGCACTTGTGAATTATCCAAGGAAGGAACACCATTACTGGTAAGGAGAATTTTCCCCCTTGGTTTTGAAAACTACAATTATAGGAAAGAGCTTAAAAAATGCAACTAAGCAAGAATATCAGGGTAAAGAAGGGACTGGAGATAAAACAGCCCTTTCAATTGAGAAGCTATGGAAGATGTTGGATGAGGGTAAAAGAACATTGGAGATAAGCTTTGTTTCTTTGCCTAGCTACAATGTGCTGTGTTTATGAATGCTGATAGGAGAATTCCCATATGTAATGCTGAATTAAAGTTTCACAGACAGGAGCTTGATGAAAAGAGAATTTATTTTTGTGTCTTGAGTTAAGTCCTATGGTAAAAAGCTGTAAAATCATCTAGTTTAGCGACACATGCATGGTAGATAGTGAATATTTTGGTTTTATGCTACATTTTTTGCATATTTTGTAAATTAGTTGAAGCAGTTGAAAAGTAAGTATGACATGAGCAAATTTTATCTCAAATGGAGTTCAATAGCTACTCATCAAATCAGATTTTAATATGGAAAGCAAAATTTAGTTTATAGGCAGTGGAAGATAATACACTATTTACGATTTGGGAAACTTCAATGAACTCACTTTTTCAAAAAGCTTTTCTAAGAACTTAAATACCTTTCTAAGGAGACTGCTTGTTTTCTGGTTATTAAAAAAAAAAAAAAAAAGAAAAAAGCTTGATGTCATATTGTAGCTATGTAGGATCCTGGTGTTTCTTTAATTGTTCCTATATTGGGACCTAGATTCTCACCACATGCTGAGTAGCTATGAAGGCAGTGTCGTGGTTTAACCCCAGCTGGCAACTAAGCACCACGCAGCTGCTCATGCACCTCCCTCACAGTGGGATGGGGGAGAGAATCAGAAGGGTAAAAGTGAGAAAACTCGTGGGCTGAGATAAAGACAGTTTAATAGGTAAAGCAAAAGCCACGCACACAAGCAGAGCAAAACAAGGAATTCCCTCACCACTTCCCATCGGCGGGCAGGTGTTCACCCATCTCCAGGAAAGCAGGGCTCCGTCACACATAATGGTGACTTGGGAAGACAAACACCATCACTCCTAACATCCCCCCTTCCTTCTTCTTCCCCCACCTTTATGTGCTGAGCATGACGTCATATGGTGTGGAATATCCCTTGGGTCAGTTGGGGTCAGCTGTCCCGGCTGTGTCCCCTCCCGACTCCTTGTGCCCCCCCAGCCTGCTCGCTGGTGGGCTGGGGTGAGAAGCAGCAAAGCCCTTGGCTCTGGGTAAGCCCTGCTCAGCAGGAATCAAAACATCCCTGTGTTATCAACACTGTTTTCAGCACACATCCAAAACAGAGCCCCATACCAGCTACTATGAAGAAAATTAACTCCATCCCAGCCAAAACCAACACAGGCAGTGAGAGAACTCTGGCAGGAGGATTGATGTGGTACGCCAGGACTTCATTTTTTTTACCCTAAACTTGTCTGGGACTTCTGTAGTTACTGCTTCTACTTTTTACGTTGATTGCAGTTCCTCTTTCCAGGCAGAACACCTGGCACATCCACAGTTTTCTCTGTTTGCACCCTTTCTGTTTCTTTAGGGCTGTTGGTGTGAGATTCTGTGACTGCCTCGCAGTCATAAAATCCTTTTCTGCTTTCAGCTTGATTTCCTAAGTGCTATAAAGAAAATAGAAAACATGTGGCAAATGGTCTATAGCAGCCAAATTCTCTGCATTACTATAGTTTGAGTAATTTATGAAAATTTTTAGCTTTAACCACTTTGAAGTCTGTAAATTTTTCAAAGCATGCTAATTTGCAAAACATTCTTTTTGAGCTTTTTCAGTGTAAATTTTCAGTGGCTTCATAAGCTTGCTTCCTTATAAAATCAATATCCTCCTTCTTTTAATTATTATTTAATTTATTAAGTGAAACAGTGAGATTTTTACATAGTTTATACAAAAGACTATTGTTTCTGATTATTAGCCCAGACTAACACAAATGCACTAGGCAGACTTTTGGTAATTTCACTCACAAAATTATACTTTACATTTTTATTATTGGAGTTATTTGTGATAAGAATTATCTTAACAGTTCCATAGAAGTTAGGATTTTCTAATGACTGTGAACATTCTGCCTTAAATTCAATCTCTGTCTTTTCTTTTAAGATTGAGCGTTAGTTTCACAGTGGCTAAAAAGAAGCAAGACGACTAAGGCATCCACCTATAATAAAAGTTACAGATATCTCCAAAGGCAGATCACCAGGTCTGCAATAACTGAGATGGACCCAACTCCCGCAAAAACACTATTCACATTCAGGAAAGCATTAATTTGGGGAATTGTATGTTTTCTAACAAGGATGGTATTTATGGACCCTTACTAAAGCAGGTGAAATGAAGAAATGTAATTAATTGCATGGGATTGGCTTAGGAATGAGGTGTGAGGTTTGTTATTACTTGACATTGTTATAGATGCTGCATTGCAATCTACTGAATACAGGGAGACATCTTTCAGAGGTAGCCAGTTATCAGTAGTGCTTCTTTTGCACCAAACACATTAAATATATATCTCAAAGTTTGAAATCATTATTGGTTCTGAAGGAGTGACACAGAACGTTCACTGCATTGATAATTGAAAATTCCTGTTTCAATAAGACAAAAAAAAAGTACTCACAGCTCATTTATGCTTAGTTATCTTTGGGGAATGCAAAATAAGCATAGTTTATTTGTTGGTTTTTTTTTAACTTTAGTTCATAAGAAATCAACGCACTGTTAGCTGCCATATGTGTCCATCTGTTTGTCTTGTTATTTTTTTAGCTCATCTTACTAATTGGGTCCTTTGCCCTCCTGGATCTATTCCCTGGGCCTACACAGAGCAAGCAGTTGATTTTATGTGGCATTTCCAGTAAAAGCATTTGAAAAAATTATTTTAAGGTAGTTATATTTTTCATAGAGGAGTATAAGTAAGCATGTTAATTTTACTGTTTACTAAGCATGGAAATGGGATTATGAATCTGTCTTTGTCATATTTATTTTCTTAATATACCATTTAAAAATCTATATAGACCAAAATATTTTCTGTTAATTATGTTGATTTTTTTAATTATAAATGGGTGTATAACACTCATGCTGTAAGTAAATATCAATTACGTTGACGTATTTCCTCCATATTTTTTGGTAAACCATAAAATAATTAATAAATGCAAATTACCTGATTATTTTTACTAGTATAAGAAGATGATTTAAAGTGGAGCTGTTTGAGAATGTATAGACCATATGCAAATCATTGTTGAAAATGTTGATGATTGCTTGAGGAGAAGGCAATCTATCTAAGGTATAGGCTTACTTTAAGAATATGCCACAAGTAGAAATAATAGTACACAACAAATAAAACCCACTGATGTAATGGATGAAACCATACTAATATATTTGGTGTATTTTTTTGAAAATTGTCTTGCCAGATATGGACCAAAAAGATAATTAAATGGACTGCAGTTATGTGAAAATTTAAATTTACGCTTACACTTATGTTTGCCAGTGATCTCACTGCAGTCCAGAAGTACAAAAAATAGTCTAATTCATGTGCATATCTCTGCAAGACTGTGGCTTAAGAAATCAATTTTGTCACTGTGAGTAATTTGCAGTAACACAGTGTAACTACTAAAGCTTTCTAATTAGTTTTAAAATAATTTAATGCATCTGTGAATATTAAAACTGTTTAAAATTTAAGGCATGTGATCTATGGTCTTTTGTGTGGCCTAGAGCATAAAGTACCAATGTGCAGTATGGATAGACAGACTTATTTGTGTTATTTAGAAAAATCTAACAGAAAACTTCAAATTTTTGAGGGCATTCATCTAAATTAGATGTTTTCTTTATTTCATTCTTTCTATTGAAGCAAAGGGAATATAGCCTAGCTAGTCAGAAATTGATTGCATATTTCTTTAAAGTCCATATCAATATCTACATATAATGCTTAGCACAGACCATTTCATATATATATCTCTGTATCCTGATCCATGTCTGTTTCATTAAAATATATAGATGTAATATATAGATCCTTATATGATTTGTCCATTCTAAGCCATGGTTTGAGGATTAACCAAGTATCTGCCCAAGACTGCCCACATAGTTATCTCGGATTATTTGAACATGAGTGAAGAAACACCATCACCACCAACAATTTCGTTAAGAGAAGGCAGCTGGTACTTGCCAGGGAACCAGACTGGCAATGAGAGTTATATTAAATCTATTCTCTTGCAGTGAAAGACAAGGGAAGGGTACCAAATCCTTGCAATATATGAGGATAGAAAATGCTACTTTAGCAAAGAGATACTGTTAAATGCAGAAGAATCTCTTTTTATCTATTGGCCTCTCCTGTGAAGGTTACATTGTATGATTAAATGGGTGTACTAATTTCCTGTATTATCTTTGGGAGCATGTTACTGGAAAATGCTCAGTGTGTACAGATTTGTTGCTCACAGAGGTAGTCTTCTGAATCTTAAAGGCCGTTCTCCTTAACCTGTAACTTCCATGTTAAGCATCAAGAGCAGAAGTGGTATCTGCCCATAGCAGATTGGCTACTAAAACAACAGCCTCAGAATGCTCCTTCTTTGTTCAGGGTCTGTCTCTTGTGGCAGTGAGATTACCTCCATTAGTTGATCTTAGAATAAGTTCAAATTTTCCTACAGTACTTTACCACCTGCTCTTGTCTTGGTCTCTCAATGTACGGCGTTCACATGAAGCATCGTTACAGTCTGCCCCAAGGATTCAACAACTTCCCCAGCAGCAATCCAAACACATTTTCATTCAACTCCTTCCAAACAGTTTCTGAATACGTAACCTGAAGGCGAGTCATTGTCTTCACTTTTTCACAGTCACTTGGCCATCCATGTTGCTACAGGAAGAATATTACTATGTGCTGCTGGATGCTGAATATCACAAATGCAACACGCAGTTTCTGTCTTCCCTGACTTCCCAGTCTTCAGCTAACGACATATTCATGGACCCCATCATGAAAATTAGAATGGCTGGAGACAACTTCTCTTCTAGCCCTGGGTGTCAAAGTGCCAATCCCTCCTTGATTCAGTCTTAAAAATTTAGGGAGAACACAAGGATCCAAAAATAATCCTTTTCTTCCTGCACCATTTTCTGGAGAAAATCTGAATATAGTATTGGCCAGAACTTTTCTTCCTGAACTATTTCAGTAGCCTAAAAAAACACCATCCTTTTTGTTTGCTCTGTCCTGTGGCAACCAGTAGAGACTTGTGGAGGAATTTTGGGAGTTACATATAAATATTGTCACATGCATACAGGTATGTATCAGGCTATATATCTGTTTTTAAAATGCAGCTTCATTCTTTTCTTTTCTTCTTTTGTGGCTATTACATAGAAGGCAGCCAAGGAGTATTAAATTGTATAAGAAATAAGAACTACTAGCAATTGATAGTAATCCAGTATGTCCTTGACTCTAGAAAAAGCTTAAAATCCAAACACATCAAGCACAGTTAATCAGGAAGAAGTATATTAAGTATCTACTAGAGCTTGTTTGAGAATACAAAAATTAAGTGGTCTGGTGATGTTTTTGCCAAGCCCAGAATCAAATTTTAAGGATCCTATGAGGCAGGTAAAATCAGTTAATTATAAAGTCTAACAACCACATTTAAAGAAAAAGAGCCCCAAAGATGTGCACATTCTGAAAATCTGAGAGGCTTGGCACTGACTACTTGTGTGTTACTGGTCATCCTTTAAGGCCTCTTCCTATCAATATTCCAGGAAACATCAAGGATACTTCCTAAGAAAATGCTACGAACAGTACAGATAGCTGTATGTCATGGTTAAACTGGGAATGCAGGTAATTATACTGTGAATAAAAGGGTCCATTCTGTTTTGTACAGTAGCTGACCAAGATGAAACAGTTTTACACTGATTTTGGTGCTTTTCTGCTCTGAGGGATTAAAAAAACGTAACAGAGTAGGTCAGGGGCTGTCAGACACCTTTATCTTAGGAAATGGTCAGTGAATTTCTAGAAGTTGTTTCCTGCTGGAGGGGCTGATCTGTGACTTGGTTTTGTTTGGTACTGCAACCGTTTTCTAACAGCTGATGGACTGGGTGTTTGATGGCACAGCTAAAAATGAAGCAGCCTGCCTAGGTAGTATTGTTATCCAGTCAGTAATGAGATGTTCATACAAAGTAGGATGCGGCTGTTCTCACTTTAGCTGATGCAAAGCCAACCAAGTATGAGGAATAAAGATGTAAAGTAAAACATTTTGACTAAATAACAGGGAAAAGGACTTTCAACCATAACTTCTGTTACTTTGACTAGTAATTCTGAAAATATTACGAATCACAAGTTCACTGAAGGAGAAACTTAGGCATTGATGATGTTTATTACTAAAATCAAACCCATTGTCTCCTGTTTTGCATAATGAGAGCAGCTGAGTAGAGCCTACTTCATTTTGTTGCCTGTTTCTGTACTTGGCTTTTGTTTATTTGTTTTCAAAATAGCCTATCAGAATGAGATACCCCATTATAATAAACATTCCTTCAGATAGCACTCCAGAAAGAATGTTAGGCATGCTTTTATTTCTTGTTTAAACTAATTCAGCTATTTATTTTCCAAGTATATTCTAACTTTGCTTAATAAGGTCAGATTCTTAAAGGCTGCCAGAATTACCGATTTATATTTGTCAATTTTAAGTCAATGGTTTTATTATGGTTACTCTGCTTGTGTGGTTGCCCACAGCTCAGCCTTGTCGATAACCCTTCAAAATACTAGGTAGTTACACTATTCCCATACCTAATTTACACATTTCAGTCAAACAAGAAATAGCTTATGGTCTATTCCCATGTTGGTTATAGCTTCTTCTCTATTAAAAGGCTACACTTATAATTTACTTGGCAAGTTCCTAATTAGGCACTTCTCATGCCTAATTTTTCTGCTTGCATTTTGGCAAAGCTACTATCTCAGTAGGGCCAACAGATTGTTTGGGTATATTATTAACATTAATAATTATTTTTACAGTCTTTATAGTGAATGGTATCTCAAAAAAGATCTGGTGGGTCAAGGGCTGTGACTTAACCTTTGGTACTAAGGCTCTACTTCTATACAAGTTCAGAACTTCAAACCAGATTCTTAAAAATGATTTGCAGTACACTTCTACTCTTGCTCTTTAAAGGCTGTTTGAGTTTCTTCCACGAAGGTCAGAGCACAAATTGCTATTTTATTATGGTGATTGGTCAGAAAAGTTGTTTGTCCTTTTCTGCTTCCTTTCCATTGGCCTTCTTTTTGTCTTCCTAGACCATCAGAAGGGGTAAAAACTACTGATGATCTGTATTGGCTGCCCCCTCTTGATCCATTGTGGAGATTTATACAATGTGATACATAATATTGGACAAAATTATTTAACTCAGGTTGGCCA
>JANHGO010000041.1:9626039-9669171 GCA_024606505.1 Aquila spilogaster | reverse complement strand
GACAATTGCTTGTGCATCACTTTTTTTTTAAATATATATTATATATATATATATATATTTAAATATATATATATATTATATATATATATATATTTACATATATATATATATAAACATAATCATTATAGTTATTTCTCTTTTCCTTTTCGGTCTTAGTAAACAGTTTTTATGCGAACTTACGAGTGCCTTTTTTTTTCCATTTCTGTCCCCTGTCCCACTGAGAAGGGAGGGAGTAAGAAAAAGGTGGTGTTTAGCTGCTTGCCGTGTTAAACCACAACTGTAAGATGGCTAGCATTAATGTTGTTTACATTTTTAGTAGTCAATAATGTTGTTTCGGAGACATGCTGCGTTTATTTTGCAGCACAGACTTCATGAAGGAGTTTTAAAATCATAACTATGGCAGAGCTCCCCAATCTTATTCATACTGTTAATGTACAGCTGAAAAGTACCTAAAAGAAAGAAGTAGAGGAAGTTCCTTTATATGTATGTATTGCTGACTTGTCCATTCACTAGGTTTCCTTTACCTATTCTTCAGAGCTCATCCTACTAGGAGACATGGGCTTAGAAGGAATTGAGAATCCTATGCTAATCACAGCCATTTTTATTACTGCATTTTATGGCAGAAGATAAGGTGACAACTTCTGCTGATGCAAAAGGCATCCTGGTGAAATGTTTTCTGCGCCAGCATCTGTGTGCAAACACCAATACAAAAAAGTGTACTCATGGTGTGAATTTGTGTAAGGCACCCTATTTAAAAGAAATGTACAGTGAGTAATCTTCCTTTCATTGTACGTAAAAGACAGTTTTGAACAGCAGGTGAAAAAGTGTTATGAGAAAAAATACACAATGAAAGATAAGAAGGACTTGTTAAATGGTATAGCCAACATAAATTAAGAACCTACACTTGTTAATACCTCTTATTTCCTTGGTAAAAACACAAGATCTCTTCTCAGAAGTATTTAGACACTGCTTTACAACAAATACAGCTTCTTCATATTCTCCCACTTTCCTTATCTGTAGAACTACCTAGAAGCCTGATGAAGCAGTGTTTTTCCTTCTTTTCTCTTTCATTTGTTTTCCCTTCAAACAAGGTTGTGTTACATAATTAGATGTCTGGATAGCTGTAGTCTTTTATCTGAAGAGTCTAAAGCCATAGAGATCATCCACTAGGCTGCTTGTTAAAAGATTGACCTGTGCCATGCGTAATTTGCCACAGTAGATTTCAGAACTCACCGCATGAAAAAGTGAAATTAACAGCTCAAATAAACTGTTATGTTCCTTTTCTCAAACAATAGAAGATATTTCCATGAATCCATATTCTATGAAATTTGGATTAATGTAATAGCCTCTTCTGCCTTTCTGTAAGCAGTAAACTGACTCTTAATACAAAATCAAATACAAAGATTCTCTCTCTGTATTTTAGCGTGTACTTGATTCATGTAACCCTGAACATTTAATTTAATTTACTCTTGATTGACTTGGGGATGTTTGACTGTTTTCTAGCTCTTTAAAAATGATCTTCTTATCAGAAGTTGACAGTTTTCAACTTTCATTTCAATACTGCTACCACTTTGATACTTGCTCTTTAATTCTCAGAAAATTGGATGCTAAAATAAAAGCTTTGTTGCATTCTGTCAGTCTTTAGCATTATCATGTGTAATTTCAGTTCTTTGATGCATCTTAAAAGTTTTAGATGCAGCTTTTTGACGTAGGTTTTTGTTGCTATTGTTCCCTGAGAAGTTAAAAATCCTTAAGGAAATGAGATAAATCAAGTTCTTAGATTTCTGAAGTATGTATCATGACAGCAAAGGAGTGATGATAAGAACCTGATAAAGTAAATGATAGTATACTCTTGACTTAGAATTTCGCTAGATGTTTTTGCTTTCAAATTTTCAATCATCTGCTTTTTGAACAACTCCATTTTAAGTTTACACTTAAAAATAAAGGATAAGTACACCCTCTATTTAAATGTATCTGTGAATTATCCAAAGAAATAACACCTTTACTGGTAGGGAGACTTTTTTCCTGTTGATTTTGAAAGCTAAAATCATTCAGAAATACAACTAAGGGAGAACATCAGGGTAAAGAGGAGACTGGAAATATGACAGCCCTTTCAGCTGAGAAGCGAGAGAAAATGTTGGGAGAAGATAAAAGTAAAAATAAAAAAATTGGAGATAAGCTTTGTTTCTTTGCCTATCTAAAATGTGCTGTGTGTCTGAGTGCTGATAGATGAATTCCCATATGTAATGCTGAACCAGAGTTTCACAGGCAGGGGTTTGATGAAAAGAGAATTAATTTTTGCCTCTCAAATGAAACACTATGGTAAAAAGCTTTAAATTCATCTACTTTAGTGACAGATGCATGGTAGATAATGATATTTTGTTTTTATACTACAATTTTTTGCTTAATTTGTAAATAAGCTGATGCAGTCAAAAAAGCGAATATGGAGTGAGCAAATTTTACCTCAAATTAAGTTCAATAATTACTCATCAAATCAGATTTTAAGAGGGAAATAAAATGCAATTTATAGACAATGGAAGACAATATACTGTTTACAACTTAGGAAACTTCAATGGACTCACTTTTAAAAAAAGGTTTTATAGGAAATTAAATCTATTTTTAAGGACACTGCTTGTTTTCTGATTGTGTAAAAAAAAAGCGGTCACAGCTATGTAGGGTATGGTACAGCATAATATAGTTTCATTGGTGGATCTTGGGACCAATATTCAAGCCATATGCTGAGTAAATCTCAAGGCAACAAGAAAAATCTGATAGAAAGTTTAATTCATGTGGTATACCAGGACTTCCTTTTTTGTCCTAAACTTGGCTGGGACTTCTGTTGTTGCCTCTTATACTCTGTAAGTTGCCTGCAATTCCTTTTCCCGGGTGGAATACATGGCATACACACAGCTTTCCCTGTTTGGGCCTTTCTGTTTCTTTAGAGCTCCCAGTGTGATAATGCGATTAACTTACTCATAAAATAATTTTCTGCTTTCATCTTGATTTCATTAGTGCTGTAAAGAACATGTCAAACATTTGCCAAATGGTCTGCAGTGGCCAAATTCTCTGCTTTGCCATGGCTTGAGTAGCATATGAAAATTTTCAGATTTAACTGCTTTGAGATGTTTCAAAGCATGCTAATTTGTAAAATTTTCTTTTGGAGATCTTTTTAGTGTAAAATTTCAGTAACTTCCAGTGTTTCCTTCCTTATAAAATAAATATCCTCTCTCTTAATTATTAATTATTCAGTGTATTAAGCCAAACATTTAGATTTTTAGGTAGTTTATTCAAAAAGTTATTGCTTCTCATTATGAGCACAGACTAACCCAAATGTTGCACATAGATTTGTGGTAATTTCACTAACAAAATTGCACACTACGTTTTTATTATTAGAGTTATTTTTGTTAAGAGTTATCTTAGCAGTTCTATGTAAGTCATGACTCTCTAATGACTACGAGCATTCTGCCTTAAATTCAGTCTCTCTTTTCTCTTAAGATTAAATGTTAGTTTCAGTGATGTAAGTAAACATCTAATTTGGATGACTGAAAAAAGAAATTAAAAAAAGAAGAGAATAAAAACCAAAAACCCTTCTCCATAGGTCTGCTCTTAATGAGTTCTTCTTTCTGTCTGTACTTGTATCTGGGATTGCCCTGACCCAAGAACAACACCTTGCACTTGGCCTTGTTGAACTCCATTAGCTTCATGTGGGTCCAGTTTTCAAGCCTTTCCAGATCCCTTTGGACAGCATCCCTTCCTTCTGTTTTATCAACTGCACCACTCAGTTTGCTGTCACCAACTTGCTGGGGGTGCACACTCAGTCTCACTGTCTACATCATCAGTACAGATGCTGAAGATTACCAGTCCCAAGACAGACCCCTGGGGGACACCACTCATCACTGGCATCCACCTGGACATAGAGCTGTTGACTACAGCTCTCTGGCTGCTACCATCCAACCAGTTCTTTATCCATTGAACAGTCTATGCTTCAGAGCCACATCTTTCCAATTTAGAGATAATAATGTGGTGTGGGACCGTAATGAAGTATGAGATTTGTTAAGATGTGACATTGTTACACATGCTGCGTTGCAGTTTTACTGCTTTGCAATTTCTTGCAGAGAAGCACTGTGCAGTGATAGCAAGTTATCAGTAGTGTTTCTTCCTGACCAAATGCATTAAATATGTATCTCAGTGTGATAAATGATTATTTTCTCTGAGGAAATGAAACAGAACCTTCACTGTATTGGTCCATGAAAATTACCATTTCACTACGGAAAGAAAAATATAGTGTTTTTTATTCTTAGTTATCTTTTGGTAATGCAACCTAAGTATAAGGTGGTTTGGTTTTTTTGTTGTTGTTTTTTTTTAAATTCAGTTCAAAGGAAATTCACACGCTGTTAGCTGCCATATGTTTGTCTTGCAGCTTTTTATCTCATCCTGCTAATTTGGTGCTTTGCCCTCCATTGGATCTATTCTCTGGATCAAGGCAGAACAATCAGTTGTTTTTATGCGGTACTTTCAATATAAGCATTTGAAAAAATAATTTTAAGGTCATCATCATATTTTTCATAGATAAATATAAGTACATGTGTTAATTCTACTGTTGAGTGTGGGATTATAAATCTGTGTTTGCTTTTCATATTTATTTCTTGATATGCAATTTTAAATTTTGCATAGCCCAAAATATTTAGGGCTATGTTGATCTTTTTAATTTATACACCCATACTCTAATTAAACATGAATCAAGTTGACATTTCCTCCATATTTTTTTGTTAAGCCTTAAAATAATTAATAAAATCAAATTGCCTACGTTTAAAGGGAAGATTCAGAGCACAGTTAGATATTAAGAATGTATAGACCTTAAGAAAATCATTGTTCCAAATGAGTAAAGAAAGAAATCTGCCTGAGGTACTTAAATATACAGGTAGAAATAATAGTCCAAAACAAACAGCAAGCACTGTCGAAACCCATGAAACCATACTAATACATTTATGTATCTTTTGAAAAAAATGGCTTGCTACATATAGACCAAACAAGACCAGATAATTAAATGTACTACATGAAAATTTAATTTTTTTCCTCACTCTTGCTCACTAGTGATCTCACTGCAGCCTAAGAAGTACAAAAAATGTGTGGTCTAACTTGTGTATGTGTCTCTGCAAGTCTGTAGCTTGGGAAACTGATTTGTCATTGTCAATAACTTGGAGCAATAAAGCTTTCTATTTAGTTTTAAAATTATCTAATGATACATGTGTGTTAAAACTGTTTACATATTAGGGCATGTGATATATGATATTTATGGTATCAGTCACCTGGACTAGAATGTAAAGTATCTACATATGGTACGGGTAGACATACTTGGTGGTGGTGGTTTTTTGTTTTTGTTTTGTAACAGAGTTGTTTGAATTGTAGAGGTGATGACAAAAATTACATGTTTTTTTTTATTATTATTATTATTATTATTTTGAAAGAAAGGAGATATAACCTAGCCAGTTATAACTGATTGTATGTTTCTTTAAAGCCTATATTACAATGTCCACCTACAATGCTTAGTGCAGAGCATTTCATGTAGATTGTTGTATCCTGATCCATGTCTGTGTGATTAAAGTATAGAGATAAAAGTAAGAAAGAAAAAGAAAACTGAACCGTAGTAGGGTTGCTGTGCCACAGCACTGATGTATCAGGAAAACTCAAGCTTTTGAGGTGATAGGTAACTGAAGTGCTAACGAATACTATCTGTTCCCAACCCTAAACTGTCTAAGGTTCTCACAAAGGAAGTACGCTGGATTGTGCACTGGTGCTTCAGGGAGCAAAGCAATCACTGGCAAGGAGGTACTGAGACAAACCTCTGTGTCACAAAGCAAAGATGGACTGACAACTTGGCTGGAATCAGTTGGTACAGATTTCTCTCCTTTTCATTTTCATTTTCACTTCTTTTCACTTGCTCAAAACTCAAAGAGGAATAAGATTCAAAAAGACAACTGTGACTGTTCTGTTTGATGTTAACTCATATATGGGCAACATATGGGCAACATATATGGGCCCAGTACACCTGAATTAGCACTCTGTAGAGTCACTTTGTAGATGTAAGCAATATTCCAGGGTGGTGATCGCAGAAAAAAAAAAGAGAAAGGTCATTGTTGCGAGGGGTTAGCTTTGAGGAGGACTGTGAAAGTAGGATTGAGATGTGAAAAAAAAAGCAGAAGAGCAACCAGCAGATAGACTCCAAAGAATTGCACCATCCTCTGAGTAAAGAATTTCTCCCTAACATCTAATCTAGATCTCCCCACTTTTAGTATAAAACTGTTCCCCCTTGTCCTATCACTATCTGTATCTTTTTATACTTCATGTAAAAAGTCTGTCTCCCTCCTTTTTATAAGCTCACTTTAAGTACTGGAAGACCACAATGAGTTCTCCCTGGAGCCTTCTCCAAGCTGAACCTCAGCTCACTGAACCTGTCTTCAAAGGAGAGGTGCTCCAGTCCTTTGATCATCCTCATGGCCCACTTCTGGACCCATTCTAACAGCTCCACATCTTTCTTGCCCTGGGCGCCCCAGAGCTGTACACAGTACTCTTGATGAGGCCTCACAAGAGCAGAGTAGAGGGGGAACAATCACCACACAGGTCGCAAACTCACACTGCTGGCTCATGTCAGGTTTTTCATCCACCAGAACCCCCATTCCTTCTTCTTAGGGCTGCTCTCGATGAGCCATTCTCCCCAGGCTGTGACCATCTAGCCAATTCTTTATCCACTGAATAGTCTACCCTTAATATCTCTCCAATTTGGAGATAAGGACCATGTCAAAGGCCTTGCACAAGTCCTGGTAGATGACATCAGTTGCTGTTCCTTTGTCCACCAGTGCTGCCAATCCATTGTAGAAGGGCACCAGATTGGTCAGGTATGAGCTGCCCATGGTGAAGCCGTGCTGGCTGTATTAGATCACCTCCTTATCTCACATGCGCCTTAACATCTCTTCCAGGAGAATCTGCTCCATGATTTTCCCAGGCACAGAGGCTCACCAACCTGTAGTTTCCTGAATCTTCTTTTCTCCCTTTCTTAAAAATGAGAGTGATGTTTCCCTTTTTGCAGTCATCGGTGACTTCACTTGACAGCCATGGCTTTTCAGTAGGATGGAATGTGGCTTGACAACCATAACAGTCAGTTCCTTCAGGCCCCTAGGATGCATATTACACGTTACCGGGGTAGGAAAAGGATACATCAAGGATACTTCCTTAGGAAATGCTAGAGACAGTACAGAGGGCTGTAAGTCATGGATAAATTGGATATTGCAGGTAATTCTACTGTGGTCCATTCTGTTTGGGACAGTTCACTTTTACACTGATTTTGGTGCTTATCTGCTTTGAAGGGTTTAATAAAGAAAAAAAGGGAACAGCTGGTCAGAGGCTGTGAGACACCTTTATCTTAGGAAAGGGTCAGTGAGTCTCTGGAATTTGTTTCCTGGTAAAGGGGCTGGTATGTGACCTGGCTTTATGTTTGGTACTGCAACAGTTTTCATACAGATGATGGCTGGGTCTTACTCAGCTGAAAATGAAGCAGCCTTTGTAGGGACTAGAGTTATCCAGATAGTAAATGATCAGGTGAGGTGAGGCACAGCTATTCTCACTTTAGTTGATGCAAAGCCACCTAAGTGTGAGAAGTAAAGATGTAAAGCAGAATGCTTTGACTGATAATAGGGGAAAGGACATTTAAACATAACTTCTGTTTCTTTGACCAGTAATTCTGAAACTGTTACAAATCACAAGTTCACTAAGAAGAAACTTGATCATTTGCTGATGTCATTTATTACTAAAATTAAATCAGTTATCTCTTGTTCAGTACAATAAGTGCAGCTGAGTGGAGTCTACTGCATTTTGTTGCCTATTTCTGTACTTTGTTTTTATTTATTTCTTTCAAAATAGCCTATCAGAATGGAATGTATAATTATAGTAAACATTGCTCCAAGTAGCACTTCAAAAGAATGTTATACATGCTTTTACTTCCTGTTTGAACCCATTTAGCTATTTATTTTCCAAGTATATTCTACCTTTACTTAATAGACGGTCAAATTCTTAAAAGCTGCCAAAATTACTGATTTATATCTATCAATTTCAAGTCAGCAGTTTTACTGTGACTACTCCACATGCTATGGTTACCCACAGCTTGGCCTCATGAATAATGCTTCAAAATACTTGATAATTACAGTATCCCCACACCTAACTTATGCATTTCAATCATACAAGGAACAGCTTATGGTCTATTCCCCAGCTGATTATAACTTTTTTTATATTAAAAAGGCTACACTTATAATCTGCTTGCTTATGCCAGATGGCAAGTTCCTAATTAAATACATTTCTCATGTGCCTTATTTTTCTGCTTGCATTTTGGGAAAGCTAAAATCTCGGTAGGGCCAACAGATTGTTGAGGTACATTGTTGACATCAATAATTGTTATTTTACTGTCTTGTAGTGAATGCTATCTCAAAAAAAGATCTGGTGGTTCAAGGCCTGTGTCTTGATCTTTGGTCCTGAGGCTCTACTTCTGTACAAGTTCAGGGGTTCAAAAGAGATTCTTAAAAAATGGTTTGCTGTACTGTTCTAACTCCTTTAGGGCTGTTTGTGTTTCTTCCACAGAAGGTGAGAGTACAAATTGCTATTATTATGGTAGCTGATGAGAAACATTGCTTCTCCTTTCTTTTCTATCAGTCTTTTTGTCTTCCTAGAACCTCAGAAGGGGTAAAAATTTCTCAGCCAAATGATGAGCTTCCATTGTCTGCCTGATGATGACAATCATCTTGATCCAGAGGGTCTGGAGTAAGTACATCAGTTTGGCATTCTGAACTGTAGTTCAGCACTTGAACTACAGGTTTTTTGCAATATGAGGATACAGGTACAGGTTCTATCATGGAATTCATCATAGAACCATTGAATACTTTCAGTTGGAAAGGAACTTAAAGCCCATCCAGTTCCAACCACCCTGCATTGTGCAGAGTTGCTGATCACCAAATCAGGCACTAGATGAGATTGCCCAGGACCCCATCCAACCTGTCCTCAAACACCTTCAGGAATGGGGTACCCACAGCTTCTCTGGGCATCCGGTGCCAGTGCCTCACCACTCTCTGAGTAAAGAATTTCCCCCTAATATCTAATCTAAATCTCCCCTCTTTTAGTTTAAAACCATTATCCCTGCCCTAACACCTCATTCCTGGACAAAGAGTCCCTCTCCAGCTTTCCTGCAGGCCCCCTTGAAGTACTGGAAGGCCACAGTGAGTTCTCCCCGGAGCCTTCTCCATGCTGAACAAGCCCACTCCCTCAATCTATCTTAACAGGAGAGGTGCTCTCTGATCACCTCATGGTCTCCTCTGGACCCTCTCCAATAGTTCCATGTCCTTCTTGTGCTGTGGCCCCAGACCTGAACATGGTGCACCACATGAGTCCTCACAAGGGCAGAGCAGGAAGGGGACAATCACTTCCATCACCTTGCTTCTTTTGATGCAGCTCAGGATACAATTGGCTTTCCGGGCTGTAAGCACACATTGCCAGGCAGTGTTGAGTTTCTCATCAACTGACACCTCAAAGTCCTTCCCAGGGCTGCTCTCAATCCACTCATCACACAGTCATGCTCAGGATTTCCCCAATCCATGTATAGGACGCTGCACATGACCTTGTTGAACTGCAAAATGTTCACAGAGACCCACCTTCCCTAGATCCTTCTGGATGGCATCCCTTCTCTCCAATGTGTCAGTCACACCACACAGCTTGGTGTTGGCAAACTTGCAGAGGATGTACCCAATCCTATTGCCCATGTCACCAACAGAGGAATTAAATAGAATTTGTCCTAATACCAACCCTTGAGTTGCAGACAGTAGGTTTTCTGGTTTATATTGTCAAATAACAGCTCTGTTTGACTGTCACAGTCTGCTTGCTGATGGAGCTGTGAGTGGGTGCTCAGCACACCACACACTGAAATAAAAATCCTAATACACATAGAAATATGCTTCACATTCTTTGGCAGAATGAAATGTTTTGGCCAAAGAACGTGAAGCATGTTTCTATGTTGATTTTCAGTATTATTAACTCTACTGTAGAAGTTATTTGACATACTGTACCAAATGTAACTGTAAATACTATTCTGTCTGTCACAGTTTGCTTGCTGATGGAGCTGTGAGTGGGTGCTCAGCGCATCACACACTGAAATAAAAATCCTAATGCACAGAAGAATGGACTCATTAAAAAAGGCTTTAGTCCACTGTCCTGTACAGAACAGTGAAGAATTCCATCGAGATCCAAGTACGCATTTCTGGTTTTCTTCCTGAGAAAAAGCTAGGAGTTAACTTCCACAAGCCAACGGTAGTTGCATTTCATACTTGATACAATGGAAGCATTATCTGAATTTTGTAGTAGGACAAAATCTTTCCAGATCTGCTTGGACATTTTAAGTTCAGTGTTTTTGTTTGGTTGTTTTTTTTCTCTGCAGTATTGAGTTAGGCAGCATCTTCTGTCTTTAGTATACTACTGTAGCAACATCCCTCCATCATGTCTTCTAGTTGACACATAAGCTTCAGAGGGCAAATTAGTCTTGCCCTCCCCAGCTTGCTCCTGTAAAAGGGTCTATAATGGTGAGCTTAATTATTTGCTCTTAAAAAAAAAAACACCTGATTGTCTTATCTTAGATCTATTCCAGTTCACCTATCAGGCCCATCCTGCAGTGAGCACTAGGTGTACGGGCAGCTCTTAGCTTTTTGCCTCACAATTTAGTCTTTTAATGTCTCATACAGAGTTCAATTCACAGAAGTAAAGGAGTTATTTAATAAAAATGTGTGAGGATGCAATCCAATTAGAAGATTCGATTTCACAAAACAAACAAAGAAAACAATCCACCAAAACCACCACCGTTACCAAACAACAAAACTAACCCTCTATCAGTTTGAATCTGCTTGATAGAGGAGTGTGGTAGCAATGAGTTGGAAGATAACAGCTGGAGCAGAAATTGGAATACTGATAGGATGGTTGGGAATAATCCCACAGCCAGCTGTTCATGTTCATGTATGAAGACATTTCACAGAAACCAGAGACAAGGACCTGCTGTGCACTGACACACTGGGCAGTTGGATACTTAGAAATACGTCCTTTTATGTTTATCTTGTCTTGCATACTCTTTTTGATATTTTTCTGTTTTAGGAGTTAAGTATTCTCATTCATACTGTAATGAAATATAGCTATTCTGAGTTTCAAAGCTGTTTTGAACCTCCTTGTAGGTATTGGCATAATGAAACGGCCTCAACAGATGTGCCTTAAAGTCTTATGTATTTGGGTTCCTATTACTTTCTCCACTAAAGTTATATTGTGCTTATATTCCAAAATGTTGCTATTGTAATATTTCCTACTTTATGTAAGTATCTATTTTAAACAATTGAATTTTATAGCTTGAAGAGATGTCACAGTATCTTTCAAATATTTCTATTTATATATGAAAGATTAAGTTCCTTTGGCTCAGTGTTTTGTTCAGGTTTAGAAGATGACATCCCTTTATGAGATATTGACCCTAGCCCTAGTCATAGGAAAGACCAAGACTTCAGTCTGTTCAGAAATAGCTTGCCCTTCAATCCCTTAATAATCTGTAAAAAAACATAGCAAACATGGTCAGCTCGTAATGCTTGGAAGGAAACACTAGAAAATTTTTTTTCCAACATTTCTTGTTTCGTAACATACATATTAGAGCTTCTAGCGGCTGTGGAAGGTAAGGAGAACTCTTTTGAAAAGGTGGTGCTTCTACTGCATCATTACTTAAACTCAGAAGTTACTGACATGTTCATAAACAAGAGTTGAGAAGACCTGGACTTTTTTCCCCTCCATTCTTAGAATTCCAGAGGTGGCTAGTGACTAATTCTCTTTCATTTCTTCTGACAGTTTGTTAATACAGTTATCCCCCAATTTAATTGATAGAGGATTTGGTTGTGTATTGCATTCAGTGATTGTAACGGATAAATATTTGTGTGCAGCTTTGGGGTGGTTTTTTTTGTTTGTCCTATAATCACAGTTGTTCAGCAGTAGAAGGCTTCTATTCTCAGTTTACTTCATTAATAATTACGAAGCGGGATATTTGTTGCAGTGCAATTTTGAGAATACAAGAGGTCTGTGATATCTTGTTTTCTTGTGAGGAGGGAGTATTAATGACATTGGCGAGATTTAGGCCACAAGGAGAAAGGAGTAAGGGCAGTACTAGCCAGACACTCTTCTGACTACACAGATGATCTTTTTACTGACTACAGTATATAAAACCTTATGGACAGACACCTCCCTGCAACAAGTAGTCAGAGAAAATCTAGTCTAGAGGATTAAAGTGAAGCTATATTATTTATGATGAGTAACTGTAAAATTATTGTTTGGTACTTGTTACTGAAATAAACTCTATTTTCCATAGAGACTAGACTGTGTTTTTGCCCTAAATTACTATTGTGTTCCTTAAACATGTCAGAGACTTGGAAATTATTTGAATAAGTTAGAGAAGTTGAGACAAGTAGAACCAAAAGACTTTTATGTCAGCATGAATTTCCATTTAGTTTGTCTTTTTATTACATGAACTGGTTAAGCTGATAGTCTCTGTCTTCTCCACCATTTCATTGTCTTGTGTTTTGAAGAGATACTGAAATCTTCTAGGTATACACATAACTGCTTGTAAACTATTTGCATGAAAAAGGTGGTGTATTTTGATGGCAGAATATTCAAACCACAATTTATGTATCTTTTTCCATTGTTTTTTTCATGGCATGCATTTTCAAGTACTTCTTGAAACTAATTAATTCTGTGTTAGAAACCTGAATATACAGTAGTTTATAATTTCTTAGAGCATGGAACCCAGCCTCTGAATCCTGTATCCACTTCTTCCTTTGGTTAGGCAAGTAACTGGTAGGAGGAGGTCCTGACAATGTGGTATATGTTTGGTTTAACTAACCAAAGATTTCCAGAATGTTAACTAACCTAACCTCTCCAGAAGGTTGTCAGTCACTGATGATCAAAATCCAAATGAAAAGGAGGTTGGCAGCTGCTGGTGAGAAGCAGGGCATTAGGATTCTTGATCTGGGACAATAATCACTTGAGAGGAAGACCTAGTTTTCATACAGATGCAATGAGACCCCATGACTGAAGTAATTGCTCATTATACTAATGCATTCTAATAGTAAATGAAACTTGAAGTTTGCAACAGCCTTTTTATTATTTTTCATATACATTTTGGGCTAAAATTTTTATTCTGTTCACTGTAAACAATGCTGACTTACATGTGTAGTCCAAAAAGGAATTGGGTGTCCAGTGTTTCATTTCTGTGTGTATTGAAATTTCAATCTCAGTATGTATTGGCCCATCTCTTTTACAGTATTGTCAATTAAAGTACTCGAGAGGGCAATTCAGGAATATATCTTGTTCGTTTCCACATGTTCCTGAAATTTTTTCCTTTCTCTTTCCATTCTTTACATTTAAATAGGAAGGCAGCTGCCTTCAGATGATACAGAGCTCACTGACAGTTGCTCTTGCTCCAGCCCTACTTCATGAGAACTTCAGAAGATACTAACTGAGGTATTTATTTGTTCTTTTTATTTTATGTGTTTCTACTTTGCAGGTATACCAAGAGGACTGATAGACATGGAAAGTAACACAAAAGTTCTGTCCATAAAGAGAGCTGCTGCATGATATAATCTAATCACTTTCTGCGGCTGAGCACTGTGTTGGGCTTCTTTTATATAAATTGAGAAATCAAATAACAAATAAGCCAACAGGAAACATGTTAAAGTGCAGTTAAAATATCACTTTTGTTTTGGTCATCCATCCAATTTTATGTGGTCCTCAGCTTATCTCTAGGAATGCACAAAGAATTTTGCGGAAAATTGCTGCACATGAATACTCAGTCACCTAAATAATGCCTTTCCTGAACCTTTCAGAAGTATCTGACATTTATAGGTTTCTTCCTCTAATCCTTAAGTGGAATTTCAATTAAAGAAAAGTTTTTGTGCTAACAAAATATACAAATGCTTTTATCCCAGCTTATCTGTAATAAATCCATAAGGTTAAATATAAAAGCTGTTCTAAAGATATTTATAAACATTTCATTATGAAAAATGTTTGTCCTTTATATCAGAAACCAATGGATTAATTCTTTTGTACAGAAAAGAACTATTCGATTTGTATAACATAAACAATCTCATAAAGAATTAATGGACACAGAGTTCATAAAAGCAAAAAAGGATCTGTTAAGCCTGTGACCAGCCCTAAATTTATGATCTGCAGCTGTTGAATGTCTGATAGGAACTTCATCTTCTAAAGCATGATAACACTGTGAGTGTATAGCTAGAGAAAAGGAAACATTGTACTTTGAGAAATAAAGTTGTCCAGACAAATGGATGGTGATTGCATAGCACACGTTTACTGGACTTCTGCTGTGTAAATCTTACAAATGTATGCTTTAATACTTTTTAAATTCCAGACAGTTACCAGCACAGGTTCTACAGTATCACAGGTTAAACAGAAAGTCTGTAGGTCACTGTTTGTGTAGTCAGTCTAATGTAAGCAGTATGGGACTGGAATTCTTGCTTTCTGCATTGAAAACTCAAAGCTTAAATGACATTGAAGATGGCTCATAATTTCGAAATGATCATTGTAAATATGTAGTATATGCAACTTTTTGTTTTGAGGCTCTTGTTGGTTATGTGCATCTTTCTTAAACACCAGGAACATATTTACTTTTAGAGAAGGCTAATAATTCTTGATGTAATTATCATGTAAAATTCATATGTCCTATTATCATTGTATAATATAATATGACTTTAACGTATTTCCTTTTTGAAAGAGTTCTTATGTACCAACCAGTAGAGATTCTACTTAGAGTAATGTTAGTATTAAAATTGTTTATTAAAAAAAGACTTTAAGTTCTGCTGGATATTACACATGGATGCAGAAAACAGAAGTTTTTTCTGTTACTAATTTTGCTCTTAGCAGCTCTCTATGTTAATAGTATTTATGCCTGAATTCTGTGAAGTGCTTCATATTCTCAGATTTTAATAAAGCAGCTGGGATTTGTGATCTCAGATATAACAAGTTGTGCCATTTTAGTATGCATTATGCATTGGTTATATCTTACAGTGGGGCAGTTCATATCTGGAGTCAGCACGCAACCATTTTAGCAGTAGAATTGGCCGCTTATGTCACAGATTAAAATTAGCCACGTCTGTACGCCAGAGCAACAGAGTGGAATGTAAAACACAGCCAAACATGTGAACAAATTTTCTTCCAGTGATATTTGGCCAGGCCTAAAATATCTTCCACTCCCAGATTTGAAAGTAGTAGAAAAGTTAGTCAGATCCCTCTGGGGAAGAGTCTGATTGTAGTTTATTCAGAAGTCCACGTTGTTTCAGATCTCTAAGGTAAGTAAATTATTTTCTGATTTCTTTTGTAAGTATTAAAATGTTTGCATATTAAGATCAAGCTGTTTTTTATTTGATCTTTACTTAATATATGGATATGAACTTCCTTCTCATCTGATTTTCTGTGCACCATTCCAGGCTTTTTCTTTCCTCATTTAAGTATTATATTGCTGCTCGTACAGTTTGTTTTAGGATCTAAATTTAAGTGTTATTTTTTTATATGCAGTTAGGGTTTAGTATAGTTTTCTGGTAATTTAAATATGTTTGTTATTGCAGCTAAATGCAATATGAAGTTGCATAGTATAAACCTGCACTTGTGTAATATTAAGAAGCTAACTTTTAGGACTTTTTTAATTTTTGTACAGTATTGTATGAGCATAGAAATATATAAGAATATTACATAAATCTCTGGTTTTCAATAGTAAATCTCTGACGTTTGTAGCTCTGAGTTTCTCTCAGTTATCTATCATATACTGAAAGTTCAATTCAGTGAAGAATGGATTCTTTGCTTCTGCTGAACACTTATTTTTGATTTGACAGTCTGATACCAACCTTCCATCTGAGGAACTATTACCAAAATAAGCTTTAACTGATTTGAATTTGAATCTAGCTGACTTGAACAAATAAGGAGTGTACAGCTATGTGTATACAGAACTCCTTTTACAATGTGTGGTCTCCTTGGATTCAAATATATTTTCTCTTGGATAATTTCACTGCCTGCAAGAGAATGGCCAACTTGATGTCAGTGTGTTAATGACTCATTATCAAATGATTTAGTGGAAGATACTTGATGTCTCTGCCAGGTGCTAGCTCTGAAAATTTAATCATGCGTCAGAATGAGCACATAAGTTCTTCCAGCAGGAATGTGATTTGACTGCATCAACACCAGTCACCTAGGCTACGTTTATAGAGATACAGGTGGTTTTACCATTCTAACTTAAATACAATCTTGAGGAGGTGATGAACCATGTCCTGCAGTATCTGCCTCTCTCCACTGTCTGTGTAGGGAATCTAACTGTTATCTGTGCTTGGTAAGGTGAAATCTGGCCTGCATAGCTACATTCAAATGAGGGAACTGTACTAACTGTGTGCCATAGAGTCCTGAAAGTTTGCAGTCAGTTAAGATTTTGGTAATTTTGGTTGCAAGGCATATTCAGAATTGGTTCTACTTTGCCTAGACTGAAAGTCTTTATCTTCTAAACAAATGTGATATTCACATGTGAAGTGCAGACCTTTTTTCCATTACATAATGAGAAACAAATGACCCTAAAATTTCTTCGAGTATAATAATGACTGCATGGAATTAAATTAAATATAAAAGAATCTATATTAAGCCCAAGGAGCCATTTAAAATCTCTTTTCTAAAATTCTATGGCTTTGCTAAATAACATGCACATTTTTTCCTGCTTGAAAACTCACTGGTGAAAGCATGTTGTATATTAGTTTTTAATTGTAATTATAAGGCTCCAATAATAATTTAAAAATACAATAATCATTCATTCTGTAATAGATTTGTAATTACACAGATATGTAATTTGTAATCATACAGACTGTTGTTAGTGTTGAGGATCCTCGTGGAGAAATGTATTTAATTATGTGTAAATGGTTTTGAAAGAACAGCTGAAAGGAAAAACTGGATATACTGTAACATGCAAACCCCAAGCCTCTATCAAACAGCACAGAAAAATTATCTGAGCATACAAATGTCCTCTTCTTTGAATAGTTTCATGAGATTTATTTCTTCCTGTGAAAAGTTATGCCTTTTGCATGAGATACAAATCTCAGGTCCTTACATCTTATAGTATGTAATTGTTTCCATGACTTGAAATTAAAGACATCTGGCTTTCAAGTGAATTTATTTCTCAAAGTTGATTCTCATAGATGTTTAATGAGGTGATTGAAGTTTTTCCTTAACAGAAGCATTTACAAAGTTTTGCTCTCATACAGGTCTTCTGATATCTAATAAAGGGTGATAGTCTTCTTGTCAATTGCAGTTTATCAGTGGAGACATTACAGGGCTTTCATCTGTCTTCTGTCTCATTTTCATAAAGTTTATAGGAATATATGATTTCTGAAACCTCTGTGTATATATAGAATGGTTGGAATTGACCAAGAATCTCAAAAACTATTCTAAGAAGGATGGAAAGTAATGGGAGACAGACAATTTAGACAGTGACATGGTGTGATTATACATTTTCCTTTATTAAGCCAAGATAAAAGTATCATGACAGTTTCAGTAACAAGTTCATTCAATATCTTGGTCACATTTTCAGCTTGGGTAAGAATATTCTCACTATGTAGTTCATCAGTAACTTTGGCTACCTGGGGCAGTCTTCTCATTAAACCTCTCTGTATATCTGCCAAAAGCTGTTAAACAGCTGCTGCATTTCATGCCACAGTTGCTTACATTTCTGTGGTGGGTGAAGTACTTCAGTATAAGAATGTGAAGAGGAGTATAAACTTCAGCATTTTTTAAGTGGAGTGTGATACGTGGTAAGTGTTGGATGTTACTGGCATTAGCTATAAAGCAAATGATTCTCACTAAGACATAAACATTTGTTTATGTGGATGTATGCATATGTATAACTTGGTGGTTGGCTATAAGAATCACATACACATTTTTTTAGCATTTATTTTCATATTTTTATTAATTTTGTGTCTAGTTAAACATTTATAGAGCTGATAGTGCTGTGAATGTGCTGATTTGCTTTGTTAACTGATCTTAGCCATGTTTGTGGAAGATAAGGTCATTTTCCCTTGGCCATATTGAAAATATCTGAAGTGCTAGCTATATTAATAACATTAAAATGACTGTCTTTCTGTATCAGAAATGCTCAGATACTGACTAAAATATGACTTCAGCTCAGAAGAAAATTCAAAAATTAGAATTACCTAGAAATAAACTTTGATTATTGAATTGTTCAGTAAGTGAAGCATATAAATGGCTAGATCATAAAAGAAGGAAAGCAAAGGCTGCAGAAAGCTAAATTATTTTCTCCTCCTTTGCTTTATCAGAAGATTCCATCTTTCGATGCCTTGTTGATCTCTTTTTGACTTTATTCAGCATACCCTTGGCAGTTTATCTCCCTATTTTACAATGTCCATCTAAGTCTCTCAAGATTGCTTACTTCACTTTTTCCTTTTATCACTAAGAGTCTTCTCAGTATTTAATATACTGTACTTAAAATACTTTGTGGAGACCTTATCTCTTTTAAATGTGTGATTTCATATTTTGATACTTCACAACTGAAAAGAAATGAGAACATTTACAAGACAATTTTCCCATCTTGAAATAGATTTGAACATGGGCAGATGATCTGAAGTCTCTGGGGAATTTTATTCAGCTTTCTCTTTTTGATTCAATACATACATACTTTCAGAGCAGTTCTTGTACAAGGTGATATTCATGTTCAGAGAAGGGCAATGAAGCTGTGGTGGGTCTGGAACATGCCTTATGGGGAGTGGCTGAGAGAACTGGGATTGTTCAGTCTGAAGAAGAGGTTCAGAGGAGATCTTATTGCGCTCTACAGCTGCATGAAAGGAGTGTGTGGTGAGGTGGGGATGTGCCTCTGCTCCCAGGTAACAACGATAGGGCAAGAGGGAATGGCCTCAAGTTGCACCAGGGGAGGTTCAGTTTGGATATTTGGAAAAATTTCTTCTCCAAAAGAGTGGTGAAGCATTGGAACAGGCTGCCCAGGGAGGCGGTGGAATCACTGTCCCTGGAGGTGTTCAAGAAACATGGAGATGTGGCACTGAGGGACATGGTTTAGTGGGCATGGTGGGGATGGGTTGATGGTTGGACTGGATGGTTGGACTAAGATAGTGATCTTTTCCAACCTTAATGATTCTATTGCTCATTGTTTATGGTCCAAATTGTAAATAAAACTCTAATGGATGCATAGGTAGTAGATAGCAGTTATTAGAGCTTCCTGATAAAATATTCTAAGTTTTCTTATCATCTGGGTTGACCCTCTGGAAAAATTCCCAGACAACAAAAACTGATGGGCATGTTAGACAATATTCTCAGTAACTGATCAGCAAATAAGCTGGCTAATCTGAGTTTAAAATAACAAGTTATGCATGTGTTCTGTGGATGTTTTTTCTCTTGTTAGTCCAAAAAATTACTTTAGAAACAAGGGACTTGCTTCCTGAAGATTGTAATGTGCTTGCTCTGTGACCCTAACAGAAATTGTTTTCCATTTTCTCAAAGTAGGATCTTTAAAATGCAGAAATACGCAAAATACAAATCATACTGTTCACATTGCAGTGTTTGATCTAGTGATGTAAATCAAATTTGGTGTAAACTTAAGCTTTGATACTAACTCCTTATTTCTATTTCTTTTAAAACACTTTATATTAAAAATCAACTTTGAGATGTAAAAAGTGCATAGATGTTGAATGACAGATCTTGTTCTCAGTATGTTTTGGAATATGTACATACTTTACATGCAATTCTAGCTTTTGTTTATTTATTTATTACTTCACTTATTTGTACAGCTAATGGAAAGATTAGTTGTGTTTTGTAACTTTTGCATCTTTCCTGTTAGTTTTAATCCAAAAAGTAGCATATCGATCAAAAGTATTTATACATCTTACTATGTTCTTCATTTCCTGTGTTTTTACATTACTGCTTTGTCACGGTTGCTGAAGAAACATAGAACCAGTTGCTGCCTAAACATTTGAAGTCAACATTGCCTAAAAAGGCTTCTGCTGTACATGTGTTTTGATGATTTCCTTACATGTGTAATACACATTTAAATGAATCTGTTTTCTCCTGTGTAAATAAAAATGTGTAGTAATGCTGTTATGTCGAGGACTGCAGTGCAAAAGCAGCACATCAGTTTGTGCTCTCTGATGCAAAAAATTCATCAGAAAAGAGGAGACATTTAAAATATGTCATGAGGTAGGAACGCATCTTGCTTACCTCACTGTTGAAAAGGGAAGCGAATTCCAAATTTGCAATTTAGTACATCTTTTCCAAAAAGGCGCAATTAAAACTTTCTGGATTAAACACCAAATAACTTTCAGATTTTTGAAATCCTGTCTGATGAATCACTTAAATGAGGAAGGGGAGACATGAGGGCTCATTTCCATCTCTAGCTTCTGTATCTAGTTCCATTGTAGTTGTTTTTTTCAATATATTTTCACCTCACTATTCAAAAAAGGTTCACAGAAGAGCATTATATCTCCATTTAATATGTGTGATCAGTTGACAGGGCTAAATGCACAACTTGTCAAGGTTCTCAGCCAACAGTGGACTGCACTGGAGAATGGAGTTATCCGTGTTTGTATCTATTTTGTCACCGTACTTAAGTCTACTGTATGAACTGGGAGTATGCCTCTAAAGAGACAGCAGCCTTCTTCCTGGAAGTAGTTAGCATTTTCAGAAAAGCACAAACAAGTACAGGAAAAAGAGAAAAGGTTGTGCCAATTCATATGCTGTTATATTTAAATAGAGCTGTTTCTTTATGCTGTCACAGACAGTGCCTCTTCCGTTGCAGAGGACATGAAATACTTTTCCTGAGAACAACATTAAAGATAATGTTAAGTACTTTTCCTGAAAGCTCTGCTCCTTGTAAAGCGTAAGTTATACTGAGAACAGTATTTCTTCAAGGCACATTTTGTCTTTGATGGTGATTGTTGTTGTATCACAGAAAGGATCACGCACCTGGAAAATAAAAACATGTAAATGATCTTTTTTTTAAGAATTTTTTTAAAGTGTCTGAAAGTTCCCTTGATTGGTAGAGGTCCACACAAGAGGATGACAGCAGACATTCTTTAATAATTTGTCTCCAACAGAGGGACTGCTTTCATTTTCTTCACGTTTTTAAAGAACTTCCAGCCTTTCAGGATATTCAGAAACCTTAGCCAAGATCTCCCCATTCCTCCCACATCCCTGGACCCCAGGCATTGAATTTGCTTTGTAATTCTGATGCATCTGTCCCACTTTACTCCAGTGTATAACTAACCAGAAAAAGGATAACAAATGACTGAAAAAAAGATGTAAAAATGCTTGTGCCTACCAGTGCTTTGAGATTACTGGTGGTGTTTCTGTTAAAGGAAAATTGAAAGCCCAAAAACAGTTCTTGTTTTCATATAATAGTTTTGTCCTCAAGAAATGAAATTATGCTATACAGGAAAAGCTTGCCTTCACTGCAGCTGAGAGTAATAAACAACAAATCTTGTCTGTACAGTTTGACTTTAGATGAGATGCATCCATTTCGTCAAATGTACAATGCTGGCGATACCCGAAGACATGCAAGCCACTCTAAAGTAGACAGAATTCTAGTTAGTCACTCAGGTCAGGAGTAAGTTTAAACTTCTAGAGGTACTCTGGGCTCATTCCACTGTCACTCGAAGTCACATAATCTTGCATAAAGAGCAAACGTATTTTCTTAAAGATAGGTATTTTCTGTAGTTGCCGTAGGTTTCAAGACTTACTAATGGTACTATAAATACATCTGCAAGAGATTTTCTCTGGAGGACAGCAGAGATTTTAATAGATAAGTGAGAATACAGAAATAGCTCCATATTGCTGTCTGGAAATGAATGGCAGACTCGCATTTCCTTATTTTTGTGTCTGGCACTCTCTTCCAGGTCTTCAGACCTGGTAGTGCTTTTGCAGGTGCAACAAATTGTGGTGTGAAAAATATGGTATGGAGAGTAAGAAACGTCTTGAAACGTCTGAGGTGTCAAATTGTTTGCCAGGCTGCAAACAGCCTGATGAAACTACCACGTCACACACAACAGTTCACTTCCTCTGGACTGTCACAAGGTGATAATACTTTTCCAATTTCAGATGATTGATTATTCCCTTTTACAGAGTCAGGAACATTCTTCTGAGGAGTGGTTTTATAACTGTGTAACAGATGGTATTCTTGTTCACTCAGGGCCTTCATAATCTTTGTAATCTCCTCAAAAGAAAGTTAGTGAGATGTCCATTGAATTTATTCTATATAGGGGAATAATTGCTGCTTACTGTTTTGGAACTTCTTACTATTCAATTCAATGTGTTTAATTAAGACCACTTAAATGTTATCACAAGCTCTTGTTAACACAAACCAATGAGGGAGAAATAATTTCTGAAGTGGACAATAAGAACAATATTCACTTGTCTGTAGCTGAATTTCATCTTTGTTTGGAGTAAGCCACATATGTGCTAGGAAAGGCTAATCTTCAGTTTTCAAGGCAAATGGCATGACACAGCTTGCATCTGTGCAACTAATTTTCATCCCCAGAAAATCACAGTGCTCTTTTGAGAGCCCTCATCTGTACTGTCCCCATAAAGTGGTCAAAAAGTGGGCCTGGCCATGCGTGGTAGGGTGCTAAGTGGCAAAGACTGAGTCATTCCAGGAGTCTTCGCTGTCAGCTGAACCTACCAATATCCACAGTGCGTGCCTTAACCCTGGCAAGTTTACTATTCTAGATGTAAGGTAGGGGAATTCTTAGCACAAAAAATGTCAGCAAATGGATGACAACAGGCAGCAAAACAAGTATGCATTTTATAACCTGTGAAAATCTGTCTCAACTTTCTTTGAACCATAAGATCGCAGTTCATCATACCTGAGAGAAATGTTTCAGCAAGTCTTGTGAGTTCTGCTCACAGAGATGAAGCACAGTTTTCCCTGCAATAGGTTTGGGTCTGGAAGTGGAAAAGAGAGCTGAGGTCTATTTACCCATAAGAATCTATGCCCTCAGTGAGATGTTTTCCTATACCTCTGCTAATGTCTGTAGCGAAGATGGAGGAGGACTTGATTTAAAAGCTGAGGGAGCAAAAACCAAACAAGGAGAGAAAAGATGTATGTACAGACAGGCTACTCAAAGAAGCAAGGGCTGATTCTTGTCATCCAAGAGTATTGGATCTGGGAGAAAGGCTAGGGAACTCTATGACATACCTTTGCTCCATACACGCTTCCATGTCAGACACTGTTTTGTCAGACTGCCCCTCTGCTGCCATCTATCACACGGCAACAAAATGTAACAGAACGTTGATGGGAAGTTTCAGCCTTGACTGCCATACCACCAACACCTGCCTCTGACATCATGGGCCAACATCATACAATTGCAGTAATGGCAGCAACAGTGTGCTACCTCCACTGGTGCAGATTTTTACTAGCACCGCATGCAAACTTGAGTTTTAATGATTTAAATTGGATGCCTGGGATATGTCAGATGTCATAAGAATGTAAATTAGATACTATCGATTGCAAGTATCACATTTTTTTCCTGATAATTAAAACAGTTGTTTGATTTTACGTATCTAAAGTTACAGAAAGTTCTAGAATTCATTATCTTATTCAGAATGTTGTCCACCAAGTTACTTGCAAACTAATCTAAGAATTCAATGCCAGTCTTTTTCAGTGAGTTACTGTAATAAGGACTGAACAGAAAGGCCTTATCTGCATTGCATAGTGTGCATGTCTGTTCTGAATAAGGGAATAATTTAGCTGTCACTGACTAAAATAACTAAAATCGTAGTGAACAGAAATGACCTCAGTGACATTATAGTAAAAGTTTAGTAATTTTGCCAGCCATCTCCTGTCTGTTTCTCTTCTTGGATTGTCAGCTAATACCCAGATCACACTGTAAAGCTGTATTACTTACAAAGAATAACACCCTAAAGGGCCCGAAGAAAAGCTCTGTGATACCTGGAAAGATCAAATGATCAGAATAAGAGAGCATGCAGTATTCAGTTCTCAGTGTAATTTATAATCCTGTAAGGACTATCATTTTGTTATTTATAGATGGAAAATGTATGAAATCCTCAAGTCATCTTTGTGCTTTTAATTTTGTTTTGTCCTTTTTAGTGAGAAAGCCATTTGCACAGTAGACTAAATGTGCACTGTTCTTATTTTCCATAAAGACAGATTTTCGTTAACTTCTAAGAAGAGGGAGAAGCGAGATTCTGCCGGCCTCAGTGGCTGCCTGTGTGTGATGTTTTTCTTAAGGACATGTTAGCTCTCTGTATTCCTTGCCTTTTTCTTTTCATCTGTCTGTCTTGAAATAGGTGCTGCAGAGCTTAAATTTATCATTTAAAGACTTGTCTGTTCCTCTTAGCATCAGGGTTGGATTTAACTGTGGTGTTACTTCTTTCAATTCATTTAGGTGTTTTTTTTTCATTGTGTTTATTTTGTAAGTTATCTCAGAATACCTAGTTTATTGATTAAGAAGGAGATTTTATTATTGAAGGATTTTTAAGAGTCTATAATGTATTATTTATCATTCAAGAGTACAACTGATGTTTTAATTACAGAAGATAGGATTATTACTGCTATCAAGAAAGTTTTTTTAATTGTAATGTTTTCTGCATTCATATTTAATTCTTATTTCCTCTCATTCTTATTTTCCTTTATACATGAGAAAAAGGAATTAAAAGGGGATGGATAATCACCCTCGTTTGATTCACTCTTGTATTTGTCAGGCATTGCTGAGGTGCAGAACCCTACAAGTACTATCATCTAAAACAATAAATGTAAGTGAATTGCTGTTTTATTTTCAGGCCAGTATTCCTGAGGTGTATCTCCACTATAAAAGGAATATCTCCACTGTGCTTCAGGCTTCTCAACAAAAGCAGTGGGAGTTACCTTTTCCTCTTATACTGTAAGCTCTGGAGCACGCTCCTCCCACTTTACTTCCTTATCCTTCAGCAGAATTCTTAAATAGTAATTAGTCTTTTCTTCCCTTCTTGACTTGTTCATCATTTTCAGTAACAGATATAGGAAAGGGATTTGGGAAGGAGTGGTAGTGCACCAAGTGAGGGGTTGAAGAAGGAATGTTATGGCATTGAAATTGACAGTGTTTATGTGCTCACCACTAATAGCATTTGGATGACTTCTGAACCCAAGGTATGCGGCTGTATGTGACTGGAAGATGCGAAAACAGTTTCGAGTTTGGGAGTTCACTGGAATTCATTTTCAGTTGAAGTATTGTTGTATCCTGAGCTAAGTAGTTTTTTAGGATCTGGGCTTGAGTATGATCCTCAGTTTGTCTCCCATTGTCTCAAAGGACAGCCGTAATTCTCGTCAGTTTCTCACATACTAGGCAAATACTTTAAGACAAGAGTTCTTAATTTCAGTTTTCTAAACTTTGCTCCATTTATGACATCTAGCTTGATGTTCTTTCAGGTGGATGACCAATGAACTTATGTCCCTAAAACAGAATCACAGAGTCGTAGAATGACCTGGGTTTAAAAGGATCTCAAATATTATCTAGTTTGAACACCCCTGCCATGGGCAGGGTCACCAACCACTAGACCAGGCTGCCCAGAGCCACATCCAGCCTTGCCCTGAATGCCTCCAGGGATGGAGCATCTACAACTTCTCTGGGCAACCTGTTCCAGTGCGTCACCACCCTCTGAGTGAAATACTTCCTCCTAACATCCAACCTAAATCTCCCCTGTCTTAGTTTAAAACCATTCCCTGTTGTCATATCACTATCAACCCATGTAAACAGTCATTTCCAAATACTAGTAAAATAAATCACGGAGTGACCAACAAGTTGTAATAGAGTGTATATTTATGGAATCTGCACAGGTGGAGAATTCCCAACAGTGAGACAGTGCCAGCATGTAAGCATCTTCGGCAAGCAAGTGTAGATCTCTGGTTTCCCCCTCCTTCATTTAAGAGGAAGGGAAGGTTATGCTAAGAAGCCCCGCAAGGCTTAACACCTATTACTGAGACCGGAGTCCCCTCTGCAATGTTTCTGCATGCTTATCAGTTACTGAGAGCTGGAGTGACTTAATCCTCTTCCAGATCAATTTGCAAGACAGTACAAGAAACTTTACGTAGTTCCCTATTAGGACTGGAGAAAGAAGGAGAGTGGTGTGATGGAAGTTCTGCATATGCTATCTTAGCTGACCTGCATTTTTCTAACCTCTTAACATCCTAGACAGGTTGCTACTAAAGTCAGCATTCATGGAAACAAGGTGCCTTCCCACAAAAACTTTGGCAAGCATGTCATCAAAGATGTCAAACAAAGCTGCACCTTGAGACAGACAACAGACTTCATTATTACAGTTCCGAAATGTGTTTATACATTGAGAGAGTTGTAGGAATTTTATCATTTTGAAAAAAAAAAAAATTAATGTTATATTAAACTGGAAATCACCACTTTCTCATCCACATATGTTAGCAACTTTTAAGTAGAATGAAACTTCCTGCTCACCCAGGAAATGCAGTATATTTATATGCTAGAAGCAGGACATCTCATTAAGCATAAAATCTTAGTTTAGTGAATGGTAGTAAAATATTCCTCTGTGACTGCAATAGAATCACATTTTAAACTAGCTCCGTAATAGCTAGTTAATTTGTCGTTTTGTTTTTCTTTTCTTGCCAAATCCAACTACTGCAGTTAGATTGCAGATATATCCAAAATTTTTACAAGGATGGAAGAAGGTAGAGCATTTCTTGACTGTTCCTATTGGTAACACCAGTAATTCCAGCACTGTATGCAAGACTGGGAAAGCTTCATCAAAAGTAGTTCCACCTGTTGTTCAGCAAGTAACTTGGAGGCGAGTTGGGGGCCTATATAATAATTTGTACCTTCTATCAATATTTAAGAAATCTTAATTTATGTATTTGTCTGATAGGTAAAGGAAGGCAGCAGTGTTTTGTGGAAAACTGCTGATTCAGTCAGCTAGACCCAGCAGAACGTGCAAGTCTATGACCTTGAAATTGAGGGAAAGACTGAATTTACTAAGTCTAGAACACTAGCTAATAGGTTCTGGGAGCAAAGTTTAGACTAAGAAATGGATAGTTGAAGACCAGGACTTCCATGGTAACAATCTTTTAAATATTTTTACTCCTCTGTGCAAGGCCATGCAGAAAGAACATGATTAAGGCAGAATAGAAGGTACGAGTAACGAGAATGGCATATTTACTTTAACAGAAATGGAACCAGGTGTATGATACTTTAAAAAGGTTAGAGCTTTTTAAAGAAGATTGAGGGAAAGCTGAAAAATGCAGAGGAGCACATATTGGTGTGATATGAAGAGGGAAGTAATAAAAAGCACATATCCCCATCTATAGAATAAAACATAAGCTGGCAGTATGAAATTGTGTAGAAGAATGGGAAATAAGGCAAAGTTATACATGTTTCTGTAGCTTCAAAATAAGATAGAATTATTAAAATACTTTACTTTAAGGAACCTAAGAAACTAAATGAAGTTTAATGTCATATTAAAAATATAACTGAAAGAAAAATATCAGTGGGTAACACTGAGATAAAAGCATATGGGAAATACAGAATGGGGCATGCAAGTGTTAACATGTTCACAGAAGTTTGGTGTAATGCAGATTGATGAAGCAATTATATCAGATTGATTCCTCATTTACTGAATTGTGCGAGCTGAATAGAATAATAATTTTATCATTAATAATATGAATATGATATTCATGTTCTATTACTGTTGGATATATTAATATGATTGTTATTAAAATAAATAATTATTAATTAATTAATTAATTGATAAAAACTGAACAATAATGTTAAAGACTGCATTGCCAGTGACCTGAACAGGGTTTGCTGTAGTAAATCAGAAACAATATGAGAAAAAATATTTTTTTTTCTTTTATATCCATGGTATAAATGTCATAATTAGGTCCAATAATCAGAGTACAGTTTCCAATCCCATCAATGACTGTTTTCAGAAGCAGTGTCTCAAGAAGCAGAGCCATTTCCTGACTTAATTCTGATCAGTGTACAGAGTTTCTTTCATATTGTTGTCAAGGGGTGTACTGTAACAATGACAATATTGATGTTAGAGCAGATATCTTTGATGGTGCAGCCAGAGCCAAAGAATCTTAACCTTTGTTCTTAACTTTAAAAAGGGACATTACATAAAGAGGAAGCAGTCTGATAAAAGGAAACAAAATTTTGCATAGTGACTATTTCAAAATACTGTGTTGGATTCTCATGGTAAATACATACTAAAAAGATGTCTGGATGGACCAAGAGGGTAAACCAGAATAGCTAAGTGTAAGTGCAAGAGAAGTTAGTAGTAATAACACATTAGTTGTATCACATGGGGAAAACAAAGAGAAAAAGTCCATTAGGTCAAATGAAAAACACAGTAGAGGAGTCCAAACAGTATTTTAGAACTTGAAAAGAAAAAAAATCTTAAATTACACCTGTCTAGTCTTGCTTGGTCATCTGATTCTGAATGAAGTATCATGACAATGATTTTTTCTGATTTAATGAATGTTTGGAGACTGTTAAGGGAAGAAAAATCAAATGGAAAAACTGAGAACATTTAAAAAATATTTTTACTGTGTGATTGAAAAGAACATGGATATTCAACAAGTAATAATTTTTAATTTAGCCCATCATCCTATGCTGTCATACCTTTCATCTATTACAGCAATATAAAGCTGTTAATAATAACCATCTCAAGATTATTACGTACATTTTCACTGCAAAGTGTGCAAACAGTTAACTATGCCACGTGAATTTCTCTGCCCACTTCCACAAATTATGCAGCAGGGATCAAGGTTTTTTAAGCTGATGACATTAGTTTACAATTGAAACTAATATACTTTATAATACTACGTATGTGTAATCACAGCAAATAAAAGACTGGTAAGGTTAAATATGTGATGTTGGAATTAGAGAAGTTTGAAAGGAATTAGAAAATTTTCATCTGGTCATGAGATTTTGAGTTTTCCTGTCTGTCTGAATTTGAATTGGAAGCATTTCCATATGAGTTCCAGAGGTTCCTGATCACTCCTACTTTTTCTGTCAGCACCAAGTTTTTCCTCTATTAGGAAATGCTACGCCAGTGCTAAGCTATTTCTATTGCTTCATCAGTGAACTCTTCTGTCCCCACAAAGGCAGTAGCATTCCTTTTATTGCATGCCTGAATGCCACCAAATTGTGAAGTCAGTCTTGATGTACTTCTGATGTTTATATAATATAATAATACACATCTAGACTGATGTGTTATATAAAAGCTTTAATGAAGATAATGTTCCATGAGTATACTGTATGCAGACTGTAAAATAGTTCTCACTTGCCTGAGTTGACATGTAGTTTTATTTCACTTTACAGTTTGTTTGTAATGACAAAAAAATTTAGGGGAGGTTAAAGCAATTCAAATGGTCTTTCTACTAACTATTTTAGTTTTGTACTCTATCCTCTCTTTCAGTCTCACCCATATAATCTCCTTGCATGTGAATAAATATGCTTCATGTGAAAAGAGGAGAAGCTCCAGTGACTGATGTTTTTTCAAAAGAATGCGTATAGTATGAGCACCAGTAGTGCAAATTTGTTCACAAGATTTCACCAGTTCTTCTTAACTCTTGCTTGAAAATGAATCTTGAGTGCTAAGCTTTTCATCTCATTGTTGAAAGTCCAAGTATAGTTACAAACAGTGCAAAGATATAAAATGCTAATAATTGTATAATTATCCATAGAATTATAGTTGTTTATTATATTACTGAACTAAAGTAGTTTTATATTTAAATTTTGCTTTCCAATTGCTTGGAATGACAGAATGACAAAGTACTTTATTAATACAGATCATAGAATCATAGAATGGTTTGAGTTGGAAGGGACATTAGAGATCGTCTAGTTCCAATCCCCCTGCTACAGGCAGGGACACCTCCCTCTAGACCAGGTTGCTCAAAGCCCCATCCAGCCTGGCCCTGAACACCTCCAGGGAGGGAGCATCCACAGTCTCACTGGGCAACTGGTTTCGGTGTCTCACCACCCTCACAATGAAGAATTTCTTCCTAATGTCTAGTCTAAATCTACCCTCTAACAGTTTAAAGCCATTTCCCCTTGTCCTCTCACTACATGCCTTCATAAAAAGTCCCTCCCCAGCTTTTCTGTAGGCTCCCTTCAGATACTGGAAGGCTGCTATAAGGTCTCTCTGGAGCCTTCTCGTCTCCAGGCTGAGGAGCCCCAGCTCTCTCAGTCTGTCCTCGTAGGAGAGGTGCTCCAGACCTCTGATCATCTTCGTGGCCCTTCTCTGGACCTGCTCCAACAGCTCCATGTTCTTCTTGTGCTGGAGGCACCAGAACTGGACACAGTACTCCAGGTAGGGTCTTACGAGAACAGAGTTGAGGGTCAGAACCTCCTCCCTCTAAGCACTTTTTGTTCAAGAAAAAAACAGGTTTTTTGCAATCAAAACCAGAGAAAACACATTTTTACTTCTTTTTTTCTCAATTCAAATTAAAAAAAAAAAAAAACAACAACACTGGGTTTTCTTATTTCAGTTAAAATAATATTTTGTCTTCAGTAATCACTACACATAACTAATTCCTGAAAATAACGTGATTGACTCATGCTTGCTCTCCCAAGCAGGCTTACTGATAAGTTTGCAAATTCAAAACACTGTCTTCATTAAATATTGCAGAGCTAGCAGAATAGCTTTTGAACTTGAGGCCCAAACTGACCTAAAGGCAATGGTAACATTAATGATGGACAGTTTCAATATCTAGATATTAATATTAAAAAACTCCTGGATTCTTGGGCCTCTGAATCATGGAAATCACAGAGGCTAGTCTCCAAATCTGGCTTTATAAAAAAATGGAATAGGTCCAAGGAAATGTTCTTTCATGGCTACACATTTCCAGAAGGCAGTCTTAGTATCACAGTGTAAAGAATATGTGGCTGTTTCATCAGCACCTTACACATGTGCTCCCATAGGCATGAATTTTGTGTTTTCAAGTAACATACTTCACCAGACAGCTATGAGATCTCCCCATCTAGGGCTTTTCCTTTCAGTCCAGCTTCTTAAAACAGCTCCAGGCTATAAAGGAATTTCTCTTTGATTTCTCCAAATGAATCTATGATTATTCTACATAATTTCATCTCTTGAAAATCGGTAATACCATCATCCATTACAGAACTCAGAGTTGTTGATTCCTCCAGAAAAGAAAGTCCTACAGTATAAATTCTTATAGGATTTCACCTTTAACTGCTTGTTACTGGACAACTAATTCTCTTAGAAATCATGAAATATTACATTAGAGAAGTTATTATTATTATATTAATTAAGAAGAGAGTTATTATTATTATTATATTAATTAAGAAGAGAATTAATTATATTAATTTTCAAAGCAGGCCATTGCCTAGGCCAGCATGATCCATTTGTCAGGACCAAAGCAATTTCCAGCAGTACTAATGCTCAGGAACAATAGAACCATTTTCTGTCAAGAAAGAATAATTTGTGCAGGGACCAAAACTGCACGGGGAGATGTCCCCTGTGGAACTTCTGAGGGGCTGAAAGCAATCACAAAACTCATAGTTTTTTGGTGAAATGCATAATGGATTTCAACCTTGCCTCATTAAACAGCAGTACATAATAGATTATGTATAAAACCCTCCACTCACACAATACACATTTTACGACAGAGTGAAAACAGAACTGAGGAAAACAGGAATCAAAAGAGTCCTATCTTCTTGTTAAATTAAATGCTTCTGGAAATCATTCCTGTTGCAATTAATTTGACCAAATGCGTACATCTAAAGTGTGTAGGTGTGCAGATATGAGCAAGTCATCCCAGACACTCTTTATTTCTCTTTTTATGCAGAAAAGTTAATCACATTTCAGGTGCAGTTCGTTGGATGTCTAAAATACACATCTAAAATAATTCAGATAAATAATTCCTAGCGGACTGAATTTATCTCATTGACCATAAAAAGAGTCCGAGTTGACTGGCTCAGATACTGAAGTCTAAATTGTTGGTATTTCATGGTGAGATGAGTCCCAACCTCAGTGACCACTGTGGTGAGACAGATGGAAGAATGTGAAGATCTGAGAATTAATTTATTCTTTATCAATTTATGTTTCTACTGAGAAATTTATCTTGAGGATGTAGGGAACAGCCACACAAGGAAAGGCTTAGGTGCTCCACCTAAAGACTTTTTGAAAGCTCAGCTTACTTCATGATATTGTGCAGTTTCTGAAGATCCCTTTTCCTACAGCCCTATTGAAATAACCTTGTAAATATTCTTAGAAGATGATTTTTTTTCTCCTCTAAACAAGCAGTCTGTCTTGTGAAGGGAATTTCTGTTACCACAGAATTTCTGTTGCTGTCATCCATCTTGTTTCTTGTTATACTGACATTTACCATGTGTGTATACTAAAGAAAACACTTAGAAACTCAGAGGATCCCAGTGTTAGGATATTAGGCAGTTGTATGATACTATGTCTGAGCAAAAACTGTGCAAGTTATTTCTCCAAGTAGATCTGTTTTTGCCAGAAGTTAGCAGTTAGTGCATCCTATGCTGTAAGTTACAGTTTTCAAGAGAGGTCTGCATGAACGCAAAGGAAAAAAGGTTTTTCTAAGTATTTTGTGAGTTCTGTCATATGTATAATTGTCCCAGTTTGTCTCAGTTGGCAGAGAATGGTAAATAGAATTAAAATAGAAAGCTACTTCTCTGTTAGTAACTTGATTTGTTATATAACCATTAGCTGGACAACAGCAAAAAAGTAGTAGGTCCTATATAAACAGCATCTTGTAATCGGTACCAGGTGCTTGAATAGTGCGCAGAACAGGAAAATATAATCTGGTAGTTTTAAGCAAATGTAGTTCAGACAGTGAATGTTAATGCCATCTTGTAAATCTGCATTGTTTTGCAGTAATGTTAGGATAAGTTATTTCAGAACCTGTTATTCTCCACTAATAAGTCATTATACCATCTTCAGTATTTTCCACAGAAGAAAATATTCGCCTGCACAGTATCATGAGCAACTGGGACTGATAACAGCAACAAGTTAATGACACCATTGCTTTAGCACAGTTACATTATGAACTGCTGATGATCAAGTCTAAAGATGGGGGTCAGTATTAAAAGCCAGATACTTGTCACAGACACTGGATGGCTCTGCAGGAGACCTGAAGGAACCTCTTCCATGACTTAGAGTAATTCAGCAGCAGAAGAAGGATGTAATTTAATCACGTTTTGAAAACTGTGTGTGCAGAGCACAGTGATCTAATTCCCAGGAGTAAGTTCTGAATTGAGAGGAGACCTCGTATGGAACCTGTCTGAAGGTGCTCTCATCTGGGAACGTCACACTATAGAAAAGTTAAATGCTTTTTAATGCACAGTGTCTGTGGATATACCTAGTGCTTAAAAAACCTATTTTCTTTTTGATATCCATGGTTGTTTGTTGTGTATTTTGTTGTTTTTTCTTCATTTTATAGCAGTGAAAATGAGACAGATGTTACCCATTGCTGTTCTTGATAAGCAGCTTCAGCTGCTGAGATTTTATTCCTGTGTCTGAAATGCAAGTTCTAATGAATGTTTTGAATTCTTGGTGATCTCTGTGCTGGAGAGGTGGAAATTAGTGAATATCCTCATGTTTTAAGGAAGTGCAGTCTGGTAAGATTTCTTTAAATTCAGAAAATACTTTAAGACTTGTAATATAAAGTGGAAGTTGTATAAATACCGTAAGTAATGTTTTTACTGATGATATATGAGTATCTGATACATTAAGAAATCATTATATCCTTTGTATTATAAAGAACCATTTTGTTTCTTTTTGTATAGATTCCGAATTCTGTCATTCCAGTGTTATACAGCTAAGTTTTGCAACAGAAAGAATGCTTTTTTTTTCACTGAATAGAGGAAACAATATGTAGAAGTGTTTTTAAACCTGTACTTGGCAAGGCACCTCTATCAAGTGCAATAATTTTGTTCTATGAGCTGTAGATGTGATCCTATTAAAATTTTTTGCAGGAAGAATCCGATGATTATGAAAAATTGGAGGAAATTGTTAACATGCTATAAAGGATAAAATAAACTTGAGCATCCTGAAAATAATTGATACAGTTCATGTATTGAAGCACTACATTGACTATACCAAAAAGTTATAACTTCAATTTGAATGAGATATGATGAAAATACTTTCCAGCTAAAATCTTAAGAGTTTGTAGTAATTGCTAGTACAATTACATCTTTATACTTTCCTTGTTTTTTACATACATATATTTAATTGAACTCAAATAACTAAGCAGTCTCTTTTTTTTTCTTTACATAGCAGATGGTACGTGAACAATACACTACAACAACACCAGGCACTAGCCTAGAGAGGCCAAAGAATGAATATGTCTACAAAATTGGAATTTATGGTTGGAGAAAGCGTTGCCTCTACCTGTTTGTTCTTCTCCTGCTAATCATCCTAGTTGTGAATTTTTCTTTGACAATTTGGATTCTTAAAGTGATGTGGTTTTCTCCAGTAAGTGTCCTTATTAATTTTCCATTATTTTCATATTCTCTTCTTTTTCCTGCCTCACCACTCCCTTTATTTCACATGTACATCAGCTTCTCTGTGTGCAGTAGACGGTTCTTTTTTCTTCCTTCCCAACTGTAGTTTGTACTTTGGCTGATATATGCATATAAATACATACTTACGTTCTATCTTTGAGCACACATCTGTAATTTCTCCATTAGTAATAACCTTTTAAAATATTGAGGTTGTTGGTACCTCTTATTGAAGTGGGTTCTAACCACTGTGAAGAAGAATGTATTTTACTGTTGTCTCACAGTCTCTGTTTAGTTTCTATTTTATAAATACATGTGCTGTGATTTTTTTCTCATACACTGGAATTCACTGGTGTTAAAAGATTGCGAAGAGTTGCTGGTTTTTTCTTGGTTTCCTTCTCCTATTTATCAGCATCCAATATTTAACAATTTATTTGACCAATTTATTAAAGCTCAGGGGTAATTATTACTACTTCATCCCTGAGGCTAAGCAGATGTATTATTCAGGAATAAGTGTAATAATTTTCCACTGTTGTATATATTTTAATATTTATAATGTAATTTTGTGTGTAGTCGATTGAAGAGTAACTTACAGAAGTCTGCAAGATGTAGCTTTAGTCAGAATGCAATAAAATGCATCAGTGAATATTGAAGCTGAGCTAATTTGTCCCTAACATGCAGTAGTGATGCACAGATGATATGAATAGACTTGTTACAAGAAAAACAATAATAGTAAATCCTTACAGCTCTGCCCCTGCCATTGAAGAAAGAGTGTCGTGAAGAAAATTCCCATTATCTATCATTATTACGCCTCTGTCACTAAATGAAGGGCATTTTATTTTCTTAGAAGCATTTCTATACTCTACATTCTCTTGCTATAAAGAAAGTAGGTTAATTTTAAGTGCCACTTACAGATACATTACTGCTGCTTGAATTCCCCTCTAGTTTCTTCCCCCACATAAATTCTTTTCAGCACTGTTACTGCCATACAGATTACAGTGTGGAACATCTTAGATCACATATAATTTTTTCTGTTAGGCAGTTCATATGGAAGATAAGCACTTAGTGCCTGCACATCATGAATCATAAAGAACATGAATAATTGTTAAAATAAAAATAGTTTTCTATGTGGCTGACATTTATACTTTTAAGCAGCTTTTAAATTTCTGTTGCTTTGGATTCTCTGTCTGAAACTGGGTATTCTCTAGCATAGTCAGGACTAACAGAATAGCATCAGAAACTCCATTTTCAGGAACCACTACTTCCTACTAGTTACTTGCAAAGAAGGCACCAAATGTGTCAAATTTCTGAATGTCCTTATGCCATGGCAACAAGAGCAGTGTAATAACAGCTCAAGTAGGGCAGGTTTATGTTCTGATGGATGGACTATGCTCACCATGGCTATAAAGTTGTTCCTAATTCTCTGTTAAAGAATTTGTAATCCTGGCATATATCCAGTGACTTAACTACACTGCCCTCCTTTGCCTGGGATAATTTTAGGGAAATAATGAACTTAGCTCTAGAACAAGACTAATATATGTGCAAAGTACATGTATATATCACAATTCTTGAGAAAAGTGTGTGTTGTCATTAAGAACTGGGAAATTGTTTTAATAGGATGTATCTGTTAACATGAGAAATAGCTTAGAAGATACCAGAAATAATATTCAGACAAGTGCTGTCAGCATCTAAGAAAGAGAATTGGGATAACAATGTGCTCAAAGCCGAGAAGTGTGATTGAAACATCATGGTCCTGTCCTGTGTCTAAGGAAATACTGTTTATAAAAACTGGGGGTAACAATCACAGAAGTTACCAATACTATGATCACATGCTTTTCCTGATGGAAATAAATGCTATGGCTCCAAATTTTGGTTAACTGTTTGAAAAAGAGTGGTAACAGTATGTTGTCAGAATTTGTTTTTTATGATTATTGAGTTCAGACCATCTAGGAAATCAGTTGATTAATAAATAACCCTACTTATCCAATTAAACATTTCTATTATTGGGAAGAGGCAGAATGTAACTGTGAAAAATTATTCCTATGTAGTCATCAGTTATTTGTCAAATATTCATCTCTTAGATGTGGTGATACTTGTCTATTTGTTAATTATGTGTTCCAGGTGTTCAATGTAGAGACTATACTATTTATTGTGCTTTATTATAGTAATAGGAATTTTATTTTTAGCAAATACTTTAGAATTATTCAGTCCCAATTTTAAAAAATACATTGAAATGCCATCCCCTTTAAAAAGTCAGAATATTAATTACTAATAAAATTTTAACTGTCTCTCTGTAAAATAATGGAAGAAAAAAAGCAATATTTTTTCTCATGTTGATAAATATATTCAGAAAAAAGTAATGATGAGTATATAAAAATATATTTTTATAATATACTTTGGATTTAGAAAAACCAAGTGCTATGTCCCTTGATAAAAATAATAACAGAACTGTAAACAGAGTTTCAACAGGCTCTGTAAGAGATGTAAGCATTATCTAGTCCATCTCCCCTGCAATGAAGAGGTACATGCACAGCTCAATCAGGTTGCCCAGGGCCTGATCCAGCCTCGCCTAGAAAGCCTGAAGAGACGGGGCATCCACCACATCTCTGGGCAATCTCTTCCAGTGCCTCACCACTCTCACTGTAAAAGACCTTTTCCTTATATCTAACCTAAGTCTGTCCTCTTAAAGCTTGAAACCATTTCCCCTTGTTCTGTCACCACAGACCCTGCTAAAGAGTCTGTCCCCCTTCTTTCCTGGAGCTCACTCTTAAATACTGAAAAGCTGTTCTCAGGTCACCTCGCAGCCTTCTCTTCTTCATGCTGAACAGTCCCAGCTCTCTCAGCCTGTCCTCATAGGAGAGGTGTTCCATCCCTTGGATCATTGTTGTGGCCTCCTCTGGACACACTCCAACAGCTCCATGTCTCTCCTGTACTGAGGACTCCACATCTGGATGCAGTACTCCAGGTGAGGCCTCACCAACACAGAGCAGAGGGGCAGGACCACTCCCTCACCCTGCTGGCCGTGCTGCTTTGGATGCAGCCCAGGATACAGTTGACTTTCTGGGTAGCGAAGGTACATTGCTGTCTCATGTCCAGCTTCCCATCCACTACTACCACCAGGTCTTTTTCGGCAGGGCTGCATTCAATCCTTTCATCCCCCAGTTGTATTGGTAATGGATGTTGCCTCAACTCAAGTGCAAGACCTTGCACTTGGAGTTATTGAACCTCATGATGTTCTCTTGGGCCTACTGCTTGAGCCTATCTAGGTCCTTCTGGATGGCATCCCATCTCTGGTGTGTTCACCACACCCCACAGCTTGCTGTTATCAGCAAACTTGCTTTGGGTGCAGTCAACCCCACTATCAGTGTCATTGATGAAGATACTAAAGAGTATCAGTCCCAGCACTGACCCCTGGGGGACACCACTCGTCACTGACCTCCATCCTGACATTGAGCTGTTGACCACCACTTTCTGGGCTCAGTCCTGCAGCCAATTCTTTGTCCATCGAACAGTCCACTCATCAAATCCATATCTTTCCAATTTGGAGAGAAGGGGGTACTGTGTCAAAGGCCTTACTGACGTCCAGGTAGATGACATCAGTGACTCTTCCCTTGTCCATTGATGCAGTTACACCATCATAAAAGGCCACTAGGTTGGTCAAGCAGGATTTGCCCTTCATGAAGCCACACTGGTTCTCCCATAAATACTACCAAACAGGCTAAGCTGATAAAGGAGAACATGAATTAGACATAGATGTGCTGCAGGATGAAAAGACCTTAATTTCCTTTAAGAAATTCAGAACAATGATGAGAGACTAAGATTTTTCTGAGCTCCATTGTTTGAGAGGCCTTCAGACCTAAATAAGTGTGACTGAACTGAATTTCATTCCATTTCATGAATTCTATGCTGAAAAGGAACAACCTGAAGATAGAATACATTCCTGTTCTCATAGTGCTCCATTTACATAGTATATGAGTGTCTCCACATTGTGCAGATTGATTTGCAAGGATCAGATATGACTCATCCACTTTTTGGTTTTCTCTCCTAGAGTTTGGATAGACAGGATATCAAGTTATTTAGGGGAATGAGGGAAGAAAGGTATGGATTCAGCTGTTTTAGAGAAGACAAGATTAAATAATTATGTCTTGAGAGTGGTGAATAAGGTGAAATAGAAAATTATTCTGCATGAGACTTAGAAAGCTTGAAAAAAATTGAGAGATCTTTTTTTCTCTGTTGTTGTGGAGTTTATTGCCCCCTGGATATAGTAGATCAAAATAGTGCATGAAAAAGAAATTATAGATGGCACTTTTTATGTTCTGAGGCTTTATGAGAACTAAAGGGGAGTGCTGTCCTAAAAGCTGAGAGATTAAGAATCCCAAGGAATTTGGGACTGCGGCAGGACTAGCATGTTAGGAGTCCTGTGAGCAATTCCAAAGGGTCTGATAGTTCTGAAAAGGAGGAATTTTAACAGCCCTCACAAGGACAAACGTGGCAGGATGAAAGAAGTCAAGATTTCTAGATAGTGTCCAGGATAACTTCTGAATATCGATACTGGCTGAGTCAACTAAAGGTGACACACAGTAGTGTGCTGCTCATGAACAAGGTAGGTGTATGGGGATGTGGTAATCAACAGGAGTATTTCTGGAATGGTGGAATTCAAGATCTTGAAGGGAGTGAGAAAGGAGAACAGCAGAATACAAATTCCGGACTTCAGTAGTGCAGGCTTGGTTTATCTTTGGACTTGACATATGGAATCCCAAGGGTGGAGGATTTGAAGGATAAAATTAATCATGAAAACTTACTGGTGGCTAAGGACAGTATCCTCCAAATGCAGGGATGATCTATCCTGAAACTTAGGAAGATAGGCAGCCTGGCTTAGTTAGAGAGTGAAGTTGTGATGGTGTTCCAATGCAAAAAGCTATATGGAAGAGCTGGCAGCAGGGACAGGCTTCCAAGAGGAAATTTAGAAACACTGTCCAGGCAAGGAAATGTGTCAGGCTTCCTGTGTCAGCAAAGACGAAGCTGGGCTTTAGTTGAGACTTACAAGGGACATTAAGAGCTTGTTTTCTTACATTAGTAGTAGAAGGCTGGGCAGGAAAAATGTGTGTCCACTACCAAATGAGACATATAAGTTAGTGACTGCAGACACACACAAGGCTGAAGTATTCATTGCTTTCTTTACTTCACCAAGTTCTTCCAGGACTCTACAGGACTTCTTCCAGGACTCTGTTTGGCCTACACAACTCAATGGGACCAGATGGTCTGTGTCTATGGATGCACAGAGAGCTGTCTGATGCCCTTGCCAAGTCACTGTCTGTCATGTTTGAAATGTTAGGGAGACTGGGGAGATTTCTGATGGTTGGAGGAAAGCAAGTGTTGCACTTGCCTATCAAAAAACAAAAGCCAACAGGACAGTCTGAGGAATTACAAGTTGCTCAGTCCCACCTCAGTTCCTTGGAAAATTATGGAGCACATCCACTTGGAAGACGCTTCAAGGTCCATGAGGGAGAAGTGGGTAACTGAGGACAGTCAGCATGGATTTCCTGAGGGTAAATGCTGACTGATCAACGTCATTACAGTCTGTGATGTTTGGATGCATAGATGAGGAGAGGGCACTGGATGTCATTTACCTAACTTCAGCAAGGCTTTTGACATTCTCCCACAATGTTATTGTATCGTAGTTGCCCATATGATGGCTAGGCAACCAGATGGGTAAAAAAATTGGCTGGACAGTAAGGCTTGTGTGGTAGTTTTTACTTCGTTGTATTCTATATGAAAACCTAATGGAGGCCTAGAATAAATGTTGCAGGGGTCTATCCTGAGACTGTTCCTATTTAACATCTTTATTGTGACTTAGAAGAGGTAATAGAATGTATGCTCATCAAGTTTGCAAATGACACCAGGTTGTAGGTACCGATCAATGTTTTCAAAACTAGGGGTGATGTTCAGAGGAGCCTAGACAGGATACAGGAATGGCAGCCTGTCTAGGCTGGTAGCTGGTAGAACATTATGACGTTCAGGAAGGACAAATGCAAAGTCCTCATCCTGGAAAGAATGAGCTCTGAGCACCAGCACAGGCTGAGACCACCAGGCAGGAGGCAGCTCCATGAGGAAGGCCCTGGGGGTTGGTGGGCCACAAGTTGAGCACGAGCCAGCTGAGACCGTCATAGCAACAAAGCCAATGGGTCCCAGGCTGCGTGAACACAGGCCGAACCAGAGACCAAGAGAAGTGTTTATCCGCCTTTACTTAGCACTAATTACAGCATATGTGTAAGACTGCTTCCAGTTTTGAGCCTGGTCCATTAAAAGAGTAATATTGACTAACTGTGATATAATTTGTTTTCTAGAAGTTTTGTCTTGTGTTTGGCTATCTGATGTTGCCAGAAACTCATTAACCTTTCTTACTCTTCTGGGGAACAAAAAATAAATACTTCACAGGAAAACATATTATAGTTTCCTGTTTCACATTGTTATTTCTAATTGATAAAAATGTCTAGTTTTAAAATGATTCACCAACTTTCAGCTCATAACATGTTAATTTTAAGGCCATCACTAGATGCTGTCATATGAGATTAAAGTTCATCCTTTTAAACACTATCAAATCATAACATAACTAGAAAAATACTGAATATATGAAATGTGAGAATATCCTGTACTCTCCTTGTTCTTTCCTAAGTCCTTACTGTGGTGTAGCCTATAGGACTGGACATCTTTCAGTCTTTCTAATTAAAGCTTTTAATTTATATGGAATAATTTCATTTCTATTGGACTAGAGATATACAGTTTAACTATCAGATGATTATGTTACTCACTTTGGAGACAGAGATTTGTGTTGTAGCTTCTGCTCCAACTAATGTTTAATGAATTTATATGAAGATTATATAGATCTCTGGAAGAAGATATTAGAACAGATTTTCCCAGGGAAAGGAGGAATTAAAATCTGAAAGAGTAACATCCCATTTAAGTCCTGTGACCACTTGTTCTTACATAAACAGTCATCACTGCCACTCTTTATCCCTATAGACTTGATTCCTAAGATGATCATTTTCAGCGGTGGCCAGATTTAATTGCAAGAATATTACTATGTCTGGATCGGTTGTACAAATGAGCAGAACTTTTGAGGATCTGTATTTTGAAATCAGATTCTCAAATTATATAAGTATCTGAATATTTCCCATAATAATTGCCCAGCATACCAGTTGTGTGTTGACTTGACTCCAGAAGGCTGCTCAACTGGGAAACAATTTGGAAATTTGGACAGTGCTGAGCTAATCTGAATAACAACGTTTTATACAATACTTGTAGCTTTTTAGAGATCAGCTGCTTTACAGGAGGCATTGACAGGAACTATTTGGCTTCTTAGTTTGTTACATAACTGATATGATTTAACAGCTATAATCTTTCGCTTGCACTGCTGCAGCCTTGTGATTCCTGTGGTGGTTTTTTTCTTTTTCTTTTCACATTTTACTCTTCCATTATCTTTATATTCCTTAGGTAAAACAAGGCTCATGAGACTGATTTCACATTTTCTCCTGAATATGATCATCTTCAGCTGCCCTACCCTGTTGTCACGTATAAAATTGTTAATCAAGTCCTCGGTACTTCACCTTTAATAGTGATCACTGTTGAATTTATAGATTGTTATCATAGCACTCTCAAACTCAGGTATGAAAAGTACACCTGAACAGATGATTACCATTTCTGATATAACAGGACATCTTTTTCAGAAACCCCACATTAATTCCACTAGGAAATCAGACAGGCAGGTCTTCAGAGCTTTAGCTGCACTGTGAGTTAAACATGACCTGAATCTGCACTCAATATAATGTTCTGCTGCCATCTGTGTTAAACCCTGTGAGTCACTAATGAGAAGAAAGTCAAGACCAAATACTAAGCCATACAGAAATCTGTGGATCAACTTATGTCAGGAACAAACTTTGTATATGGATGCCAAGCACTCAATATGTGGTTCATCATGATGTGTTTTGATCGTGACCCTTGTCCCTGTTCATTGCAGGGGATTTGGACTAGATGATCTTTAAAGGTCCCTTGCAACTCAAAGGATTCTATGATTCCGTGATTCTATGATTCCAAATTTTAACCTGCTCTTGAATCTGCACTTCAGGTGGACATACTGACATCAACAATGGGAACTGGGAAGATCTCTGTACTTGCTGACTAGAGGGTGGTCTTCCAATTTCTCTTTATGCACATGTATTTCTGGGACTGCAATAAACTGGCCAACTGTAGTAACTGTCCTAACAAATGCAGTGTTTTCCAAATATCATTCATAGGTATTTTATTCCTTGGTGTCACTTGTAAATAATGACTACTCATATATCTGTATCTATATGGTCACAAACTGATACATAGGAAGTTCCGCACAAATGTGTGTGGGAACTTCTTCACAGTGCAGGTGATGGAGCACTGGAACAGGCTGCACAGAGAGGTGGTGGAGTCTCCTTGTCTGGAGATATTCAAGACCCACCTGGACGCCTACCTGTGCAACCTGG
>JANHGO010000041.1:9594161-9625939 GCA_024606505.1 Aquila spilogaster | reverse complement strand
TTGTAATAAAGTGAGTTAATTTTCCCCAAGTTGAGTCTGTTTTGCCCGTGACGGTAAGTGGTGAGTGATCTCTCTCTTGTCCTTATCTCGACCCACAAGCTCTTTGTTATATTTTCTCTCCCCTGTCCAGTTGAGGAGGGGGAGTGATAGAGCGGCTTTGGTGGGCACCTGGCAATCAGCCAGGGTCAACCCATCACAGGGTAACAGAAGACCAGGACCTCCATGGTAGCAATCTTTGAAATATTTTTACTACCACATGCAAGACCATGTGGAAAGAACATGAGTAACAAAAGGGGCTCAAATTCATTAGGAGCTGGGAATATTTTTGAACTAGAGGGAACCAGTAATAGGAATGATATCTTCATTTTAACAGAAATGGAACCAGGCACCTGACACTTTAAAAAGATTAGAACTTTTTAAACTTAAGGTTGAGGGAAAGCTGAATAGTGCAGAGGAGCACATTTGGAATGATGTGAAGAGGGAAGTTATAAAAAACGTACATCCCCAGCTACAGGATAAAAAAGAACCTGGCAGTAGGATATGATGAACAAAGTCTTACTTAAATTGGAGGTAGAAGACTGGGAATTAAAGGGAAGTTATACATGTTTCTATAGCCTCAGAATAAGACAGGAAAATTAAAATGATTAGCTTTAAGGAAGCTAAGAAACTAAATGAACCTGAATAGTCATGTTGAAAACAGAAGGAAAACAGTCAGTGGGTAACACCAAGTTAAAAACATACGGGAAAGACAGAATAGGACATGCAAGTGGTGCCATGTGTTAACAGAAGTTTACTGTAAAGACAGATTGATAAAGCAGTTGTATCAACAACTCAGCAGTTACATCAACATGCTCATGGATTGAAATGTGCAATCTAAACATAATAATAATAATATTAACGGTATAAATATGATTGATAATATTAAAGACTATATTGCCAATGACCTGACCAGAGTGATTACAATGACTGTGACTTGCTGTAATGGATCAGAAACACTATGAGAGGAAACTGTTTTTTTTATTTTACCTTTGTAGTATAAATGTTATAATTAGGTCCAACATTCAGACCACATTTTTAGATCCTATAAGTGACTGGTCTGGGGAGGAGATTTGCAGGAAGCAGAGTCATTTCCTGACTTAATTCTGAGCAGTGCACAAGGTCTCTTTCATGTTGTTGTCAAGGAATGTATTGTAACATTGGCCATGTTGACGTTAGAGTAAATATCTTTGATGGAGTAAGGAGAGCTGAAGAATCTTAGTCATTGTTCTTAACTTTAAAAAGGGCACTATGTAAAAAGGAAATAGCCTGTGAAAAGGAAACAGATTTTTGCATGTGACTATTTCACAATATCATATCAGGTGCTCAGGGTAAATACGTATTTAAAAGACATGGCTAAACCGGTATAGCTAAGAAGCAGGATGAGGAGTTGTTAGAAGCAGGAAGGTATTCATAAAAACATGTTAGTTGTATCAAATGGGGTAAAAAGGATCAGAACTCCAATAGGCTAAATGTAACAATACAGTAGAGGAGTCCAAGCAGTATTTAAGAACTTGAAAAAAAACATAAGTATTTTCTCAAATTGCATGTAAGGCTGCCACAGAGACTCTAGACAATCAAAGTTTAGCAGGATTATTTAGACACTAAGTCTATTGAAGAAAATAAATTCCTGATAATGTATAGTTGCACCTTTTTTTCCAACAAGTAACCAATTCTGATGTCAAGGTTAACCCTGCTTGGAGCAGGGAATAGCACTAGGTGATCTCCAGAGGTTCCTTCCAACTTTCATGTTTTGTGATTCTATGATTCTGTTCTGGGGAAACTGTTACATCATAGATCAAAGACTACCTCTCATCACCTCATGAACAATTGAACGCAGTAACACAGGTACACCATCGTTCCACAGCAAACTCCTGTCTTCTGTCATACTGTAGAGGACAAGAAAGCAAATTAAGCAGTCTCCTTCTACTTTGTCTGTTTGTATTAGCTGAAAGCCTTAACTAAGAATTTAAATGACTCATAATTCAAGTCATTTAGTTCATACCTAGCTTAATGATAAACATTTTGTTAAATGCATGATTAAAGAAAAAGGGATCTAGTGGAATGAATCTATTCTGGCTTCTGCTTCACATGTAAAATATATTTAAATCCAGGGAGGGGAGAGAGAGAGAAACCTCACAGCCAGAAGAGCTTGCAATCATTTCTGTTCTGATATTGACTGCAATACATTCTGTTCTGGTGGACTTGCAGTCCTTTGTGCAAACACTTAAATGATCTTGACACATTATTGGATCTCAGTCTTTCATTGTTAGGTGAAAACAATGGCTGTACAGACTGCTCTTTTCTCCTTTCTGAAAGACTGATTTCTAAAATCTGTAATAGTAAGGAGAGCTCCCTGAGGTCTAGCCAGTAGCCCTGTGGATGAGACAGTCATCTAGATGTGGGTATCTCACCCACATCATCATCCAATCACTTTTACATCAGTTATTCTAAGTTGTGTTCTTGAAAAGATTTTTCTTGTCTACCAAGACAGAGTAACATATGTTGGAAATCTCAGGAAAGTAAATAATAGTGAGATTTTAAATTTTTTTTCCACATTACAATACTCAAGGTCACTTAAGGAAACTTAGCTGTAATGGTGACTGAATTTCAGAGAGAAGATTCACTACTCTTTTTTTTTTTTTTAAATTAAAGCATTTTAAGGCATTTTACATGAAAGACATGGGATTTCTCACACCAGAAACTAGCTACTTCTTAAAATGTTAGTAAGGCATGCAAAAATTTTAAATAATTTACAAAGAAATCCTAGTAGAAATACTAGTCTAGTATTTTTGCTTGGCTTTTTGATTCTGAAGGAAGTATCATGAAAATTGACTTTTTTCTGATGCAATTAATGTTTGGGGAGTTTGTTAAAGGAGGAAAAATAAATCAAGTTGAAACCAAAGTTTTAAACACATTTTTACTGTAAATTACATTCAAAAATACACAGATATTAGACAAAGAATAATTTTTAATATAGCACTTCATCCTATGCTGTCAGTGACTACCTTTCAGCTATTGCAGTGGTACTTAAAATGTGCAAAGCTGTTAATTGTGACCATGTCATAGTTATTATGTAAATTTGCACTGCGGGGTATGCAAACAGTTAACTAGGCAATATGAAATTCTTTGCCAGTTTCCACAAATTACACTGCGGGGATCCAGCTCTTTCTAGCTGATGATACTAGTTTACAATTCAAACTGTAATATACCATATAATACACAAATCTCAGCAAAGCAAGGTTGGGCAAGATTAAATACAGTATGTTGGAACGGGGGAGGGTTGAAAGGAACTAGAAAATTTTCGTCTAGTCATGAGAGTTTGAGTTTTCCCTGCCTTTCTGATTTTGTGTTTAAAGCTTTTCCATATAGATTCCAAAAGTTTCGCTTCTTTTCTTTGAACAACAGGTTTGCCTCAACTGTTTTTCCTCTGTCAGGAAAATACTCCAGCTGCACCTATTTCCTCTTGGTTAATCAGTGGACTGCTTCTGTCCTCCACAAAGACAAAAGTGTGCATGCCTGAATGCCACCAAAGTGTGAAGTCTTAATGTACTTCAGATGTTCATACTATATAATAATATCCATCTAGCCCAATGCATTATATAAAAACAACATTAATGAACATAATGTTCCATGAAGATACTGTATGCAGATTGTAAAAGTAGTTCTCACTTGCCTGAATTGACAGGTTGGTTTAGTTTAGTTTACAGTTTGTTTATAATGGCACAAGAATTTAGTTTAAATAGTTAAAATAGTCTTTCTACTGAACTGTTTTAGTTTAGCACTATGACCTCTTTCATACCCACACATACTGTGAATTTTCTTGCATGTGAATGAATATACTTCATGTAAAGAGAGAAGAGTAGAAGCACTGATGACTGAAGATCCCTTTCAAAAGAATGTGTGTAGTATGAGCGTTAGTGGTGCAAATGTCTTCATGAAACCTCACTAGTTCTTAACTCTGATTTGAAAAGGTTCTCTGGAGTGCTAAGCTCTTTGTCTCTGCTGAAAGTCCCAACATAGTTGGAAACAGCCCAAAAATATAAAATGCTAATAATTATATAATTATTAATGGAATTATAGTTGGTTATTAGTATTAACAAACTAAGTAGTTTTATATTTAAATTATGCTTTCTAATAGTTTATTATTATTAGTTGCTTTATGACAACATGACAAGTACTTGAGTAGTACAGTTCTGAACTGTGCATTAAGGAGAATTTTATTTATGTTCAAGAAAATAACATAGCCTTTTATGAACAAAAACAGTGAAAACATGATTTTACAATTGAAATAAACTGAGATTGCTTATTTTAATTGAAATAGTGTTCTGTCTTCAGTAATTCCTACAGATAAAAAATTCCTGAAAATAATATGATTAACAAGCTTCTACTCAGGCTTGCTTTCCCAAGCAGGTTTACTGATAAGTTTGCAAATTCCTTCTTCAAAACACAGTTGTCTTAATTGAATATTCCAGAGCTATCAGAATAGCTTTTTCAACCTGATGCCCAAACTAACCTAAATCCAACAGTAACATTATTGATGGACAGTTTTTCAATATGTATGTATTAATATAAAAACCTCCTGGACCTCTGAATCATGCAAATCACAGAAGCCAGTCTCCAAGTGTTGCATAGAAAAAGGTGGAATAGATCCAAGGAAATATTCTGTCATAGCTACGTATTTTTAGAGGGCAGCTTTAGTAACACAATCTAAAGAACATACAGCTCATTCTCCGGCAGCTCATCTATGTATTGCTATAGGCATGAATTTCATGCATTACTTGCAACACTTACAAGTAATGCCTAAACACATGAGAAAATCTCACATGGTCAAAATATCTGCAGTGTACAAGTAATTCACAAGTTCTATCTCATTTAAAATTATGACAAATCTTTTGGCAGCTAATTAGCATTCAGTGTCTGTTTTAACTCAGCAAACGGGCAAGAAGTAATTGGATAAAAATGGATCCCAGTAAAACAGATAATGACAATTGGAAAATACTTTCAAATAGCAAACTACCATGATAGAGCTCGATCCCATGAATTATGGCCACATATACAAAAATCTGTAAGGAATATGCAAGTAGTTGACCTTAATCTTCTTTGGCTTCTGATTGCATAGTCCCTTGAGTAGGAACACCAAGAAATTCTACTTTCAATTAAGTAGAAGATTTTTTTATTATGGTACTGCTGACATGATCCAAATAATACATGTTTTTGTGGCCCATTTGAATGATGTCAGAATTTAGTCTGCACTATAGGTTGCCCGGACTGTTCTTATACTCTGTAGTTTGTCACTGTGTGCTGCCTCCTTGTAAAAGAATATAAAGATAACAGTTACCAAAATCATTGTGCAAACTTCTTGCTTCTCCAACTAACCTGTGTATACCCAGGTGTCTAAGTAACCACTTCCTTCTGGTATCTGTTTAGTATGCTCCTACACAACCAACTTATAGTTTCATGGTTATTCCATTTACAAATCACATTTTTCATCATAGTACTAAATATCTGTTGTTTTCCTTCTAAGAGTCTCTCTTGAATCCTGGCAGACTTCACCAGCCAACTGAGGTCTGCCTGTCTAAGGCTTTCCTTTCAGCCCAGCTTCTTAAAACAGCCCAAACCTATAAAAGCATTTCTCTCTGACTTCTCCAGACAGGTCTGAGATTATTCTCCTGTGTGATTTCAGCTTGTGAATGTCTAAGTCAGTAATATGGAAGGTTGATTGCTCCAGAAGAAACAGTCCAACAGTATAAATTCTTAAAGGATTTCCCCTGTAATTACTTGGTATTGGGCCACTAATTTTCTTAAAAATCATTAAATATTATATTAAGTAGCAAAGCTTAATCCTTTTCAAAGCAGTCAGTTGTCTAGGCGAGCATTAGCCATTTGCTAGGACCAAAGCAATTTTTGGCAGTATTAATAATGCTTAGGAACAACAAAACTGTTTTCTGTTAGACAAAATAATTTGTGCAGGGAACAATGCTGTGCTGGGAGATGTCCCCTGTGGAATTTCTGAAGGGCTGAAAACAATGACAAAATTCATAGGCTTTTTAGTGAAATGCATAATGGATTTTGACCTCGCTTCATTAAACAGCAGTACATAATACATTATGTATAAAACCCTCAACTCACACAATAAACATTTTACAACAGGGTAAAAATGGAATGGAGAACAGGAATCAAAAGAATCCTATCTTCTTGTTAAATTACATGCTTCTAGAAATCATTCTGGTTGGAAATAATTTGACCAAATGTCTAAAACATATAGGTATGTACATATGAAAAAGTCATCCCAGGCTCTCTTTATTTCTCATTTTATGGAGAGATGTTAAATACATCTAAGGTGCAGTTCATTGGATGTCTAAAATATACATCTAAAATAAGTCAGATAAATAATTCCCAGCAGGGCTAGGTTTCTCTCCATTGACCATAAAGGGAATCCAGGTTGACTGTCTCAGATATTGAAGGCTAAATTGTTGGTGTCTGACATTGTGAGATGAATCCGAACCTCAGAGACCACTGTGGTGAGACTGACATAAAAACGTGATGATTTGAGAATTAATTTACTCTTTATCAAATGATGTTTCTACTGTGAAATTTACCTTGAAGATGTAGCAAACAGCAACACAAAGAACAGGCAAAGCTTAGATGCCACAGGTTAGAAATTTGTTGTTGAAGGTTCAGCTAGCTTCATGAGACTGCAGTTTCTGAAGAATGGTCCATTTTCCCACAGCCGTATTGAAATGACTTTTTAAGTGTTCTTAGAAATGGTTTTTGTTTATCTCCAAAAAAACCCCACAGTCTGTCTTGTGAAGGGGGCTTCTGTTACCATGGAAATTTCTGTAGCTGTCATCTGTCTTGTTTCTTGTTATACTGACACTTAACAAGTACGTGTAAAGAAGGAAACAGTAAGAAATTCAGAGGGTGCTATAATAATGCTATGTTAGGGTATTAGATAGTTGTACTATACCTGAGCAAGAACTGTATGGGTTATTTCTCAAAGTATATCTGTTGGTGTCACCAGATAACAGTTACTGCATCCTATCCTGTCAGTTACAGCGTTAAAGAGAAGTGTGTGGAAGTAAGTGTAAAGATTTTTCTAAGCATTTTATGAAACCCATTGTAAGTATAAATGTCCCAATTTGTCTTACTTGGCAGAGCATGGTAAAGTAGGTTTAAGATAAAGGGCAACTTCTATGTGAGTGATATGGTTTGATATGGTTTTGTTATACAATGATTAGCAGGAAAACAGAAAAAAAATAGTTGCAATTCATATATAAACAGTATCCTATAATCAGTACTAGGTGCTTGAGTAATACACGGAACTGAAAAATGTAATGATAGTTTTAAACAAACGTAGTTTATGTGGTGAATATCAAGTATCATCTTGTAAATCTACAATGTTTTGCAGTAATGTTAAGCCAAGTGATTTCAGAATCTATGATTCTCCACTAATATATCATTATACTATTTTCAGCAGATGAAAAGATTTATATACATAGTATCATGAGCAACTGAGACTGATAGCAGCAAAAATTTAATTAAAATATTGTCCCATAATGGCTGTAGCATAGTTACATTATGAACTGCTGATGAGCAAGTCTCATATTTTAATATAAACAAACAACATATTAAAAGATTTTTGAATGGAAGTGCAGAAATAAGATGAATACTGCATATATCCAAACAGATAATGCACGAACTTCTGTTCAGTTGTAAACTTATATTGCATTCTCTGTCTTGCAGTTTGATAGGAAGCTACAGGAACAAAAGACGACATCTTTCTAAACATTAGGGTTAGAACCGAGAGCCACAAGCTTGTTACAGACACAGGATGGCTCTGCAGGAGACTTGAAAAGAGCTTCTTTAACGACTTAGAGTAATTCAGCAGCTGGGCAAGGATGTAATTTAATCATGTTTTAAAAGTTGTGTGAGCAGAGCACAGTGATCTCATTCCCAGGAGTAAATTCAGAAATGAGAGGAGACCTTGTGTGAAACCTGTCTGAGGGCACTCTCATTTGGGAACATTATGTTGTAGAAAAGTTGACCAGTTGTTGGATGTAAGATGCGTGTGGATATACCTGACTCATGGGAAGTGCTTGCACTTACTATACCTATTTTTTGTACATCCATGGTTGGGTTTTTTTTTCGTTTTATATCGGTGGAAATGAGACAGATGTTGCCCACTGTTGTTCTAGATAAGCAGCTTTAGCTGCTGAGATTTTATTGTCTTGGCTGAAATTGTAAGCTTTAATGAATGGTTTGAATTGTTGGTGATCTCTGTGCTGAAAAAGTAGAAGTTAGTGAATATCCTCATGTTTTAAGGAAGTGCAGTTTGGTAAGATTTCTTTAAATTCAAAGAATGTTTCTTTAAGAACTTTAATATAAAGTGAAAGAAGTTGTTTAAACCCAGTAAGTAATGTTTTTATTGCTAATATATCTTTAAATATGAATATCTGATAAACTGAGAAATCGTTATTTCCTTTACATTAGTAAGAACCATTTCATTCCTTTATATACAGATTCTGAAGCTTAACATATTTTGTCATTCCAGTGAAACACAGTTAAGTTTCATAACACAAAGAATGCATTTTATTACTGAATTGAGGAAAGAATATGTGGAAGTGTTTTTAAACCTGTGCTTACAAATTACCATTACCACTTGTAACTATTTTTACAGTAAAATAATATTGTTCTGTGTGCCACTGATTATGATATGATCCTATGATCATATCGACTTTGATATCGATATGATCCATCCATTTTGTGATGGGAGAATTAGAATATTATGAAAAATGGGAAGAAGTGTTGCCATTCTATATAGGATAAAATAAATTTAAGCCTCCTGAAAATGGCAACTATGCAGTTCATATGTTAAAACATCACATTGTGTGTTCCAAAAAGTAAGGTGTAATTTGAATGGGACGTGCTGAAAATGCTTTCCAGGTAAAACTTGATAAGAGTTTCTAGTTTCTAGTAACTTGCTATTACAATTATATCTTCATATTTTCCTTGAGGTTTTATATAAATATTTTTAATTTAACTCAAAAACTAAGCAGTCCCTGTTTTTTTCTTTACATAGCAGATGGTACGTGAACAATACACTACAACAACACCAGGCACTAGCCTAGAGAGGCCGAAGAATGAATATGTCTACAAAATTGGAATTTATGGCTGGAGAAAGCGTTGCCTCTACCTGTTTGTTCTCCTCCTGCTTATCATCCTCGTTGTGAATTTTTCTTTGACAATTTGGATTCTTAAAGTGATGTGGTTTTCCCCAGTAAGTGTCCTCTTTAATTTTCCATTCTTTTCTTACTCTCTTCCCTACCTTACCACTTCACTTATTATGTATGTACATCAGCTTCTCTGCATATAATAGATGGTTCTTTTTTCTTCCTTCTCAACTGTAATTTGTACTTTGGTTGAAAGCATATAAGAAATATCTGTCTTTGAATGTACTTCCTGATCTGTAATTTCTGTATTGGTAATAATCTTCAAAATACTGAGGTTGTTGATACCTTATATTGAGGTGAATCTAACCATTCTAGGAGAATGTATTTTACTGCTGTCTCATAGTCTCTGTTTATATTTTATAGATGTGTTTGCTGTAATTTTATCTCATACAGAATTCCTTAGTGTTAAAATATTGCTGACAGTTGCTGGTTTTTCTTAGCTTCCTTCTCCTATTTATCAGCATCTAAATTTTTAACAATTTATTTGCCCAGTTAATTACAGCTCAGAGGTAATTATTACTACCTCGTGCTTGAGGCTAAACAGCTATATTATTCAGGAATAAAGTTAATAACTCTCCATTGTCGTATATATTTTAATATTTATAATATAATTTTGTGTGGTAGATTAAAGGGTAGCTTTCATAAGTCTGTAAGATGTAGCTTTAGTCAGAATGCAATAAAATGCATCAGTGAATATTGAAGCTAAGCTAATTTGTTCCTAACGTGCAGTCATGATACAGAGATGATTTGAATAGACTTCTTACAAGAAAAACAATAATAGTAAATTCCTACAGCTCTGCCCCTGCTACTGAAGAAAGTGTTATATTAAAGTTCCCATTATCTATCATTATTACGCCTCTGTCACTAACTGAAGGCCATTTTATCTTCATAGAAGTGTTTCTATACTCTCTCTTACTATAAAGTAGGTTAATTTTAAGTCCTGCTTACTAATATAGTTGCTAGTCCTTGAATTCCTGTCGTTTCTTCCCCCACATAAATTCTTTTCAGCACTGTTACTGTCATAGAGATTACAATGCAGAACATCTTAGATCACATATAATTCTTCTGTTATGCAGTTCACATGGAAGATGCACACTTAGTGACTGCACATCGTGTATCACAGAGAACATGAATAAATTAAAACTGTTTTCTGTGTGGCTCAGGTTTATATTTTTAAGAAGTTTTAAAAAATATTTTCTGTTGGTTTGGTTTCTTTGTATGAAACTGGGTATTTCTTCTCTAATATCGGTCAGGACTACAAAAATAGCATCAGAAACTCCACTTCTAGGAACTCCTATCTCCTACTAGTTATCTGTGAGGAAGGCACCAAATGCCTTGATCTGCTGAGGAACAGTGGCCTTCTGCCTTGGCAACAAGAGCAGTGGAATAACAGCTCAAGTAGTGCAGGCTTACGTTCTTTCACAAGGTGGGCTATGAATGCCATGGTTATAAGGGTTTTCCTAATTCTCTGTTAAAGAATCTATATTCCTGACATACCCGGTTAAATAGTGACTTAACTGTAATGCCTTCCTTAATTTGGGGTAATTTTAGGGAAATATCTATATTTCAGCTAAATATCAGCGATAAGAACATTTGTGCAAAGTACACATGTATGTCACAATCCTCAGCAAAAGTATGTATGAGGTCATTAAGAACAGAGAACTTTTTTTGCTGGGTATTGTTTTAATAGAGTATATCTGTCAAGACAAGAAGTAACTCTGAAGATACCAGAAATGTCATCCAGAGAAGCGCTGCTAGCCTCAAAGAAAAGTCTAAGAAAGAGTATAGGCGTTAAGTGCATGTTCAAAGTCTGGAAGTATACTTGAAGCATCACAGTCCTTTCCTCTGTCCAAGGAAATGCCATGTGTAAAGAATGAGTGTAACAGTCGTAGAAATTATCAACACTATCATCAAACCCTATTCCTAATGGAATTAAGTATTTATGTGTCCAAGTTTGGGGGTATTGTTTGAAAGAGAGAGGTAATGATATATTCTCACATTTTTATGGTTCTTGAGTTCCAAGCTTGACAAGTATTTGCTATTTAGGAAATTAGTTGATTCATATATATCCTACTTATCCAATTAAACATTCCCATTATTGGGAAGAGTTTAAAAGTAATTGTGAAATATTATCCTATGCAGTCATCAGTTATTTGGCAAATATTAGGCTGTCAGCTGTAATAACACTTTTTATATTTATTAATTATGTATTCTTGGTATATTAGGTAGAGATTACACTACTTGTTATGTTTAATATTAGTAATAGATATTTTATTTTTAGCTAATACTTTAAAAGTATTCAGTCCTAGTTTTAAAAAAATACATGAAAATCTTATCCCTGTTAATATTAGAATATTAATAGCTATTAAAATATTAACAACTGTTTCTCTGTAAAATAATACAAGAAAAGTGCTATTCTTACTAAGTTTGATCTATTTAGAAAAAACATGATAAGCATTTAAAAAGGTATTTTTATATTACAGTTCTGAAGAGAGTTTATGCTCAAAGAAAACTTTAAACATAACATCATTGTAGTATGTAGTTTTATTAGGAAAACAGTTTTGCAGTGTAGTGCATAGGGGTGCTGGTGCTTTAGTGATGGATTGGCATAGTTCTATAGCACAGCCCTTTCATGAGCCCACTCAAAGTTGACAAAATTGTTATTTAGACATCAAAGTTTCTTTTATAGGATAAAAATTGTTTTCTTTTTCTGTAAAGCATCCTTAAATCTTTCATTAAATAATAACTTGAAGGATACAAGAATCTCGTGCTATGTCTATTCATAGATCCAGATTAAAATGATAATGAACTTATGAACAAAGCTTCAACAAACTCTGGCATAGAATTAATCCACGCACACATCTCCTATCTCAACCCAAAAACCAGACAGCATGATAAATACTAGCAAACAAGCTAAGCTGATAAAGGAGAACGTGAACCAGACATAGATATGCTGCAAGCTTTTAATCTTCTTGTAGAAATTTGGAAGGATGTTGAAAGACAGAGACTTTTCTAAACTCCATTGTTTGAGAGGCCTTCAGCATTAAGTGAATACAACTAAATAGAACAGAATTTCATTTCATTTCATTTCATAAAATCTAGACTGAAAGGGAACAACCCAAACAGAGAATAGATTCCTTTTTTCATACTGCCCCAATTACATAACATATGAGCACCCCCAAGTTGTGCAGATTGATTCACAGGTATCAGATAACGTCTCATTCTTTTTTTTTCTTTTTCTCTCCTGGAGTTCAGGGTGACAGGGTCTCAAGTTTTTTTGAGGGGTGAGAGAAGAAAGCTGTGGTTTCATTATATGCAGGTGTTTTAGAGAAGACAGAATCAAATAGTTGTGCCTTGAGCATCCTGAATAAGGTGAAATAGAGTAATTTAAAAACTAGAATTAGTTTTGCATGAAAATTAGAAAGTTTGGAAAAAATGGAGGTTGAGGTTTTTTCCCCTGGACATAACATATCAAAGTTTTGCATGAAATAGAAATTCCAGATTTTGTTTTTAACATATTGATGCTTTCTGAGAACTAAAGGGGACTGCTAGTCCTAAGAGTTTAGAAACTAAGAATCTTAAGGGATTTAGGGCTGCAACAGGGTGAGGATGTCAGAAGTCCTGTGAACAATTCTGAAGGGTCTGATAGGTCTGAAAGAGGGGAACTTTAATGTCTCTGACATCTGCTGAAAGGACAAACATGGCAGGATGGCAGCAGTGAAGATTTCTAGAGGGTGTCAGGGATAACTTCTGGATAGGACAGCTAAGGATGGCACACAGTTGGATCTGCTGCTCAGGGTATCCCATGGGAGCCAGATCTGAAGGGTAAAATTACTTCGGAAAGCTTGTTGGTGTTTAAGAACAGTATCCTCCAAATGCAGGAATGATCTATCCTGATATTCAGGAAGATAAGTAGACTGGCTTAGCTAGACAGGTTACTTGTGACGGAGCTCCAATGCAAAAAGCAGTATAGAAGAGTTGGAAGCAAGGACAGGCTAGAAAGAAGAAATTTAGCAACATTGTCTGGGCCAGGAAATGTGTGAGGCTTCCTGTGTCAGGAAAGCCAAAGCTCAGCTTTAGTTAAGACTTAGAAGGGACAAAGGGCCGCAAGATGGGCTGCATGCATAGGTGCAGAGAGAACTGTCTGATTCTCTTGCAAAGTCACCCTCTGCCACATTTGAGAGGTTATGGAGACTGGGGAGATCCTCAATGACTGGGGGAAAGCAAGTGTTGCACTTGTCTTCAAAAAAAGAGGCCAAAGGGATAGTCTGGTGGATTAAGGGCTGCTCAGCCTCACTTCGGTCCCTGGGTAAATGATGGAGCAAGTCCTCTGGGAAGACGTTTCAAGGCCATGAAGGAGAATAAGATAATGGGGAACAGTCAGCATGGATCTACCAAGGGTGAATGATGCCTGACCAATGTGATTACCTTCTATGATAAAATGTTTGGAATTATAGACAATGGGAGGGCACAAGATGTCATTTACCTTAACTTCAGCAAGGCTTTTGATGCTCTCCCACAATACTCTTCTACCCTAGTTAGGACATTACAGCCATGAAGGGTGGACAAACAGATAAGTAAAAAAAAATAAACTGGTTGGATGGTGAGGCTCAGAAGGTAGTTACTAATGTGTTGTACTCTACATGGAGGCCAGTAATAAGTGTTGCAGGGGTCTGTCCTGGGACTGGTCCTTTTTAACAACTTTATCAATGACTTAGAAGAGGTTGCAGAATGCTTGCTCACTAAGATTGCAGATTATACCAATTTGGGGGTACCATTCAATACTTTCAAGGCTCACATTCAGAGGAGCCTAGACAGGCTGAAGGTACGGTCCAACCTTACGAAATTCAAGGAGGTCAAATGCAAAGTCCTGCTCCTGGAAAGGAAGAGTCCCTGGCACCAGCACAGGCTGATTCTGCCTGGCTGGGGGCGGCTTTATGGAGGAGGCCCTGGGGGTTGGTGGGCAGCAAGCTGAGCAGGAGCCAGCAGTGACCCTGGCAGCAACGAAGGCCAGCAGCATATTGGGCTGAGTGAACAGGGGCAGAGCCAGAGACCACGGGAAGTAATTATCTCCCTTTACACAGCAGTCATTAGACACACATGTCATACAGCCTCCAGTTTTGAGCTTCCCAACAGAAGAGAGATATTAACAAACTTCAGTATTGTTTTTGGTTTTAAGAAGTTTTGTCTTGTGGTTGGCCATCTGATGTTGCCAAGACAGAATATCTTTCTTTCTATAAATAATAATACACTAGTGATTTCCTCTGAAAAACTCATTATTAATCTTTCTTATGCTTCTGACAAAGAGAAGATAAATGCTTTACAGGAAAAAATGTATTCCTCTTTTACCTTGTTGTCTTAATTGACTAAAATGACTGTGTAATTTTAAAATGCTCCACTGACTCTTAGCTTATAACATTTTCATTTCAAGGCCATCAATTATACTAGACTAGATGCTATCAGATGAAAATTCATCCTTTTAGACACTATCTGATCCTAAAATATTTAACTAGAAAAATACTGAATATATTGAACGCAATACTCCTTACTCTCATTACTCTTTTCCAAATCCTTATTGTGGTATAGACTATAGAACTGGGCATTTCTCAGTCTATCTAATTGAAACTGCTTTGATTTATATGGAGAAACTGATTTTTTTATTGGGCTAGAGATAACACATGCTTTAGCTGTCAGATGATTATGGCACTCACCTTGGAGGCAGAAGCTTCTGTTGTAGCTTCTGCTCCAATTAATATTTAATGAATTTATATGAAGTAGAGCAAATTAGAAAAAGAGTAAAAGATTCCCAACATCAAATGTACTATAATCTGTTGGTTAGAGCATGGATCTCTGGGAGAAGATATGAGATCAGATTTTTCCAGGGAAAGGAGGAATTTTAATCTGGGAGTGCAACCCAGTTGAGTCCTGCATCCACTTGTTCTTAAGTAAAAGGACATCAGTACCTCTTCACATGGCCCCTCTTTATCCTTGTAGACTTTATTCATAAGATAGTCACTTCTGAGATTTTGATTTTGTTCATGTCCAATGGTGATCAGATAATTTAATTGCAAGAATATTAGTATGCCTAGATCTGTTGGATGAGTGAGCAGGACTTTTGAGGATCTATATTTTGGAATTTGATTCTTAAATTATTTAACTATCTCCCATACTAATTGCCCAACATATAAATTCCATATTGACATGAGTCATGTCAATGACTGGCAAACAATTTGGAAAAGTTGGACAGTGCTGAGCTAATCTGTATAATAATGTTTTATACAACACTGAGCATCTGAAAGCATTATAGAGATTAGCTGCTCTGTAGGAGGCTTTAACAAGAGGTATTTGGCTTTTCAGTTTGTTACATAACTGATATGATTTCACAACTATAATCTTTTGCTTGCATTGCTGCCTCAGTGATTTCTGAGGTTTTTTTTCTTTTTGCATTTTTACTTTTCCATTATCTTTATATTTCTTACAGAAAACTAAGTTCATGAGACTGATTTCACATTTTCTCCTGAACATAACAATCTTTAGCTGTCCTACCCTGCTATCACATAGAGAATAGTAGTCACGTCCTCAGAACTTTACCCCTAATGATCCATTATGTCAACACTGTAATCAGTGAAGACTTGGACCAAAATTTTTAAGTCACTATTGAATTTCATAGATTGTCATGCTAGTACTCTAAAACTCAGATGTGAAAAATGCATCTGATCAGATGATGACCATTTCTGAGGCACTAGCAAATCTTGTTCAGAAACCCCACATTAGTTCAGTTATGATATCATTTGGTTATGCTACGTTATCGTAACGCCAGAAACAGTCATGCACCAACGATTATTCCTAACTTTTTTTAGCCTCTGATAGACAAACCCATGTTTCCATGGGTTTTAGCAGATGCCACAGTTATCATGGTCTCCTGGAATAAGAAAGGTCAAGGCAATTGTGCTGTATTTCATGTTGATAAGGACAGATAGTCATGAAACAAGAGTGTTACCCAGGATAACCAGTTGCCTTTCTCCAGTGTGGAGTTTGGCATGTAGCACAGGTTTTTCTCTGACAAAAATTTTAAGCACGCTGTGAGTAAGAGAGGCAGACAGGTCTTTATAGTTTTAGATGCACTGTCAGTCAAACATGATTTGAATCTGCACTCAATCCCATGTTCTCCTGCCATCTACGTTAAATCTTACTTGGGTTTGAGTCACTAACAAGAGGAAAATCAAGCCCTAATACTAAGCCTTAAAACATCCTGTGGATCACCTTATCATGACAGGAATTAACTTGGTATATGGAGGGCCAAGCACACAATGTCCAGTCCATCAGTGCATATTATAAGCATGGTTCTTCCTAAGAACAGGACAAATATTTAGCCTGCTGTTGGGCCCGCACTAAAGCTGGACATAAAGACATAGGCAATGAGAATTGGGAAGGTCTCTGCACATTTAGGCTAGAGTGTGGTCTTTACTTCCAGTTTCTCATTTACGCACACGTATTTCTGGCACTGGAATACATAGGACAATTGCTACAGCAAAACAAACAAATACAGGGGTTTCCATGTATTATTCACAGGTATTTTCTTCTTTTGACTTACTTGTAATTAGTGAGTGCTCTACCCATACACCTGTTCCCAGCAACTTTTATCACAGCCATACCACTCTGCTAATCTTCTTGGGTTCTCATGGGCAATTAATAATGAATGTAGACAACGTATTAAAAATAATTTTAAAATTATTTATCAATAATAAAATAAATTTATCAAATTTAAAATTTATCAATTTTTAAAAAAAATATTTTTCAGTGTTTCTAAAAGGCAATATCAATTTATTTATATTTAATTGTATAAGAAAATGTTGAAAAGCCAACTATATATAATCTTAGCATATATACACATTAGTTGGCTGATAATGATACAGGTCTAGTTCTATAAATATTGTATGTATTTTAAAAGAAATTAAATTATTATATAATCAAATACTTGTGTAATCAACTATTTAAGCACTTCACAAATTCTGGCACTGAAGATAGAGGGAGTTACTTAAGGAAATATGAAAAAAATGAAACTAAGAATGTGATGAATTAAGAAAGCACAATTTTAACTGAAAATCAAGTAATACTTTGTGACAGTGAGATTTACTAGACTGTGTAACAGCATGCCTTATTAAATTGGAGATGCCCAATCATTTGGAACATTTAAAACCAGACTAGACAGCAATAAAAATGTACAGTAAAGAATACTCATTCACAGCAAGAGTTCTCCTTCACTGCAAAGACATACACTAATGAACTTGTACAGCCTTTCCATGCTGTTTTATGATTAACAGTGTCTGCTCTGTGGAATTAGTTGCCATTTTGACAATGTTACATTTTTTTAATACTCAAATGATATAAAATATTTATTTAATTATTCACAAATTCTCATCCTAATTTTCACTAAAATATTTTCCTGTCAGAACACCAATATTCCATAGTTTCTACTCTGAATAATCCTGAACAGATGTATTTTGCTATTTTTCCATTAAGTTAAATATTATTTGCCTCCAACCAGTCCACAGTCATTCCCATTGTCTCTATCAGGCAGTGAATATTTAAATATTTTATGGAAAGAGTAATAGCTGAAAAGGAAGATATTGAGACACTTACTGCAAATAAGCTGTTATCAAAGAAAGTAGGATTTCTCAGTAGTGTGATATATACTTACATATATATAGCGTATTTTCTTAAACATTTAACATTAACATTAAAACATCTGAGTACAGTGGGATTATAGTATACATGCAAGTTTAAGAACTGTGGACAGATGAGCTCGTAAGGGCTTCACTGCAGCTCCTGATTCTGCTTTGCTGATTTTAAGTTGTATAGAGAAACTTAAATAAAGCTGCTCTTGGCAAGCAGTCTGCCAAAGGAAAACCAGATGTTCTAATCTCATGGTCGGATGTACCACTTCTCTTCCGAGCCCAGACAGAATCAGTAACGTTCAACTGCACTTTTTCCTGGGGTTTTGGCATGTATTTTTGCTCCCAGGAGCAAGCAGAGCTGTTCTAATGTAGGAAATAGGAATGATAAATGATAGAGCTGGTGAAATTTACAATTTGTGTAGCTCAAGTGTGACCTGAAAAAGGTCTCTGTCTGTGAAATTTCGTCTATTTTTCCTAGTGCTATCAGCTGACTTCATAGAAGAGGTTAAAAGTCCCAAAAGACTTTATATATATATGTTTAGATCATCATTTACTCAATGATACTATTACAGAGATTCACATACTCAGTGAAAATTTACTGTAACATTTCTTGGAATAACATAAGTTGACACAGAATGGTTGAGGTTGAGGACACTGATGACAACAAATAACATTTCCAAAATGTGGGACCCAGGGATCTGGGTCCTGGATCCAAGTGCACACCCTGATTGCAGCTTGCCTATGTGTGAGCTCCAGCCTTGATCTCAGGTGCCCAGGTGCTTACAGGAGTGATTCCTGCAGGCCTTTTCCTGCTCAAAATCCACTTTCCCAAACAGATGCTGGCATGGGTGATGTGGGATACACTGTGGCGTGCACCTACTCTGCAATTTAGTACCCAGCGTCAAGCCCAGCATACTGAAATAACCACGAGATGGAGAAATTGAACAACTTGTGTTTAATTCCCATTTCTGTGCTCCATATACAAATCATTGCATATGCATTCATGTGTGAAATCTCATCATCTGATCAGAAACATTCACTGTGGAGAGTTCCTGAACTCCCATTTTTCCATGTGAGACTCTTAGGACATGTCAGTTTTGAGACTGACACTAAAATGACCTAAGCCTGCCAAGCTCCAGCAGAAATCAGTGAGACAGAAAAGTAACCATTGTTCTCAGATGATGGCTCCCTAAGACATAGGTTTGTTTAAATTGTTTGTATGTCATGTTCCAGTTCATGTATTGTGTGTCATGTTAGTACTTGCAGCTAATAAATACCTTCAGTGTGTTTCTGCAATGTCTAGCACATCCAGCTTGGGACTTGTGAGCACAACAAGACTAGGAAAGGACAATAAATATTGTGTAACAAGCACTTTCCCATTAAACAGTTACATTCTCCTAAAATGTAGAGATCTGGCTGCCAGATAATTTTGGGAGTATTAATATTGGATTATACCTTTGGAGTTCTGCTGTTTTATTGATTCTCTCTCTTACCACACAGAGGCTGTTTCTGTACAGGTTTTTGATAGAGGACCAGGATGTAGAAGACAGAGTCAGAATTGGATGTATCATTCTTCAAAAGAATCATACAATAGCCTATGGCTAAGCTGTACACCAATTGTATTTCCCTTGGTGTGAACTAACAAGAAATCCAATGGTTTATGTCGTTCTCTGCAGGTCTTTGAAGACTTTCAGATATGTAATAAAGATCTTACTAGTGGCCTTACTACTGTTTTTACAAATCCTTGAGTCTGTAAGTTCTAGAAGCACATGACCACTCCTACAATTTCTTCCATTCCTTTTTTTCTAGCATACATTTTCCCATTGTTAGTCCTTTAGTTTAAGAAGCCCACTTGCCCTGTCCACAGAAGTAAAGTCCTTATATTCTCGGTTCCTCAAAGGCCTTCTACAGTTCTGTATCAGATCTTCATGCCTTTACTTACTTAATGACCCAAAACCTCCATCACCTGTTTTGTCTATTCATTTTTTGCTCTAATAGTTGTCCTTCTTCCTTTTTAATGAACGTCCAGGTGACATCTCCATATATATTCTGTGTACATTGTACAATGGTCTCATATATTTTAAAGTATTTCTTCTTTGGCTTTTAAAATGTGTTCAAGTTAAAAGCCTTGTCTGTGCCTTCATGGCTGCTCAGACAAAACGATTCTGAGAATTTGTGTTTCTCCATACCTAAATTGCCTAATACATAGCTGTACTGACTGCTTACTGAACTTTTCCAAATGTATATTTCAGTATACATAAAGTTGTGGGGGAAATGTATTTGAACGAAGTGTAATAATAATTAAATAATATAGAATGAAAGTGTAATTGGATTAAAAACTCCTCATTACCTGTGCTGGGAAATTCATGAATTGCCCTAAAACTTTCTCCTTACTTTTTATGTTGAAAAATTTATTTCATGAGCGCAAAACAGTTTTGTTTTGTTTTGTTTTAAATTTTCTTGTTTCATCTTTAACCAAATAAAATATTTGAAAATGTATGATCAGGTCCCCGCTATGGAGTAGGGCATGGACTGGAAATTGTCAGAAAAATTCTAAATGTAATCCAACAGGAACTGCAAAAAGCTCTCACCTTTTCCAACTTTATATTTAATTTCTTTGTCATTGCTGTTATTTTTAGGTATATTGTGTAATTAATTTATACAAATACATGTTAAGCTACCATTTTATTGATGCATAGCATATATTTATGCCATTATTTTAAAGAATATATTATTGTCAGTGCTAGAGTAGAGCTTGCTGTGATGTACTATATGGAAAATTGAAAAGATTTGTTTTTCATTTTGCTCAATAAGGGTTACAAAAGCGCACTTATCAATGACGTCATTAGAGAAGCATCATAGTAGGTGATTATAGTTTTATGTGTAAAATCTCTGTGGTCACTATACATTTTTGTACCATGAATAAAAAAGTGGTCATGATGGCATTTAGCAAAGGTAACCAAAACTCTGCTCGTATACTTTATTCAATCAGTAATACTAAAATGAGGGGAAGGCTGGGTAATTCAAAATGAGGTTAGGTTGTTACTGGAGATGATCTGGTTTTAATTGCAATATACTGCAGTGGTTGCTATTTAATATGATAATATAATTTTAAAATAAATCTGTATGATAGCTGCAAGACAAAACATAAGGTAAAATATTTAATTTATTACTTTCACATGGAGCTGGAGACATCTTCAACAGTGCTTGTAAGGGATGCAGCATCTCTTTGTCCTTTTTTCATCTCACATTTTTGTCATCTTGACTATTTAGACAGCAGATTCTGTCAGGGTAGAGATGCTTGTCACTGTGTGCTTACACAAGGCATAGAGCACTGAGACCATAAGATGAAACGTCCCCTAGTACAAATGATAGGATTTACAATATTGAATCAATACATAGTCTGTGTAATCACATACACCATGCAAATATCCCTGATTCCTCAGAGGAATTCAAGAAATAAACACCATGCAGTGTTCTGAAGAAAATCCTTTTGACAACCTTTACAAATCAAAGGAAAAGATTTAATTCCATTTCTTTAGCTAAGTTGCATAATTACAAATGTTCATATAATAAAATGAATTAGCCAACTTACAAAAACTCAGTTCCTGAAGAAATATACGTAGCAGTGGGAGTAGCAGTCTATTTTTATAATGTTGAGTAAATCAGTCACAGGAGATGTAATGCCAGATGTAATGGCATTTTTATTAGCTGAGTATTATCCAGCTTTGAAATGTCTGTGCAGTACAGAACCAGCAACAGAATTTGGTCCTTGCCAAACAAGGAAACGAAGCTGAAACTGAATCTGTTTTCAGAAGCTTTTTTTTTCCTCCTGAGTAATACCTGTTGTATTTAATACCTTTCTTTACTTAAGAAAGTCTGTTACTCTATGTATCAGGACAAAGAGGACCTGAAAATATCTTGAAAGTATGCATCTTAAATATTATTCTCTTTTATGAAAGAAATCTTATCAAAACTAAGCACATGTCAATGGTATGATGAATTTGCATCTTTCGTAGCCATGTCCTTACAAAACTGTTGAGTTCACAGTGGCCATCTGCTTTTCTAGATCAGGGATTGTTACCTACCCACTTTCTAGCCATATCTGCAAAGGGTGTTTTAGTTTGTATCCAGCCCTAAGCCAGGTGAGACTAACTTCTATACCAGGAGTGCTTGCTGTTGCTAAGGGCTCTGATTTGACCAATGTCTGACAGAAAAGACTCCACTGTCACCTAAGAAGAAGAGTCAGATAACCTTCTCTGTCTGAGCCCAGGAAATAGAGTCCTTGCAACAGAAAATGAGATGAGGCATCAGTAATGTTATTATACCAAGCACGTACTTAGCTCCAAAATAGATATTGTAAGTCAAACAGAGAGTTTCATCAGATTCATTACCAATCCTGTTTTGCTGATTGCTGTTTAACAATCTCTACCCACAGTCCTATTATCTCAATGAAACAGTACGCTCTTGTTTGCAAAGCAAGTTCTCTAAATAGTAATTGCTTCAAGAAGTACTGCAGTGAAAGCTGGATCTATAAAGCCATTAATTGAACTAGCTTTGGGGCACAACAAATGATGTCTCGGTCTGAACTTGCCCAGGTCTTTCCCTGGGCTGGCCTAGAAGTAGGATGTAAGTATCTTCTGAGTAAGAAAAGGTGTTATCTGAATGGAAATGCTGCATCCTCTCTAGTCTGAAGTTAATACCATTATCAGTTCCAATCAGCAACTACAGCATGTGTGGAGTTTTAATATTTGGAAAATTTGAATATTTAGGGAGCAGATATTACAAATCAAACATACTATTAACTCCTGAGACAGGAGCTACTTGAATTGAATTGAGTGTTAAAGCTAATGTTTGAATCAACTTAGAGATTTTATTGTTGTACCCATGCTACCATGTGGGTATGCCTGTCTTTCCAGTATTTGATCTCTCCCCAAAAGAGGAAAATACACATCTTTCTGTGCAGCTATTAGCTGATACATAGACCATAAGTTTAATTTCTGTTGTCTAGAGGAGTCTGAGGACTGCAATTGAGTCTAATGCTGAGAAGGTGCAGAGACAGTGACATGACATGTCATGAAGAGTGGTTGAGTGGTTGACCCAATATAGTGAGCACCCATGTGTATCAGTTTCTATGTTGGTAGGAAAATGCAAGTTACAGTTATTGATTGTATTCAGGTGATTAGAAGTACTCATCGTAAACTGAATGAATGTTCCTCATGCCTCACCCTCATTTCCAAGGGCCATGTGCCTACAGCAGCAGACCTCTACATCATTATTATATAGGCTTGGGAGGTAAATCCCAAGTATGTCATCTGATGCTCTTATGGCTCCATAAGCCATATACAGCATGAGGCTCAGCTACCTGAGAGCAAGTCACTGCATGCAGGAGCCCTAGAGCTACATCTGCTTGTTTCCGCTCCTCGTAGTCCCACAGCAATGTGCAATGTGCATCTCTTTCCATGTGGCTTTCTTGGTCATGAGCCAGAGCAACAGGTCCCACTATAACAACAGATGAAAGAGGGAGAGTTCTTGCGTCCTGTTTTAACAGGACAGGCCTTTAGCGCTAGCCATACCAATGCTGTCAAACTTGCTTTATCCAGTCATTTCTCCATTTTCCTCAACGCAGATATTCATAGCCAGAAGAAGGTGGCCATACCACCAGAGCCTTCAGTATGGCTTTTGGAACTTTTTAGTCCTGATGAAGGACTCAGTCCACCTACAGTCCTCTGAAAGAAACTTAAGGGCCTTTCCACAGCTTGTGGACATACTGCACTTCTCTACTGGCTTTGTGGAGAATGGAACTGCTTCCCCTTATTTCGGAGGGAAAGTACTTTACAATTGTTGTGTCTAGAGTCTAAGAGAATGATAACCCATCCAAGATGGTCCTCCCATCCAGATGCTCCATGGCACAATGAGTCTTACCTAGGATTCTAGTGGTGGCTACTCATTTCAGGTGGTTTGGAGTATCCCTATGTAGGCAATTCACTGAATAGCTGTCAAATATCCTTTAGACCATGATTTCTGAATCAAAGTGCCTTTTGTTGAGCTTTGATGAGGCTTGAACCCACACAGAGCTTGAATTTTTTGTAGAAGGCCTTGTCTCTGTTTCTACAAGCACTTACCTCCTCGGGAGTATTTTCAAATGATGAAAAATGCTTCTACTGCAGTTGAAGACATCTTGTTCCTCCAATTAGAATATGCCTAGCAGTTTTGAAATGAAATCTGGTCACACCTTTGTGAACACTAATGCTAAATTGCATCTTTGGTGCATAAGGGTTTGGCAGCTGCCAGCAGTTTCCATGCCAGTCAACTCCGTGCAGCAATAGCAAAATCTGCTTAGTGTCTACAGAGATACCATTTCATCCTCCTCTTCTATACAGCTCAGTCCCTGCCTCGCTGAGGGCTTTGAATAATTAGAAAACATGAGGCTCGGGGCTATATGCACAACGTGTTACAGCTCAGGGCCAGCACGCTCCAGCAGTGACAGTCACTAGCATCAGGATAACAAGAATCCAGACTTGCCATACATCTGCTGTGTTTAATGAAGCTTTTTTTTTTTTTTCCTAATCAATAGCTTATTGTGTAACTGCATCAAAGTCTCCACCTAACTGATATTTGGACCCTTTTCTCAAGTCAAGAGAAATACTTTTATTCAATCATTTGAATAGGAACAGAATCAAATCCTTAAAACTGAAAGCATCAAGTTTGTTCATCACTGAGGAAGTCACAATACTCAGTAAATAATAATTGGCTTCTCCTAAATGGTAATGTAAGAAGCAGAGTGGTTGTTGAGAGAACATTATGTGTAACTATTATACTCTTCCTTTTTATGAACTTATCATTGGATCTTGGTGCATTAGGGTGGTTGTTTATCCTAAATCCCTCTCTTTTATATTCCTTGTAACTTCAATTTGCCAATTATGAAAGGGGGATAATAGAATTTCCCCATCTCATAGTACTGCATAACTCAGTACTTTTACAAACTTGAGATGCTCAAATACCATGGTACTAAGGAAATAATAATTGTTTACAGTCACAAATGTAATAGAAGTGAGGATCATTATATGAAATCCACATTTTTATTGTTCTCATGCATGTTACAGAGTTTATCTGTTAGTCATCACAAATAGTCATTTATGCAGGTAACCCAAGTCTAAATTTCCATATGGTTTTGCACTTCTCGAGTGGCCAATGAGAATGAATAATGAGGCTCTTATTCAAATATGTGAGAATGTGAGCTCTGTGAGCTTTGTGTCAATGCTTAAATGAAATACCTGATGAAGAAAATAGGACATACTTGAGGACATATTTATACAAAGTAATACTGAGTGATACGGCTGGATTTACTCAAAAATAAGAACTTACAGATAAGTTAAAGTACTCAATTTTGTCACATGGCATATTATTCTTGATGTCAGACACTCCTTTGTCTAGATAGCATTTTTAGAATAATCATTGCTGAAAAATCTGAATCCATTAGAGAGAGTGTGCTGAGTAAATTGTATAATCTTCTTTTTCAACATCAATTGTAGTTTTTTTGTCTCTACTAAAAATTTCTTCCTGGAAAAGCCAAAGGCAGGATAGAGATTGCCACCCAGGAGTTTATTATTTTTCCCCGATCTGCTTCAGAGCAAAAATTAATTGCTGCTACTTCGTCTGCCTTCTTAAATATCAGATTTGTCTATGTAATTTTTTATACTTACTCTATAATATACTGTATATCTAGTTCTTTATATTCCAGAAAAATATGCAAACTGTGTTTAAACCTGATGGTTAATATAATCTACTTTCACCTGATGGAAGAGGCATGAGATCAGAGCAAATAATGAGACCCTAAATTTAGTTAATTAAATGAGAGCCATTTGTTAGTGGTATTTCTTTAGAATATCCTGATGTTTCATATCATATTTTCAAAAGTGTTTGTCTTAAAACCTATGTGTTTTCATGGTGTTGAAGTGATCTCTGTTTTGTGTTACAAGTTAGAAAAAACTGTCCATAATCCTCACTAGAAAAACATATTTCTAAATCATTCAGTGCTTGCTAGGAGTTGTGATAATGAAAGCCATAGGGACCTCATCATAGGTATTATTTTTTGCCTCATTAGATGTATCAGTATATGGTAGGTACTTTTTAAAAGCTTTGCAATGAGCTAGAATTTAGAAATTGTATCTACTTCCACTGAGAAAAATCAGTACATTATGTATTTCAAAGCAGTAAAATATTTGACCCTGAATAACAGATTCCATAAATAGCTATTCTAAAAGCCTCTTTCCTGAAATAAATCCTTACTGAGGAGGAATCGCGGTTGTACTCTCCAGTGGAGTGAACTGCTGACATGAATATTTCTTACCCTACGGAATTTAAGCAAACCTTGTTTCTCTCTTTGTCTCTCTTCAAGCCTGTTAAAAGAAAACAGCTACAGTTTTTCATTGAAGGCTGGTTAGACATGTTATTTAGCATTATAGATGTATAAAGTATATAATCTCATTGCTCAGAACATACCATCTTTGAAAACAATTACAGTCTCTTAAAGTTACAACTTTAATCAGTGGTAGGCATAATTCATTAGATGAACAGGTTATTGATGTATCATCAGTGGCCTGTCTTGTATCTCTTCTTCTCTGCTTACATGGAGAACAACCTGAAAAATATTTGGAGTGGAAATACTTCCTGGATTTACTGTTTTTTATTTAGCCCTCCCACCTACTCCTTGTAGTTTGAGGCAGTTGACTTGAAATATTTTCACATGTGGCCAAGCTGTAAGGCTGCAAATTTTTTTGCCAAGTTCTCTCTCACTTTTTATGGCAGGGGAGGGGTGAATCCTTTACAAATTAGCTAAACACCTGTGAAATACCTTGCATTTGAAGCCTCAGATGTACTTACTGAAGTAATTCCTCGGTCATTTTTCACATTATCAGTTCTATGATAATGATAATGATGAATGAAAGTAAAAAGAATGAAATAAGATACGGGCTGGAAAGCACAACTGGACTAAAATCGGGAGGGAGCGACTAAGAGAGAATGAAGAAGGTACAAAAACTGACAAGCAGGTGATAGAGAGCAAGATGATAGTGTGAGAGTTGTAGTCTTGACCTACAATTAGAGGAGGAAAAAAAATAAACCAAGGAATGAAAAATTAATTAAAAAGAAAGAAGTAATTACTGAAAATGGAAGCAAATAAAAATCCCTCTTTGTCTCTTCAATAGGCTTAGAAGTATTACATTCCTTGTAAAATACGTTATTGACAGAATAAACCTTGAGATGTTAACATAAGGTTTGTTTTATGTGAGTACTCGTGTAAAAGTTTATTGTTCATGACATTTTTAGAAGGCAAGTACAAAGGCCATTACAGCACAGCCAATACAAATGCACTTCTTTATAAGTTAATGACTAATATTTTATTTTTTCCTCAAAAAAAAAAATCCCAACTTTAATAACTTTTTCTTGAAAGCTACAGTTCCTTAAAGAAAAATACTCTTGGAAGAAATGACGAATTCTGAAAATTTTAAATGCATTAGTATGGGCATCTTTATCAATAGACTGGAGGCAGGCAGCTCTGGAAACTTTCAGTTTATAAAAAGAACAAAAAATAAATACAGCAACAATAATAAAATGTGCATAATTCTTGCATCTTCTCCTCAGACTGGAATGGGACACCTGCGTGTCACGAAAGAAGGCCTTCGTCTGGAAGGGGAATCGGAATTCTTATTCCCTCTTTATGCCAAAGAAATCCATTCTCGAGTGGTAAGCAGATAGTCTTTCAATAATGCTAAAATAAAATGAATGCACTTATGAACAGTTGAATTTAGGCAAAGTCCAGGTATCTGTCATGGAAATATGTATATATGTGTGTGTGTATATGTGTATCCACACATGTTTTTGGATACTTTACAAGCATGATCATTAGGTCATTAATTAATATTTTTCTCTTAGGCATGTGATAAGTAGCTCAAAAAGGAATTATAAAGGTCATTGTATATAAGTAAAGCTAAAATTATAAGAGTGTGTAGAAAGCTTTTCATTATTTTTACCAAGATTATTTTTTAATGCAGGCTTCCCTGTGAAACTGCTTGTTTTGTTTATTCATCCCTTACAGAATAGTTTCAATATCTCTAAAATTAGTGGATCCTATTGGAAAAGTTACAATTTCTCTAATAAGTTCAGGTTTTGTCACTTCTAGAACAATGATATTAAATGTATGATATCTTTAGGTATATAAAATCTACAAGGCTAAATGGAAAAATTTAGGATTTAATTTTGTTTACATAGACAGAATATTCTGTTATTATTGAGGTAAAAAAGGAATAACATACTTGGTCAAAGAAAATATTTATCAAGCAGATTAACTTTAAAATGGCACTGAGAATGGGTATGCTATGAAAGATTTTTATTGAAATACTGGGTTTAGAGGAGGGAAGAGAGAATCTGAATTGTTTTTTAATTATCCAGGTGAACTCTGAATCTTATTCCAGTGAATTTTTGTAGAGCGGTACCTGTTTCTTGCCAGCAAAATGAACATTTTTCAGATCTGTTGTCTGTAATCCAAACTCTCGCAAAATAAAGCCATGCTTTATGAACATTGTCATCAACCAATGGGACATTTCATTGAATAAATTACTATTCAATGAGAGTAAAAGCTGAATATGGCTCTTTCATTACTTCAAACATATAATGGTCCTCACCAAGAAGAAATAGCCAGCTATGAGACTTTTATGATCCTAGGAAAATAGTTAGTGTTTGTATTGCTATAGCAAGAGAAAATGTAAATAAAATTATCAGAATGAGGTTGTTAAAATGCTTGATTACTGAAATTTAAGCAATGCCAACGTATTTTACATCTATTAAGCCTTTTTTTTTTTTTTTTCTCTTTCTGCAACAAGTATTTCCAGTAGCAGGAACAGCTCTTACTTAGTGAAATTCCATTACTAATCTATATTTCCATTTTGTTTCTTATGTTGTATTCTTTTCTGCCTCATAGGCAGTGGGAAAACTATTCATGTGCTTAAATGAATTTCCCTTGAGGTTGTTTATCCAGTAACACATGTGAATTTTTAAGACCAGCATAGCTAATACTTAAGAACTCCCTCTGCCCCCAGAAATTGTTATGCAATGTTAAGCTAACATTCATGCTCTTAATATTCCTTCCAGCTCTTAATACATTTAGTACAATATAGGAAGAAAGAGGTGTGGCAGCATCTAATATAAGCTTAGCTGTCTAATGACCCATTGTGATCATTAGTAGCATGCATTCATTAGAGCCTTCAGACTACTGCATGTCTCTGCCCCCTATGAACTGATAATTCATCAGAGGTTTTTGTTTGTTTGCTGGCTTTTTAAGATGTTTGAACTTTCTAGAGGCTTAATTGCCTGTAGCTTGATCTCGTGAATGCCATCTATATATTTATTCTCATAAAGTTGCTTATTTGTTAAGATTTCTTTTTCTAAGTTCATCTGTTAGAGGATTGGGCCGCTCACAGCTATCATAGGAGCTTTCTCTCTTGCCTTAAGAGTTTTCTCCTTGCAGTCTCCTAACAGCTTTTCTCACCTAATGAGGTCTCCAAAGTGCTAAGAAAATATGTAGCAGAAAATGTACTTGCTGTGCATCATCTCTGGAGCCTATTACAAGTTTATGCCTTCATTATGAATCCAACACAGAGTTGTGGGCAACACCATTGCAGCTTAGCTAATACATATTTGTGGAAACATGAAAGCTGAACAATTATAAATATGTTACTAGATTTTAATGAGTCAACAACACACATGTGGAAGCTGCAGGTCTAGAATACAGTTTATTTGCACTTACATTTGATATTACAAATTACTAACTTATTTTTTAAATCAACCAGCAGCAGTCAAATAAGTGTAATAAAGATGCCCATATTTGTGGATCATTTAGCGGATGTACTTAAATGTAATATATTTACCGGAACTTTGTTGACCTTCCTTTTCCACTTCATACTAACTTGCTACCATTAATGCTCATTCTAACAGACTGCTTACTTTTTTCCTAAGGCTTTTCATTATTTGTGTTACTTCTGTTAGCTTTCACCTTTTCCTGATATAATTTAGAAAATGAGATTCATTTATTTTGCTCACTTAGTGACTTCTTTTGAGATAGTCTATCTTCCTACTTGTAAGATACCCTTTTGTTTTTTTAAAAAGTATAAGTTGGACTCCAAACTGTGTATTGCTTCTACCACTGTTATTAGGTAAGTGTTTGCAGTAAAATTCTTCATGTAAAACGTGTTCAAAATTCTCAGGTTATCTCATACTCTAAGTATTAAATTATGATGGGAACATGGCTTGGGAGTGATTTTCAGGGGTTACCCCTTCAAGGTTCTGCATAGTCTCTCCTGAGTCCGTAAAAAGTACCAGAAGCCATGTATGTGAAAAAGACTGATCTTTAACAATATTCTGGTAGTTAGAAACTTACTTCTCTAGCAATGAGTATCCCCTCTGAGGTCACAAGCAGGCAGCTTGCTAATACCCTCTTCATATCATATATTCCCTGATACTGTGGCAACTGAGATCTGCTTAGGCACTCTTATCAGTTACGAGGTTCCGGTCCTTTGAATACAAAGTATGCTTTAGTATGAAAGAACCTGTACTGCAGAAAACTTCCTCCCTTCTTTTTAAGTCTACCAGTGTGGCTACAATTTGCTGGTCCAAATGAGCGTGATCAGACTTCTTGTCCCCAGATAGTTTTCTGATACATAAAATCAAGTAAAGACAGTGGCCAGTATGATCTCCCTGAAAATCAGCTGCATTTAAAGACAATTCAGGTGGTAAATTGAAGAAAAACATAAGGAGAACCCACCAATGCCCTCCTCACAAAGTTTTAGTACGCTTCCAAATGACCCTGCCAGGTCGCTTGCCATGAACCGGTTTCATTACTGTCTGTATATCTAGACTGCCCCACTGATGGGGCACAGTGGGCAGCTAGGTCTTTCAAAACAGTTACTCATCTGCTCTTCAAGACAAGGAGAAGCTTGAGGAGGCTCCAACGGGCCTGAAGTACAGAGAGTTGACTGGGAATAAGTAATGGAAATGGTACATCACCTGGGAGGAGTTCAACAAGCACAACAGCAAGCCGTGAGTTAACACAAGGAGTTGTTTTGGTGAAGTAGTTCCACGCTGGCTGCAGTCTTAAGAATGACATGAAATTTTGAATTGCCTACTGTAGCTAGTCTGGATTGTGGTGAGGTGTGGTAGGGATGAATGAAGATACCAATTACACCTGCTTGGCATGCCCTGGCTTCCATAAGTAGTACAGAACGATGGGTAGGCATGAGCCTCTGATTGCTCTGCAGATGTCCCAGCTGTGATGCAACCTGTGAGGAGACTTAAGTCAAATATGAGTGCCATCGCTTTGTGACCTTCAGTTGTGATTTTGTGTATTGGGACACCAGACGTGGAACAGCACAGGGTGTATTAGGCGCAAATCATGGTGCAGGGATGTGATGCTGTTCAGTCTGCTGATACACTTTTGTCATCCTTCTGAGTGGCAGACAGGGAAACAATTTAATTTAGACTGACGCTCTTACCTGTACTGTCATCTATTGAAGTCAGCTCTGAGCTAGTCAACCACCCACTTTCTGCATCACCCACTGTCTGAGTTTTCTTGCCGGGAGAGTCAGTGCCAGGTACCAAAATCAAGCCAAAGCATACAGGCTGCATGGACCATTGAGGAAGCAGAAGGCACATTGTCCTGGTTTCAGCTGGGATAGAGTTAACTGTCTTCCTAGTACCTCGTACGGTGCTATGTTTTGAGTTCAGTATGAGAAGAATGTTGATAACACACTGATGTTTTCAGTTGTTGCTAAGTAGT
>JANHGO010000041.1:9571412-9594061 GCA_024606505.1 Aquila spilogaster | reverse complement strand
TCTAGGGAGCCTGCTTTGGCAGGGGGGTTGGACTGGATGATCTCTGGAGGTCCCTTCCAACCCCTACAATTCTGTGAACCTGTGATACCCAAAATTTTTATTCCTCATATACAACTTTGCTAATCTTTCTTGATTCTCATGGGCAATTAATCATCAGTGTAGACGAAGTATTAATTTTTTTAAATTATTTTGTGGAGTTTTCCATAAGGCAATGTAATTTATTTACATTCAATTGTATGAGGAAATATTAAAGAGGTAACTTTATATAATTCTACTAAGCAATAGCTTTATATATATATTAGTTGGTAGATAATGATACAGGTCTAGATCTATGACCATTACAGGTATTTTGAAAGACAACTATTTAACACTTTATAAGTTCAGGCACTAAAGAAGGAGAGGATTCCTTAAGGAAATATGAAAAATATGAAACTAAGAATGAGATGAAGAAAGGAGATTTTTAACTGAAAATCAAATAACACTTTCTGACAGTGTGACTTACTAGACTGTGCAATAGCATGTCTTATTAAATTGTGGGTGACCAATCACTTAGAACATTTAAAACCAGACTAGACAGCAATAAAAGTGTACGATAAAGAACCGTCTTTCACAGCAAGAGTTCTCCTTCACTGCAAAGACATACACTAATGAACCTGTACAGCTTTCCTATGCACTTCATCATTAAAAATGTATGCTGCATTGAATTAGTTGCCATTTTGAAGATGTTACATTTTTAATAGCCAAGTAAAATAAAATAAATTAATTGTTCAGAAGTCCTAATCCTATTTTTTACTGAAAACTTCTCATATCAGAACACCAATATTCTGTAGTTTCCACTCTGAACAATCCTGAAGAGTTCTGTGTTGCCATTTTTCAATTAAGTTAGATGTAATTTGCCTCCAGCCTGGCCACAGTTATTCCCACGCTCTCTATCAGATAGTGAATATCTAAATATTTTATGGAAAGAGTAATAGCTGAGAAAAATAAGAGACCTATTGCAGAAAATCAGTTATCCAAGAAATTTGAACTTCTCAGTAGTGTGATCTGGTTTTGATTAATCTAAATTGTTTTATGAATCAGATCATGTGTATGTAGAAGAGTGTGGAAGAACAGTTGCTAAAATAAAAATAAAAATCTAAGTTTACAGTTACTGGATTAATTCATAATACTGATAAAGATTTTTTTAAAAGCTGGTTTTAGCGTACATACATTACAGTATTTAGGAGCTCTGAATAGGTGGAATCATAAGGGCTTGATTTCAACTACTGATGCTGCTTTATTAATTTTAAGTTATATGGGCAAATTTAAATGAGACTTTGACAAACCCTCTGCGAAAGAAATAACAGCAATTCTTATCTCTTGGCCTGACATATCTTCTTTCCCAAGCCATGACGCAATTAGTAACTTTTAACATGCGACTGCTTTTTTCTTACACGTGTTTTTGCTCCCAAGAGTAATCAGATGTATTCTGCTGTGGGAAATAGCAATCATTAACGATGATTAATGTTAAGGCCTGATGGCACTTAACAATTAATGGAGCTCACAAGTGACACGAAAGTCCATGAAATTTTAGCTGCTTTTTTTTTTCTAGTTCTATCAGGTGACTTCATTACAGAGGTTAACCCTTCTTAATTGTCTTTTTATGTATCTTTAGATAGTCATATACCCAACAACACTGTTACAGAGATTCACATAGTGAAGATTTACAGTAACATTTCTCAGAATATTGTGAGATGACACAGAATGGTTGAGGTGGAGGACACTGAAGAACATGACCACTCCTACAATTTGTTCCATTCCTGTTTTCCAATTGTTTATTCGCTCTCTTTAAGAAATCTACCTGTCATGTCCACAGAAATAAATGGAAAACCTTTATGTTCTTGGTTCTTCGAAGCTTAATACCAGATCTTCACACCTTGTTCTTCATTAGTTAACTAACATTTACATTACCTGTTTTGTCCTTTTTTTTAAACTCTGATTAGTTGTCCTCCACTTTTAATTCAGATAACAGCTCTATACATACTGTATGTACATCTTAATAGTTCTCATATATTTGAAAGAAATTACTTCTTTTACAGGTTTTGAAATTTCTTCCAGTTAAAAACCTTATCTGTCCCTCATTATCTGCTCAAACAAAACAATTCTGAGAATTCATATTTCTCCACACTCAAAATAGCCTCATATGTGCCTGTTTACTACACTTTTCTAAATACTTATTTCTGTATATATGTGGTTGTGGGGAAAATGTATTCAATAAAGTATAAATATAGAATAGGATGTAAACAGAGTTCTCATTAATGGTGTTGGGAAATACGTGAGTGGTCGTGAAACTTTCCCTTGACTTTTTGTTGTGAAACATTGGCTTCACAAGTGCAAAACGGGTATGCTCTTTTCAACATTTTCTTAATGCATCTTTAATCAAAATTGAAAAGAAAAGAAGTGATATCTTTGAAAATGTATGATCAGGTCGTAGCTACAGACTGGGGCAAGGATTGGAACCCCTTGTCAAAAAATTCTAAATATAACTAAAAAAGAATTGCAAAAAGCCGTCATCCTTTCCAATTTCATACTTCATTTCTTTGTAATTTCTATTATTTATTAGACATACTGTATAATTAATGTTTACAATATTCATGTTAAGCTATCCTTTTATTAATTCATAGAATTTAGCTGTATTAATGCCAATACGGTAAAGGAGATAGATTTCCATTGTGCTCAATAGGAACTACAGCAATTTTCTTATCAATAATGTCATTGGAGAACCATCATAGAAGGTGATTATATTTTTATATTAAAAAAAATCTAAATGGATTGGGTTGTTATTAGAGATTATCTATTTTTAATTGCGATCACTGCCATTTAATATAAGTATATAATTTTAAAATCTTCATTATAGCTGCAAGACAAAACATGAGATAAAATGTTTAATTGATTCATTTCACACAGACTTCTTCAACAAGGCTTCTTGAGAGATGTGTCATCTCTTTGTCCTTTTCTCATCTCACATTTTTGTCATCCTGACTATTTAGACAGCAAATTCTGTCAGGCTGGAGATGTCTGACACTGTGTACTTACAGAAGGAGCTGAGACCCAAAGATGATTTGTCCCCTAGTACAAATGATAGGATTACATTATTGAATAAATCCAGAGTCTCTGTAATCACATACACCATGCAAATATCCCTTATTCACCAGAGATACTCAAGAAATGTATTATTCAGAAAAAAAAAATCCTTTTGACAAACTTTACAAATAGAAGAATTCTAATTCCTTTTCTTTAGCTAGGCTGCATGATTATAGATGTTATAATTATAGATTAATTAGCCTATTTATAACAAGCTCCATTCCTGAATAAATATGCATAACAGCAGCATATATTTCTAAAGTTGACTAAACCAGTCACACAGAATATAATGGCAGATGTAATGGGATTTTTATTAGCAATTATCCAGCTTTGAAATGTCTATCTGAAGTAAAGAAAGAACTTGGTCCTTGCTAAACAAGAAAATGAAGCTGGACTTGAAATGTTTTGAGAAGCTGTTTTTTTCCCCTTGAGCAATACTTGTTGTAGTTAATACATTTATTTCAGAAGGACTGATATTCTATACATCACGACAAAAAATGTCCTGAAAGTACCTTGAAAGTCTGCATCATAAATATTAACTCTGTTTTGTAAAAGGAATCTCATCAAAGGTAAAAAAAAATGTTTCTGGTGTCTTCCATAGCCATTTCCTTACAAAACTCTTGAGCTCTGAGTGGCCACCTACATTTCTAGATCATGATATATTGGAATATTACCAGCTCTCATTCTAAGCACATCTGAAAGTTGTGTCTCAGGCTTTATCCAGCTGTTTGTGGGTCAGGTGGGATTAACTCCTGTACCAGAAATGCTTGCTGTTGCTAACTGCACTGATTTGACCAGTATTGTTGACAGAAAAGACTCCATTGTCATCTGAGAACAAAAGTTGGATAACCTTTTTATCTGAGCCCAGGAAATAGAGTCCTTGCAAAAGAAAATGAGATGAGGCATCAGTAATGTTAATATACCGAACACGTACTTAGCATGAAAGTAGATATTGTAAGTCAAACAGAGAGTTTCATCAGATTCATTACCAATCCTGTTTTTGCTGATTGCTCTTTAACAATCTCTACCCACAGCCCTATTATCTCAATGAAACAGTGCACTCTTGTTTGCAAAGCAAGTTCTCTAAATAGTAATAGCTGCAAGAAATACTGCAGTGAAAGCTGGATCTATAAAGCCATTAATTGAGCTACCTTTGGGGCACAACAAATGGTGTTTCAGTTTGAACTTGCCAAGGTCTTTCCTTGGGTTGACCTAAACGTGCAATATAAGTATCCAATAAATAAGAAAAAGTATTTACCTGCATGGAAATACTGCATCCAATCTACTCTGAAGTTAATCTTATTTTTGGCAACTGAAGTATGTATGGACTTTTCGTTCAGAAAATGTGAAATACTCAGGAAGCTGAATTGAATCGTGAGACAGGAACTACCTAAATTTGAGACGAGTGTATATTAAAACAAACACTTGATTTAATTTAAAGATTATAGATTCAGCCATCCTAATATATGGATGTGCTTTTCTTTCCAGTATTTGGTTTCTTCCCAAAATTGGAAAATATGCTTTTTTTTGCACATCTCTTAACTGATATATAGACCACGAGTTTATTTTCCTTTACTTAGAGGAGTCTGAGACTAACAAAGTAGGTGCATAACAGTGAAGATATGATACAATAACATAGTGGTTTTCCCAGTATAGTGAGTACACATGTATCAGTTTGTATGTTGGTAGGAAAATGCAGGTTAAGGTTACTGATTGAATTTAGATGTCTAGAAACAGTTTATAAACTGAATGAAAGTTCCTTACGCCTCATCTCATTTCTAAGGGCCATGTGCCTACAACAGCAGATTTCTATATTATTATATTGGCTTGGAAAATAAATCCCAAATATACATTTGATTCTCTTCTGAATCTTTAAGCCATAGTCTGCGTGATTCTCATCTGAGCAAGTCGTTGTGAGCGCAAGAGCCCTAGGGCTACAGCTGCTTCTTTCTGCTCTCGATACTCTCAAAGTGATGTGCACCTCTTTACACGTGACTTTCTTGATCGTAGAATCATAAAATGGTTTTGGTTGGAAGGGACCTTAAACACCTCTCAGATCCAACCCCCAACAATGTGCAGGGACACCTCCTACTAGACCAGGTTGCCCAAAGCTATCAAGCCTGGCCTTGAACACCTCCAGGGTTGGAACATCCACAGCTTCTCTGGGCAGCCTGTTCCAGTGTCTCACCATGCTCACAGTGAAGAATTTCTTCCTGATGTCTAATCTAGATCTACCCTCTTTTAGTTTAAAACCACTATGCTCTTTGTACTATCACTAAACTCCCTGATAGAGTCTCTCCCCATCCTTCCTCTAAGCCACCTTTCAGTATTGAAAGCTGTATAGTATAAATGTCACCCCAAAGCCTTCTCTACTCTAGGCTAAATGACTCAAACTTTCACTGCCTTTCTTCATAGGAGAGGTGTTGCAGCCCTCTTGATCATCTTTATGACCCTCCTCTGGACCCACTCTAACAGGTCCATGTCTTTATTATTCTGCAGACCCCAGACATGGATGCAGCCCTGCAGGTGGGTCTTCACAAAACCAAAGCAGAGGTGGGGGAGTGACCTCCCTGGCCATGCTTCTTTTGTTGCAGCCCTGGCTTTCTGGGCTGCAGGGGCATGCAGCTGTTTCATGTCAAGCTTTTCCTCCACTGGTACCCCCAAGTCCTTCTCCACAGGACTACTCTTTATCCACTCATCTTCCAGCCTGTATTCATATGTTAGGATTGCCCTGACCCATATACCCTTGCACCCGACCTCACTGGACTGCATGAGGTTCACATAGGCCCACCTCTCAAACCTGTCAAGTTCCATCTGGATGGCAGCCCTCCCCTCTAGCATGTTGATAACACCACACAGCTTGGTATTATTTGCAGATTTGCTTTGGATGAACTCAATCCCACAGTCCATGTCACTAAGGAAGATGTAAATACGGTTTGTCCCAGTACCAACTCATGAGGATCGCCACACATCATCAATCTCTACCTGGACATCAAGCCATTGACCACAGATCTCTGAGTGCAACCATCCTGCCAATTCCTTACCCATCGAGTTGGACATCCATCAAATCCATGTCTCACCGTTTTAGAGATAAGGATGTCATGGGGGACAACATCAAATACAGGTTCCATCATGACAGAAACTGAAGGAGGGAAGGTGACCACATCATGCTTTGACAAGATAGCCCTTTAGTGCCAGCCATACCAATCCAGCCAAATAAAGTCATTACTTTACTTTCCTAAAGGCAGAGATTCATTGTCAGAACAGGTCCATATCACCAGGCCCATCAGGAGACTTTGGGAACTTTTTGGTCATGATGAAGGACTCAGTCCTTTTACTGTCCTCTGGAAGAAATGTAAGGACCTTTCCACAACTTGTGGACATACTACACCTCTCTCCTGGCTTTGTGGAGAACGCAACTGTTTCCCTATTATTTCAGAGGAAAAATATTTCGCATTGGTCATGTTCCAGGGTCTGAGAATGACAGTCCATCCAAGATGGTCCTCCCATGCAAATGTTCCATAGTGTCATGAGCCTTACCTAAGATTTGAGTAGTGTTTGCTGTTTATTTTAGGTGGCTTGAAGTACCCCTATGGAGGTAATTGATTAAATAGCAGTCAGGTATCCTAGACCAGCATTCTGAATCGAAGAGCCTTTTGGCGAGCTTTTATGGGGCTTGAATGCACTCAGAGCTTGCATTTATTATAGAATCCTTTGTCTCTCTTTCTGAAGTCTTTACCTTCTCAGGAGCATTTTCAAATGATGAAAAAGTCTTCTACTGCTCTGGAAAGCATCTTGTTACTCCAGTTAGTATCTGCCAGTTTTGAAATGAATAACTGATCCCATCATTGCAAACACTACTGCTGAATTGCATCTTTGCTGTATAAGGTAGCTGCCAGCAGTTCCCAAACTAGTAAGCTTGCAGCAACAGCAAAATCTGCTCAGTGTCTACAGAGACATACCATTTCATCCTCCTGTATAGCTTAGTTCCTCATTTGCTGAGAGCTTTGGGTAAACAGAGAACTTTGGGTAAAACAGAGAACAGAGTCTCAGGATGATATGCACAATGGCGTGTTAGAGCTCAGGGCTGGCACACTCAAGCATTGACGGTCACCACCATCAGGATAACAGGAGTCCAGGCTTCCCATACATATACTGTGTTTAATGAAACATTCTTTGTTTTCCCCCTCATATGTTATAACTGCATCAAAGTCTGAATCTAACTTACATTTGGACTCTTTCCTCAAGTCAATAGAAATATTTTTATTCGAGGACCTGAATAGGAACATAATCAAATCTGTGAAATCAAAAGCAGCAAGATTGTTTATCACCGAGGAAGTCTCAATACTCAGTAAATAATAACTGACATCTTAAGTCATCACGTGGGAAGCATAATGGCTGTTGAAATAACATAATGTGTTGCACTTTTATATTCTTTTTATGGAACTAATCATTGGATCTCAGTGCATTAGAGTGTCTGTTTATCCTAAATCCCTCTTTTGTACATTCCGTGTAACTCCAATTTGCCTGTTATCAGTGGGGAATAATAGAATTTCCCCGTGGTCAGCTGATGAGAATGGGTGATGAGGCTCTTACTCAAATATGTCTGAACATGAGTATTGTGTGAATGATTCAACAGAATATCTGATGAAAATGAGACATACTTGAGGACTGATACAAAGTATTTAAACAAAGTAATATTGAGTGATGTGACTGGATTTATTGAAAAAAAAAGAGCTTGAATGTAAGTTAAAATGTTACATTTTGCCACGTAGTGTACAATTTTTGATGTCAAACACCTTATTTTGTCTATGTAGCATTTTTAGAATAATCATTACAGCAGAATTTAAACCCGTCAGAAAATGTTTGCTGAATAATTCGCATAATCTTCTTTTTCAACATCAGCTGAGGCTTTTTGTCTGCTAAAAAGTTCTTCCTGGCAAAGCCAAAGGCAGTGTAGGAGTTTGTTTATTTTCCCTGATCTGCTTCAGAACAAAAATTAATTACTACTTTTTCCTCTACCTTCTTAAATTTGTTAACATCTTTTTTTGTTGTTTAACTTACTATATGAGATAGAACAGGTGGAGAATGGGACAAGGAAAGGGAGAATGGATTTAAATTGAAAGAGGGGAAGTTTAGGTTAGATGTTAGGAAGAAATTCTTTACTCAGAGTGTGGTGAGGCACAGGCACAGGCTGCCCAGAGCTGTGGACGCCCCATCCCTGGAGGTGCTTAAGGCCAGGCTTGATGGGTTCCTGGGCAGTCTGACCTAGTGGCTGGCAAGTCTTCCCACTGCAGGGGGTTGGAACTAGATGATCTTTGAGGTCCCTTCCAACTCAAGCCTTTCTACCATTGTATGATTCTATGTTAATATACTCCGTATTTAGTTCCTTATATTCCAGGAAAAATATGCAATTGTGTTTAAACCTTATGAAGTTTATTATAATCTCCTTTTACCTAATTCAAAAAGGCATGAGATGAGAGCAGATAATCAGATCCTACCTTTAGTTTATTAAATGAAAGGCTTTTATTAATGGTATTTCTTTAATCAATCCAGATATGTTCTTATCGTATTTTTCAAAATTGTTTGTCTTAATGCCTCTGTTTTTTTTATAGTGTTGAAGTTATCTCTGTTCTGTTCTACAAGTCAGAAAAACGTATCCCTATATCACTCAGTAGTGCCTAGGAATTGTGATTACAAAAGCCGCAGGTGACTCATCATAGGTATTATTTTAGTTTTGCCTCATAAGATGCATCAGTTTATACTAGCTACTTTTTAAAAGCTTTGCAATGGCCTCGAATTTAGAAATTGGAACCAGTGCCATTGAGAAAAGTCAGTACATTTCAAAGCAGTAAAATACTTGAAACTAAATAACAGATTCCATAAATAGCTTTTCTAACAGTCTCTTTCCTTAAATAAATCCATGCTGAAGAGTAATCTCAGTTGTATTCTCCCGTGGAATGAACTACTAACACGAATATTTCCTGCCTTACAAAGTTTAAGCCATGCTTATTTCTGTTCAACTCTCTTCAAGCCTGTAAAGGAATAATTTTTCAGCAAATGACTGTTAGACGTTACTTAACATTTTGCATATAAAATAATTAATTTCATCAGTGAGAACATGCAATACTGGAAAATAACCACAGTCTTCTAAATCCACTACTTCAATTTACTGATGAAAAACAATATTTTTTTTAATAAATCAGCTGAATAAGTTACTGATATATCATGAGGGGCCTATCATCTATTGCCTCTTCTCTCCTTACATGGAGAACAACCTGAAAAATATTTGGGGATTTATTGTTTTAATTTAGCTTTCCCACCAAATTCTTGTAGATTTAGGCCATTTATACCTGGAATAATTTTATGTGTGGCTGAGTTGTAAGGGCTGCAGTACTTTTTGTCAACATTTTTCCCACTTTTTATATTGGTGGGGCAGGGGGCGAATCCTTTATAAATTAGCTAAATACCCGTTGGAAGTCTGAAAATCTTCATTTTTCACATTATCAATTCTGTGGTAATGGTGAAAGAAAGAGAAAAGTTTCAAATGGGTGGAAAAGGGTAGAAAGTGGAACTGGGCTAAAATTGTGAGGGAGAGACTGAGAAAGAGGGAGGTACAGAAACTCACAAGCAAGTGGCAGAAAGGAATGTAATAAACAGATTCGAGAAAGAAAAATGAATTTAAAAGAAAGTCATTACTGAAAATAGATGCAAATTTGTCTCCTCAGTAGGCTTAGAAGTATTGCGTCTGTGTGAAGTATACCATTGATAGATGATGAGTTATGACCGACCATAAGATTTGGTTTTGAGCCTTTTTGTGTAAAACTTCATTGTTCACAGCATGTTTAGAAAGAAAATACAAAATATATTTTAGCACAGGCGGTACGAGAGCACTTCCTTTTGAGATAATGACTGTAATATTGTATTCTACCTTAAAATTCTACCTTAGAAATCCCTTCTTTACTGTTTCTTGAAAGCCAGAATTCGTTAAAGAAAAATGCTCCTGGAATAAATAAGAAATTCTCAGTTTTAAATGCATTGTTGTGAGTATCTTTATCTATGGACTTGAGGCAGAGAGCTCTGGAAATGTTCAGTCTATGAAATGAAAACAAATAAATAAATAGAGCAATAATATTAAAATGCACATAATTGTTACTTCTTCTCCTCAGACTGGAATGGGACATCTACGTGTTACAAAAGAAGGCCTTCGTCTGGAAGGGGAATCTGAATTCTTATTCCCACTTTATGCCAAAGAAATCCATTCTCGAGTGGTAAGCAAATAATTGTTCTATATAGTGCTGAAATAAAATTAATGCAGTAATGAACAGTTGGATTTAGCTAAGTCTAGGTACCTGTCAGGGAAAAAATAGTGTGTAAAAATATATATACATTTTATAAAATACATACTATACACACACTTTTTTCGATGCTTGTAATGGTCTTTTAGATACATATGAATATTGTACTGAATGTGTGATGTAAGAATATGATAAATATTTTATAAACATGATCGTTGGGTTACTGTTCTGATATTCTTGAGAAATTAACTTTTTTTTCAGGTACATGCTTAAAAATTTCTTGAAAAGGAATTAGGAAGGTCAATGTACACAGGTGATGCTAAAATTTTAGGAGTGTGTAGAAAGTTTATTTTTTTTTTGAGGCTATTTTTCATGCATGCTACCCTGTGAAACTGCTTGTGTTATTTATTCATCCATTAAAAGTCCATAGAACTGTTTAAATATCTATAAAATTAGAAGGTCTCATAGGAAAAACTATTATTTCTCTATTGAGCTCAATTTTTGCCAATTCTAGGACACCAATATTAAAAGTATGACACTTTAAATACGTGTGTTTATAAAAGCCACAAGACTCAATTGAAAGATTAAGCGAAGGCCAATAAAACTGACATTATCAGGGGAGTCTGCTGCAGGCCACCTGACCAGGATGAAAAGGTAGATAAGATACTTTATAGACAGTTGGGTGAGGTCTCCTGGTCTCTACCCCTTGTTCTCGTGGGGGACTTAAACTTCCCAGACATCTGCTGGACTTATAATACAGCAGAAAGGGAACAGTCCAGTCCCGGAGGTTCCAGAGTGTGTGGGAGATAAATTCCTGACACAGCTGGTGAAAGAGCCAACAAGGGGATGCAAAATCCTGGACCTGCTGTTTGTTAACAGAAAAGGTCTTGTGGGGGATGTAAAGGTTGGAGGCTGTCTGGGGCAAAGTGATCATGAAATGACAGAATTTTAGATCCTTGTTGAACCATGGAGGGGGGTCAGCAGAACTGCTACCTTGGACTTCCAGAGGGCAGACTTTGGTCTCTTTTGAACCCTGGTTAAGAGAGTCCCTTGGGAGGTAGTTCTGGAGGGCATGGGAGCCCAGGAAGATCTCCAAGTCACAGAAGACGAGCAGATGGGGAAGGAGATTGGTCTGGCTGAACAGAGACCTTTGGCTGGAACTCAGGCAAAAAAGGAAAGTTTATGGTCTTTGGAAGAGGGGGCACACAACTTAAGAGGATTACAAATATGTAGTGAAGCTGTGCAGGGAGAAAATTAGAAAGGCAAAAGCCCAGCTAGAACTGAGCTTGGCCACTAAGGTGAAAGATAACAATAAATATTTCTACAAAAACATCAACAGTAAGAGGAAGGCTAGGGAGAATCTCCATCCCTTGTTGGATGCAAAGCGGAACATGGTGACAAGGGATCAGGACAAGATGGAGGTACTTAATGCCTTCTTTGCTGCAGTCTTTAATAGTAAGACTAGTTGTTCCCTGGGTACACAGCCCCTTGTGCTGAAAGATAGGGATAGGGAACAGAATAGGCCCTGCAAAATCCATGATGAGATGGTTTTGGACCTGCTCTGAGAACTGGATGCTCACAGGTCCATGGGGCCAGATGGACTGCACCCTATAGTGCTGAGGGAGTTGGCAGATGTGGTTGTCAAGCCACTCTCCATCATCTGTCAACAATCCTGGCAAACCAGGGATGTCTCGTTGGACTGAAGACTGGCAAATGTGATGGCTATCTTCAAAAAGGGCTGGAAAGATGATCCTGGTGGCTGCAGATCTATCAGTCTCACCTCAGTCTCAGGGAAGGTTATGGAACAGTTAATATCAGGAGCCATCATGGATCAATTAAAGGTCAACCATGGGATCAGGCCCAGTCAGCATGGGTTCATGAATGGTAGATCCTGTCTGACAAACCTGATTTCATTCTACGACAAAGTGACCCGCTTAGTGGATGAAGGTAAGGCTGTGGATGTGCTCTACCAGGACTTCAGTGAAGTCTTTGACACTGTCCCCCACAACATCTTCCTGGAGAAGCTGGCTGCCATGGTTTGGATGAGCCAGGGTTTGGATGAGCCAAGAAGGCCAATGGCATCCTGGCCTGTATCAGGAGTGGTGTGGTGAGCAGGAGTACGGAAGTCATCCTGCCCCTGTGCTTGGCACTGGTGAGGCCCCACCTCGAGTACAGTGTTCAATTTGGGGCACCTCAATACAGAAAGAACATTGAGGTGCTGGAGCAGGACCAAAGAAGGGCAACAAGGCTTGTGGAGGGATTGGAGAACATGTCCTGTGAGGAGCAACTGAAAGGAATTGGGGCTGTTTAGTGTGGGGAAGGGGATGCTGAGGGGAGACCTTATTGCTCTCTTCAAATACCTGAAAGGTGATTGCAGTGAGAGCAGGGTTGGTCCCTTCTCACTGGTGACAGGTGACAGGACAAGGGGAAATGGCCTCAAGTTGCACCAGGAGAGGTTCAGGTTGGATATCAGGAAGAACTTCTTTACAGAAAGGGTTATTAAGCACTGAAATAGGCTCCCCAGGGAGGTGGTTGAGTCACCATCTCTGAATGTGTTTCAAATCCATTTGGATGTGGTGCTCAGGGACATGATTTAGCGGTGGGTTGTTAGATTTAGGGTAGTATGGTTTGGTTGTGGTTGAGCTTGATGATCTTGAAGGTCTTTTCCAACCTGAGCAATTCTATGATTGTGATTCTATGATTTCAGATTGAATCTTGTTTACGTAGACTGCAAATTTTATTATTATTGAGGGAAAATATGAATAACATACTTGGTCGAAGAAAGCATTTCTTAAGCAGATTGACTTTAAAACAATGAGTGTAGTATGGCAGATTTCTACTGAAGTACTGACTTTTGATTAAGAAGAAAGAACCTGAATTAATTCTGAATTATTTACATGAATTCTGAAACTTGTGCAGGCAGGTTTTTGAGAGAGCAATATCTGTTTCTTGACAACAACAACAACAAAAAAAAAAGATACTTTTTGGAAATATTTTCTGTCATCCATACTCACCAAACACTTATGAGCGATATAATCAACGAGTTGGACATTTCACAGAGTAAAGGCCTTCTCAGTGTGAGTAAAAGCCAAATTTGACTCTTTCATTCCGTCAGACACATAACCATCCCCACCAGGTCCTTGAAAGGAATGGTATGAGTCTCATTCAGGTATGAGACTCTGAAACTAAGGAGAAAGTTAGCAACAAGAGAAAGTTTAAATAAACGTATCAGATAAAATGGCTGGTACAGAGTTTAGGATGAGTTTGTTGAAGTGCTCCATGACTGAAATTCAAGCAGTACCAACGTACTTTATGTCTATTAAGCCTTCCTTTTTCTCTCTTTTTGCAATAAATACTTCCAGTAGGAAGAACAATTCATTTAGACATAGAGATCCCATTACTAAATCTATATTTTCACTTAGTTTCTTATTTTGCATTCTCTTCTGCCTCATAAGCAGTGGGAACACTGTTTATGTGCTTACATGAATTTCCCTTGAGGTTGTTTATCCAGTAAGACATGTAACTTTTTAAAACCAACATAGCTAGTACTTTTTTTTTGCTCTGCCCAGAAAAATAGATATGCAATGTTCAGCTGCCCTTTGTACTCTTTTAATATTCCTTCCATCTCTTGGTACATTTAGTACAATGTAGAAAGCAAGAGGTGTGGTAGCATCTAATATATGCTTAGCTGTCTAATGACCCATTGTGATCATTAGTAGCATGTATTAATTAGAGCCTGGAGGCTACTGGATGTCTCTGCCCCCTATGAACTGATCATTCATCAGGGTTTTGTTTGTTTGCTTGCTTGTTAGCTTGCTTCCTTGTTTTTAAAACATTTAAACTCGATTGAGCATAAGCCTCCAGAGAGGCTTAATTGCCTGTAGCTTGCTCTCCTGAGTGTCACTCTATATATTTATTATCATAAAGTTGCTTATTTGTTATGGCTTCTTTTACTAAGTTCGTCTGTTAGAGAATTGGGCTATCATAGCAGCTCTCTCGCTTGCCTTAAGTGTTTTCTCTTTGCAGTTTTCTAACAGCTTTTCTCACCTAATGAGGCCTCCAAAGTGCTAAGAAAATATGTAGCAGAAAATCAACTTGCTATGCATCATCTCTGGAGCCTATTACAACTTTATGCCTTCATTATGCCAACACAGAGTTGTGGGCAATACCATTCCATTTTAGCTTATACATATTCATTGCAGGATGAAAGATATGCATTTAGAAATATGTTACTGGATTTTAATTAGTCAACAACATGTGGAATTTGCAGGTCTACAATATAGTTTATTTACACTTAAAATCCTTATCACAAATTAGTAATTCATTTTTTAAATGAACAGCAGTCAAATAAGTTTAACAGAGATGACCAGCTCTGTGGGGGATTTAGCACAGGTACTTAAACATAATATATTTACCTGATCTTTGTTGACTGGTGAGTCAGCAATAACGATTTATAACTGCTATCTGATACAATTTATAAAACACAATTCATTCAACTTGCTCATTTAGTAACTTCTTTTGGGATAGCTTATCTTCCTACATCCATTTTAACAGAAATATGTAAGTTGCGCTCCAAATCACGCATTGCTTTTACCACTGTTACTGGGCAAGTTTTTATAGCAAAATTCTTCACATAAAATGTGTATAAAATCATCAGGTTAACTCATACTCTCAGCATTAGATTACAATGGGAACCTGTCTTGGGAATGATATTCAAGGGTTCACCTTTCAAAATGCCAGCTTGAGTGCAGAAGTACCAGGCGCAATATATGTGAAAGAAGCTGTTGGACTTCATGATCTTAGAGGTCTTTTCCAACCTAGATGCTCTATGATTCACGATATTCCAGCAGTTAGAAACTCACCTGTTTATCTAGAAATGTGGATCCTGTTTGAGGTCATAAACAGGCAGCTTGCTAATACCCTCTTTGCATCACGTATTCCCTGATACTTTGGCCACTATCTTATAGGAAGTCTCAATCGTGTATGGAAAAGTAGTAAATATAATACTCAACTTTTTTTCCAAAATATAATATGTTAGCATTTGTGTTCATCAGCCCAGTAACATGTCTTTTGGCCATTGGATATATTCTCCATAATTGCTTTCTTATTTTAAATCAGATATCATTTAAATAATCAGAAGTATTTGTCCAAATTATTTGATAGCTTCTGTGGATGGTTTTGTAACAGCAAAGCTCTTTCAGCTACAGATTTAATATAAACATAAGACTATATAGTTTGAGAATTGTTTACAGTTCTAAGCATTCTGCTGAATCTGCAGTTTTTTCTTCATACTTCAGGACTCATCACTGCTTCTCCAGTCTACTCACAACGTGACTGTGAATGCTCGCAATTCTAATGGAGAAGTCACAGGCAGATTAAACGTGGGTAAGTCTTACTATCACTACTTTTAGAAATATTTTAATTAATACTTCTAAGGATGTTGAATGATATAAAAAGTTAAACTTTTTTTTTTTCCACTGTTTTGGCCATATTTGAATAGTCTGGCTACCACTTAATAAATACCAACAGTATATTTTCCATTTCTCAGTTAAGCATTAGTTATGTGAGTATTTGAAGCACTTCTTTCTCGCAGAATTATGCAGAAAAGGTCATTAATTAATTCCAATTTTGCCTTTAAATGTTTTCAAATCTCTTTTGTTTATTCATTTAATTATAAAGATCTGAAACATTCCTTTTAAAAAATGCTCATAAATATTTATCAAGTTATGGTAAGGGAATTCATATCTCACTTTGATAATAACTATGAGTATTAAATACATAGTACTTCTAGTTTCATATTATTGGTGCAGTTATTAAGCTGTTATGCAATAATTGACTGCACATTGACTATGTGACCAAAACTGTACATATCACATGGTCAAAATTTCAGTGATGTGGAACATATGCAGGCAATTGGTCTGCTCCATTCTGTTTGTGGACTTGCATCGTAGGACTGGCTATTCACCTGCGCTGAGATCTGGTCCCCATCCTACCTGGTGAGAAGTTCTCAGGATGCCCTTTGGGAAGGGCTGACCACAGAGCAGATCACTTAACACCACACTAATTTGTCCCACCTCATCCCTGCCCAATTTGCAAAACTCACTGTTAAAATCTTGTCACACAGTAACCCAAAAGCCTGATGAATTTTTTGACAGGCTGTGTCCAACCTGCACGACCTAGAACTGCTGGTAGGAATGTTGTCCTGTAAATATGTTTATGAATATTATGAATTGAGTGTAGGCACTTGTCAGATGAGTGACCCCATCGTTAGTAGGTGTTTTTTGCATAAAAGTGAAAAAAGCTGCTCTGATTTCTGCCAGACTCAGTTCTATTACCGGATTTTAATATACTCACAATGCACTTAGGGAACTACACCCCTGTGGAGATAGTGCTCCTCCATATTTCAAGCCAAAAACACAACTTACCACTGGTAGGAAGAAGATCCATCACTTCTCATGGAGATACTTCTGCATGAAGATTTAAGAAGCATTGCAGGGAAAAAGTACAGGCACTGAAGAGTTCTGCTGACAAATTGCTCATTTGGTCTTTTGCACATGTACTGTAATTGGGGTCCTAAAGTGAGTAGTCTGAGATAGTCACATGTAGTGTATCATTCTTCTTAACAAAGAGCTGCAGTGCTGAATGTAGTAGACATGATATATTTTACTGGAAAGAAAGGTATTTTTGTTATTGTGCTGGCCACTTTTTTCTCCAGATAGCTTGATATTTTGAGCTGTTCTTCATAGCCAGTCAAAACGTATGCATATAAGATGATGTTCCCTTATCAGAATTCTGAAAAATAGTTGTGTAGCTAATTTAAATCATATGCACAAGCCTTTGCTAAAGAATCAATGCCTTTAACAATTGCCAGTGTGCTGAAATTGCTTCTTAATACTCCATTCATCTTGTCAGTGTGAACAGTTACCATAGAGAAGCAGTTTTATACACTCGTTTGAGATCATCCCAAAGATGACAATATAATGTAATATCGCTCATAAAATCATAACAAAAATACCTTTCACCTTACAGAAGATTGTGATTCAGATGATCTGCTAAATATTTTAATAACTTATTAAATGTGATTTTAATACTGTCTTCAATAGAAGTAAGTCACAAGAGAGATGTGAAACTAATCTTGAGTGTCTATGGAATTCTTCATATGAAAAGAACAGACACATATTACCCAAGAATGAACAAGGTTTCTGTCATGAATCACTTCAAATGTGAGCAGCTTTTACCCTTAGAGCACTTGTTTTAAAGCTTTTACATTCTCCTAAGTTTACCTTCATGGCATACCTCTTGCAGAAATTATGTGGACATTGTAGCTCTCTATAAGTGCTGCAGATCTTGCTGTGTTTTGGGCTTCATTCCATAATTACACTGCTTTCAGAGGCCTCAATGAATGCAAATATATTTGACAGCCTGTCAGAAAAAGAAAGCTTTCAAAATAACAGGAACTGAACTAAAAAGAAACAACAAACACTGAGTTCCTTCATACAGAAAAACTGTCACCCGCTGACATTCATCAATGCTTGCTGAATGTTTTTGGAGAGCAAACAGTAGATGTGAGCCCAGTAAGGTGGCGGATGGTGCATTTCAGCTGTGGCAACAGTGCGTCACCTCCACTGGTACAGATTTTTTTGAGTGCATCGTCGCTGGTGAAAATGCACAGCTAATGGTGGTGACTCTGCTGAAGACTAGTGTTTTGTAGCTGAGAATCTGCTCTATCAAATAGTGCTCTTGTGCTCTTTGTATCTGTTGTAATTTCCATGGAAATAAATAGAAGGCATTACTTTCCGAGCAACTATACAGCCCAAGACAATTCCTCTTGGCTCAATGCAGCCCAGGCAAACAAGTTTGGGCACCCATGATTTACACCAAGAAACAGTGATGTCAGTATCTTCAGGTCACGAGTTCAGTTTAAATTATTAAAACTAGAGGGAATTGATTTAGATAACTATGTTATGAAGCTGTTCTGCACTTTGAGACATGAAATCAGCACCACTGTGAAAGCATGGGAATATGGTAACATTCAAAATGGTTTATGCAGTCCAAAAACAGAATTACAGTCAAAATTCTGCTTAGAGACCCTTTTCATGTACATCACATCAATCCAAGCCATCCCCCCCTCTTCTTTCAGAGAGGAACAACATTCTGAGGAAACAGATGTTTCTCAGTACGTAAGATATCGTTTCATTGGCATTAATTGCCATCTGTAAACTACTACTCTCCAATGTCAAATCATTACTGTTTTTCTTATCAATGTTTTGATATTTCATTCTCAAGCAATGGTATTTTTTTCATTAGAGACATAATAGGAAGAAAACAGTGTTAATGAAGCATGATGTGTGGAAGAGGAGTTTGATGGTGTTTTTAGAGGGAAAACCCTGAAGCCAGTTTTATAAACTTGACTTAATTAATAGCACTGTAAAACCATTTAGCTTTTCCTTCTTTACTTTTCCCAGAAGGCTTTCATTAAAAACTTCATTTTTGTCCAAATAAGTTCTTTCTTATCTTTAAGATAAAAGCCAGAACATATTTCTTGAAGATCTTTGTACTGCAGGAAGATTATTATTTGCACAACTTTAATTGCTGTCCAGCTGGGTTATAAGAAGGAAAGATACAACATAGGAGTAATTAATAGAAAGATAAATTGCAAACTTCACTGAAGTATTTCTGAGGTGATTAAGTCTTCCTATGATCAAGAACCTACAATATTTGTTCCAAGAGGATGAAAGTAGGGATTTTTACCTCCAGGGTGTAAGGCTTTTAGCTGCCAATGAATCCGATCATATCAAGGCATACATTCTAGCTTTATTTGAAAGGAAAGCTTCGTTGACTCAGATCAGGCAAAATTTAGAGAATAGCAGGTGGCTGCTAATTTTTTTCCTAATTTCCTGTTTTAATCTGTGACAGATGTGTCTCTGTTCTATACTAAATGCACGCACTCAGACTTTTGTGAGACCACTGTGTATTTAAATGGTTATAATGTTAGAAAATGTTAGAAGAAATCATGGAAAATACTAAGTGGTAATCAGTGTGCATTTAAATTAAAGCTCGCTAAGTATGTCTGCTCAAAAGCTTATTTATATAAATAGTGATTTAGTCATTAAAACCAGCTTAATAATTAGACTCAAATGATACCCTCTTCTGGAAAAAAATACTATTCAGGGATGTTTACGTCCTATGTACAGTAAGGTGCTTACCATAGCAGATTGACATGTTGGCCCCAAATGTGATAATCTTAATAAAGAAATATGTGATGATCTTCGCAAAGCTTGACTTAAACCAAACTTTAAAAATCCTCTAAAAGTTAATCAATCAGGTAGTTGCTTAAATACGCAAGCATCACAGTTAAGGGGAAATTTAACCTGTCCAAGAGGATTTAAGTCCTGTGATGTCTCTTCTATTACGTTTAGAAGAAGAAAAAAAAAAGGATGTAAGTCAGGACAGTTTTGCTCTGAAAAGAAGCTAACACTTGGGAAATCATGTTTACGTGAAGTATTATATGAAAAAAGAACCAGACCATGGGTACCTAGCTCTTGTCAGAGAGCAATTACTCATATCAGTAGCTTCCCTCCCTCCCACCTTTATTTCTATGGGAATAAGGACTTCAAAATAGGTGAAGAAAATCAAATTATTAAATGCTTTATATCTTTCTCTGCTTCTTCAGTCTTCAGTAAACTTGCAATCCCAAATGACATATTTTGGTTCCTACTGTATAGTAAGCATTAACATAAGCGACTGGGGGAGAATTTCAAGATAGTAGTTAATGCTAAATATGAGGAATCAGTACTTTCTTCCTTTAAAGTAATAAGAAGATTGAATACTTGGCACTGTTTAACGCTAGATGACTTCATAAAGGTTAACTTAAAATAGCTGAAATTTATTGTGACTAAAATCTTTTATAGAATTTGGATAATTAAGTATATCTGAAACGCTGGTATGAAGTGTAACAGTGCTTTCTTTTTAAAGGTGACTCGACTCTGGATGGCAGTTAGCAGCCGAAAAAAGGGTGCTAGGGCCATATCTGTCTGCAGTAGGTCTGCAGAAAAAGAGCCCCCCACCCTACTGAACTGTTGAACGTGTATCTGCAGCGTACCCTTGTGGCAATGAGGTCTAATAGCATACTGGGCTGCATTATCTCACTCCTGAGGTTACAGCTGGAATACCGTGTTCAGCTTCACCTCCTCCAGTATGACAGAGCTATCAGCAAACTGGGGAGACTCCCACAGGGCATCATTGATATGGTCAGGTACTGGGAGCACATGAAAAATAAGAGGCTGAAGAAGGTGGTTTTCATTTTAACCTGCAGAGAAGAGGAGCTTCTAATTGCAGCCTGCTGCTACCCAGGGGAGGGCTGGAGACAAGATGGAGCCAGACTCTTTACATAGAAAAATGAACTGAAAAATGGCAGGAGGCAACAGCTGCAGTAAGACAAAGTATAACTGGACAGAAGTGGGGGAAAGCATCACTATTAAAATGGCTAAGCACTGGAACAGATTGCCCAAGGAGGGCAACCTTTAATTAGAGGTGTTAAAATTCCACCTGAGCACCCAGAGCTAACTTCCAACCGAGCTGCCCCACTGTGCATCAGCAGTTGGGTGAAGCGAACTCCAGAGGTGCCTTCTAACTTGGATCCATCTATGGTTCTGTCTTCGGCTGGCACTCTGCAAGGGCTGAGGTCACTTACAGACCCGGGTTAGACCCATCCCTAGTCTTAGGTATTCTAGGGCATCTAAAATAAGCTGAAGGCTAGTCAGGGTACACTGAAGTACACATAATGGCACTAAACAGCTATGCTTAGGCAGCTGAGTCTTTCTCCCTCTTTTTAACTGATCCTCTCACCTTGACTCTTATGTCCAGATCTAGCAGGCATACGCAGATAATAATCCTGACGGACAATACTGGGTTGATCTTATGGAAATTAACCCATGACTTCTTTTAAAAATACATATAATTGGAGGAAGAAGAGGTAATACAGTTATTCATTATACAGAAGATAAAGCATTCTTTAATAGTATTAAAGGATAAAGAACTTCATAGAATTAAACTATAACTTCTATATAAAGATATTTAAAATATTTGCTGAGGAATGACAACAGAAATGATGACATCATATACTTTTGAGCAAATCACTGTGATCATCTGTTCCTGCCATTGTTTCTACATGCAATAATCAATTTTACAATCAATTATTTCATGTTTTCATTTTCTTTTATATTTAAAGAGAGTAATGAAATGCTCGAATGTATAAAAACATTCAGTTACCTCATACTGAGAAGGAAAAATATTGCCACCTGAACACTTAATACTAGATTGGGTTGCAAGTGTATATATGATTACTGTTTGCATTGATCATTCAGAACCAGATTTTCAAAGATCTTTTCAAAGGCTTTTGTTCAACTGTAGGGAATAACAAACTAAGAAGTGCTAGCAGCAAGGCGTGCTTACATCCTTTGTAAGTGATAAGAAGTATATGATACAGAGATAAAATGTATATATTCAACATGTTGCATGTACTCTGTAATAATGCATTTCTTCTAATAAAAGACCACCAGGCACTTATATACCATTCCATATGAAAATTTGATTAATTTTATGGCTCTAAAGTAATGGCTTTGCATTTATTGGTACTCTATTACTCCTGGAACTAGAGCTGAATCTGTAGGAGTATTACATTTTTAATACACTTTTAATGAGATCTTATTTTAAATAAGGTGTTTTAATATAATAATTAACTAAAAAATTAGTTTGCATGGCAATACGCCAAAGCACCTGGGATTTTGGCTTATATTCAAAGCTTCAATGATTCTGGGTGGCAGGAAGAGAATGAAGAGTACAGAGTAGGTGACAGCCATAAGTTATCAAAGTTACATACGGTAGAAGAGAGTAAGAAAAGATCTGAAATTTAAAAACCTTGGTCTTTGAAAGCCTTTTCTTCCATAACATCTGAAGACAGAAGTGCTTAATACTATGCAAAACTAACTGGATTGAAGAATTTGCCTACATACTACCAAATTTGTTGATGCCTTCGTGCATAAGTATCAGCAGGCAGACCTTATATCTTTTATCAAAGGTCCTTCTACATTTATATTGCGCCAAAACTCAAAGGTTTGGTAGCAACAGAAGGGAAGTTTATGACACCAAGTTGGGAGGGAGTGTTGATCTGCCGGAGGGTAGAAAGGCACTACAGGGGGACCTGGACAGACTGGATCGATGGGCCAA
>JANHGO010000041.1:9552533-9571312 GCA_024606505.1 Aquila spilogaster | reverse complement strand
TATTAGTTTCTTCTTTTCTGTTCTATTAAACCGTTCTTATCTCAACCCACGGGTTTTACTTCTTTTCCCGATTTTCTTCCCCATCCCACTGGGGGGGGGGGAGGAGTGAGTGAGCAGCTGTGTGGTGCTTAGTTGCTGGCTGGAGTTAAACCACAACACACATGCATGTTTCTCACCAAGTTAATATGACAGTATAAATTGGCAAAGTGGGGTACTCACACTTCAATTAAATGGCTATCTTTTGGAGTCTCAATTATGTATTGACATGTAGTCAACCTAGTACTTAAGCATTTTTTTCTGAAAGATAAAATGTTAGCAACCTCATTCATTGGGCCAGTGACACAGAGTTTGTTCACCTGAAGTATTCTCTATAACTTTTTTCTTATTTTAAATCTGATATAGTTGAAGTAATCAAAAATATCTGCCCAGATTATTTGATGACATCTGTGGATGGTTTTGTAGCTGCAAAAGTCTTTCAGTGACTGAGTTAATATAAACACTAGACTAAATTTTGAAAACTGTTAACAATTCTAATTATTCTGCTGAATCTACTTTTTTTTTTCCATACTTCAGGACTCATCACTGCTTCTCCAGTCTACTCACAATGTGACTGTGAATGCTCGCAATTCAAATGGGGAAGTCACAGGCAGATTAAATGTGGGTAAGTCTAAGTGATTTTTCCTTGTTCACTGTTTTGGAAACTTTGTAATGAATATTTGCAAGGATCTTCGAGGATATAAAGCACTAATCACCTGATTATTTTTTACTGTTATGGCCATATTTGAATAGTCCAGCTGCCACTCAATATGTACCAACAGTATATTTTCAATTTCTCAGTTAAGCATTAATTCTGTAAATATTTGAAACACTTCTTTATTGCAGAGTTATGCAAGAAAGGTCACTGCAGAAGTTACTCTTTTTCTTATGTAAATATCTGTTCATAGTTGCAAATCATGTTCTAAGAAAGTGCAACAGGAGAACATGGCTAGAGAGGTCTCTATGTCTCTCTTAATTTCCTAGTATTCCAGAGACTAATACATTTAAGCAGATGTCCTAAAAAAAAAGCCAGTTCACAACTCAGAAATTTACATGTTTTACTATATTTGGTAGCAGTAAGATACATTGGTTTGCTGAGTGAAATCAATAGATCTAGACAGATGTAGGTGATAGATCTTGGCAGCAAGAATAAGCAGACCTTACTCTTTAAATCATACTTTTAAGGCAAGAATGGCAACAATATGTGTCAGGTACAACAGAATTTTTCTTAGTTTTGTTAATATTTTTCAACCTTTATTTGACTTTGGAGAAAAATATAGCAATTTATTAACTTGTTTCTTCTAAGATCCTCATGGACCAATGCATAAATTCCTACTTATTTAACTGTAAGACTAACCTGATATGCTTAAGTAGTTTACTAGATTGGGACCCAGATGAGCATTAATGAGCACCTTTTCCATGCTGATGAGACTGTGTAACTTCTGTGAAAATTCTTGTTTGAACAACTACCATATCAATGCAAGCTTCACTGTTTTCAAACACACTTCAAATAAAAAATATAATTTAAAATTTATAAAGGAGCCTGCTATTCCCCTTAAAAATGTATAATTATACAATTAATCACAATTTGGCCTTTAAATGTGTTCAAATCTCTTTTTTTTAATTCAAGCTATTCATAAAGAACTGAATTATTCTTTTTAAAAAAATGTCCCTAAATATTTAATCAAAACATGATAGTAGCATTCATATCTCATTTTGATAATAATTAAGGGTAGGAAATGTACAGTTTTGTGTTATTAGTAAAGTTATTAAACTAGCTTGCAGTAATTAACTATACAGTGACCACATGACCAAACCCGAACACATCACATGGTCAAAACTTCTGTGACGTGGCACATATGCTGTTGATTCTGTCTGCTCTGTACTGTTTGTGGATGCCCATCATGGGACCAGATGTGTATCTGCACTGTGGTCATGTGCCCATCCTGCCTGATGAGAAGAAGTTGTCAGGAGGTCCTTTGGGAAGGGCAGACTGCAGAGCAGATCATTGACCACCACACTAATTCGTCCAACCTGATCTCTGCCAAAGTCTGAGAAACTTACAGGTAAAATCATGTCAGGCAGTAGCTCAAAGGCCTGATGAATTATTTGACAGGCTGTGTCCAGCCTGCATGACCTAGAACTGCTAATAGGAAAGGTGTGCTATAAAGATGTTCATGAATATTTGGTCCTGTATTGAGTTTAGAGACTTGTCAGGTGAGTGATCCCATCATTAATAGGTGCTTTTGCATGAAAGTGAAAAAAGCTGCCCTGATTTCTGCTGAACTCAATTCTTTCATCATATTTTAATATACTCATGATGCACTTAGGGGAGTGTGTCCCTATGGAAATAAGGCGCCTCCATATTTCAAGCCGGAAACATCCCATACCTTTGGCAGGTGGAAGGTGCATTGCTTCTCAGACAATGTTTCTGCATGAACAATTAAGAAACTTTTTTGGGAAAAAAATGTCACCACTGACGAGTGATATAAGTGAATTGCTCGTTTGGACTTTGGCACCTGTAATGTAACTGAGGTCCATAAATGAGCAGTCTGAGATATTCACCCATAGTGTATCTTTCCTGTTAACAAAGAGAGCTTCAGTGCTGGAAGCAGTGTAGAGGGTATATTTTACTGAAAGGAAAGATATTTCAGTTGTTGTGCCAGCCAATAGCTCTTACCTTAGGAAAATGAAGCCTGACAAAAATAACAACACATCTCAGACTATCTTTTCTTTTCTTTTTTCCCCCTTCCCAGACACTACTTAGTCTTCTTCTGAGAGAGTTAACAAAGAGCATTACAGAAAGTGAGATGGAATCTGCTGCCTTAAATAAATAGAAAGTTAAAAATAGCTGCTTAGTAGGGCTAGAGACATCTAGACTGAAGAAAACTTGTAAACTGAAGACCCGAAAGACAGAGAAGGGTCAATACAAACCCATGTTGTAGAATAAGGACTGTGGTGTTTAGGGGGGAGAGTTCTGCTGGATGAGAACTGTCTCATCAGTAGTGACTCATTTATAGCAAGTACCACCTGTATTTAGTATTCTCCCTTCTTATTAGTAGTTTCTCTGCTTTTCATCACTTGGATTTTCTGGCTTTACTCCCAGTAATGTGCGGTTCAGTGTTTTTGTACGTTGTGATCTCAAGCCTCTTTAACCTTTTCCTAAGGGAAAGCCAAATACTTAGTGTTGTCCAGACAAAAAGTTCTCTGGCTGTGCAGTATATGAGGAAACCAGTAGGAAGGAGCAGAGTGTAGACTGGAAGACCTGCATCTCAAATCTTTTAAAAGAGTTCAGTGCATAAAGGCAATTCAAATTCAACACTGAAGCAGGGAAGTTCTGACAGCACTCTGGCTTGCTCTACAAGAAATACTTAGGTGAGAAGACGAAATAATGATTTGAGCCTGGGAAAATCAAAACTACACCAAAAGGAAGTGCTAAAGTGCATTTGCATATTATTTGAAACATTTGATGTTTAAGTAATCTCTTTTTGACTGGCAATTCTATTTATTGAATTCATTAATAATTGGTCTTATGTGCTGTCTGGTGTAGTTGGTACCATTGTAAATGCTAACATGAAATATTACTAATATTAAATCATACTAATTTTAGACTGATAGAAAAGTGTTGAAAGAGAAGTAAAAAGTTAATACTGTAAAGAATTCTGTTAATACCTAAAGATACCGTCAAACAACAGCGACTGGGGTAAGTGACAGTCTGTTAAAGTAAATGATCATCTTTACATGGCTTGATATTTTTAGCCATTGTCCGTAGCCAGTCATAAAAAGCATGCATATAAGATGATGTTACCTTATAAGAAGTGTGAAAAATAGGTGTGTGGCTGATTTACTTCATATGCCTTTGCTACAGAATTAATGCCTTCCACAGTTGCCAGCATGCTGGAATTATGTCTTAATACACTCTTAATAAATATGAGTAGTGGCCATTGTGAAGGAGCTGTATAGATAAGTTTGGGATTGTTCCAAAGATGACAATATAATATAGTATAGTATCATTCATATATAGTATCATTCATAGGATCATAACAAAAATACCTTTTAACTTGTAGAAGATTGGATTCAAATAAGCTGTTAAAATATTTTAATAAGTTACTAAGAGTGATTTAAATACCCAGTCTTCCATAGAAGTAATTCACAAGAGAGATGTGAAACATATCCTTACTTGAGGATTTTCTGTGAAGTTCCTCACATGAGGATAACAGGCACATATTATGCACGAATGAAAAAGGTTTCCCTCATGAATCACAGATATACTAAAATGACATAAAATGTGAGCAACTTCCACCATGAACACTCTTGTTTTAAAGTTTCTACATGCTCCTCAGTTCACCTGCATGACATTTCTCTTGCAGGAGTTATCTGGACATTGTAGCTGTTTAAAAAAAAATGCTGTAGATCTTCTTGTGTTTTGGACCGTGTTCTATAATTACACTGCTTTCAGAAGCCTCACTGAATGCAAATACCTTCAGCTGCTTGCCAGGAAAAGAACACTTTCAAAACAATAGGGTTCATAACTAAAAAACCAAATAAATTCTGTGCTTTACTCTTTTTTGACTTCAGTATTCCTCTGGATGACAAAGATACCCATTTTGTTTGAGTTACTCTTTAAAATCATTTAAAACTCATATATGACCAAAGAAGCTCATATTAAAACCAAGTAAATAATTTAAAAAAAATTAAAGCAAAAAAAGAAATGGTACATTTAGTTAAGGGATTATGGGGATGTGATTGCTTTGGGAATATTTCTGGGAGAAATGGGACTTAAAAAAAGGATGTGGGCCAATGGACAGCAAGGAAGGAATCTAAGCAAGGCACAGATGTGGGAAGGTACAGGATTGAAAGTCAGAGGGAATTAATAAAGCCGTGGGGAGAGGTGCTTGTAGGCAAGGCAAGGATGTCTACAGAACAGATGGTAACTATTTTCATTAGAATAGCTCCTGTCTTAAAATCATGTATAAGATTCAGATGTCATTATCTCAGCTTGCTCATCAACCTTCAAAACTGAAATATCTAGAACTTTCTTTGATAATCCAAGAAAGCCATTGAAGAAAGCTGCTAACCATCATCTCCAAGATTTCTTTTCTTCCAATTCAAAGCCTTATTCATTCCTAGAATAAAAAAGAAATGTAGCACCTTTGATTTTTGTCGAGCCATAATAAAGCAACTTAGTGTAAAAAATTATCGAACATTTCCAATAATGAATGATAACAAATATATAATATATATAAAAGAAACATACAGACTATATAGTTAATTATCAAATACTTAAAAGCAACATTGGTATCAAACAGTAAATGATGCTTCACCTAAGTAAACATACGTTTACATATACAGCCTACCAGCACATGAACACAATACAGTCAGATTTTGCAGTGGTGTTCCACTGCCAGATATTATAGAAAGTGGATGAAGAGCAGTATGTTTCCAACTATCTTTTCAGTAAAGTAGGGCCAGTTTTTTAAAAGATCTATTTTTCAAGGATCGTTTAAGGAGGCTTCAACCTACAGAAGACCCTAAGTTCTGCTCGTAGTATGTCTTTTTCAGGAGAAAAAAAAACATAAAGGAAAGAGGCTTCCAAAGTCATGCAAGGTCTGTGAGAACAGATTCCAGTACAGTGGACTGCTAGTCCTCCTCCTGGTTCAATCATTTACACCAAGGAACAGTAACATCAGTAGCTTCAGGTCAGGGGTTCATTTTAAAGTACTTAAAGCTAGAGGGAATTTATTTAGATAGCTGTATTATGAAGCTGTTCTGCACTTCAAAACATGAAATCAGCACCACTCAGAAAGCATGGGAATATGGTAAAAGTCAAAATGGTCTTATGCAGTCTGAAAACAGAATGACAGTCAAAATTCTGCCTGGAGACTATTTTTGTGTCCATCACATTAATCTGAACAGCTGTTACAATGTTTCAAATCACTTCTGGTTTTCTTATCAGCATTTTGATATTTCATTTTCAAGTGATCTTATTTTCTCATCAGAGACATAATAGGAAGAAAACAGTGTTAATGAAGCATGATATATGTAAGAAGAGTTTGATGATGTTTTTACAGGGAAAACCCTGAAGCCAGTTTCGTAAACTTGACTTAATTAATGACATTCTAAAATCATTTAGCTTTTCCTTCTTTATTTTTCCCAGAAGGCTTTCATTAAAAACTCCATTTTTGTCCAAATAAGTTCTTTCTTATCTGTAAGATAAAAGCCAGAACATATTTCTTGAAGATCTTTGTACTGCAGGAGGATGATTATTTGCACAACTTTAATTGCTGTCCAGCTGGGTTATAAGAAGGAAAGATACAACATAGGAGTAATTAATAGAAGGATAAATTGGAAACTTCGCTGAAGTACTTTTGAGGTGATTAAGTCTTCCAGTGATCAAGAACTTACCATATTTGTTTCAAGGGGATTAAAGTAGCGATTTTTACTTCCAGAGTATAAAAATTTCAGCTACCAATGAATCTGATCGTATCAAGACATACACGCTAGTTTTATTTAAAAGTAAAATTTAGTTGACTCAGGTCACGCAAAATTTAGAGAGTGACAGGTGGCTGCTAAAACATCCTACAGACTTTTTAACCATTCCTCTTTTCTAGTTTCCTGTTTTAATCCATGGCAGATGTGTTTCTGTTCTATATTAAATGCATATGCTATTAGTCTTTTGTGAGACCATGGTGTATTTAAATGGATATAATGTTGAAAAGAATTAAAACAAATAGCAGAAAAAAAGTAAGCAGTAATCGATACACATTTAAATTAAAGCTAGCTAAGCAAATCACCATGAAAACTTATTTATGAAAAAGGTTAGTCATTACAGCTACAGCTTAATATTTAGACTAAAATTAAAAGTATCCTCTTCTGAAAAAAAATACCATTGATGTCTATGTACCATGTATAGTAACGTGCTTACTATAGCAAGATTTACACACCCTGTCTGCAGATATGATAATCTTTATGAAGAAATAGGTGATAATGTTCAGGGTCAGCAATGCTGAATTAAGCCAGACTTTAAACATCCTCCAGAAGTTAATCAGGTAGTTATGTGCATTGCCAACTTGCTTAAATATGCCAGCATCGTAGTTAAGGGGAAATTTAACCTGGCCAAGAGGATTTGAATCCTATGCTGTCACTTCTCTTCTAACTGTGTCTAGAAGAAGAGAAAAGCAATATGCATATAAGTCTACATAGCTTCGCTCTGAAAAAAAGGCTAATGTTTGGGAAATCATTTTTTATTTGGAAAAAGAACCAGATAGTAGATACCTGTCTCTTCATCAGAGAGCAATTACTCATCTGAGTAGCCCCATTCTCTCTTTATTTCAATGGGAGGAAGGAATTCAAAATAAGTGAAAAAAGAGGAATTATTAAATATTTTATAACCTTCTTGGCTTTCACAGTCTTCAGTAAATTTGCAATCCCAAACGTATTTTGGTTCATATGGTATAGTAATCATTAACATAAGTCATTGGATGATAATTTGAAGATAATAGTTATTGCTAAAGGTGAGGACAGTCCCTGCACTTCCTTCCTTTAGAGTAATAAGTTTGAATTATTGGCATTGGTTAATGCTAGATGAATTTGTAAAGGTTAGATTAAAATAGCTGAATTTTATTGTGACTATATAATCTATTATAGAATTTGGACAATTACGTACGTTTAAAATCCTAGTCATTTCAAGTGTAGCAGTACTTCCATCTTAAAGCTAACAAGACTCCCCATGGCAGTTAGTGGCCAAAAAAGGAGCTAGATCCCTATCTTTGCAGCAGGTCTGCAGAAGAAGACGCACACCTACACCCCCCCACCCCAATCCTGGTGGACTACTTGAAGCTGTATCTGCAGCGTACCCTTCTGGCAATGAGGTCTGATAGGACACTGGGCTGCATCGTTCCACTCCTGGGAGGCTGCACCTGGAATACTGCGTTAAGCCCTCTCCAGTGTGACAGACCTGTGGGCAAACTGAGGACACTCACGCAGGGAGCCATTAAGGTGGTCAGGGAGTGGAAGCACAACGAAGTATAAGAGGCTGAAGAAGTTGTGTCTGTTTAACCTGCAGAAAAGAAGGCTTAAAGGGGGGCTGCTAACTTCTGCCTGCTACTAGGAGGGCCTAGAGACAAGATGAAGCCAGACTCTACTCAGAGGTGCACAGCAAAAGGGCAAGAGGCAACGGCCATAGGTTGCAGTGAGGCAAAATGCAACTGGATGGAAGCAGGGGAAAAATATCACCGTTAGAATGGTTAACCATGGGAACAGGTTGCCCAGGGAGGCTATTGAATCCCCTTCCTCAGAGGTATTAAATTTCCACCTGGACAAGACTCTGAACACCTTCATCTAACTTCTGACCAAGCTGACCATGGTGTGAGTAGGAGGCAGGACTAGGTGACCTCCAGAGGTGACCTCCAACTTGCATTCTTCTGTGATTCTGTCTTGCCCAGTCTTCAGCTGACACTCTGGAAGGGCTCAGGTTGCTTACAGACCCCATGTCAGACTTTCTAGTCCGATGTAGAAGTCTTAGATACTGTAGGGCATCTAAAATAAGCTGAAGGCTAGGCGGAGAACACCAAAGTACATATGAATGGCACTAGAGAGCTATGTTGGCAACAGTGTCATGCCCCATCTGTTTAACTGGTCCTCTCACATTGTCGTCTGCCCAGATCCAGTAGGCATGCATAAAATACTCCTGAAACACAGTGCTGGAGTTGACCTTATGAAAATACATTCATGGCTTTCTTTTTGAAAAAAAAATAATTGGAAGAAGAAGAATTATCCATTATACAGAAGGTAGAGTGGTTAAAGTATTCGCTCAGGGATGAGAAACTCAGATCAGCTGTCTTCTCTGCATTCGGGGTTTCGAATTATCATGCTTCATCTCCTTTAGTACTTTTCACCTTACCTGTCTGAGGACTGTGTGTTTCACCTTTTCCTGCTGAATTTATGCATTATGCAACAAATTCTGGATTCATTAGGCCTGAGAGAAAAGGTGACACCATAGCCTTTTTGTCAAGTCACTGTGTGAGAAACATGATCTCCTATTCCTGCCATGGTTTCTACATACAATAATCCATTTTACAGTGAAATATTTCATGGGTTTCTTTTTTTATATTTAAATAGAGTGTTTTATAAAAGATGGATAAAGACTTTTAGTTAGCTAAATCACTCTGAGAGGGGAAAGTACTACCACCTAAATACCTAAACCTAGGTTGGGTTGCCAGAGTCTGCATGATCAGTGTCTGCATCTGATCATGTCTGATCATTCAGAACCAATTTTTTAAAGATCCTTAGACTTGTGTTCAACCATAGAGAACAACAAAGTATAAGAAGTCCTGACAGTAAGGCATCCTTACTTTGATGTGAGAGGGCGTAATTGTTGCATCCATTGCATAAAAGGAGAACTGAGAGAAAAAGAGGAAACAGGAGCAGCAAGTGTTCTATTAATGTATTATTAGAGATGTTTTTAAAGGTGATGAGAGATGTGTGATATGGACATAAAATGTATATATGCAATGTGCTGCATATTCTCTGTAATAATACATTTGTTCTAATAAAAGACCAGCAAGTACTTCCATACCATTCCATATGAAAATCTGATTAATTTTATGCTTCTGGAAGTACTGGCTTTACATTTATTAGTATTGTATTACTCATGGAACTAGAACTGAATCTGTAGGAGTATTACATTTTTAATACACTTTTAATGAGATCTTATTTTAAGTAAGGTGCTTTAATTTAATAAAAATTAACTAAAAAATGAAATTGCATAGCAATACCCCAAAGCACTCAGGATTTTGGCTTGTATTCAACAGGTCAATGATTCTAGGTGGTAGGAGAAGAGAGAAGCACACAGAGTAGGCGACAGCCATAGGTTATCAGAAATTATGGATAGCAGAGTAAGAAAAGAAAAGATCTGAAATTAAATAAATAGCTTCAGTGTTGGAAAGCCTTTTCTTCTGAAAGATCTAAAGACATACTAAAAGTGCTTAGTACTTGGCAGAACTAACTGGATTTGAAGAATCTGCCTACGTGTTACCAATTGACATGTTACCAATTCATTGATGTTAAGCATTTGTGGATATGTATTTTATGGCAGGTTCTGTTTTTGATAGAAGATTCTTTGCTGTCTTGTCCTTCTACTTTTGTATTGGCCTGGAATTCAAAGGTTGGGTAGCAGTAGAGGGGAATTTATTTAAATGCTTTTTGACTGAAATGGACTCACGAAACAAAAGGCCTTTCCTTCCCTGGAAAACCCCAAGTGGAGCCATGAGTGAAAAGAAACAAAAAGGAAGACTGTTTAGCAGTGTGCTCCTTTGCAGGCAATAGGTCAATTGTTTTCGGAATAATTTTTCATCATTTGAATTGGCATCCTCAGTGTCAAGTGGTATGTGATGTGATGTGATGATCACATATGACGTCTATAGCAGAACTGCACATGTTAAAGGAGGAAGTGTAAAGAAAGAATGGACAATTATTGGTCAGCCTGATTAGCAAGGATAACCGACTGACCTGAGAATTCCTGTGACACCTCTGGGAGCAATGGGGAAACAGTTCAAAGGCTCTCTATAACCAGCATTCAGTCGTGTTACATTTTTAATTGTAGGATTTTATCAACAAGTATGATTACATAGTATTAGTTGACTTACACGTAGTTAATATACTAGGGTTGTAAACAAAATGCGTTTAGGAATTAGGAGATTAAAGTTTCAGATATTGAATTTGGCTGCTGTATATGAGCTGAAAATTAATCTTACTGGGATCACAATACAATTAGTGTTATTGCAGTATAGCTACTGCATGTGTATTGTGAAATACAACTAAGAGAAATTAATGGCTACTTTTGGTTACATAAATTTATTCCCATTTCTTTAAAAGCCTATTATTGCTTTTTGGAATTTGTTCCACATACACTGGGATGTCTCATCTCTAGCATGAATAAAACATATGCTTGAATTTGGTTTACCCTAGCATTCCCTCTAAAGATTTAAAATACATCAGTTATTATCCATACCATTCTTTGATAATGAGGATTATCTATAGGACAATCCTCGTGCCACTTTACGGGGGCGTTTGTGTTGAGAAAACTATGGACCTAAAAGTTCTTGTTAAAGATATATTCAAGTGTGCAAGGACCAGGATCAAACAAGAGAGAAACCTGGATGCAAACCCAGCATGGGCAAGGCCATGAGTTGTGGTTTCAAAGAGCCACCAGTTAAGACTCCTTTGGGAGGTACATAATGTGCAGTGAGTGCTTTCAGTGCTTGCAGCTTTTTCTTAAAGTCTAGCTTTAAAATATAATGCGCGTAGTTTACAACGCACCTGTCTTAGATCTGCCTAACTGCCCTCTACATGCTTAAATGCAATGTTTAAATTCTCCTAGCTCTTGCTCAGAAAAAAAGTTAACAGCAATAGGCACCAAACTTTTCATAAGCAATAAAAATCACTGAACATCTTAATGAGTCACTCAGTGTGAGCAGAAACATCTAAAGTAGGGAAGTGTTCAGCAGGTAGGGATAGACTACATCTACATTAGTGACCAAACCAGGCCAGGACCCACAGTCTGCCCCAGGGACACATGGCATGGCACAACTCTCAGCTAAACACGCTTCCCTCCAGAACTGGAGACCTTCATCCATCCCATCTGCGAGGAACAGCCCCTGGTCAGGGGCATTGTCTGGGAGGTGGCTGTGTGGCGCAGGTCAAGATGGTGGCAAGGAGCGTGCTACCAGATTAGCAGAAATTGGCAGTGCTTGTTTCTCCTCTGCCTTGGCTTTCTCTAATTTATTGGTATAGGTGTATTCATTAGCTTGTTAAAACTTACTGCTTAGCCAGGATGAGCACTTTCCTACAAATCCTGTTATGCCTCTTGTTCCTCGTCTACCTAAGGAGATTTTTCTCTGATTTTCCCCTATCTCATTATTTTTTTAGGGTAGGACTCCCTCAATTTCTCATCTTAAATGTGTTCTGCCTTGCCTGGTATAATCGGATATTAATTGAGTGGAAGAAAAGAGGAGAGCCCAGGAATGTGCCGATGTGGTCTAATGTTAAAAACAATTAGCTGGGAGTGGAAAGGCTGAATCCCAGCTCTGTTCCAGTCACTGTTGGAATGGGGTCAGTGCATACATGGACCAGTTTAATTAAACTGGTATGTATTGCATCTCCAGTTGTATCGGTATGAAGTTCTGTATGGACATCATGCCTGAAATTTGCATTAGATAGGACAGATGAGAAAGTCAGTCTGCACAACATGCATTTGTTATCTATGCGTGTTTACTTTGGTTAGGTGAGAGAAAACAGAATTTGGTCCCAGGTATGTAAATGCTGTTTAGTGTGTATATATTCATCCTAAATTCAAACAGTTAAGGCAGCTCATATATCTTATAACTCTTTTCTTTTGTCATGTCATGTCACATCTCTCTGTGAATTAATCTACATTCCATAACAATCCAATTAATAAAAAACTGTCTATATTCTGGCAATATGCAGATGTACAAATTATATTAATCAATCCATGCTATTATAGGTAGGTCTTTCCTGTTCTTACTATGAGAAACATGAAAAATCTTTCTTTGACAAGATTGCTTGTAAAATAGCTTCAGCAAATTAGCAAATAGAGAAGATAAATGTAGTCCTAGAAGAGATCAAGTTAGGCCTGGTGCAAATCACACTCCTCCAGTTCTTTCGAATCCATTTTTTCTTCCAGTGCTTTATAATCAATGAAAATTTCTGTGTCTGCCAAGGTGCTGAGAAGGAAAGAGCAGAATTGCCACTATTGAGGCACGGCAATTTATTTTCAAAGATGACTGCCTTTGTACCAAGGAAATCAGTAGATAGCATTCCTTCTAAATATACAGTATCTTCATCACATTAAAGTATTATTCTGTGATCGTGTGTAAATAATTAAGAATTATATATAAATTAACAGTATGTATTTCTGAGTCCTAGAGATATTGCTGCATATTGTTTGCAGGCTTGCACAATAGTTCAAATACACTTAGCACTTTCTAATTAGTATTTTAAAGATTACCCACACTATAAAACCTCACAGCTTAGAATTGAATCTGTGGAAGGTCTTGGGCCACCTACTTTAAAGTACATATTCGTAAAATGTAAGTCTTCAGGATCTTCACTTAGGTATTAATTCTTTTAATCAATAAATATTCTGTAGCTATATAAAAATATTTGCTTCCAGCATGCCAGACCTACTAAAATATTGACAGCACTGAAAAGAAAAATACTTAACCTTGTCAGAGCCTACAGAGTAAGCATTCCCATTTTTATCTCATTTACTGGGTCTAACCCAGCAGATATTTTAATTGCATGCTTTTTAGAATGAGGTCCAACAATAAGCAAGATCAGGAGAAGAAAAGGTGGTAGTACAACTTTTCTCCAGCAGTCCTACAGCCAGCATGTTGAAGCTGGAAGCTGGAAGCTTAGGTTCCCTTCCTGTGGAGGAAACAAAGGCTCCAAATAGTACCTTCATTTTCTATACAGTGTAAAACATCTTCAACAAAAGAGACCAAGAATCACTCCTAAATCCCTTCCAGCAAAAACGTGGTACCCTCAGCGTGCCTGAACCACCCAGCCTGTATCATGTCAGACAGCAGAGGCTTTGATTTGTGCTTCCCACGCTCGTGCTGCGCACTGTAATCATGGTGTTGGATGGATGGGAAGGATGAGGAAGCGGCCCCTGCAGCACCAGTAAAGTTGATAACAGCCAGTTTACTTAGGCCTTTGATTTGTTTGAATAAACAAGGATCTACCTATGCTGCATAAATGGGCAGTTTCATTACTGCTGCTGGGCAGAAACAATAAAACACCTTAATCAAGATTTTCTAGGAAAGTATTGATAGGGATCCATCCTTGCCTCACTTAGCCAGAACTGCTTCTTTAGTTGTAAAAAAAAAAAATGAGTGTTTAACACCTTTTCACTGAATGAAGACATTTTCTGAGCTCACTCTTTGCAATACACTTCTCAGAAATGAAATCACGTGCTTCGGAGGAGCTTTAGAGAAGAGCCAAACTGAGATCAGTAAGGCTGTGCCTTGGTGCACATATCCAACAGAGTGTTACTGCAGAGTTCAGCCCTCAATCTGACCATTTTCAAGTAGAATCAATATAAGGTTTTATGCCTTAAAATTGTTGCCCTAGTTTAGGACATTACGCTTCTATAACCCTTTCCATGCTTGATGGGCAATTAAAAGCAATACTTTCCATCTGCTGAGTAAAGAAATAAGCAATTTGTATAGAACCTTATGGTATGCATCTCTTGCATCAGCTACCATGCAGATTTTAGGAAATACCTGAATGTATTTCTTAGCAGTATCAATCATCCATCATCTAATGCCATTTTAACATAAGATCTAACAAAAAAAAAAATTCCTATTTCTTTTGAGAATTACTTCCTGGAATATATTTAACATTTACGGGAGTAGGCATGGTAAGACAGGTTCTTACTGGGAAGCAAGCAGCTCAGTGCCTCTTGGTCCCATGGATAGTCTGTGAATTACCTTTATTAAAAATTGCTGAAAAGGAGTCTTAACTGCTTTTACCATTCTCTGTAATTTTAATTCTGAACATAGATTTAAATGATGACTCTATCAAATAGACATTCAAACTTATGTGATGTGAATTTTTAATTGATCAAGTGTTAGAAAGGGGAATATTAAGGGTTTGATTTATATCCGCTTACCAAGCCAATACTGTAGAACAGGATGTTTTACTGATTTTAGGATCTGGTAATATGTAAAGACTCTCTTGCACACAATTAATTTAATTTTTGGAGTGCCAGATCCAATTGCAAATACTGTCATAGCTTTTTGTAACTCTTCTAAGAACACAATCAGTAACATTTGTTAGATATGTGGAGCTAAACTGGCATTTGTTATGAAGAGCTGAGGCTCCTGCTCTTATCTTGCATGGGGTTTTTGTAATTTTAAAGCATTTGAGCCTCCCTAATCAAAAGGGATGATGCTGCAAAGTCTTTGATAATTAGTTTCTGTGTTTAAAAAAAAAAAAAAAAATTATAGACTCACACTGATCAAAGAATCTTAGCAGTTTCAACACCAAGAACATGAATGTTTGTCTTGATCAATTTGTGAGGGATTTCCTGAATTCCCTGGAAACCCAACTTGAAAGCATGACTCCAGGCACAGTTTTGAACAACAAATTAGATCATGTAAACAGACTTAGCCAATTTCAGTACTTACAGGGTCACTATCCTCAGAATATCTGGGTGCTTCATGATCCTTAAGGTACTTAAATGAGTTACTAAATTATTAAGACCACAATTCAAATTATTAGCAATTTATATAGAAAGTTGAAGAAAGCTGATGTAATTATTCCATTATTCTACTGTGCTTTGCAGGTCCTAAAATGGTAGAATTCCACGGTCAGCAATTTCAGATCAACTCAAAGGATGGCAAGCCACTTTTTACAGTGGATGAAAATGAGGTTGTAATTGGCACAGATAAACTTCGAGTCACAGGTTTGTAACAGTTTAAGAAATGTCCAAATCATAGCCACAAAAAAAGCACGATAAAAATGGCATTTTTAAATACGTCATTGTGTGTGAACACAAGTTCTGGTTTTACCTCATTAGGAAATAGAAATCTGAAGATATTCTGACCTTTTCCAATAAATAATCAGTAAGAACTTTTAACAGCAAAATAATATGTATATATAAATATGTATATATGTCTGTATGTGTGTATTTTATTTTAAAGCCATTGGTGATTGGAACTGTAATGGTGCATTTTTTTTCTGAATTACTTAATGTTTCCAGTGCACACTGTTGACTGAGGCTGAAAAAAGTCTAGATATTCCAGTTTGAGTTGTATTGAGTTTTATTTGTGAAAACTTTTTAGAGTCTCTCTGATGTTTTTATATGGTTTTATCTTTCAAAGTGAAAGCCACTGTATTTCTGCTCTGTGTGTAGCACTTATGTCACATGATGGTATTTGTAGTATATTTCAAATGTCACCTGTCAAAAGACAAGTTTGTCTTAGGCTATTTCTGCAAATCACCAAAGTACTCATTTACAAAATAAGATGTCAAAAGTTATCACATGAAAAGCTATTTCCTTTCATATGACCTGATAAAGTCAACCTTCATTTTCCAGGTGTAAGGGAGCATTAAAAGAGATACATCAAGGTGTGATTTCTCTTTAAGCGGAAGAGTCCATCAAAGAAAATACTGAAATTATCTTGTAACTTGTTTTCAATTACATTTTTAATATTTTTAACCTGATTGCAACTATCATGTTTAACTTTTGGTAATTATTGGTCCTCTGAAATCTTGAGGTCTTAATTTTAATGAATATATTCATATTATTTCACTGTGCAAGACTACAAATGTGGTAGTAACTATACAATTAGTGTTTCAAAGCCAAAGTTAAGTTATAATAAATGTGCTAATAAATTTTGTTTATGCCTGAGGGTCTTATCTTAAGTTTTTTACTTTTTAACCTAATTGAAATTACAACTTTGTTTAACCAGGAAACCATATCAAATAATTATTGTTTGCCCAAGGGATGCTAAACTTTAATAGAAAAGCATGTTTAACAAAGATATGAAAAACTGTGTAATTGTTAACTGATTTGGAAAAGGTCTATCTCTGCTCAAAGTAAGTAAAAATCATTCATATATGAGTTGAAATTGTTATGCTAAAACATGTATTCTGACTCGTCCAATATTAATCTTTACACTGCAAGGATAATTGTTTACTTTAGCAGATATTGTAGAAAGACACATTGCCCGTTTCTTTTTTACACTGTAGCACAATTCAAAAGCAAATCCATTAAAGTCAGTGAGGTTATTTCAGTGTAAAATTAATATAAGTGAGCAGAGATTCATGCCTACTTTACTTCAAATTAATTTGTTAAAATTGTGATTTAAATGATACTATTAGCATGAAGGATAAATTAGTAATACTTTGCATACTGAGATAATTTTTTAAATATTTTAGAGAACAAGATCAATGTGAAATAAATTTTCAAAAGTTCATACCATAAGAAACAGACTACCTCTTAAAATACACAAAGAACATTTTGCAGTTTTTTATGTACAATATAGTGAACTATTTGATTTTGCTTCTCCTTATTTATGTGAATTATGAAAAGCTGAGTAATGATTTGTAAGAACACCTGACGGATTTCAACTAAAATATACTACAGCAGAGAGCAAATGTCTGCGATTTATGGTATTTCAGGAAAAGTCTAAGAATAAGCTAATCCAACCCAACACCTCAGGAATTGTCATTTTCCAACAATTTGGTGTGTTTAACCACTATTTCAGTCAGACATTTTCTGGCCTATGTGGTAGAATAAAATAGCAGCAGAGTCTCTGTTCCCCTAAGAAGAGCAAAAGCTTGGGGAAGGCCATGATCAGCGAAGCGTCTCAGATACCCCACAGCATCACAGACAGGTCTAGATGCCCATGTTGAGACAACTGAATTGAACCTCCAGTCAACACAAGTCAATGAAGCCCAGAGCGTGAAGGAGACACCTAGACCTGGCATGTGGGGAGATCTTCTGCCGACCAAATGCGGTTGTCTACTTTAGGATGAGCTCGATGGCTCGCTCATTTTCCCTGAATGTAGTGGCTGAGTTCAGATGCTAAAACATAAGCATCCAGCAGTGTTTGAAGCACCTTAGGGTATGTGAGACACCACATGGTATCACTTTATCTACAGGAGATGCTTCCTTTGATCATGGCAGCTGGAGGCCAAGCAGGGTGTACAAGGGTATTTTAGATGACAGTAAGTACTAGGCATAGTAGATCAGGCAACTAAATTCTGCCTCCAGCTCATCTGTGACACCTACGTCACAGACACTTAAATTTAAGTGTATGAAACTGAAGCTCAGCTTAACCCTTCATGACAATTAATGCTACCTGAAAGAGCATGTACTCCAGTTACATCCTCTTTAATACTATTTCAGTAATAACCTGCATCTTTTGCAGACACTTATTATGCTGCTGCGGAGGTATCAAACGTCAGCTTTTTGTTCTGGTGGGGTTGTCATTGGTGACAGTGAAACCCACCTTGTAACAGTGCATTGGCTGGCAAAGTGCCAGTTGCTTTATAACTAACAATATTGTCATGACAGGAGTGAAGTCACAGCACTGGCTGCAAACAGAATCCTCCTGCACAAATGGCTAGAGTCCGTGGCCATAGGAGTCCTGTTTTTCACTCCCTTGCCTGCCCTGCAAACTTGCCAACTAGAAGGCTGTCCATAGAAGGGAGAAAATAGGCTCAAGTAAATAAAATTATATACAATAGAAAAATAATTAGCATTCAGCAGATACAAAATGGTCTCAACTACTGCACAGAAAAACTTTTTAACAAGTACAAATTATAATTTATACATCGTAACTGTTGTATCGGGCAATATTTTGGTGATGAGCAGGTAAGAAACTAATAGAATGCAGTTGCTTTACCCTCCGCTCTTCTTGAAAAAAAGCTGGTAGAGCAGAGGGGATCGGTATCTTTATGTACAAGCACATTGTACAACCTTTCTCCAGTTTACTACTTGTCCTTCTGCTTGCTTGTCTTTCATAATCTCTTGAAGTATTTGCTGAGTATTGTTGGTGATTTTCTAGTGCTCTGTTCTGTGGAAGGGTTTTCAGTTTGAGTAGCTAACGCTGAAGTGCAATGTGAAGATGTGTGTTTAATTTAAATGCTTCTGCTCAGAAGGTTAAGTTAAGTAGGAGACAATATGAGGGTATGAATAAACATTCTGTTAG
>JANHGO010000041.1:9511274-9552433 GCA_024606505.1 Aquila spilogaster | reverse complement strand
CTGTTCCAGTGCTCCGTCACCTGCACTGTGAAGAAGTTCCCATGCACATTTGTGCGGAACTTCCTATGCATCAGTTTCTGACCATTTCCCCTTGTCCTATCACCACGCACCGCTGAGAAGAGTCCATCCTCGTCTCTTTGCCTCGCACACCTTAGATGAGCACCAAAGTGCTCATTTACAAAGTAAGATGTCAAAATTGTCACACGAAAAGCTGTTTCCTTTTATATGACCTGATAAAGTCAACCTTCATTTTCCAGGTGTAAAAGTGCATTAAAACAGATATGTCAGTGTGTTATTTCTCTTTATCTGGAAGACTCCATCAAAGAAAATACTGAAATAATCATGCAACTTGCTTTCAGTTACATTTTCAATATTTTTAACCTTATCTCAACTATCATTTTTACTAATTATTGATCCTCTGAAATCTTGAAGTCTTCATTTTAATGGATCGATTCATATTATTTCACTGTGCAAAACCACAGATATGATAGTAAGCACACAATTAGTGTTTCGAAGCGAAAGTTAAGTTATAATAAATGTGTTAATAAATTTTGTTTATGCCTGAGGGTCTTATCTTACATTTTTTTTTACTTTTTAACCTAATTGAAAATACAACTTTGTTTAACCAGGAAACCATATCAAATGATTATTGTTTGCCCAAGGGATGCTAAACTTTAATAGAAAAACATGTTTAACAAAGATATGAAAAACTGAATAATTGTTAACTGATTTGGAAAAGGTCTATCTCTGCTCAAAGTGAGTAAAATCATTTGTACATGAATAGAAATTGTTACGCTAAAACATGTATTCTGACTTGTCAATATGAATCTTACAAGGATAATTGTTTACTTTAGTAGGTATTGCAGAAACATGCATTGCCTTTCTCTTTTTTACACTGTAGTACAAGTCAAAAATAAATCCATTAAAGTCTATGAGGTTATTTCAGTGTAAAATTAATATTGGTGAGAAAAGATTCATGCCTACTATGCTTCAAACTAATTTATTAAAATTGTGATTTAAATGATACTGTTACCATGAAGGTTAAATTAGTAATACTTGGCGCATCGAGATTATTTTTTGAAACATATTTGATAGAGAGTAAGATCAACTGGAAAGTTTATACAGAAACAGAGTATATCAAGCTTAAAATACACGAGGAACATTTTGCAGTTTTTTATATGCAGTATGGGGAACTGTTTAATTTTACTTCTCAGACATTCAAAGCCAGTCTGAATGGGGCTTTGAGCAACTTGGCCTAGAGGGAGGCCAAGCAGGGGGGCTGGAACTAGATGATCTTAAAGGTCCCTTCCAACCCAAACCATTCTGTGATTCTATGATTCTATGATTTATGTGAATTGTGAAAAGGTCAGTAACAATTTATAAGAAAACCTGGCAGTTTTAAACTAAAATATAACATAGCAGAGAACCAATGTCTGTGATTTATAGTATTTCAGGAAAAAATGCAAGTCTAAGAAAAAGCAAATCCAACCCAACACCTCAGGAACTGTCATTTTCCATCAGTTTGGTATGCTTGACCTCATGCTATTTCAGTTCAGTCATTTTCTTTTGCGTGTAGTAGAATATAATCGTAGAAGCATTTCTCCCATTTCTTCCAAGAGGACTAAATCCATGGGAAAAGTGATGATCAGGAAAGAGTTTTGTATACACCACAGATCCACATGTCCATGTTCAGACAGTTGAATTGGACTCCCAGTCAACAGCCAGTGCAACCTGCAGCATGATTTGACTCACATCTGAAGGGGACACCTAGACAGATATCTCTTCTGTCTCCATAGAATAATAGAAGGGCTTGGATTGGAAGGAACCTTAAATCCCATCCACTTCCAAGCCCCTATCGTGAGCAGGACCATCACCCACCAGCTCAGGCTGCCCCATCCAACCTTGCCTTGAACGCCTCCAGGGATGGAGCATCCACAACCTCTCTAGGCAGCCTGTGTTGGCATCTCTCCGCACTCTGAGTAATCTAATCTTGATCTCCTTTCTTTTAGTTTAACTCCATTCCTTCTTGTCTTATCACAGTCTGTCATGTAAAAAGTCTGTCTCTCTCCTGTTTATTAGCTAGCTCCCTTTGAGTGGAAGGCCACAATGAGGTCTTCTTTAGGATGAGCTCAGTGGCTCATTTAGGTTGCTTTGATACAGTGGCCAAGTTAACATACTTAAATAAGCATCTAGCAGTGTTTGAAACACCATAGGATATGTGAGCCAGCACATGGCACTGGGATGTATATGTACCTGCAAGAGAGTTACTTCCTTTATTAGTGGTAACTGGAAGCTAGGCGAGATGTGCAAGGGCATTTCTGTAGAAGAAAGAAAATAGGGCCAAGTAAATAACATTATTAACGTTCCATCAGTCATTTCAAAATGGTCTCAACTACTGCATTAAAAAAAAAAATTAAAGGCAAATAGTAATTTATTTTTCATGGCTGTAGTAAAAGGTAGTCTTTTGATGACGAGAATAATGGAACATAAGAAATTAATAGAATGCAGTTGCTTACCCTCCACTCTTTTTGAAGAAAAGCTGGCCATGAAGAGGTGATCAGTATTTTTACAGGGACACATATTTTATCAGAGCCTACCACTTGTTCTTCCACTCCTTCGTGATCACTTAAGAGTATTTGCTGTGTACTGTCAGTGGTTTCCTAGCACTATGTGGGAGGGCTTTCAGTTTAAATAGCTAATACCGAAACATGATATGAAGAATTGTGTTTAATTTAAATGCTTCTGCTCAGAAGCTAAGTTAAGTACGTGACAAAATAACATTCTGTTAGACCTTAAAGAGGCAGATAGACTTTGCTTGATGGCATGTGTGTGTTGGGGGTGGGGGTGCTAATGAAATCTGCTGGCTTCAGACCGCTCATGAAGAAAATCTTGCTCTTACATTCTATAAAATACCACATATAGTAACATTCATATCATATCTTAAGGCTTTATCTTCACATTGTAAAAGATAAAGAAGTTAAGGTACACAAGAAATCAATTTAGGCCATTTTCCAAAAAGTGTTACTGTGAAATGATTTTCTTTGGTATGTGTGTCGTACTTAATGCCGTTATTTAATGAAGAATTTTCTGTCACAGGAAGGCAAGGTTTTAATTTTGCATGGAGGTGAATGCTCTAAAATTTATAAATAAACCTTCTCATTCCCTCTTACACACACATACAGTGTCTTTATCTGAATTCATCATTTTTTAATTCTGAATCCATGAATAAATGTTACATCACATTTGGCCTCACTAGTAACACATTCCTTCACTCATGGTTCTCTGTTTGCAATTACATTTAAGGCCCATCAGCCAATTTTAATCCATGTAATGCATTCCAGGCTGATTTGTGTTGCTCTAATCTCTAAATCAAAATGTGATGTAGCATCAAAGTAAATGCCTATGGAAGTTTATTACGCCTATACTTTTACCTTTATCAACCAAGCTTGTCATCTCATTTGCAATTTAAAGATATAGATGTATTTAATAATGTCATAAGCAGTGCTTTCCTGAATACAAAAAAGGTGAAAGAAGTGCGGAAGATGATGTTTAATTAATCTGCTAGGGGACCTTAGTATTTCATGCTCACTTTTCATACTCTGGTACCTCAGCTTCTTGACTTTCAGCTGAATATACAAGAAAGAGTGAATTTCTCATGTTCTCCCACAAAACCACTAATACATATAACCTTTAATTCTACTTTAATCAGTTTCAAAACTGCATGCAGTTGGTGATGAACTATAGCTATTGTATGGAATTCTAAAGATGACAGACAAATTAAATGAAAAGGAGGCAGAACACGAAGTCTATCCATGCTAGTGTCATCTAATGTGGAGATAAAACTCGCAAGTTGAATTATAGACACATCTTTTCCTTTTGATGTCATTATTTATTGAGTGTGACAGAGCGTTTGAACAAGTTACCCAGAGAGGCTACGGAGTCTCCTACTCTGGAGATATTCAAAATCCACCTGGATCCTTTCCTGTGCAGCCTACTGTAGGAACCTGCTTTAGCAGAGGCTTGGTCTGGGTGTTCTCCTGAGTTCCCTTCTAATTCCCTTATAATTCTGTCATTCTGTGAATTTGTCAGCAGTAGCAGATAATAGAACATGTTCATGTAGCTAAACTACTAAACTCCACTTAGCTTTTATTACCTGATAATTACTCTAATATCTAGATATGTTATTTCATATTTCTGTGCATATCTATTAATAATACTTTTGCAAAATATTAATGGAAGTTGTTATATTCTTCCCTCATCTTAATAATAATGCAAACTATATGGTTTATAGCAAGTGAACTAAATTAAAATTTGGGATTTTTTTGCACATAGACATAACAGGAAAATCAGTGAAAATACAGTTGCAAGACTGGATATTTAATGGCACTAAAACAGTGTCATGCCATTAGGTTCCATGGAGATTCCAATATGCCCTGGCTTTCTGGCTCTCAGAGAATTTTATCTGCAGTAATGAGATGTTATAAAATACAGATAAGGTGCTGTTGTGGTTTAGTTGATCCTATTTTCAAATGTACCACTCAAATTCTTAACTGGAATAAAGGCCTTCAAGAACGACAACCTGGCAAGGGGGAAGCTGCCCTTTTTCTTGTGAGAGCAATGGGCATTCATGGAGCTCTACTTTGGGATGGATGAGGAGGAAGCTGGGAGCGTATGCTTCAGGCTTAAAGGGCAGATCAACTTGGGCATCGTTGTGGTGGGTGTGTACTGCAGATGACCTGTTTGAGAAGAAGCTGATGAGGCCTTCTCCTGACAACTGAAGAAGCCAGTTGATAAGTCTTTCTCTCCAGAATACCAGTGGTATCAAATGCCCAGCCTTATAGGAAAGTATAGACCTTAAAACAAGATGGAAAATGACCTTTTATCCTGAAACTGCACAAACACCTTCACTTTATGACAAGGCTATTTAGATATCAAGAAACTGAAACAAAGTCAAATTCTACCACAGCAGCTTAGCAAGGCATTTCAAACTATGTAGTTTCATACAGTTGGCAATATAAGAAGCTACACAACTCATCCAAGAATAGGAATTCACATGTATCTCCATTATATACCACAAGCTACTATACAGTAGAGCTAAGCTGGTACAGAAAGTCAGCAGGAACAAAGTCAATCTGGAAGTTAACTGGAACGCAGGAAGTTCCATGCTAACACAAGGAAGAACTACTTTACTGTCAGAGCGATGAAGTACTGGAACAGAGTGCCCAGAGAAGTGTTGGAGTCTCTTTCCTGGGAGATTTTCAAGATTCATCTTGATGCTTTCCTGTGCAACCTACTGTAGGGAACCTGCTTTAGCAGGGAGTTAAACTCAGTGATCTCTTGAGGTTCCTTCCAACCTCTACAATTCTGTGATTCTGTGAGTGGTAAAAAGGAAAAATGAATGGATTCCAAAACATATTGAAGTGAAAGAGCACAGTATAGAAACATGTTGGTATTGTAGATCCACGTATAAATAAGGAAGAGAAAAATAAGGGAAAGGTAAAAAAGCCCACAGTCAACAAGTCAGAATGTGCATCTACATTTGTTTCAATCAGGTCTGCACTTTTGCTGCAGAACTGATAGTTTTGACGGTTCTCACATCCCATTGATTTACACCATGGAGAAGACAGGAAGCACAGAAAGTGAATTCCTTTTGGATGAAACCAAACTGAGAAATGGGCTCCAAGAATGCCTTTACTACATCAAAATTTCAAACATATTTTAAGTCCACAGAATGAGACTAAAGTTGGTCCAAAGTGAAATCCCCCAAATCTGTATAGAATGAACACCAGGTCTTTAACACCAAGTATATTAATCTATAAATGCACCCTTTCCAGGCCACATTATCTCCTAATATACCTAAAGAATTCTGAGAAATGAAATTGGAAGACATTATGTCTCTCCTAATAAGCTATGCATCTGGAGATGACTTAAATGTACTGACAAAATAAGGTTTTTCTAAGTACAGGTAGCATTGTGACAGTATATATTTCACTGAAATTACAACTCATTCACTGTAATGCATTATGGAAATATGGGTGAGAAAAACAGTGAAATGCTTTCTTAGTTAAGAATTGTCAGGTAGGATGCAGTGGGAATGAAGGATGGAAAGTGATTGTGATTTGTTCCCAAAAGTACCACATTTGAGGCAGTCTCTGCTTATTGAAGACAAATTTGAATTCATTGCCACCTGTAGCTGGGACGTTAACTGAAAGTCAGAATTTTTCACAGGTCAGGATATCCCTTCAAAATATCTTAGTTCTTCCAAATGAATATTTTCTGTCAAACTTATTTAATTCCTTAGGATTTTTCCATCATCTCTAATGTGTAAGGTTTTCACCTTGCTAACACTCATCAGCACGATTACAAGGATAGGAGAACAGTCAACTACTCACAAAATAACTTAAAACCACCAAACACAGCAACGGACTCTCGGTTTTCAGGAGGGTACTGATATCCATGTGGTAAGGCTACACAGTGGCCCCCTTTACAGAAAGGATATTAGGAATCATTCAAGACTCTGCACCCACTTCAGCTGGGTTCTGGACGTCCTGACATTAAGATGCATTTGCCTGCAGCAGCACAACACAAATAATCCTTTAGCTGACCTGCTTTCATCCCACCTATGCATGTGCCACTCACATGTAGGTGATCACAATTTCTCCTGTGTTGGGCTGAAACTACTCTTATTTCAAAAGGTAAACAATCTGATCCCATAGTCATTACCATTTTACATGCATAAATACCATTTTGGATCTACCAAAACTGCCTGACAGTAGGAGGAAATCTTTGATGAAACTATGTGCCAGTTTTTTGTGCTATGGTCTAAAATTAATGTGATTATTTAAGTCAGTAATATTTGCAAAGGTTTTGTGGAGTTTTAATTATCTCTATTAATCCTAATGGAAGTTGCACTGTAAAAATCCTATTTACATTTTTTTTTGTCAGAAGTAGTAAAATATTTGTCTTCCTTCTGACTTATTAAATATCATTTTAATAATTTACACCTGTACTTTCACATTAACTCTGTATTCTGTAGTTCCAGCCAATACAGTAATAGTAAAACTGTATCTGTATAGTAATTGTTTCATTAATTATTAATAGATACTTTTGTATTTTCTTCTGTTCTCCAAGTAGCTATAAATCACTGTCACTATTTGTAATAGTTGAACTTTTACAGTACAGGTGGGTTTTTTCTTTCCAGGGCCTGAAGGAGCACTTTTTGAACACTCTGTAGAAACACCACTCGTGAAGGCAGAAGCTTTTAAACAGCTAAGGTAAGAACTTATACATAAAAGCATAAATCTAATAAGAAAATGTTTGCTATATGTGCTCACATTTTTCATAACAAGGGATTTTTATCAAAATGTACAGAACCACTACTAAATCCCATTTTATATGACAAATTGACTCTTTTCAGGAAAATCCTACATTGGTCTGCAATTTTGAAGTACAATATGAGATGATTTATAACTAGTGGTGATATTTAAAGCCACATAATATACGGAATATATATATTTTTATATATACCTTGATTTTACAGTTTCAGAGCACGTGACTTCCTCTGCATGTTGAAATAAAAGTTGCTTATCTGAAGTAAGTCATAGATTTATGATGAGTAAAAATTTCTAGAAACTTCTGTAGGTCTGAGGAAACAGATTAGTAAGAAACATTTAGGAAAGTACACAACACTGTATGATTAAAAACAATTTGAGGTAAGAAAATCTCCAGAAAGTGTCTTTCATGATTTAGCACTCCTTAATCCTGGGATAGCATTTCTTTGTGCATTACTCTGTATAATATGGAGGATCCCAAATTAGTTTATAATACATTGATTATGAGCACAACTCAATCTACATTGAATTAATGAAAATCTTTCATTTCACTTTATAAGTTGGTTCAAAGAAGAATTAAATGAAGAAAACTTCTTTATAATTTATTTCTGTCCTTTCATACCGTGGCGGTCTACTACTTTCTGTCGTAATTTCTCTTCTTCATGTTCCTTCTCCAATAGGGATAACTATTAGAGAGTAGCAGAAGATGATTAAAGCTTTCAAGAACACTGTCTCTATCTTGGTGACTGAATTTTCAAACTGAGAATGGCAAATGAGAGGGAAACTTTATTAGGACCCTTTTAATTTTCTTCTGGATGTGCAGCATTAATTTACAGTGAGATACTGTGTGCTTGCATTTGAAGACAGAATGGGCTTGGGATGTCCGTTTTTTGCATGTTTGTCTCCACTTTCTTCTGCTATAGTAGAATTTGGATGTGACAGACTTTGGACAATATTTAGAGTTCTACATTGTAATCAACATTGGTTTTGAAGGGAGTGGTCTTATTATGTTGTAAATTTTTCATTTCCTGTGATTGTCTCAGTTTTGATAAAGTATTTATGAGCACTTCAGACATGGAAATTGGTAATTACACAGTCAAAAAACTCTCTATGAATTTAATCGGATACATATCAGTTATTTTCTGTGGTTGTTACTTGGCTTCAAATACAATATCAATTAATAATATTTTAATAGGATTGAAGCTAATCGTTTTATTTGATAGCCAATGTGCTTTGTTACTTTTTAATTACAAATTCTTCTTTGAATGTCATTTAAAAACAATTATACTGTTTTAAGCTACATTTAGCAATGGATATCCTACATTTCTCATGTGTTTTTGATGTATTATTTGAAACAAAACATAGAGATTAATTCAAAATATCCATAATGTTCTACTTAATGGATGAGTTTATTTGGCAGCTTATCTGTTTAATGATATTAACATGTCAACAATGAGCACATTTTTGTCTAGAGTGTTGCTATTTGTTGGCAGGGCTCAATTGTAGTAGTTGAAATCCCATTCAGTTCTGTGCTCAGTTGACTTAAAATAGTGAGAAATACAGATTCTTTCATCATTTACAGATGTTATTCTAATAATTGATATAAGGAATCATAGAATCACCAAGGTTGGAAAAGACCTCCAAGATCATCCAATCCAACCATCTACCTACCACCAGTATTGCCCCACTAAATCATGGCCCTCGGTACAACATCTGAACATTTCTTGAACACCTCCAGGGACAGTGACTCACTCACCTCCCTGGGCAGCCCATTCCAGTGCCTGACCACTCTATCAGAGAATAAATTTTTCCTAACATCCAACCTGAATCTCCTCTGGCACAACTCAAGGCCATTCCCTCTAGTCCTTTCACTGGTTACGTGGGAGAAAAGGCCAACCTCTACCTTGCCACAAACTCCTTTCAGGTTATTGTAGAGAGCAGTGAAGTCTTCCCTGAGCCTCCTCTTCTCCAAACTGAACAACCCCAGTTCCCTTAGCTATTCCCCGTAAGACTTATGCTCTAGAATCTTCATCAGCTTCATTGCCCTTCTCTAGACATGCTCCAGGGCCTCAATGTCTTTCTTGTATTGAGGTGCTCTAAACTGAACAAAGTACTTGAGGCTCACGTTCAGCCAAGTATCAACCAACAGCCCCAGGTCCATTTCTTTCACACAGTCTTCCAGACACTCTTCCCCAAGCCTGTAGCGTTGCCTGGGATTGTTGTGGCCAAAGTGCAGGACCCAGCAATTGGTCTTGTTGAACTTCATTCCATTGGGCTCATCCCAGCAATCCAGCCTGTCCAGATGCCTCTGAAAGGCCTTTCTACCTCCAGGCAAATTGACATTTCCTCCCAAATTGGTGTCACCTACAAAATTGCTGAGGGTGCACTCAGTCCCCTCGCCCAAGTCATCAGTAAAGACATTAAATAGGACAGCCTCCAATACCAACCTCTGAGGAACCTCACCTGTGACCGGTCATATCTACAAGGTGGCATCAACACTGATGTCTGCCTTAAAGCTGCTAACCACCTGTGCTAGAAATCAAGTTAGCTCAACCCAAAGAAGAATGCCAAATATCAAAGCATAAAGCTGTGTGATGTATGCTACACTCACTGATGTCCTGGCAGACCCTGAAGCTAACTCAAAGCAGTTCAAAATGTCTCTCTCCTTTAATTATGTTGCTATCTCAGCCACCCATAACCAGTGTCAAGTCTGAGAGAAGAGGTCACAATGATTCTGTGGAGGGGTCCTTAGAAGGATCAAGAAGCAAAAACACTTGTCTGCAATGCAGATACTAAGTTAAGATACAGTCAAAGAAGAGCAGTTTACAAAGATGATGCTGGAAAAATGTTATTTTCAAGGACAACATTAAATGTCAGTGTAAACAAAATTCATACTTTCCATTGCAAAGAAGCTGAGACAAGTTCACCAGTAAATTGGAATTTTGTGATGCTTTATAAATATTCTGTTGAATTCCACACTGAAATACAGGAAGGTATCTATTGAAAGGCACTTCAATATGATTTTTTAAACTTCAGTTTTAAGTATTACTTTTCTATTTTAATTTTGAAAAAATGCTTCTTTTTCCAGATTAAGGTAGTGACTACATAGTTACAGGTAATAGAACCTATTTGCTCATCCCAAGTCCTATCTTCATACGTTCATCTGCTGTTTTCATAGAATCACAGAATCATTTGAGTTAGAAGGAACCCTTAAAGGTAATCTGGTCCAACCCCCCTGCAATGAACAGCTAGATCAGGTGCTCAGAGTCCCGTCCAGCCTGACCTTGAGTGTCCCCAGGGACAAGTCTTCCACCACATCTCTGGGCAACCTCTTCCAGTGTCTCACCACCCCTATTGTAAAAATTTTCTTCCATATGTCCAATGTAAATCTTCCCTCCTTTAGTTGGAAACCATCTCTCCTTGGCATATCACAAAAGACCCTGCTAAAGAGTCTGTCCTCTTCCTTCTTACAGTCCCGCTTCGTAAGCTGAAAGCCCACTCTCAGATCTCCCCAAAGCCTTTTCTTCTCTGGGTTGAACAGCCCCAGCTCTCTCAGGCTGTCCTTGTAGGGAGTTGTTCCATTTGGTTCCAGTTGTTCCAGTTGGGTCATTTTTGTGGCCCTCCTCTGGACGCACTCCAACAGGTCCATGTCTCTCCTGTACTGAGGACTCCACACCTGCACACAGTACTCCAGGTGAGGCCTCACCAGCACAGAGCAGAGGGGCAGTATCACTCCCTTGCCCTGCTGGCCATGCTGCTTTGGATGCAGCCCAGGATACAGTTGGCTTTCTGGGCTGCAAGGGCACATTGCTGCTCATGTTCAGCTTCCCATCCACCAGTACCAGTCTTTTTTGGCAGAGCTGTGCTCCATGCTTACATCCCCCAGCTTGTATTGATAATGGGAGTTGCTGCAGCCCAGGTGCAAGACCTGCATTTCAATGTATTGAACCTCATGAGGTTCTCCTGAGCCCACTGCTCGAGCTGATCTGAGTCTGTCTGGATGGCATCCCATCCCTTGGGCATGTCAGCCGCACCCCACAGCTTGGTCTCATACACAAACTTGCTGAGGGTGCATTCAATCCCACTGTCGTGTCATTGATGAACATGATATCAAGCGCCACAACATGTAGCCTTGGGAACAGGGAATACTGCTTCAAGAAATCCCATCCACTTACACGTTTCAAGGTCCTGACTGGGAAGCTGTGACTGATCAGAACATTTCAGCTGGTGTCTTATGAACAGGGACCAGATTCTCTGTTACTCCAATTCAGAACAGTATCCCCAACAATGCTGGCACAAATGGCCTTCTTGAATTACACATGCTGCTGGCTTTCCAGAACAAACGTTGAATTTCAAGACAGACTGCTTTTCTGGAAACACAGTGATAAGTGTTAGAACATATATTTTTATAGCTAAGTAGTGGAGACAGAGCAATGCAGTTATATTGTGGTCAGTAACTGTCCTTTCATTCTGTAGTTTGAAGGAAACACACTGAACCTTTTTCAGTCTCATAGATTGAATTCATGACTCACTTGTAAAGAAAAAAGGATGTGCTTGCACTTAATTCCAAATGGTAGAAAGTACCAAATTCCACTTTTCACAATTGAAGCATCCCTAGATATAACGTTTCCCACTTTTTAGTTGCTGTCATGAAGTTCTTATATCTAGACAAGATACCATTTATTAACCAATAGTATACTATGTCTAATAAATATAATGCTCAAGGATGAGTACCAGCTTTGTTCTCATATTTGCCACATATGGATGTCTGACAGCAAGCAACTGTGCATTCTGAGCACAAGTCCTATGGGAAATCACTGTTAGTACAGTCAATCTGTGGTATTTTCCTGTTCTACAATTGAGGTTTTACATCCAAGTGCAAAAGTGACCCACACCATTCCACACTTCTTGGATTTGAGAAGTACTGTAGCAGGAATGACGCCACTGTTTCAGAGAGTGAGAGTCAGCTTTTGTCAGAGCATGGTTATAAATGTGTATGTAATGTCACCAGAATATGGCTATATTTAACAGCTTATGAGCTGAAATCTTCTGAGAACATTTCAGTATTTCCTAGCGAAACTGCCTCATTAATATATATATATTACATTGATATTCATAAAATAATAAAGAAATATATAACTTAAGAGTGTTGCTTCATATTTTGAAGAAGTACCTCTGTCCAAAACTAAAAAGCACCAAAACATATATTTATTAGCTTTTGATATTCATGTTGTAGAATACTGATAGTTTGAGAGCATAGTTATAGTGATACTTCTCAGCATTTAGGTACGGCAAGTTGCTGTACTGGTGGGTTCCTTCCTATCTATGTATTCAAATTAAATACGATAAATACATCCCTGTTAATTTTAAGTTCTGTCTTGTGGCAGCCAATTGTTCTACTAATCTTATGGCTTCTGCTTCTCTTTGACTCTTTATGAAGATTTATCCTTTCATCATTCATAATATGATTCCTTTTGCACTCAAGGATAGGTTTGCTACAGTTAAAACAGATAGAAAGACAGAAAAGTGGAAACTGACTGTGGGGTTTTATTAGAAAGAATTAGGAAGGAAATCTAAAAGGAGATGTATAAAAGCCAATCAGGGTAAAAACGTTCACAAAATAATTGCTTAATCATATTTGTAATACTAATGCTTACATGCTAATTGGCTAAAAGCACCATTTGGCTAATTGAAGAACAGAGATTTTATTTGCATTCATTATGCAAATCAAAAGCCCAGTCAATCAGAAGAGAATGAATTACATAATGGGAAAGTGAGTCTACAATTATGAGTCAGTATTTGTAAAGCATCCCTGCTCCTTGACTAGCAAGAAGTTTCTATTGCAATGTAATTTTATGAGCCCTGGCATTAATTCACTAGTTATCCTTTTACATTCATATATTATACTGTATTCACATTAAGTGAAAACGCCATAAAATACTTCTTTTAGTAGTTTAAAAGATTTTCTTTTCATTCCATCGATGAACTCAAATCTATGAAGAGGCTCCTTTACAAGGATGGGATGGTACAGGACATCACATTGATTACCTTTTCAGAAACATTTCTGACTCAGATATTTAAAAATACTTCATTAGCATAGACCTGGGGAGTACTTCATATCTGATCTTTTAAGCATTGACTTTTCTTGAAAATGTGAATCTTACGATGAAAAGAATTTTCCAGGTGAAATGCCTTTTCTCCATCGTGATTTGCGAGCTGTTTTTGTGCACCCATGCTCTTGAAACATCTTGAGATGGAGTTTACAAATTACAGTGCTTTTTTTTTTTTGCTTAATTCCAATAGTTCTTCATATCTTTTCCCATAAACTTTGTCAATATTTCAAAGTGCTGTCTTCATAAGCCAGTTTAGGTCATATTTGATTTTTTCCTTGCTTTTCAGGCATTACATTTGTAACATCTTCTGCATAGGTTTGTACTTAATATCTACTTGAATGTGTTAGTCATGCATCCCTAGTGTGTTATAAAAAAGTTAACAGTAGGGAAAAGAGAGCCCACATGTACTGATTTTTCTTCAAGTGAAAGAGTGATCTGTTGAGCTGTGTTCCCTTCAGCAGAAATGTCAACATACTGTTCAAACTCCGAACTCAAGGAAATGTACTTCATAGCATTCATCCTTTCTCAAATACCCTGAAGTTTTCATCTGCCATTATGACCTTTCCCCAGCATTTAATTTCTCTATCTTTCCTGCGTTATTTATGAGCACATATTTCCAGTAGGCATGTATGTAGATTGCTCCAAAAGTAATGCCTTTTACTTATTTTCATGGGAACTACAATAGGAGCACAATAACACCATTTGATAGAGCAAATTCTCAGCTGCAAAACACTGATTTTCAACACAGCCACCACTATTAGCTATGCATTTTCATCAATGATGAACAAGATCCTGCATGCCATGCTCCTAAAACTCTGCATAGCTCCCGAGAACATGGCTTGTCTTTCACATCACTGTCATCACTGCTGAAATGCACTATCCACTGTCTCACTGTGCTCAAATCCACTGTTTGGTCTTCATAAACATTCAGCAAGCATTGGTGAATGTTGGTGAGTGACATTTTGTACATATGGAAGAATTCATTGACACACCTTTGCCGTATAGGCACTTCCATGTCAGATGCCATTCTATCAGACCGCCCCTCTGCTGCCATCTGTCGCACAGCCACAAAATATAATGGAATATTGGTGGGAAGGTTCAACCTCCACTGTCTTATCACCAACATCTGCCTCTGACGTTGTGGGTCAACACAATAAAATAGGAGGTATTACTTTTGGAGCTGCCCTCGTACACATGCATGGGCTACAAACAATACACACGCAGTCAACTACAGTAATCAACCCAGAGAACACAGCCATTATGCATCCACCTCAACACCTTTTATTTCTCTTGATGAGCTTTACACCAGGCATAATGGTCTCATTTGGTGCTCTTCGGAGTGGTCCATTCAGTGTGCTCTCTTTCCTAATGAGATTATTCATGCTTCTTCACTCACTGTTCTTCTGATTCTGTCTTTAGATCAGTTCTGACCTTAATTTGATTAGCTTTTAGTAGCATAACATAGCAGAGCTGGCAGCAGAATAGGATCCTTGCTGGCTTTTCTGCTGAAAGCTCCCCAGGCCTGTTCTTCTGCACTAGGTCAGCTGCTGATTCCAGGCTGAGAGTTTGGTCTTGATTGCTGAGAGGTCTTGCCTCACTTTGAACACACTTTTGTTCAAATTCAGCACTTCATGGGAGCCATCTGTGTGCTAGTGGGAACGGCTTGAGCCTCCACTGGAAATACATACAGATAAAACTCGGTCAGTCATCATTTCACCCACAACTGATTAAGAGACTTTCAAAATCTTACAGAATAAATTGATGAAGGACAAATGGACCATCTGACCTTAGGAGATAGACTTACCTCTGCTAATCAGATCATAGTTCCTTAATGCTCAGTCTCCAAAGGGACTCTCTCCTGTTCTCACAGAAGATGCTTCCCTCCTGGGGTGAGAAAATCATTGGATGACCATTGGGAACCCTTCTGAAACTCCGCAGTGATACCTCAGAACAGGAGTAGAGGAAATCCACGCACCAGTGTTAGTAGCCTTTTTGCTAGAATAGATTTCCCTGAGAACAGATGCCAAGTTTCTACCTGCTATTGTAACTGACTTTCATTTGAACCAGTGAGGTGGCTGATATTCTTCCTGAGGCCTCAGCTTGTCAGAGACTTCACTTAACACATTTAAATCAATAGGAGTGATTTCTGCTGCTTGTATGAAACAAAGCCATTTGCATGTTCTGACTGATGTTACATCAGCAGCGCAAAGACCAAAGGTATAACCATTTCTGCCCCTGCACTGTTGAACTGTATACCTGATGATGTCAGATTATTCTGTGAGATTGCTAAAAGGGGACTTGTCATCAGTGATTACAGCATACTTCACCAGACTGTAAGCTACCTCAAAAACTTCATTATAATTGTCACAGTTAGTTATAGATGCCTTGCAGATGACCACCTGGAGCTCTATTTGTAAGTCTATGATTGTGCTGTCACTGGTCTCAGATGTAACATTGAACTGGGTAGAGTCCCTTATGTTATTTTTCACTTAGATAGCTGCCAACACAAGGGAGCTGGAGGAAGCATGAAGCAGGAGTCTCCCACCATAAGCATGCGCCTGTGGCAAATACAAAAGAAGAAAGGGGAGTATTTCCTAGTAACAGTGGTTTGTCATGATACAATGTACATACACACAGTCACTACTCAGGTTCTTTCCCTTACCCCTAAAGCTATGTGTACAAGTTGTAATATTTCCATAGTGAGGAAAATGAAGAGCGTGGCACATTCTGCCACTGTACTAATGAATTAGAAGAGGGAAAAGGCATGACCTGCTAGTCAGAAAAGACCTCTTCACTTGAGAAGAACGCATAGACATTAGGAACAGCATAAAGTGAAGAATGGGCAAGTGACCTGAAATCTTTCTATGCTTCTACATAGCAAAGAAAACATTGGGTGAAGTATATAAAGTGAAAGGCACAGCACATTTCAGCCTGGAAGATAATTTTATGGAAACCCCAGATTTTTACAACAGTGATACAAATAGTCTTATTATATCAAAGCAAAATTTTAGAGTAAATTAAAGTCATTAAAGTTATTTGAGAAGGATAACCATGCTGGAAACCTCTGTGGTGTGCCAGATTCAATCATGTTCACTGAGCTCTTGGTCGTCTTTAATTACCTTGAGAGTCAGCACATCATAAAATCGAGGTCATCCCGAAAACCTTCTTTGAATTAGCTCTGCTTACCACTCTTTATCGTAACTGTCCGTCTTGAGAGAAGCTTCTATTTTAATCATATCTCTGATCTTTAGTTTTCATTCCTTCAATATATCTGGATTGAGTGACAGTGGACAAATAGGAATAAAGCATCTCAGAATGTAAGATGGATGGAGCACCAATAAAGAAATAACCACACTGTAATAATCATACCTGCTATGTTCTTGATTAGGTTAAAAATGTTGTTTTAAACATTTAAACATAAAAATGTTGCTTTTATAGGCTTTAAAAGTATTAATAAAGCTTGGCAGTGTTTTATTCCCTTTTAAAAGGAATATGTAAGTGCATTTGTTCCAGAAACAGGAATATATTTTTCATATTGCTTACATAAAATAAGTTCTGTTAACCAAAACCTTAGGAACTGGAATCATCTGTTATTCAAATTTGTAATTGCAATTGTGCACAAAGATCACCCCTAAGCAGTAAGCAGTGTTGATGCCTGCTGTGCTTATGCTTCTCAATTCCCTTGAAGCCAGAATCTCATAACTGAACTTTACTGCAATCATCTGTCACCATTCCTTTCAGATTTAGAATATAAATTTGAAACGTAGAATACTTTAAGTAATAAAAATATGAGGAAAATTTCATTTAGATTAAAGGAATGGAAAATATACTGAAAAACTGACCATACACCAGCTGACGTCTTAAAAAACAACAAATAATTGCAACATTTAAGAATGCCATCCAAAAGGAATGGAGCATCTCAGGGATCTGTCCTTTATCCTTGATCATTTTTTAGCATAAGGCAACATAAGCTAAAAATCAATAGAGGTATTTATTTGAGAAGCAGCCACACTTCTTCTATGTATGGAATAGATTTAAAAAGGGAAAAAAAAATAAAGACCCTGTATCCAGTCAACACTTTGGATGATCCTGAATGTTCCTCATTGTTTCTGTGATTCAGTTCGTAGTTCAGTACATGCTTCTGGTTACCATTCAGTAATTACACATTCAAGCTGTATTCACACAGTGGAGTCCAAACACAAAAGACCTCTTTGCCCAGTATAAAGAGATGCATCTTAGGTGCTCATCCCCAGATTTAAAATTCCCTCCTGTCTGCAATCAAAAAGACTCATTCACGGTTCATTCATTGAAGTGGGAAGGGTTCTTATCAATCACGGAATCACAGGATACCCCAAGTTGGAAGGGACCCACAAGAACCACAGAATCCAATTTCAGCTGCAGCCACCGTGAGGCCTCCCCTCAGCTCCACTGCTCTGGGCTGAGCAAACCAAGGGCCTCAGCTTCTCCTCACACATTCTGCCCTCCAGACCCTTCCCCATCTTTGTAGGTCTCCTTTGGATGCTCTCTGATAGTTTTATATCCAGTAGGTCTATATATGAACCACCCACATAAATTCTTTCCTTAGAGAGGCTAATATCCCTGGGTTTTGGCTCCAGTGGTTTACAACTGCTTGGAGAGATAGCTCAGGTGGAATTGATCTCAGCTCATTTATTCATCTTGTGTGCATCCATGGATATTGGATCTCACCACCTCCTTGTGGAAAGCAACAAGTATTGTTAGGGAATTATACATTTTATCCCAAGAGAGACACCTAAAATAGATTTGATGAATTAAGCCCTAGAGCGTCCATTTCTCTCCATTTATTTTGAAGGGTGTACAGGGGATGGTTTATCCTTGTTAATAAGGCAGCTACATTTGTCCAGAGGTATCACACACTTACCAACTGTACCGTGTTTGGTTAACCTCTGAAGAAGTGAAAATTCATCATGAGAAACAATGATGTAACAAGACCACACACTATCCCGGGATATATTCAGATCCCAGAGTGAAGCTTTTTCCAGTTGTAACCCTATGTTCCTGGAACTCATTGAAATTCTTAATCATTTTTAATATAGCCTTGTAACTAGGACTAGTAAATGCTGCCAATTACTGGCTCTTGTTTGCTATCAGCAACGAGGTAATGAGTCTTTCCAGCATAATAATTAGCTTGGATGCCCTGACCATGCTAGAACTTTGTCTCTCTGGGAAAGTTATGACACCATCGTATTTACCTAAAAGAAGTGCCTTTTCTTTCTAACTTGGTAAAAACCACAGAGGTGTTTTGTTGTTGTTGTTGTTGTTGCTTTTGAGAGGCTATTTTTAAGCTTAGTAACCATACCTTCACACCTTGTTGATTTTAGATATAAATACTGTCAGTATTATTTTCAATAGGGAATGAACATGAACAAATTTTAAGTGATAATCCTGCAGCAATTTTACACGTGCCATGCCAAAGTCCTGTGTTACCATTAATAGCTTATCTTGAGTAATATTATCCAAAAACTGCTGGTGCTTCACACATTTGAACTCTTAATATATATATGTGTGTGTGTGTAAATGATAATATCTTTATTGTCCTAAGAAAAAAGGCTACTGGATAGAGGAGAATCTACTATATCCTCGTGATTATTTCAGTGTAGCTCTGCTCTAACTGAAGTATGTGAGATGTTTCAGTGCATTACAATGTGCATTTGTGTTTATGTTCTGCAGGTCAGAGATGCTACAAACAGCAAAGCCTGCTACCTTTTGAGATTTTCCCAAGTACATACAGACAAAATGGTAGACCTCCCAAAATGACATTTTCATTAATGCATTTAAGCAGTAAGCAGAAGAGATTTGAGGGAAAAGCCACTGTTAAAAACAAATTAGAGCAATTTTCTCCATGATTTTGCAGTGTAGTGCCACTGAAGTTAAAAAAAAAAAGTTTCCTAATTACTAGAAGAATTTGATTTATGCACAGCTCCTTCATTGCAGTGATTTTTTTCCCTAACACATTTCCTATGTGTGTAATGCACGACTCTAAACAGGCACCTTCGCAGTACCTTGCTCTGAGTTCAGTTGTACCCCATTCCTTTTCTTCTGATATTGTCAGTCATCATTTCTGTATGCTCCCAAGATACTGGGGATTCTCTTTTTTATGACTGGCACAATGATGTTCTTAAGGAGAAGTATTATTAGCTGTGGTGTTCTAGAGTTGGAAGTATTTTCCTACTGTTAAGCTGCATTTTGTGCTGTCTTAATTTTTCCTGTGAATTAGTGTGGAATGAAACGACCACGTGCACTTGGAAGAAGCTGGGGGAAAAAAATCTTTTTTTTTTTTCATTTTAAATAATTGTGATTTTGTTTTCATACTGATTTGCAGGTTACATTTTATTGTGGTGTAAATGATAGACTAACTTGGGATACAGTACAAGGGAGCTGTACATACTGACATTATCTTATTGAAACAAATGCATGTGCTAAGTCAGACAACTCCCAGGAGCAGTAACTCTTGGAAAATGGGTTCTTTGAACAAAGCTACAAAAATTGGGATGATATAATATAACCGTTGACCAAGTAATGGACCGGGCTGGGGAAAATGGATGCTGTTTTTCAGTCAAATTTTGCTCATTACAGTTCATTTAGTTTAAATCAGTGACACTAAGACTTTGAGTATCAAAGCGAATGGAAGAATACGGAATACAGCATCATTCAGATAGGAAGCAATCATTCCACCTTTAAATGAAGAAATTCAATATATGTGATGTAAGGGGTACTTTTGAAAAAGAAAAAAGTCAGCGTGTATTTGAGAGATTTACAGTAGTTATGTCCAATCAGAATTCTGTGCCAAGGCCTGACAAAATAACAACTGTGATCCCGTTACTGTGCAGAAAATGATCAGGGAAGATTTAATGAGTCATTACTGTTTTGTATTTTTTGACATTGAGTAAGAGCTGACAGTTTTTTTGTTGAATGTCCTTACTGTATATCCAGTTTTTGGAAGATGCTGTGAAAGTCTTCTTTCCTGTTCGCACAGAGATGTAATTTTAGGAGACATTCCAACAAAAGTAATTTTACAAAACAAAACAAGACAGAGGAGAGGCATACACTGAGACTGAGAGCTCGGTCCTGCTGTCTTGTCCTTCTTTGCCTTTGGACCTGCTGGCAAACAACCAAAAGCCACAGGGCAGAACACCAAGATCCATAGCTGTGGGCGGTCATATTCTTCCTACATCCCGATCACCTTCTTCACTTGCCTGATCTGGAAACATCACATTGCTTGGAGATGAGTGAAAATGGGTTGGAACTGGCATCAGGCATCAGTGCGTGTGCTGCTTGCTATTCACCTTTCCAGCTCCAGTTTAGAAAACATATTCCACCAGCTCATATCAGTAGAAATCCTGCTTCCTCATAAAGAGAGAATAAGGCTTAAAATTCCATTAAAAAATATTAACAGTCTCTTTCTGCTGTGTAATTAGTGTATGCTCTGGCTGGAGTGTCTGGCTGGGGTGCTGGTGAATTAGATTGCCTTCAGATTAATTAAAGAGCAAAGCTGAAAGCAGACACGTGCAGAGAACCACTGCCAACTTAGCCCACAGAATCCTCTGTAGGTCCCTTTTCTGACCCTAGAGATGTTCGTTTCTTAACAATTTAAAGATCTTCCCTCTTTTTTTTTTTTTCTGTTGTTTCACAATTCATATCTAAATCTATGAAGATTTCAACTCAAATTAGGAACATACTTCTGAGGGAAATCTCCTGGCTGCCCACAATCCTCACATCTTGGTCCTCATCATGGAACTGATTGGAGAATATGAACAGGATGGCTTTTAGAAATTAGAAATTAGCTTGAAAGCTGTGCTTCCATTCTTCTGGGATTTCAGACTACAAGGCCTGGCTACAGCGAGTCCAGAGCACACCCCAGAACATATACACTGTGGGTCAGGTCCTTGGCATCAAATGTTCTATGGTACCAATCATTTCCTCCTGCACTGCACCAGGTGCTAATGTACCCCTAGCAGCTACCATGGCACCCAGCAGCTACTCCTAAATCCTGAGTCCGTCATCCCAAATGAGACACAGATGTGATGGATGTCTCATTTACAACAGCACATTACAAAGATTAATTCCATTCTGTTAAATGTGATTTATGTCCCGGTAATAAAAAGGTAATAGTAAAAAATATGAAGTGATTGGTAAAAATACATTCCCTCATCATTCTGCCACATGAATTCAAACACTACCAATGGACCACAAACTCCAAGACTTCCATCTGTCCTGCAAGTCTCTATGCATCTTCTCACATTTGCGAACAAGGTGAATTTCTGTTTTGCCAAGAATGTTGAGGGATGCTTATCTGCCTCTTGCTCAGCCTCCTTTACTCTCTTCTTTCTTTTATTTCCTAGGAGAAAGATCCTGACATTTTTTTATCAGCCATTATCTGCACACAGCTGTATATGTGCTTCCTCACTGACCCAAACCGTACACAGCATAGAGTACGTAGAGTACGTATAGAGTCTTTGACAGCTGTATGAGGAAATGCATCATGATTGTTCCTGACTGTTGCCTTTGCTAAAGTCTAACACATAAGACTTCTTCCAAAGGGCTTTAAAATCGCTGCTCGAGTTGCACTGCAGTTTCCATTGCCCAGAAGCTCCAGTGACTTCCTTAATTAGGCAAGTCCACCCTAGTTAGAAATAGGACCCGTACAAACAGCAGAAATTTAGGATTGTGATTAACATGCCACATGTAATCCTGCCATGTCATTTAAATGATGTGTAAGTCATATCATAAATCTGTAACTGCTCCTGTAGTCTGTAGGCTTCTTGCCAGCATTACGTTTGATGGCAGGTAAGAAATATTTCTCTGATATTTGATTGCTTTTCAAACTCCTGATCTGATATGCTCTTCAAAAATCTATCCCAGTCCACCCCCTTCTAATATGCAACAGACCTTAAAAAGAAAAATGCATGTCTACAAATAGATTATTTATGTAGGTGAAATTCTTTACAAAAAACATGAGCAATTTCAATGTTTATAGCTTTTTCCTAAAACAAGCCAAGGCAATGGTTGCATTATGCAGGAACTAAGAAAACGTTTGTTATACACCACTACCTTGACCTTGATTTATGAAAATATATTACATTTTAAGTATTGAAAATACCAACTCAATTTTTCATTGTACAGTGCAGAAAAATGTTCACTGAAAAATGTTCCTGTGAAGCAGAACTCCCATGTAAATCACACAGTGGAACACCCAGTTCCCTTTTCACAAATGTATAAATATAAGGATCTAGAGCAAGAAGTTGTAGAAAAATTTGCTAAAGTGCAAAGACAAATCTTAATACAGATTACTAGTCACGTATCACCAGTCTGATGCAGAACAGACCTCTGCTCATGCTCTTGTACACAGATCACGACGGAGGTGCTGTGACATCTCAGCCCCTCTCATTCTGAATTTGTGCAAGGAGTGAACAGAGCAGACAGGATAATGCAGGTGTAAAGGAAACTGGGATCACCACCGTATTTCTGTAGTGCTCAGCAGAGTCACTAGTCTATTGCTTGGGCTTTTTCTTTCCTTGTCATGATTTTCAGTCACTATTCCTGTCCCTGCTTCTTACTGTGGAAACGATACCAGAAGTCTGGAGAAACAAGGCCTTAACTAAAGGGCAAGCAGCTGTCTCTGACCCTGCTCAGCTGCCCTGCTGAGGTGAGGGCTGAGCTCACACGGTGCCTTCCTGCCATCTGCTGGCACCGAGAGGTGCAGCTTCTGCAGTGTGTAATTCTTGTTCCAAGCCAAGCTGTTGATTTTTAAGTTTCAGGTGTGGTCTGGTTAAGTACCACGTACACAAGGAGTGAAATCAGTCCAATTGGCAGCAGTGCCAAAACTCTCGTTGATTAAAGCCTGCACTAATTGCACTTTTTTTCTGAACTCACAAATGAAGACGAATTCAATGTGAAAATGGGTTTCATTGTAAAGAAGCAATGAATTAGCGATACTGAAATAACCTGAAGCTGGCTCTGAAATAGTACCTTACGTTCGTATTATGAATTCAGCTGTATTTCTCGTTTGGAATACTTTGGTGTTTTTAACTCATCTACTTTTTCAAGTCTGCCTGAAGAAGGAAGCAGCTGCATCTTTATTGTGACTCTGGGTGAGATCCGGGAGGTGCTTGTTCAAAGTTTACTTCTCAAAATTAAGGGATGCATGAGAATGCGCTACTTTGGATTTCCTTCTGCTTTCAGGCTGGAGTCACCAACTCGGTCTTTGAGCATGGATGCACCAAGAGGCATTAACATCAAAGCGCAAGCGGGGAATATTGAAGCTCTTTCCCAGATGGATATCAAACTGCACAGCAGTGACGGCGTGGTGAGTACAAGCCCTTCTGTAACTGCAGCTGTGGTTGGCAATAATGGATAACTTCAAATCTTTTCTCAAGTTCTGCTAATTAAGTTCCTGAGGTACTGGGAGAGAGGATATTAAAATTAATGTTGCCAATGAGAAGACATTTATTTACAGTTGAGATTAAATAATAGTACCAATTGATATAATGCTGTATTAACTTAAAGAAATGCCTTTTAATAAGATCCTGCCTGCACTCGGCTGCTCCATAGTGCCTGGGTGCAGCAACCCAAGAGGTTCTTGGCCAGAGCAGAGCCCCAGCCCCAGTACCACTGACCAAGGCGCAGGGCTCTGTAGAAGGTATTCAGGTATATTCCTCAAAGTTGCTTACAATAAGGGAGGTGAGGTACTGGCACAGGTTGCCCAGAGGGGCGGTGGATGCCCCATCCCTGGAGACATTCAAGGTCATGGATGGGGCTCTGAGCACCTGGTGGAGCTGTAGGGGTCCCTCTTCATTTTGCAGGGGAGTCGGACCAGATGGCTTTTAAAGGTCCCTTCCAACTCAAACAATTCTATGATTCTATGGAACTGCCTCAGCAAATCAATTTGTTTTTATGACACACTTTAGTGCATCATTATCTTTAACAAACTCATTTGTCCTGCTTGCTCCCATGCAGCTTTTGCTCGACGCAGAAACAGTGAGACTGCCTAAGCTGCCCGAGGGTACAAGAGGAGGACCCGGTGTGTCCCAGGGACTGTATGAAATCTGCGTTTGCCCAGATGGGAAACTTTACTTGTCTGTGGCTGGCCTGGGTTCCACATGCCAGGAGTACAGCCGGGTCTGCCAATGAAGCACCACGACAGGCAGCACATGATCCCGTACTTCCCAGTTTTATATTATTGCTAAAGAGCATCTACTGAAAGCGGAACTTTCAGAATTTTAAATACAAAGTACTGCTGTTTAGGAAACAAAAGCTGTGTCTACAATTCTGAATTGCAGGGTGATGGGGGAAGAAGAGCACAAATGGCATCTCAACTTCAGAAGAGTTAATTGACTCTGATGATACATTCTGGCAGTCACACTTTGAGAACAGCCTGAAAGAGCGTAAGGAACAATAAAAAGAGTGTTTTCTTGCTGAACTATTATACAGTCAGATGATTATGTAATTGCTAATATTTTTGAGCGCTGTGGGTATTTTTCTCTAACTACATGTAAACACTTACTGCATTAGTGGGTTACATTAAACTGAGTGAACTACTTGAACTATTTGATAAGACAAAGCATTATTTGGGGGAGTTCAGACAGTGCCAGCAAAAGGTCTATGCAATTTTGTTCTTGCAATAACACAAAATACGAAAGATGTGCTATTTGTATAAGTCTTGTGTAAAAGGTGTTCATTTGTTGATAGCTTTCTGTTTTAATTTGGAAACATACATGCCGATTTGCTTATTACTAAGGTTCACCTAAAACCAACAAATGGAAAAGTTCCGGGAGTTATTTACACCTTCTTGTGTCTTCAACATTTTTCACTGAAGAGAAGTACGTCAGTATATTTTGTAATAGCAATAGTTGTACTGCCTGTATCATCGCACTCATTTAAAAAAGCCTCTTTAACTTTAGGACTAATTCAACAAGGCACATTGCTCTGCCAGCTCAACAGAAATAATCCTTAATGTGGCTCCAGGTTGTCTGCTGCAAGGAATTGTTTGGGTAGTGGGAGAAAAAAAATCCTTTTGCAGCCCACGGGATTCAGTTATGAGGACTATTCCATTTCTATCTACAGCTGTTGACGGATATCTCTGATGCTGTCAGAATGGGACTCCACCACAAATGGGAAAAGTAAAACTACTCTTTATTTTTTTTTACGTTAGGACTTCAGATACCAAGTGAATGCTCACCAGAGCTGAGAAACCATTTATTGACCTTGGAGAGAAACACGACTGCAGACTCATTCCCCTGTACAGTGTTGCACTGAACACTAATAAATTGTTTGCACACCTCCAGATAGCAGAATTTGTATTTAATAATCTCATGGTATTTCAATGCCATTGATGCTGTTTTGTATACACTTGATATTCTCCCAAGTAGGAGCTGCTATCGCATAGTGCCTTGGAGTCTATTTACAGGGAGATTTTAAACCATAATAATTAAACCACAGAATACCCATCCTTCACAGAAATGAAGCTGCATTTTTAAGGCTGGAGAATCAGAACAAAAGAATGACCAAAACTGTGCCATTTTTTACACTTGGTGCTTTGGCTCTTCTGGAGAGTTGGAGAAACCAATGCTGATCTAGGATCCCAGACACCTAGAGAAGACTGAGTTGAAAAAAAGCCCCCAGCTAACAGTGTCCGCTCATATTGTGGTAAAGCTTTGGGCAGTCCCTGCCTCAAGGGCGGCCTTTTAATGTATCCAATGATGGTAATGTACAATGCTGAAATTACCCTTCATTAGCAGGGTGGAGCCCTCAGCAATTCATGCGAACTAGAGGAGCTTCAGTGGGAAAAAGCAGGAGACATGAGAGCTGAAATTTTGGGTTCCTTCAGGCCAAGGAGGCAATTGAATCGAGGTCTCCCATGTTCTATGAAGAGTGTTCTGATTGCTAACATCATGCCTAAGGGCGAAGCAGGAAGCCACACAGCTTCCATGTCTGAAATTCCTTTTGCCCTGGCTTAGGGATCTGTCTCCAGGATTGAGCACGGTGCTCTTGTCTCTAAAGAGGGGAATATTTCTTTACTACTTAATAACACAACTAAGCCCTCAACTGAAACAGGCTGTAACAGAAACATGTCTTTGGCGTTTCTTTAAAGTCAGTTTAAGTGGTTCCAGCTCCACATACAAGTTCTTGCAGACCAAATTAAGAGTAGCCTTAGTTTATTCATTGAATGGAAGATCTGTGTAAGTAATGGACAGCAAATTCCACTGCTAAAAGAAAACTGGAGGGCTGTAATGTCTGTAAGTAGCCCAAAAGTGAAACAGAGACTGAAGTCCTCAGAGAGTTCAGTCACCATCTAGTTTCAGACATTTGAGTTTTCCTCATGCCTATGATTCTGACAGCAAGGACCATATATCCACTTCTGTGTGGTACCAAACTACTGATCTACCAGACTTAATCTCTAAATTTTAGCTGGAGACTGAAATTAAACGTGTTATTCACAATCTGCCTATTCTGCTGCCCATGAAAATATAGCAATTTGGGTTACTCATTTTAAGCTTCTGCTTTGTGGGCACATTTTCAAACATGAATTGCCACTTAATACAGAGCAAGGGACTGAATCCAGCCTTTCCATGTTTCACGAGAGTAACCTACTGCCTAAAATGCTGGGTGTCTGGAAGCAATTCCTGTTGCAACTTTGTCCATTGAAGTTGCTCTGCCTTAGCTAACATTTACAAAGCTGTGGTGTACGCCTAGGAAAACTGGTGTGCCGTTCTGTGGCTAAATAACACTACTAAGCATTATGGCACCTCAGTTAAACACTGAAGTAACTACCGCCTTTCTGTGGAGAGAATGTTTTTTGACTTGCCAAAGTCCAGAGGTGAATTCTGAGTAGTGCAGAGATCTGCTGTGTCCTGGGCTGGGCCATTATACAAATCTAGTTTGTCTCTCTCCGTTATTTTAGACTTCATTCTTGTTTTTGTTCTGCTACAAAATTGATGTTAAAAACATAACTGCATTTTTTAAATTGTAGGCAGAAAAATTGCTGTTTGTTTTAAAGCATGGATAACAGTTTCTTGTCACTGGGGAACATTTTGGGTTTTTTTTCTTTTAGTTCTGGTTAGTAAAGAAACTAAGCTTATGCTAACATTATCGCAGTGTAATCCATTGACACTATCACCTGAATTGTTAAAGTCAATGTGGTTCATAAATCACTAAATCATCATTTCTAATATCTCCACATGGACAACTTACCACCAATTTTCAGTACCTCAAGATTACTATTTCTACTTGAATCAAACTGTAGTAAATAGTTAGAGACTAACAGGAAATTACAGCACAGGAAATCAAGATTAGGCACTTCTCTGATTTATTTTCAAAAGTGTTCAACAAATGGAGAAAAAAAATACCATCCAGCATTGTGAACTGTATTGTTGCGTATTTCCCCCCCACACACACACACACACAAAGAAAAAGGATTAATTATGGCAATTCTTGTAGCTGGTTGAGATTACTACATGTTGGAAAATTAAGAAGGTCAAAGGGTAGTAAATACTTCCTGATAATTGTGCAGACCCAGCCCTCCCTGTTTCCATTTCAGTTCTTGATTATTTACATTTGTCTATCTTTTTATAAAGCTTTATGCAAAAGGAAATGGCAAGAATAAACTGAAAACTGAGTTCTTAAATAAACTTTATACATTTTGAAACATCTGCTTCTCCTTTTGTGTTTAGATGAAACTCACCTTAAATGAATGCTATCATTTTTCAAACACAATTATCTTCCCAAGACTCCAAGAATGTGAAATGTACACTATTTAAAAATAGGAATAGTGATTCTTGAGCACAACTTCGCAGCATTTAGACTTTGCTTTCCAATTAGGCTTCATTGAGCCTAATCTAGAGTCTCTTTGTCTTCATCTGTGTGCGGTAAAAGTAAGCAAATTACTACGCCAGTGCTACTGAATTAAATCACCTTGAAAGCAAATCAAAGAAAAGCTAATCAGGTTTGGTAAAAAATAATAGCTCAATGGCACCAATATATTTTCCTCAAATGAAAACATCTACTTTGGCCATCAAGTTTATTTTTAAACTATTACTTCTGTCAGTGTTCCGAAATACCAATCCAGACATCCTCAAAGTGTTCAGATCTGGCAATAAGAAATCTTAAAGTTGGTACTGCCCTTTTACTGTAATTAACGTAAGTTAATTGGAACAATTACAATTGATTTCATTAAAATATCTCTTAAAGCAACTCAAATACCAACTGAATGCAAACAATATACTAATAGCTCTTAAATTAATCCTACTTTTCAAAGCAACACTGCAATTTTATTTTGATAAGGATTTGAGCACAAATATTCCATTTTCTATTATTCCATATTCTATTCCATATTCTATTTTCTTTATGAAAAAGTATTTTTCTTGTCACTGATGCAAGTGAACAATCCTTTTCCAAATAAGTGCTAATGCCGTTGAGGAGAAAAATTTGAAACTTTCACACAAAGATATATAGCAACAAATCTGCCAAGAATCTACCACCAAAGTTTCTCAGATTTAAGCAACTGATTGACAGTTCAATTGGTTTCCTGTAGCGAGTTATCCTTCCTATATCTCAAAACTGTAATCCTGGGCTACAGGACTGCTATAGCTGCTTTAAAAAACACATAAGGTGGATGTGGATGTGTACTTGGCTGAAAATAGCTTTTGGCTCATGTGAATTTGTGTAATCCGCAGAATTACTTGTAAAATATATTTTTTGTGATACCTACATGGGCTGTTCCAAAAGTCATAGAATCAGAGAATCATTTTCAGCTGGAAGGTACTGTTGAAGTTCATCTAGTACAACTCCCCTGCAATGAACAGGGATATCTACAGCTAGATCGGCTTGCTCAGAGCCTCATCCAGCCTGACCTTGAATGTCTCCAGAGACACCACCTCTCTAAGCAACCTGTGCCAGTGCATCCCTTACTGTAAAAAAAATCATATTCAGTCCAAATCTCCCTTCTTTTAGTTGGAAACCATTTCCCCTTGTCCTTTCACAAAAGACCCTGCTAAAGAGACCGCCCTCTTCTTTCTTATTGCCCCGCTTTAGATAATGAAGTCATTAAAGTAATGGCTCGTGTTTTATGATGTTGGCCCACAATGTAGAGGCGGATGTTGGTGGTACAGCAGTAGAGGTTGAACCTTCCCACCAATATTCCATTTCATGTTGTTGCCATTGGCATCTGACATGGAAGTACTGATGAAGCAAAGGTGCGCCACTGAGTTCCTCCATGCGGAAACAATGTCACCCATTGACATTTATTGATGCTTGGTGAACACTTATGGAGACTGAACAGTGAATGTGAGCACAGTGAGGCGGTGGGGCGTGCATTTCAGCAGTGGCAACAGCAGGTCACCGCTGCTGGTACAGGTTTTCACAAGCACAGCATGCAGGCTCTTGTTCATGGTGGTGACCATGTTGAAAAACGGTTTTGCTCTATCAGTGTTCTTGTGTTCTTTGTAAGTGTTGCAGTTTCCATCAAAATAAATATGAAGCATTACTTTTAGGGCAACATATATACCTGCTAACATTTAATTCTACCCTTACTAAGAATCATCACATGATACTGTTCAGGGCATCCCTGCCAAACTCAGGAATGTTATTGTGCATTTCTCAAGGCTCTCAGTTGAGCCAAAAGGAAGCATAAATTTTTTGGTTTTGCTTTTTTAAAATGCGCTTATGAAACCCACTTCTATCACAATATGGCTTCCATAAGGCCCCTTTATTTAGGCTACGTGTCACAATTAGCTAAGCAAATGAAAATGGAAACTTCCAGTTCAGTCATCCTCTCTTCCACGTCTTTCTACACCCATATGTAAATTTTGTTGCAACTTACAGATGGCATCAAATCATCAATAAAATATTTTTTCTGTCATTCAGGTTTTCTTGCTCATCTAGTTTCAACATTTAAACTTAATTCAGACCAGTTAGATTCCTAAGATCTGAGACAATTTTCTTTGTATCAGCATCAGCACCTGACATCACACCCAGTATAGTTAACACAACAGCTTAGTAGTTCTGCACAGCCATTTTAATGGTTCATAATATTGGTAGAGCTTACAAAACACAGCCATGTAGCTTAAAAGTTTCCTTTCTCAAAGCTTGACCTAAAAAGGGAAAAGTGTTCATGCAGCTCATCTGTTTTTTCCAAACCATTCTGCTATCTTATATTTTATGTCCATTTAAGCTGAAAAACACATTGAGAACTGTTTCTTCTTGTTATTATTTATTCTGAAAACTATTCATCTGACCCAATATACAAAATAACAATGAGCCACAAAGGAATGTTTAAAAAATGTAGGGAATAACCTAGATTGATTTATTTCATGGCACACAAGAGAGTTTGTGGTTCACGTACATGCTATTTATTGAAAAAAAAGAAAAAAAGGCAAAATGTACAATTTTTTGAGAAAATTATTAATGTCAATTCAAGAAAAATGCATCTTTCCTTTTTAATATTAGTATTTGTACAGTTATTTAGAATTAGTTTAAAAGAGATGGTGTATTATATAATACAAAGCTTGAAATAATAGGCAAATTTACTTTATAAAACCAAGACATATTAGACTGAAGTATGTTTGCATTTTTATTAAAATTATGGCACTTAATATTGAACAGCAAAAATAATGGCAGGGCTTCCAAACCAGAAGCAGCATCGTTTTCCAAACACCAGATCTCTTCCCACTCCCATGAATTGCAAGATTTTTCGTAATTTTTCAGAGAACAAGCCCTTTATAATTTGCAAAAGAACAACGAAGCTTTTGTCGTGATTTTTTCTTTTGACTTATAACATTGTCAACAAACACCTCTATCAGCCCTGCAAGCTCGCTTGTCTATTTTTCTTTGCATTCTCTAAGTTAAATTATAGTTTCACTGTGCTGCCAAGTAAACACAACACTAACAAAATGTCACTGGAAAGTGATGAACACGTTAAACGTTGCTGATCCAGCAAAGAAAAAGCCTTCTTTTTAGTGTTATCCTTCATTTTAACATTATCTTCTTTTTCTTTTCTTTTCTTTTTTTTTTTTTTTTTACAAATAGCTAATGTTGAACATACTACATGATATTACCAGAAGTAGTACAAACTATAAAGAAAGAGCGTGAACTAAAAACCAGACTTCTTTAGAGCTTTAGTGAAAACAAAATAAGAGCATTACATTGCAGTACCTTTAAATATGTAACAAAAAAAAAAAAATCATTGTTCACTGTACACCAAAAAATGTGGTACTGAATTACACTGTTACCAATGTTTGTTTGTGGAAAAATATATGTATATATGTACACACACAAAGGCATACAAAGGAAAGAAAGAAACTCAAGCATTTAGACATCTGAAAACTGAGTTTTGGTGTGTGGTTTTCAAAAAAAATCATCATAAAACACTGCATAATAATATCAATATTGTATCAGCCACATGCACTTTTTCATTAAACAAAAGATGACAGATTCTAGAAAAAAAAAGGTAAATTAAATAATTATTTTACAATAAAGTAAATGCAATCAATGCGTGACATGGAGTTTCACATTAAGTCAAGTATCATTATTCAGGATTACAACAGCGTACCAATTCACAGGTACTAAACAATCCTTCATATGTTTACAAGGTGATACTGCAGCAAATCTATAATCAGATCCAGCTGATAAGAGTATTACTATAACCGACATGAATGTCCACAGAACACAAAAGAAAACAGAAATGCTTTGGAGCATTATCTCCAAAGTTTTTTAACTTTCATCCCACCTCGCATTTCCTAGTACATCCAGTCTTAGAATTAGTACACTGAATAAAGATATTACCTTCTTGGAAACACAGCATTAAATGAAATAAAAGCTAATGAGGAGTTACAATTACAGGACCATCTAACAGAAAGCTAAGCTTTGGTTATATAAAGTGCAGTTCAGTAATATGCCAATTAATCACAATAATGTACATACAGTTCATTTTTGTACTGTTTTCTTGGAAATTTAAAAAAATGTTTTACAGTTTGCTTGTACAGCAGGCTCAGTTTAAAAAAAATTGTTTAAATAAATTTAAATTCTAAGCACTTCAGTACCATTCACCTCTGTGTATCATGTTTCTAAATTGCTTTGCAACATTTAACCCCTTGGATGTTCAGTAATCTGCTCAACCACATTTGCGTCTCATCACATAAAATACCTAAGCTCTTGACAATAGCCTTCAAATCTCTTACACTTTTTGTTGTATAAAGTTTTCAAGTTTTATTATGATACAAGCAGTACATTCCATCACTCTCATAGCAACTTCTGAAGTAAACCTATCATTTGGAATCTGTGGAAAAGGAAGCAAGTCAGGATATCTAGTTTTTAAGCTATCTACTCCATAAGCTTCCAAAGTCTGAACATCGTTTGCAAGCCCTTCAAGTTGTTGACTATATTCTTCTATTTTTTGCGCAAGGGCTGCTGGTTTTACATCTTTGTCTGATTTTCCCTTCACAGCATAGTCAGCTGCAATCAAGGCTAGTTTAGTGGAAAGGTAACACTTAAAGCATACCCATTCATTGGCATTTTTATGGAGATCATTTCTTGCAGCTGAAAAGTTAGCTCGGGCCTGTCTAAGCCATCGACGTGCCTCTACAGGATTGCCAACGGACCTGAACGTAGGAGGGACAAAAAAGCGTTGCGAGAAAGATGGTCCTGTGGAAGATGGACACTTTTCCTTATACTGTTGCCTTTCAGATTTGTGGCTTGTTGCTTCTTGATTCCATGAAGTATAAAACCTTTGGAATGAAAATTTATCTGACTGAAATCGAGAAGCCGAGGATGAAAATGTTCTTCTTGAGGCTCTGTCCGTGTTTTGATCCATAAAGGCCTGCTTTTCTAGCCTGTTAATCTCATTCTGTAAATGTTTGAAAACTTCATTAGCTATATCAAGATTATCTGCATTTTTATCTGGATGCCATTTAAGATAAAGCCTTCTAATAATCTTCTTTCTTTCAGATTCTGGAAGCTTCCAAGCCTGTTCAATCACCGATGTCACTTCTCTTAAAATTTCTGGCAAGGAGCTTGGCTTCAGCTTCTTTGGAGAGTGGTGTTTTGAGGATGTTGTTTTGTGGCTGTCTCTACCAGTGAAGATAGGTGGAATTGTTCTCAGTCCATGAGCTGGAAATTCTGTAGGACTAGTTGGGGTAGAGGGTGTGCTATCCCTGCCTTGAGAACTTTCCTCAGGTCTTGAAAATCTGTACAAGTCAAGAGAGCTCACTATTTTATACTCACTATATCCAATATCAATCTGGTAAATCTTTCCTAGAAAACTGGGACTTTCACCATCTTCTCGTTCTACTTCCTGCACAATTATTGCATATGTGTAAGTTGGTTGATATGATCCATAGATATCACCACCTTCAGCATCAACAAGGTAACCAACATACTCACCAGGATAAAAGACATTCATTGGATCCATGAGAAGTGTGTAATGAATTTCAGCTGGTATAGGAGTGCCAGGTGTTGGCAGTTCAAGTTTTGATGGCTCAGATGAGTCATACTTCACCCCTAAACTGTCAAGCTTCTCACTGATCCGGTAAATATCATTACAACCCAGCATGGCAATTAAATATGAGGTATCAGAAATCAGGTTGTCAGTTGCAGATTTTAAGGACATTGCTAATGCTAGCAGGAAATTTATGTCTTTGCTGTCAGAGTGCTGTATATAAAGCAATATTACTGCATTTCCGTACCTCTTTAGGAAAGCAAATGTTTCGCTTCTACTGTGCGGAATAGGAGCAAAGCCTTTAACTCGTAATGTTGTTTGCAGCTTCTCAAAACAGGAAACTTTCAAACCTTCTCGTAAAGCTTTGCAAAGTCTTATTGCTTTTTCTTCATTCGCTAAAAAAGCATTGTCGTTTTCATGCTTCATAATCCTAATAAGTCCTGTGATGAATTGTTCTGAAGACAACAGTAATTGTAACCTTCCCTGCAAGGAACATAAAGCTCCAAACTGACAAGTTCTAGGAGACTCTTCATCTAACTGCTCTTCAAGAATACTGCTAAGCAAGCGAGGCCTCAATTTCTGAGGGAACAACATTATCAATTTAGTATGAAAACCATGGTCTTTGCCCAAGTAACACTGGCTAAGATCAACAAGCATTTGTACACCAATGTTGCCCTGGATTCTACTTTTGTAGTGGGGTGCATCATCAAAAACTAAGATACTTGACTTTACTAACCTACCATCTTGACTGGGAAGGTAAAGGGCAAAATCCCTCATGTTCTCAAGGTCGTTCCTAACCTTGACAGAATCATTCTGAAGACTTTTGAACAGGCCAGAAACTACTCTTTTAACTGTGCGCATTTCATTAGGATCCAGTTGCTTTCCTTCTGAGTTCTTGAATATACGTCCTAGAACTTCAACGTATTGCTTTGTTGAAATAACATCTTCAGTACCCAAATGTTTAAATAACTGATGGAAAGTACCAAGTTCTAGAGGAAGTTTGTAAAGATAAGGTTTAAAATCAGATTCATACTCAAGGTTTATTACCACCTCTTCAGGCTTCAGGAGCTTCCAGCCTTCTTCCACCATTACAAAGGAAACTCCTCGAAGCTGAAAGCGGAACTCCCTTTTCTCTGTACTAAGAAATTCATAAATGCTTCTCAGGATCTTGGCCCTAGTTTTCACCATTTCCTCATCCACAGTTGTTATATTGCATATGTTCCTGCAGTTATTGATAACTTTGTCCAGAGGAGGGTCTAGATTAACATTCAGCATAGTTAAAACTTGCTCAAGTTGTTCCTGCACGTCAAGAGTACTTCCTTCTTGCTCTTTGATGCTTAAAGGTGTTGCTTTCTCAGGAAGAATGGGACACGAAGTCCACAACAACTGTAATACATCAGTCTGTTTGAATTTAGGATTCACTTGTGCCCCATTGAATCGTATAAGAGGGAGCGTTCCATTAACTTCTTGGTACTGTGGATGAAATCTAACAAATTCTGCTGGAGCTCGTTCAGGGCAAAGAAAAGGAATTAACGACAATTCTTTCAGAAAGTTTCCTGACAAAAGATCAGTTCTTTCCTGAAAAATGTGATGAAGGAGGACATCAACAGCATTCTGCAGCGTTTCTTTAGACCAATTTTCTGTATTAGCTCGCATGCTGATCTCTTTAGCGAACTGTAATAACTGTTGCTGTGAAATAATGTATTTTAGTCCAATATGCCGTAAAAAAGTTACCCATGATGGAAGGAATGCAGCTTGGCTTTTCGGTTTTGTAATTTGTTCTAGTTTCTTAAAAAAATCTTGAGGTATAAATAATTTTTCAGGAAGCATAACCTCAAAGACTTTTACAGTCCTGTCATAAAAATATTTTGCAGGTTTTAATCTATTGCTTGCATCATGAATGATCAATATGCTTTCAAGCTTTTCAAAGAGCTGTTCTTTCATTTCTGAAGTTTCTTCAATGCTAGTCAGCCTATTCTTTAAGTAGATCAAATGTTCTAACTTTGCATCGTAAGACAGACTTTCAATTTTTGGCAAAAGATGTTTCAAGTACACTTCAAGATCATCCACAGAGACACAGCCAAGCACAGTATACAAATCTTTTAAATGCATTTTCTCTTCGAGAAAAGCTGATGACGTTGACTGTGTCCATCTTTCTACTTCCACTGATGGGATGCTTTTTGTGAGGACATAACACGTCCCGTATTTTGAAATACTTATGTATCGACCACTAATGGATTTATAACATGGGAGAGACTTTAGAATTTTAATGTCATCCTGAGATGTCAAATGACATAAATTGCAATTGAAGTACATTAAGAGAGCCTCAAAGTCACTTTCTGCTAACTTTTCAGTTCTGAAAGATGATGTTTGTACCATATACTGTATGGCTTTCAGAATGCTTGAAGGATTATCTATATTTGCTGTAGAAGCTGACAGCAAAGGCACTAAAGCACTGTCTTTAGAGCATATTTTGTTCAACGCCAGCTGAATACAACCTGTTTTCATCAAAGCATGAAAGACTTTATCACTCTGGGCATTTGGAAAAACAGCAATATGCATAATGCTGAGAGGCAGCAAAACATCACACTCTGGCACAACAAGATGATTAGCTGAGACAGTAAACTTCACACCTGGAAGCAAAGTCCAGTCCTTCAAAGTTTCAACAACACCATCAAATTTTGCTTGCATATCTTCTTGTTCTTCCTTAACAGCTATAGACTCACTAATAAAATGCCAGGCATTTTTAAGCCAAGATTCGCTTGCAAAGTTTTCTTTCCATTTCATACAACTTTTAGTTTTATATTCTCTGGGCAGCACAGAAGATAACAACTCAGCAAAACTTGCAATATCAAAGACTTTTGCTACATCGCTGCTAAGTAAAATATTGTTGTACCTCAAATACAAAGTATTCATAAAGAGATCCTTGCGAGATGGAATCAGTTCATGATATGTTGTTAAGAACTTCGGTCGTTTTGAATCAAAAATTTGCAAAACGTTGTCAAGGGTAATAAGAAGTGGCAAGCCCTCAATTTGGATTTCATTTTCTTCTGCATCCTTAAAACAATAGTCAACCAGAAGTTTGAGACTATGGAAGAGTTTCAAATTTGTCTGCTGAAGACGACAGGGTAACTTTCCAATGTGGCAATTTGAGTCTGGAAATGAAAATGTCATCAAAAATAATCGGACATCAGCAGGTGTGACGTAGGTGACAGGAATATCTGCATCTACCAAACAGTGGTAAAGATTTGCAGTTTCATCACAGTTGTATACCAAATTAAAACCAATTTCTAAGAGTAAATGTTTTAGCCTGTAAACGTTTTCAGCCACTGTCTTCCGTGTTGTAATGTTGTATTCTGTGTTTTTGAGATGCTGTAATTCATCTTGCAGCAGATTGTCAAAGAATGGCCGACCTTTATTCACGGTAGACATGTTAACCCATGTGATGATAACAGCAGAATGCAGGTCAGAACCATCAACATTTGGAGCTCGCATAACAGGTAAAAGACGCTTCAAATCCTCATAAATACAACTGTAAACTGCTTTCACTAAACAATACCAGTCTGGCTGGATATCAAGTCTATTAACTGGAAAAAAAGATAAGAACTTCTTTAAAGTGTCTTTCACAGCATGAACTGGTGTGTTTTGCAGCACTGATACCGTAGGATCGGTGCCTGGAAAATAACGTTTCTTCAGTTGAATCAGCAGTTCAACATAAGCTGGTGCTATCAGCGCTGTCATTAGGCTGTTATTCCAGTCACTTCTTACACCAACTCCATTATCATCACGCCACAGATTTCTTCTTGCAGAATCCAGAGCAAAGTGTCCATTCACATGGAAAGGCAGCCCAGTTTCTAAAGATAAAGGTAAGAAACAGAACGCTCTGTGGGGCTTTTTGTAATTATGAGTAATGCAAGCTGCTACCCCACCACGTGGAAAAAGAGTAATGTCCTCATTCTTGTGGGCTGAAACCACGCTTTTGGATACCTTTTCCATAGCAGAAAATCCTGACCTGTTACAAATCAACCAAGTTGTAAGATTCCCTTCAGAGTCTTCAGTATCCATTGTGTAAGTAATCTGTTGCACAGGTATTTCACTTAACTGTTTTTTTTTAGTTACGCTGTCGATTACAGATGCGTGGAATTGCTTTCTTTTAAGCCTGTCTCCATCAGTGATTTTTCCTTGTACAGAATACAACACATTCAGTGCTCCTGATGTTTTTTCTATCTCACAAATAGAAATTTTTTCCATATGGTTCAAAAACATTAAGAGTTCTGCTCCATCTGTACGCAGTTTATCTAAAAGATTTTGGACCATTCTATCTGAGCATGGAACTGTGGAAATTTCTGATACTTTTGCCATTTCTCCATTTCGAAGTGGAAACCTAAACATTGTGCAATTATCCAGTTTGAAGTGATCTCCTAAGTAGAGGTCCAGAACATCTGAGAACTGCGTTCTGAAATCTGCATCTAAATCTCTAAACATGCGGCCAGGACTCGTTGATGTTGCACCTGGTGCGTATCTAGCATGAGGATCAAAAATACAAAGTATATCATTGCCAGATATGAAAGAAGGGCAATCAGTAATGTGATAAACAGAATTGAAGCCTATACCATATTGTCCGGTTTTACAGGGGTTTCCTACTTTAGTACCTTTTCCAAGGTTCTGAATTCCTCTAATATCATCTTCTGTAAAAGGCTGGTTGTTGTAAACACACAGTGCTGGCCCTTGAAGCGGTGCCCATTTCTCATCAAATATTCTATCAGCTGGATGCTGCCTAGGATCAAACACAAAACAGATCTCTGTAGCTTTTGCATCATCTGCATTCTGAAGGAGCTCTTTCAGCATTTCTTTTTCTGAAGGGTAGGCATTAAGAATGCTTTTAATTCTACTTGTCAGTTTTTCTTTCTGGCCAAATTCTGTTCCCAGGGTAGTAAAACAGATGTTGGATGCATATCTTTCTAAAGCTTTGTGGCGTTTGGGTATTGCCCCTAGCTTTACTGCAACTTCCCTAGGAATATCAGCATGACAATACTTAACTGTTGTGTCTTTAACTTTAATCCATGGACAGTCATTGTAACACAAAGATTTTGCAGGCAGAAGCGCAAGACGAGTATCAGGTAACAAAATCTCACCATACTTTTTCACACAAAATTCCTGCTTTTTCTCTCTAATGAGGCTCCATATTCCTTCACTAATTATTCTCCTGCAAAGCTGAAAATTCTCCTCTGTTAGTTGTTTGATCCCTCTTTCCTGATTTATTAATTCCAGAACAAGAGCAAAATCTTCAACTGTGAAAGACTGCCTTACACCCATGCTTTCAAATAGCTCACGAAAACTATTTTTGTATTTGTTGGGTAACTGATAGAGATACGGTGCTGCTTCAAAATTCAAGTGAAAAGACACTTTTGCTGGATCAACATACACATTCTCAACAAGAATAAAACTACAGTTTGTCAGTTGTTCAATTATCATAGCTTTTGTTGATTCATTTTGTAACATTGCTTCATGTAGGTGTTTGTAGCAAGCATTGGTGATATTTTCCTGATATAACGTAATGCCATCAAAGGACTTTGCAACTTCTTCTAATTGATTTATGACCAGATTAACAGCTGGTTTCTTTAGCAAACCCAAAAATTCTTTTACAGCTAATGATAAAGCACCACAACCTTTAAAGGAGTGGGAATTTTCATTAAGAATCGGTTGTATCAGGCAAACTATATCTTGATGATCAGCAGTGAAAAGATCAGTTGCGGAAAACATTGCATCAGGCTGAAAATCACTGCCTTTCCAGTGCAGTGAGAAGCCTGCTGGTTTGCTAAGGAAAGGAAGAAAAGGGATGGTTTGACACTTCTCAGCAAATTCTTTAGCTCTAGGATCCCTACACTTCAGTTTCTCATCAATAAGACTCAATATAATACTGCTTCTGAGACAAGCTGCTGCATGATCTACCTTGTTAATTTCAGCTACTGACTCTGCACGTTCTATCAGGTCTTCCCATAAAATATCATCTTTAGCCATTCCTAACTGAACAAGTTTAACCAAAATAACTGGGTTAAGGTAATCCTGAGCGGTGCCATAAGGAAATCTCCCATCTTCAGCGTCATATAACTTTGCAACTCTTCCTTCAGGATGGATCAGTCTTGATGGTGTAACTAACGGATGTCCATCCAAAGAGCAAGGAATACACGGAGTAACACGAAGAATTCCTGAAAACTCCTCAAGTTTTTCATTAAGAACATAGCGCATCAAAGGATCACGCAGCTCTGCAGCAATCTCTTGAACATTAGGGAAAAACACCTCAGAAAAGAACTGTTTCTCAGAGAAAGTGTTCTCCAGTAGTACGTATTTGCATCCTGCTTCTTCAAATCCTGTCTTAACCCAGGAAGGGAGATCCACAGCACACAGATTTTTGGAACCAGTTTTTTTAAGGTACTTTAGAAAGATCTTAAAGGCTGACGGTCCAACATCGGGCCGTTTCAGAATTGAGTCATCTAGAAACCTTACATTCTTCATGGAAACCCACGAGATACCATCAGAAAACACTTTTATCCCTTCTTTGCTTTTCATATGAGCTATGTCTTCATAGAACCCTTGACAAATAACAGAAAAATCATCGTGAACTGAGTCAGGATCTGGCCATAATGCACAGTAACTGTAGTCAACTAGCTCACCACTGATTGCCATATCACGGAGAACACAAAGTGCTTCTATGTAGGCTTTTACAACAACATGCCTCATGAATACTGTGTTCCATCTCCCTTTCGTGTCTGTTTTCCAGATCTCTTTCCGGTTTGAAGTAACTGCAAAGCAGCCGTTTATATGAAGAGGTAAGCCTGTTTTTATTCGTAGAGGTAAATAGCAGAATACTTCACCTATGTTGTTGCAATTAGGTTTCACAATCCACTTTTGATCCTGGGTTTCAGTCAGCAACACTGCTACTCCACCACAGGGAACAAGACCTAGTCTTCGTCCACTTTCATGTAATGAAAATTTTAAAGCATCACCAGTGTCCATGCAAGAACATATAAGCCATGTTGTTGAATCTACTGTCTTCTGTGGCAGTTCATCAGCTGACCTTTTCACCTGTCCTGATTTAGCCATTTCAAAGAAAGCAGCTGGATCGTCTTCTGCACCTCTGAAAAGGGGAGACTGTAAATCAGCAATCCGCCTAAATACATGGTGAAATTCTTCTACTACTATCTGTAAGATACAGGAGGACTTTGGTGTTTCAGTGGGAAGCTTTTT